>JANXHW010000006.1:81989258-82647830 GCA_026170595.1 Plestiodon gilberti rubricaudatus
TCTCTTGCCTGATGATATATGGATTATTACTCTATGCCATTCAGTAAAAATTTTCATGAATTCTGCAAGTTAAAAAACCCAATTAAAAATAGAGATTCTGGAAAATGTTGCTAAATTTAGGGAAGAATGTCAGAGGTTCAAAAAGCCCACTTCAAAAGAGATGCAAGTTCTTCCACCTTCCAATTTTTTTTCTCTGCCTGAAGAAGTTCACTGGATCTCTCCCTTTCTTCTTGACCTATCGGTCAGGGGCAGTAGTGAGATGGAAAGCAGCGATGGCAACAGTATGGTGAGTGGGGAGGGTTTTCTCCTCTTCATCATTTTCCGAGTGCTTTGAAACTCGCAGGGTCTGCTAGAAAGACAATTACTAGAAAGACAAGTCCCAAAGGACGTTGCTAATTTCCCTTTAGTTTTGGCATACTAAGAAGTAGTGTGCTGGGAAAGGAAGTGGAGGGAGAGGGAGAAAATACTCTGCCTGCTCCCGAGTCATGCCACAGGGTTTTCCAGTGTGCTGCATGCAGCGCACTGGGAAATTGGTCAGAGAGAAACCTTCCTCTTTCCCACTCTGTTGCCGCTGCTGCTGCTTTTCATCCCGCTGCTGCCCTGGTAAGTAAGGGTAAAGGGAGGTATTGCTTTGGGGCAGGGAACGGAAAACAGTGGGCACTGAACGAGCCTTGAAAGCCCCTTTGTTTCCCCCAAAAATTATGGAGAAAAGATTGGATTGTTTCTGATGCCAGACTAAACCAACTCACCCATCTCTATTGGAATGAAAATGTGTTTTCAGAACTTGCTCCTACCTACTTTGAGAAAAAGAGCATCTCTTTACAAAATCAAACACAACAAATAGACAGCTTCTGAATACAATGGTTTTGTTCTTAGCTGTAGAATAAAATTGGGGACTGACTAGAGAAACGACAGAAGAGAAACACGTGTTTTTATTTCAGGTTAGTGTTTGTCCCTATCGCCTTGGATAGCTTGGGAGCAGTTGGCATCATCATCAAAGGGTATGAATTTGGCACTAAGAGTTTAGCACAGAACATTCTCTAGTTGTCTTTTTAACTAGGATTATCAGGCTCGTTCAAAAATATATGGTACGACAACATTTTAAGAATGATCTCTAAGTAGGTCTTATTTAACGTACTCAAGATTGTTCATTCAACAATTGTGCTCAAGGACATAAAGTTCCTCAGATGCATATAAAGTTAATACATTGTTAAGCACGTTAGCTCTGTACACTTGATCCGTATGAAGTTACAATTACATATTTTAAAGCACCCACGAACTTCCTCAGACATAGTTACATTTCTTGTCCCTTAGATTTATTGCTTCAAGATGCTTCCTGCTGTTTATTGCATGGCTCAAGGATCCCTGGATTAAAATGGAATTTATATGAGAACATAGGAAATGTCAGGTTGGATCAGACCAAAATGTTACCTAGGACTTCAATGCAATCTTGGCCTGGCTGTGAACCCAGGGTGGGGCCATCACATTATGAACTGGATCGATTATGAAAAATCCTATCAGTGGAATTCCTATCAGTGGCCAGGTGTCCTGAAGAGCTCACAACAAATCATGGTGGAGGCAGTCATGTAAAGTATTTAACTTATGCCACAGTTATGCCTTATTAAAATACTAATCAAGTGCCCTAAGCCTTTCCAGAGTTTAGGCGGATGAAATAACTTCATAGATACCCTGAAAATGGTTGAAAAATGTCACAAGAAGGCTAATAAACAAAACCAGTTCCTCTGTTTTGCACTTTGAAGAGGACTGACAGAAAGAAGTCTATGTTGGGTTTTCAATGAAATAAATTACCGGTAAGCTATTATATGGCTTCATAAGAACGGAATAGGTTATGTTTTATTGTGAGTGCTAGCCTGATAGTATCATCCAAAGACTAATGATAAGGCTACAGAATGTGTGACTGGAGCTATTGCAAGGGTGAAATAGACAGCTATGGTGCAACACATTGTTTCTGTAATTGTTTCCCTGAACATTCTGCTTTGTGGTGTTTGCCTGAACATATTGCCTTGACACCATTTAAATGCAGACATAATCTTTATCTATTGCAATCTACTTTCACCTGAAATACAAAACAAAAGGGAAGGGACTAATGTAAGAGTTTGGCTTGTAAACATCCTCTTTGTGCCTGCTATAATTATGAAAGGAAGTAGCGATTAGGAATAGCTTTCAAAGAAGCAAGCTTAACTAACGAGAACTAATCCAACAGAATTGTTTAAAATTTGAACTATCTTCCCTAATGTTATTCCAAATTACACATATTTATTTTAAGGCAAACAGCAAAATGACTATGTTTCAAGAGTTCCAATATAAGACAAAAAGTAGAATAGATTGACCTTAGTTTTTAGACCTTTCCTATTATTATACTTACTCCCTTGGCCCTGGATATATCTTGTTTATGGCTTTCAGAGGGAATTAAAATCTGCACACAGATTTCAGTATTGTTTTTTCTAAAACCACATTTACAAAGAGGTGTATCAACGTACAAAAACAGGATTAAAATACATGTTTACATTTTAAGCAAGTAATATCACCACAAGTTACTTATATTACAATTGTTTCAATAATATTATTTTATAGTAGACTATTTTATACAAAGCTTGTCTTTTCATTCCTCTTCTCCCTGGTTCCCAAATAAAACTGGTGTTAGTATGATACACGATTTTGAGAGATTAGTTACAAGGATGAGACACTAAAGTATTGAGCTTAATAAGTCCTGTAATCGAGAAGTTATAAAAGGGCCATGATCTTTTAGCCGGTACCTGTAAAACAAAAACAATTTAAATATGAGCATTTGGGCCTATACTTTCCAAATCACACCACCCACACACTTCCTTAGCTGAGCAGAAGTTTTTCCTTTTAGATTGGCATGTCTAAAATTAGCCTGAAGGTCGATTCTGACTAGAAATATCCTTGCTACAGTACATGCTGGAAATGTTTGGTGCAGTGGGCTCATTCTTTTTGCACAGCACAACCAGGATTGATTAAGAACCGTTTCTTTCAAAATTAGAACTGGGGGAAAAAAAAAGCTTACAACTTAGTGTATGGCTAAATGTGTAGACAAATTTAAGCACAGAAACAGTGCAGCTTAGACTGCTGCATGCATGGCAGTGACTGCAACAGCTGGGGGGGGGGGGTGTCAGGTCTCCATAACCAACCAGCCTAGGACACTTACTAGAAGTCACAAGGAAGAACTGGGAGGGTGAATATGCGTGGGTCTGTATAGTACCCAGCTTCCAGCAAGGCCCAATGTCATTTGTCTGAGATCATATTAAGCTGAATGTTAACACAATTTTACATTCTTCAGGATTGGGCAAAAGCCCTCCCTACCCCCTTCTCATTCTTCCATCAGCATTGAAAGCCTGCCAGTTTCCAGGTCATAGGGACCACAGTCCAACAAATGGGACAGTTGTGTTAAGGCCATCCCTGTAGAGACACCGCACAGTGTAACCTGCAAAAAGCAACACTGCCTGAACGCAAGAACCTCCACATGCATTCTGTGCTTGGGGAACTCAATTGGAAGAAATGTGCATGGCTTCTTCTGACTGGCTTTCTTTGTGTTGAAAATATATATGGAGACGCTGCACCATGCCCTACATATGCACAGAAGATTTAACAGAGATAAGGCCTGCACTGTAGGTAACCTTAGGTTATCAGGTTATTAATTGTTTTGTATTGATTACAGTGCATTGGTATCGTCTTCTCATTCTTTCTGATGCTCTGGAACTAGAAGTGCATCTTATGTCCATAGAAGTGCTGAATTTGGCATCTGGGGTTTTCTTGTGGATGGCTAGGTGCAGTTGTCCTTCCTTCCTTCCTTCCTTCCTTCCTTCCTTCCTTCCTTCCTTCCTTCCTTCCTTCCTTCCTTCCTTCCTTCCAGATTCTTCTCTAGTTCTTTTTTTTTAAAAAGTCATTGAGAAGTAATGCTCTGTTGGACATCTGTGATCCATCCTTTTACATAAGCTTCTTCAGACATTTTCTGTTATTGCTCTTCATGATGTCATCTAGCGACCTACTGACAAGAGACGTGATGTCTGTTTGAGTCCCATCCTCAAACTCCCAGAGGCAAGACTCCCATCCTCAAACATTTTTGCAGCTGGATATGCTGAAGCTGAGAACTTTGCATGACTTTGCAATTTGGAATAACATTTTAAGCAAGGTAATACTGTGTCTTTAATGATTCCTATATGATTTCAACACATAGGTCACATATGCTTCACAAGTGCCTCAAATCAGCACTGATGTGTGGCAAAACAGCCATGGCAAAGCAGACAAACTTGAAAAGACACATTTTAGGAGATCTGTTAATTATAAATAATCAATACCTGTAAAATTACACCACAAACCATAGCTCACTCTTCTTACACCAAATGCACTGACATGAACGCATCTTGGTTGTTATCAGAAGTAAATGGTATAAAGCTATACTATTAGACAAAAAAGGATTAATCATTCTCCATAGACTTCAATGTCTAACACAAGTTGTCCTATGGAGCAAGTCCAGAAAGGGAGAGAGGCATGTACTATAGACTTTTTCTTGGAAATGTAGAGCTGATGCAGTAGTATGGACAATTCCCCCCCCCAACATAATTTATACATCTCAATGCAAATTTAGAATACTTCCAAGGGCTAATCAAGCAGACACCATCCCAGATAAAATCAGGGAGTGTGTTTACTGTGTCTGCCCTTTACATACTTATTAAAATGGAATATCTCCCCTTGTGAGCTGGGACTTTCAGAGCAGTGGAGATGTCCGGGGATTTAAAAGCCTGTCAGTATGATCCTGGAGATGGGGGAGACGAAAATCAGGAGTTCTAACAAATGATGTCAAAATGTTACATTCTGCTCCTGCTACCATTTTTCCATGGCGATTAATCCATCTAAGCTGACCCTTAGATGATAAGAAAAATGAGCAGCTCAGAAACAAACACAATGGTGGATTCTCTGGTTATATGCAGGTTCAGAAACATGAAGAATTGACCTGGGTCTCCTCTACAAGGAGGAAAAGCACTGCCTTACAAGAAGTGCATGTTATCAGCCACAGTGTTTTTATTGAGTGCTTTAATAATACAAGTGTACATCAACTGATCCACAGTCAAAAGTGGCAGGTCCCTAAGAAATTTACAAGCACTTTTCTTTTAAGTAAATCAAAATACATATCATCTTGTTCAACCCAGTAGCCTTGTGTTTGGGAAACAGAAGGCTAGTGTTAAAACACAGTCTTAGTAATGCACAGTGATTCTTTATTTTATGCTTTTTGTACAAAACCTGTTCCCAGTAACATGCACCCACCATTAGAGACTTCCGTACAAAAAAATAACCCTAAACACTACATTTAAGTAAAAACAAAACAAGATATAGTTCTGAGTTTGCTTGTTTTTTTTTCCCCAAAGACCACATGAAAGAAAAAAAATACATTAATACAAAGCTTTGTGACAAAGCTCTATACTATTACAGATCCAACATTCCTTGCACTGTAACCCATAATTCTCGATCTATATTTTAGAGATACAATTTTCAAGTTGAACAGATCAATAAAATAAAAGAATAAAAATAAAGGAAAACAAAGGAGGGAAGGGAGCCAACTTCGTCACAAAATGCTTCAAAACGTAATAAAAATAAGAAGGGGAGGGCTATTGATGCACTTAGTGAATGTGCTTGCACAGGTCCAGCATGTTCTACAGCAGATTCCTATGTAGCATATCTCTTGGTCCACTGTCTGGCCATTCTGTCATGCTCTGCTCTGTTTGTCATATATTGGGTAGCAATGCTTCCAACCAGGGGGTCAGCTGCAAAGAAAGGAAAACAGTCAATGACTTGACGAGCTCTGAGCAGATTCCTCACAGTGACTGTAACACAAGAGTAATATCTTCCAAGTTGCCCAGTCTTCCAAACTAAATGCCAGAATGAAGAACATTGATCTGCTTCCTGATCCTAGATATTTGCACTTGAAAAGCTGCTTGTAGTATGGTCAAATCATCATAGTTTGTAATGGCCATAAGATGAATTGTCACCTCATTCAGTAGCATGTGAAGCACCACACCAAAACTATAGTGCTATCTTTTCAAAAAGGCAAAGAAGGGAAAAATTACAAATTACAAACTTCTGATATTGCTTAGGGGTTTGCTTTAAGATAATGATATTACTTAATATTTAGCATTTGTATAGCGCTTTTGGAGTGTGCAAAACACTTTACATGTAGTATTATTGTGATGTAAAGTTGTTATTATAATAAGGTTTTTATTCCCATACTGCAGCTGAGGCAGAGAGGGAGTAGCTTGCTTACGGCCACCTAGTGAGTTCATGACAGAGGCAAGATTTAAACTGACGAAGACCTGATTCATAGCTCAGTCTCTTAACCACCATGCTCAACCACCTCTCAATGAATGAAGAACTATAGATAACGTAGGGGGGGGGTTCGTTTCTGAGAAGTATGTGTGAGAGAGATGGATCATAGAAAAGAGCCTGAAATACTGGAATTGTTTTTACGAGTTAGAGTTATGGATTCAGTACCTTATTCAAAGTAAGCTGGCCACAGGTTCACACAGTGTTCTGATTTGTTTCAGTTTTGCATGTGCTGCCAAATTGAGCACAGGTTCACACAGTGCTGAAAGAAGGGCCTAGCAGTTATTTTGCACACTAGACTCTATCTCAGAAATTTCTCCACAGATAGTTGGCTTGGGCTGAAATCCTATACACTTTGGAGCGAGTCCCACTGAACACAAAGGGGCTGACTTCTGAGTAGACGTGTATAGAATTGAGCTATCAGAAACACTATGATTTCTCATAGTAATGCTGGGATGGTAGACTCTGGAGCTCTTTGCAGAGAATCTCTACTTAAGAGCATTCCAAATCTGCTTCTAGCCAGAGGCACAGGATCAACTGACCATGGGCGAGTGGTCTCAGACCTGGCCAATATTTTTTTACAAGTCTGCCTCCTTGCTGGTCAAAGTAGGAGGCACCCCATTTGACAGAACTAACAGGAAGGAAGATTATGGATCTAGATAGAAGGAGGTGATATAGGGGTTGGTGTAATGCAGAGGTTCCCTAACTCCTGGGAAGGCCTTACGCTGCTCTAAGTAGCAGCGGGGCCTTCCCAGGAGTGGCGATGACACGCCTGGGATCGCGCCGCCGCCGCCACCACTGCGCCCGGGATCGCCGTTTTTACCTTCATTGGTGGGCAGTGGGTGTCCCTCGGGGGTTGCGGGGAGCCTGCGGACCCCTCCGCAGGCCTCCCCAAGCGTCGGAGCAGCGCTCCAACGCGATCGCAACTGACTTCCGGTTTCGCGTAAAACCGGAAGTCAGTTGCGATCGCGTTGGAGCGCTGCTCCGACGCTTGGGGAGGCCTGCGGAGGGGTCCGCAGGCTCCCCGCAACCCCCGAGGGACACCCACTGCCCACCAATGAAGGTAAAAACGGCGATCCCGGGCGCAGCGGTGGCGGCGGCGGCGCGATCCCAGGTGCGCCGTTGTCGTCACCGCAGGTTGCCATGCCCCTTAAGGGCATAGCAACCCGTTCTTCCCGGCTGGGGCGTCGCGACGCCCCAGTTAGGGAACCACTGGTGTAATGGAACAAATTTGCTAGAAAATATTGTTTTTATTCCTTTCTTCAAGGAGGTCAGAGCAGCACGTATGATATCCCCCCTGCCCCCATCCTCACAATATCTCTGTGAGGTAGGTCAGGGTGAATGAGAACAGTTAGTTCAAAGAGGTGACCTTGGGTTAGCTCTTTGAAACCATGTACTATCAGGTGTAATACAATACTCTTCCTCACTGGTTCTCAGTAGCAATAGCTCACTGCTTGGTATTCTCTCTCTCTCTCTCTCTCTCTCTCTCTCTCTATCTCTTGCTCTGTAAAGATTACTGAAACAATTTATACAGGCTTGCCTTTCTCAAAGAGAAGCCAAGTCAAGGGATCCCCTGAGTTATGGCAATTTGAATTTCCTAGGTAAGGCTGGGGTAGATTATTATTATTAACAGTATTTATATACTGTTTTTCAACAAAAAGTTTACAAAGCGGTTTACAGACAAAATCAAATGATTAAATGGCTCCCTGTCCCAAAAGGGCTCACAATCTAAAAAAGATGCAGAAGAACATCAGCAAACAGCCACCAGAAAAGACACTGTGCTGGGGTGAAAGGGGGGCAGTTACTCTCCCCCTGCTAAATATAAAAGGAGCAACAATTGAAAAAGTGCCTCTTGCCCAGTTAGCAGGGGGTAACTGCTATGGGTGGGTTTGCTTTGGAACTGGTCACTGGCTTTCCCATGAAGTTGCTTGTTTTGTATAGTCACAAACTTAATAATTTGTCTTTCTGCTGGAACTGTATTATATTTTTAGCTTCAGTTTTTAAATGAATAGGAAAAAAGATGCTTAGGGGGGAAAACGTTCCCTATGCACCAGCTCTGTAAATTATAGTGCTTTTTCAAGTGTTACATAATAGACTATCCTCCTGAAACTTGAGGAGGGAACACTCTTAGTACCAAAACCAAAACATGGTAATAAATTCATTTAAAAAGAAGAAAAAAAATGGGGGGGGGGGAGAAATGTTAATTAAAGGCAGGTATGCTAGACTCAAAACTAATGTGACTGCTTATGAAGAGATATTATATTCCTACCCCATGCAACTGAAAGTAGGTAACAATAGGTGATTTTTCTCTATGGTTTATAATATACTCTAAGACTAGAGTGTGATTAGACTGACTGTGTACTCTAAGGGAACTCAAAATGCCAACGTTGGTTAGCCTTACAGAACAAAGCCTATCACATATTACCTTGCCTATTCCCTGTATCACCTTAATAAAATGGCATAGCACAATATACTGGATGTTTACACTACTAAACAGGTATTTAGATTCCGGTACAGAAATCCCTTTTGACAGTACTTCCGACTTTTATACACATTCTGGCGTTTAAAAATGAATAAAGAAACAGAAAAATGTAAACAAAATTAGTCATTAGGAAACAGAAACAAACTGAAGGGCTGAAAGAGACAGTTCTAACTGCGGTTTATGTGAATGAATGTATGCACGTAATAAGTGTCTGACAAAACACAGATAAGCATACGATTACTTAGTTAAATGTTCAGTTCTGCTTTTATCATAGGCAGTAGTACGGTTTTGTACGTATCTCATGAATGGCAACTTAAACTGGTTATCTACCTAGTTTGGTTTCCACATGTATGCATAATATAATCAATGCTCTGTTTGGACATATCTAGTTTCTATCTTACCAGGATTCTAAAAAAACTCAAAAAGAATTGGAGGGATAAAAATGCATAACTAAATAGTTGCTAAATTTTGCTTGCAATGTGGCTTCTGAAAAGAAACCAACTTGGATGACTCCGTCTAAGTCAGGGTTCCTCAACCTTTGGGGGCCCACATACCCCCTACGCGTACCCCCTATGCCCCCAAAGTCCACGTCCCCCGGACCCTCCAAAAGTGCACCCCCCAAAGGGGGGGGTTGCCCCCGTTTTCCCCGGGCTGCAGCGCGCCCGGGCGGGTTCTCCAGCTCGTGCCGCAACCCGGAGGGTAAAGCTACAGCAGTTGTAGCTTTACCCTCTAGGTTGCAGCGCGAGTGGGAGAACCCGCCCGGCTGCGCCGCAGCCCGGGAAAAATGGTGAAATTGCCCGTTAGCTTCTCTTACCTTGTTTCCCGGCCGCCTCCATGTTGAATCTTGCGAAAATCTTGCGAGATTCAAGATGGCGGCAGCCAAATCTCGTAAGGGCATATGAGGCAAGAGAGTAGGTAAGCTACCGGGCAATTTTGCGGTTTTCCGCTCCCCTTATCAGCTGCTGATCGCAGCAGCTGATAACGGGGACCATCTCGCGTACCCGCAACCTGTGGTCCGTGTACCCCTGGGGGTATGCGTACCAGGTACTACAGGTTGAGAACCTCTGGTCTAAGTGAAAAGAAACCAACTTGGATGACTCCGTCTAAGTGAATTGTAACCCATTTATCATCAAGTTCCTTTGCTCTCAGAGCAGCTAAAACATTACACCTAGGTAAGTATCTTTCCACTCAGAACCAATTTGATTACATTAGTCTGATTTGTCCAGAACACGCATGACAAATGAAAAAGCCAGACTTCAAAACCTAGGTGCACCTACAGCCACATTTCCTAACATACACATCTTTACATGCATGCATGCAGAAAGAAGTTCCACCCAAACACATGTTCATGCACACACATGCATACACCGACCCCTTACTTACAATCAGTTCCCTTATCACTACCCCTTTTTTCATAAGTGTGAGAGGTCTCAACCACTCAATTTTTGGACTTATAACCTTCTTGTTATATAGTAGAATGCTGTTACAAAGAAATTCCATTACTACCTTCTGTGCTGCTCAAACGTCTACTTTAGACATGACAGAGAAAGCAAAAAAAGAAAAAGCACTTTCTCTTCACCCACATGTGTGTAATATTAACAAATCCTAACGCTGGAAAATTCAGTTTCTATAGCAGTTAATAAAACATTTATGTAGAAGACTATTAGGGAATATGTACAGAATTCTCGCCATATGTGAATTCATGAGTCACGAATTCACATATCTGTGAGTTGCGAATTCACGCATCCTCGAGAGGCAGTTTGGCCATCTACCTTACGACCCCTTCCTCGGGACATGCGAGGTGGTGGCCTCCCACACCGTGGATGGCCTCTGAGGGCCTCAGAACACCTCCCAGATGTGACTTCTGTGGTGCAGGAAGGCCCACACAGCAGAGGCGTCACTAGGGTGCACGTCACCCCATAGCGGGGTGCGCGCGTCACCCTAGTGAACCTCCCCCTATACCCCCCTCTTACAAATCTTTGGCGCGATTTTTTTGGGGGGGCGCACGACAGACGTCGCTCCGGGTGCCCGACGGACGTCACTCCGGACATCCGACGGGCGCCACTCCGGACGTCCGACGGGCGCCGCTCCGGACGCTCGACAATTTTTACAGTCGGCTCGGGGACGTCTTCCCCGGCCGGCTGTCCGGGGCCTTCTGAGGAAGGCCCGGTACGCGAACGTTATTTATAACGTTCGTTTGCACATGCGCAGACTGTTGCTGAGGGAAAAGGGCAGCCTTTGGAGAATTTGGAATAGATAAAAAATGAGGTTTTATGAGAAAGTACCATTATGGGTTGCACCATATGAAGCACACTTTGGTGGAAGTAGCGTGCCAAAAGAGAAAGGACTACTATACAGAAATTTATTAATTTTTTCACAAGAAGACTGTACAATGAAGTCAAGAGAAAAACTAATGGAAGAAGACTTTAATTGCCAATGGTTTGTATATGCTCAAATTCTGGAGAGATTTAAAGTGGACAAGAAGGCATATGGATTTGTAGAAGAAGAATCAATATTGGAGGTACAATTAAAATCTGAAGACCGGATAATTTCAAAAATGTATAAATTGCTTTTGAAGTTTGAGACAGAAGAAGAACAGGTTAAAGAATGTACGATTCATTGGGCGAAAAATGTAGGTCATGTTATTTTAATGGACCAATGGGAACAACTATGGTTAAAACAGTTGAAATTTACGTTAAATGTTAATATTAAAGAAAATATGTATAAAATGATATATAGATGGTATATAACCCCAAGCAAATTAGCAAAAATGTATGAGAAGGTGACGAATAGATGTTGGAAATGTAAAAAGCAAGAAGGAACTTTTTACCATATGTGGTGGACATGCCCCCAAGCCAAGAAGTACTGGACTCAGATTCATAAACAGATTGAGTTGATTTTAAAGATTAAGGTTCAAATGAAACCGGAAACATTTTTGTTGGGTATGTGGGAGGATCATGTAGGCGAAAAATTTCAAACTTTGTTTTTATATATGATAGCTGCGGCAAGAATTTTATATGCACAATATTGGAAGAATTCGGAGATACCTTCGCTGGAAGATTGGTGGCTGAAAGTTTTGGACTATGCTGAAATGGATAAACTTACAATTTTAATTAAGGAAAAGTCAGTTAACTTTTTCGTGAATAATTGGAAACCATTTATTGACTTTTTAAGAGAGAGAGAGAGGAATGATGTGATGATATGCGGATTTAATGAATAGAATGTGGGTGTTATTTTGGCTTAGTTGGAAATTATATGTAGAAAATAGTGAATAGTATGCTAGTAGGATGTATTGCGCACCGGGCCTTTTTCAGAAGGCCCTGGCGCGTCGGCCGGGAAAGACGTCTCCGGAGCCGGCTCCGTCTTCGGGGGTGACGCGCGCAGGAGAGGTGACGTGCGCACATGCGCGCATCACCCCTTGCGTGCATCACCCCGTGGCGGCCCGCTACCGTCGCTTGACGGTAGCGACGCCATTGCCACACAGGGCCTGCAACCTCCTCCATAGGCCTCTACGAGCCTCAGGACATGTCTCCAAAGCAGCCGGAATGGACTTTCGATTTGGAGACAACCAGTTCCGGTTGCTTTGGAGTGATGTTCTGAGGCCCATGGTGGTCTATGGAGGAGGTTGCAGGTCTTGTGCAGGCCTTCCCGAACCTCAGAGCACCTCCTGGACATGACTGGAAGTCGCTGGCCTATAGTTAGGCAGGATTGTAGCGTTAATCCCCTTAGCTGGAACACAGATTATTATTTTTTAAGTTCTGGGGTTGTTTTGTCATCTTTAAAAGTATAAAACGTAAGGCTGAAATCCTGCCCACAGTTATATGCGGATCCTTACCCTCATGCATAACTGTAAAGTAGAACTGCAGTCAAAGTGTATCATGGTTACTTTTACATTTAAAAAATGTAGTGCTAATATATCATTTTATTATTTTTTATTCCTATCTATTACTATCTCGTTTATTTCTTTTTCCTTGAGGTATCAAAATTCACATACATTTTCCTGATTCCTCACACAACATAGCAAATAAATTCATTCGGTTGTTAACAACAACAACAACAACAAAATCAGATACCTCTTAACGCAATTTGCTGCCTGACAGTGTCAAACAAAACACACAAGCAACAGAACGGAAGAGCCTACGACAGTTTACAAGTCAAATAGCAGACCAGTAATTTAAAAGGGACAAACAAGTGCCTGCCTTGAGTGATCCGAAACAAAAGGGTGGTGATGTAAAACCAGAGAGGAAAGAGCTTCTTCTCAACATCTTTTGTAGATTACTGCCTGAGTGACAGAAGCTTCAGGAGCAAATACCTCTTTTCATTTCCTTGGCCTGCATGAAAAGAATAGCAGTGCTTGCCAATGAAGCTGCAGCTGTGCTCCAACTCAGTTTAATAACTGTGTATAGCTGGGGGTTAATTAGCTGCCATTCTCATTCCTATTTGTTGTTCTAATGGAGATTTGCATAAATCTCAGTCTATCCAGTAACTGATACTTGGTTTTTCCCTTCACAGGGAAAACCCGCACATTTTAAAATTGTATTTTTGTGGAGGCGTTCAATTTTGCCTTTCCATTTGACCTGATCTGCTTCTACCCATTAGATGAGTGGAAACAAAGAGAACAAGGTTGCTTATCAAGTTAGGACCCCTGCCAGGTTTCTGCCTTTAAAGTGAGCTGGGGTAGGCTGAGATGAAGGCAAGATGGAGTGCACTGAAAATTGCTCCCAGCTGATAGAGAACAGAAGCATGTGTGTGTATATGTATTTCTCTGAGATGTGCCTGGGGTATTCTCAAAGCAATTCCCTCACTAAAAGAAAAGGGTAGACAATTTGCTTCACCATGTTCAGAATCAGATTACAAAGCATGACTAATCTGGTGCAATTTTAACAAATTGTCAGGACTATACTGGAACTGAAAGAAATGGGCCTAAAGCCAAGAGATAACAATGTCAGAAAAAGAAATAAAAAGTCTCCATCGTGCCAACCTACATGCTTTTTTAAAACTCCCTTTATTAATCTATATTTAGTTGTAGAAATAAACATGAATGTAAAATTTTAACAAAACCAATAATTCAAAAAAGGAAAAAAATGCTGAATAAAGAATTTCACTAAATATTGTCATGTACTCAGACATACCAAGCTCACTCCAGAAGTGGACTAATGTGAAATATTTATTCAGTCCCTACACACAGGTACTGAACCTTTGAAACACTCATATGTAGTCAATGCAAATCCATGAGCTGCTGACACATAAATGCAGATTTGAGGATGGACTGGTTAACATGTAACACAAAACCGTAGTCTTGGATCACATATCAAGCTTTAGGCAGGCAGATGCTCCCCATTTCCTCTCCTTTTATCTCTCCATCTTTTGTAATCAGAGTACAAGAAGTTATTTCCTGGTTTGTAGCAAATCATATTTTGCTGTTACTTCCATTACGATGGCTTGCACTTGATCTGCAAACAAGGACTGTTAACTAGGGTTTGATACTGGTGTTTAGGAACAACCAGAAGTCAGAATTTGCTGGTTTGGATGCAATGGTAAACCATGGTTTGTCACAATCAAGGAATGAACAAATCAGGCTGAATATATAAAGGGGAAACGAAGTCTGCAAGTTTGCAAGCACTGGGCTCAATTTCTGTTGTGCCAAATAATGAATGGCACTAAATGTTAACTGAGCTGTAGTATTAAAGTAACAGAAAGAACGTGATTGAACTGGCAGAAAATACTTTTGAGTACAAGAATAGAATCTTGCTATAACAAGTGAAACATGGTAGAAATGAAACTGATTTGGTAATCATTTTAAAATTCAAGATTCAAAACAATTAAATATTGTTTCCATCCTTGCTAACTATACGCAAAATACACAATATTGGAGTAAAAATGTGTTACTGTCTGTGATGATAAAACAAATACATTCTAAACACTAAAGGCTATTTCATACATTACTATTTCTGACAACTGAATAGGGTTGCCACCTTTTTTCTGGACTTGATCTGTCTTAAAAGAATGAATTATAAAAGTTGCAGGTGAAGTTTTTACCAGCATGCAAAAGGCCTTTGCCTGTTTAATGCTGTCTTCCAGGTTGCTGTTAAATGCGCTGCAGCAGAACCACAAAACAAATGACAAGTCTATTAATGTATCCTGCTTAGAACAAACCCTTTACCTGCGATGTTAGTACTTTTGCCATTCACCAATCTCAGTGGTTATCCTTTTCAGAGATAACTAGAAATTTGAACCCACCAGGAATTTATGAAATATTATTTAAATTTTCTGAAGTTAGCTACAGCATCTAACACAAAAACCTACAACATCAAACACAAAGACTTGTAATCCATATACAGTTTCATACCATAAAACGTTTTTCCACTGTGAAATTTCTTTCAGTAAGCTAAGGTAACAAGTTTATGCACATAAACTGAGATGCACTAAATACAATAAATACCATTTGACTTACCAGGGTTGCAGTCTGTGAGAAGTGAACAGATGGAAAGAAGGACTTTAGATATGGTTAATGCTGGACTCCAGTTGTCTTTTAAAATATCCAAGCAAATCACACCTTGACTGTTAATATTACAATGATAAATTCTTGTCCGAAACGTGACCTAGACAGAAACAAAAGCAAATGAGTATAAATAATGTATATTGTTATTTACAACACACACATTTTATTGATATATAATACAATTATAAATAATGTACAACCTAGTAGAAACAAAAAAGGAAAAATGACATCAATGTTTTGGTCGACTGCGTTCTAAAAAGAAAAAGATCGAGGATGGTTCACCATAAGACAGAAGTCTATACTACGAGGCTTGCCATATGAAATGCTACATATTCTAGATACCACGTAACTTTTATATTGAAATGCTGTATATTTTAGGTCTATAAGGTTGGATCAGAAGTTGCATACATGAAAGTTTGCTGGGACAAAGGGGCTTTCCCATCTTCTCCCCTTGAAACAGCAGGCACACACATCCTTCCCAAATCTTCTTTTGTGGGTTGGAAGATCCTTGGGAATGGTGGTATGAGGGTTATAGGAGGAGGAGGAAATTGCCAAAATTAAAAACACACATGCACATATAATCTTTATAGATTTTATTCCCAGTTATTCCATTGTATATATCAGAGTTGTTAGGTGAACTACACCACAACACATATGTACAAATGTTCTACATTACTATCTAGATAAGGGCCAAGACATCTTGACTGATTTTGGTGAAAATCTAAAAAATGTATGTTCAGCAGAACTCTGCCCAAGTCCCAGAATCCCTGAGGTAGAGTTTAATTTTGGAGGGCCTCTGAAGCAATTCACAATTGTGGGGCTGATCTCCACCCTCCTTTCAGTTCCATCTATTGATGTAGACTTGAGTCTATTGACTCGGAATTGACTTGGACTTGAGTCGCGTCAATGACTTGACTCGGCGATTGTGAAAGAATCGAAAGACTCGACTCGTGACTTGGAGCCTTTTACGACGAGTTGAATTTTATTCAGGTTTAAACTCGTTTTCTCTATTAAATAGATAGGGACTCGCAACCAAAGACTTGGGGGCAAAGACTTGGGACCTGACTAGAGACTTGATCCACATCCCTGCCACCTGAAGAGAAAGATTGGGGCTTGAAGTGCAGCAGCAAAACAAGTGCCTGCTCTCCTATCCAGCTTCAGAGAAGACGATTGGGAGGGGGGTTACTGCTTTCCATACTGCATTCAGAATGCCTTGGAAACTCAACAACCCCCAAACCACCCCAGTTTCCTTCCAAATTCTAGCTGGGGACGGAGCTGGGTTGATCTCTGCAGGTGCTCTGGAAATATGTCCATAAACACACTATAAAGTCGAGAGCAAGCCTGGGGTTCATCACACTCACTCAGCGGCACTTGCCATGGTAAGTGTGGTGAGGAAAATTGTGGAATACTGACCAAGACACAGTATTGGTAGTGAGTAATTTAAAAACACGAGAAACATGAGTTGCCTGGCATTCTACCATTTGATTTAACACAGCTGATTCATGCGACATTCAAAAGCCTTTTTTCAAGTCATACAGACTATGAAGCAACTTGGGTTCTATGTGCACATGCTATTTAAAGTCTTCTGAAGTGTTTACCATAGGCTCAGGCCATATGTTGACAATTTTTGAGGTCTTCAAAACAGACTTCATTGCCCATAATCCAAATATGCTGACTCACTCACATGATTGTCATTAAGGGGTTTATTCAATCTGAGTTGAATGAAAGGCCAGGATAAAAACAAGCTGAAGTAATGCAAATCAACCCTAATCTTTTAAAACTCCTGAATAATATTCACGTCAGTGAAAAGCTGCAAGTTTTACAATGGGAAGTAGATTTATCTGTCATTTAATTTTGAATTAAGGGTGATTTATAACAGTGAAATTTTCATGGTTCTCTAACTACTGAGATCAATTACAAAGATAGGATTAAGAGATTTTAATAAAACAGTTTAAACTGAAATTGAAAAACAAGGCTTGCAAAATCAACAGGACAATTACAGATATAATGGCCGAGTTTGGATACTTTCCCCCTGATCTCTCTCCTATGCTCGAGAACGAGATCACACTGAGTGAGCCTGTTCCACCTCAGGATTGACATTCCATAAAAAAAATCTAAGAACCAAGTGCAAAATCTGGAGCTATGGGACTACATCGAATTCAAATGTTGCACCCATGGGTGGTTGGTGGCCTTGGAAGTGGGGCGAGAGTGCAGGTGAGGTCCTGCTGCTCCACCATTTTGTAGGAACGAAATTTGGGTGTAAAGTACTTTCTGAAACTGACCACTATGTTAACGACAAATAAACAGTAGTGACACTATACAAGAAAGTAACATGCTCAATATTTGTGATAAAAAGTAAAAAAAAAAAAAGGCTGAATAATACAGTACTTTTCTGAAATGCCCGAATCATAACTTTATCATGTATTAATTGGTCTGGGTTTTGATTTTGTAGTTCTACCTCTACCTGGCTATGATAAGAAAAACAACGAATGCTAAATTACTTCAAAATACCCAAGGGTACTTTGGACTTGTGTTTCTTGGACTGCAGCTCTGTTTCTCAGCTGAAGTATTGCAAAATTATTGCTTCAAAATCCAGATGCCAGAACCTTAATATTCTTGGGATTTTCTCAGAACTCTCATGCGGTGTAAGGAAAAGGAATAGAATCCCAACCTTGATCTCCTTTTATACTCTCTCCACTGTTTTGTACAAAAGAACCATAAGCAACTTCATTTCAGGAAATCGCCTTTGAGGAGCACGGCTGCCATGTTTCTGAGCAATTTTCCCCTTCTCATTTCACTCTAGGTATATCTGATGTCCCCCATATATATATTCAAACTAGTTAAAGCAACTCTCCAGGTACAGGCAAATAAAAATAAAAGTCTTTAAATCTTTTTGCCAACGTTTCTTCCCTCCCTCGGGATTTTGTCAAGGCGACACAGCTAATAGGCTATTAGATGACACTCTCTTCGAAGAAATACACAGGTCTTTTATGCCGTCCTGGGTGCTGGAACGTGCGGGAAAGGCTAATTGAAAGCGGAAGCGCTAGTTTCCGCATTGACTGAGAGTAACCTCTCAGTCGTCTGCCGCTCTAATGAATGCAGCCACAGTCTGTTTAAAATTTTATTTGCCTGTACCTGAAAACCTCTTATGTGTACGTCTTGATGGTATATGCTTTAAAGCAGGGGTGGGGAACCTTCGGCCCGCGGGCCGGATCCGGCCCACGGGACGATCCCACGGCTCCGCCACCGCCCACCGTCTTCCTGCGCCGCTTCCTTGTAAAATCGCCCTTCCTGGACCTGCGCAGAGCGCGATGCCGGCCAAGAGGGCAATCTTGGCCTCAGCTGCGCTCTGCGCAGGTCCAGGAAGGCCGATTTTAAAAGGAGGAGGCGCCGAGGTGACGCGTCACCTTGGCGCCTCCTCCTTTTAAAATCGGCCTTTTTGTACCTGCACAGATCGCCGCTGAGCCCAGCGGCGATCTGCGCATGTACAGAAAGGCTGTTTTGAAATGGAGGCGGCGCGGGAAGGCGGCGGTGGCGGTGGCCCAGAGCCCGGTAAGTTGGAGAGTGGAGGGAGGCGGCTCTGGAAGGGCTGGGAGGCTAGGGGGCGGGCGGGCAGGCTGGGAGGGGGGCTGGCTGGCTGGCTGGCTGGGGGGCTGGCTGGCTGGCTGGGAGGGTGGCTGGCTGGCTGGCTGGCGGCTGGGAGGGGGCTGGCCTACTGGCTGGCTGGCTGGCTGGGGGGCGGGCGGAGGGGCGGGCGCTGTAAATTCGTGCGGGGGGTCAAATTTGCGGTGGGGGGGCAAAAATTTCGACCACCCTTACGGGCGGCCCGCAGCCAATTTTCCCCATGGGAAAATGGCCCCCCACCCCAAAAAGGATCTTTTTGTTGTTCAGTCGTTAAGTCATGTCCGACCCTTCCTGATCCCATGAACCATATCCCGCCAGGCCTTCCTGTCCTCCACTATCTTCCTGAGTTCGCTCATTTTCATGTTCGTTGCATCGGTGATACTGTCTAACCATCTCATCCTTTGCCTTCCCCTTCTCCTTTTGCCTTCAATCTTTCCCAGCATCAGAGTCTTCTCCAGAGAGTCCTCTCTTCGCATTAGGTGGCCAAAATATTTGAGTTTCAGCCTCAGTACCTGTCCTTCCAGGGAACAGTCAGGGTTGATTTCATTTAGGATTGACTGATTTGATCTCCTAGCAGTTCAAGGGACTCTCAGGAGTCTTCTCCAGCACCATAGTTCAAAAGCATCTATTCTTCGGCGCTCAGCCTTCCTTATGGTCCAACTCTCGCAACCATACATTGCTACTGGAAACACCATCGCCCTGACTATACAAACTTTTGTTGGCATGGTGATATCTCTGCTTTTTATTATGCTATCTAAATTTGCCATAGCTTTCCTTCCAAGGAGTAAGCGTCTTTTAATTTCATGGCTGCTGTTTCCGTCTGTAGTGATCTTGGAACCCAAAAAAGTAAAATCTGTTACTTCTTCCATTTCTGCCCCTTCTATTTGCCAGGAATTGATAGGACCAGATGCCATGATCTTAGTTTTATTAATGTTGAGTTTCAGGCCAACTTTTGCACTCTCCTCTTTCACTCTCATCAAGAGGCTCTTTAGTTCTTCTTCACTTTCTGCCATTAGGGTGGTATCGTCTGCATATCTGAGGTTGTTGATATTTGATATCTGAGGTTGTTGGTGTTTCTCCCGGCAATCTTGATTCCAGCTTGCGATTCATTCAGCCCTGCATTTCTCATAATGTACTCTGCATATAAGTTAAATAAGCAGGGTGACAATATACAGCCTTGCCGTACTCCCTTCCGAATTTTGAACCAGTCGGTTGTTCCATGGCCGGTCCGAACTGTTGCTTCTTGACCCGCATACAGGTTTCTCAGGAGACAGGTAAGGTGGTCTGGTACCCCCATCTCTTTAAGAATTTGCCACAATTTCTCAAAATACACATGGCTGTCAAACCCATATTTCCTGTTTCTTTGAAAATCGTGTCCAGCCATGAAAATTTCCATGCTACAATAATTTTTTAGATTGTGAGTTTTTGGACAGGGTTAGAAGTTAAAAGAAGCACCATTTACATAACTGATATAACCACTACCACATCTGGAAAATCAAGCAAGCTCAGCCCCACCTACCTCACAGGGTTGTTGTGAGGACAAAAAGGAGGGTAGGAAATATGTACACCACTCTGAGCTCCTTGGAGGAAGGGCGGTATAACAATGTGAAAAAAAAGTAAGAAAACAAAACCTCTAGATACTTGGTAAATCCAGTATATAGTCAGAGTGCAGTCAGAGCCACTTTATTCAACACCTTTCTGTAGATAATGCGCTTCAGGAGGTTTACAGCAACCACAATGACAAAAACAGTAGTATACAAAAGCTCCACTGACTTACAGCGCAATCCTATCCAACTTACACCACCGGTGTAACCAGCGGGGGAGGGCAGGGTGGGAGGCTTTGGAGGGGAGATTTAAATCCCCTTTGAAGGGGATCTGAATCCCCTTTCCGTTCTGGGGCCTCCCATTCTCGCTGCACCGCTGGTTACACCAGTGGTGTAAGCTGGATAGGACTGTGCTGTCACATACTTTCAAGTTACGAAATATGTGGTTGGGGCTTTGAGGCAGGAAAGCTGTGATGATACTGGCAAAACAAACAAAAGAGGCTGCTTGGAGACTGGAGACAACTTAAGCAACAAAATAACTTTGAAAATAGCATTGCTGTGGCAATGGGGAAAAACAACAGCTCAATAACAATGGATAACACTGAAAATCTGGGGATTCCTGGGGGAAGAAGGAAGGGAGAGAATGAAGGAAGCAGTCAGCATGGCCAAAGCTGATTGGGCACAGGGAGAGCTGATATTGTGAAGTGCATGGGGAGCATTAATACTGTATGAAAAAAAGTGGGTCCTGAAGTGTGTGTGTGACGTCAACAACAAGACATAGCCACCTTTTACCACTACCAAGCAGGAAAAGGAGAGGAGGGTTAAAACTGAGTTTGATCAAGGCTCCCTATAGCTGCCATCTACTCTCTTTAAAAAGCAAACACTGAGAAAATTTTACATTCTAACAGCTCAATCCTATCCTGCTCCTCTACCAGTGCAGTCAGTGGTGCAGCGAGAACTGGAGGCCATGGAAAGGAAAGGGGATCCAAATCCCCTCTAAAGGGGGATTCAAAGGAGATTTAAACCCTCTTTCCCCTCCAAAGACTCCAGTTCTGCCCTCCGCTGGTTGCACCGGTGGAGGAGCTGGGTAGGATTGCGCTGTAAATCTTATAAGTTAATTATGTGACTAAAAATTAAGATCACAGGAACATTCTTATGAGAGTACCCTCCTGTGCTGTAATTGCTTTGGCCCAGTGGACACTCAAGTCTTTGGAATTACTGTATTGTGCTAGACAAAAGAACATTATCAACCCCGTCATGTCTGGGAAATGTAACATAAAATGGAGACGAAACATGACGACCAGATGAAAAAGCAGAGCATAAAGAAACAGTAGCATCCACACCAACAGCCAGCCCCAGCAAGCCCTGTTAGCCCGCTTTTCAAAAATACAGAGTACTGTAATGTAGGTGTACATTTTTCATATGTCACAACATGTTCGCTATCGATCATAGTGATGTTGGATTTAAGTACAGCCCCCAGAACCTAACCTGTACTTAAGTAGGAGAGGTGGTGTATAGCAAACTACACTATATTAATACACCGTAACAACAAACAATGATATCAAGCAGCTTATTTTTAACAGGAAAAGGCAGAATATAAATTATTAAAATAAAATAATAATAACCAAAGCCATGAGCAACAATATAACAAATCAAGTACAAATTAAGCAGTACATAACATACATCACATTAAAGAGATAATGAATTGCTTAATTCAGATTGTGCTCTTTTCATGTACTCTTCTTTTAAATCAGGTTCTTGTTAGGTTAGAGTGAATATTTTTCAGTGAACACTGCACTGCACTGTGTACATGCAACACTGATAATATTCTTCAGGTCTTTATTTTTGATTGAAGTTATTTATAATGGTGAATGAAGACAATTGGTGTGTCATAACAGCGGCGGGGAACCTGCGGCCCGCGGGCCGAATCCGGCCCGCAGGACGATCCGGTCCGGCCCGCGCGAGGCCGGACCGGAGGCTCCGCCGCTACCCGCCGCTGCGCGCCTCCTCCTTTTGAAAGCGGTCTTCCTGTACCTGTGCAGATCGCCGCTGAGGCTGAGAGACTGCCCTCTCGGCCTTAGCGGCGATCTGCGCAGGTACAGGAAGGCCGCTTTCAAAAGGAGGAGGCGCGGGAAGGCGGCAGCGGCCCGGAGCCGAGGAGCCTGAGGTAAGGAGAGCGAGTGGGTGGGTGTTCAGAGAGCGGTGGGTGGGAGAGAGGTAAATTCGTGGGGGAGGGTCAAATTTGCGGTGGGGGCCCCAAAATTTCAGCCGGTCTTGCGGCTGGCCCACAGCAAATTTTCCCCATGGGAAAATGGCCCTCCACCGTAAATAGGTTCCCCACCCCTGGTTTAAGAGAAAGATGACAACATACAGAACTAGCAAATGTCAACTAATTCTGATATCAGTCTCCTATGTATGTAGCCATTATTTTCCTGTGGATAATTATTTCTCTTGTTATATAACCTTCTCTTTAATAATATATTGAGTATGACCACTTGACATCCTAGAGCAACTTATACCTACAGATCCTTTATAATAATAACTGGAATAAGAAGAAATGGAGAAGAGACTATCCTGTTGACTTGTATTCCTTTTAAAACTAGTTTCCCAAATCACTCATACATATTATTTTCTCACAGTAATAAGGTTTAGCAAAAACAAAACAAAAAGCACACACAAAAATCCATATAGCCACCCAGGGATGGTGGCCCACCCAGATCCGCTGTATGATGCCACTGGAATGTAGAATTCCAGAAAGAAAGAAAAAAGCATCCACTTACCTCATTCCTTCCCACGTGATCCTTTTCAACAAAATAGGAAGTTAAATAAAAAAGTCCCTTTAAATAAGACTACTTAAATAAAAAAGTCCCTTTAAATAAGACTGTAAGACAGGAGCAAGGTTAGTGGCTGTTTCCCTATCCTTGTTCATACCTTATGTGGTCTCTTTAAGTTTAAAGGGACCATGAGGAAGGAGCAAGGTGAGTGAAGTGGATCACCGCTGCCCGTGCCCAAAAAACCATGCAGACAGTGGCGATTCACTTCTCTACTCCCTCATCTTGCTCCTTTCTTGCACAGTCCCTTTAAGTTTAAAGGGGCAGTGCAAGAAAGGAGTGAGGTGAGTGGGCCACTACCCCTGACACAAGCTGCATCATTCATATCATGGATGGTCTTGTCCTGTAGCCATCTCTGGTAGCTACACCACATCTAACTATTACAGAACAATTAAACGATTGTGCTGTATCTTGCTTAATTAGTCACAAGTAAGAAAGTTAGTCATGACTGATTATTGATATTCAAACCGAGCAAACTTCTACATCAGAACTGGACACTCAGATAAAATCATGCTTTCCAGTTCTGGTTTGGAGATGAACTATAGTTTGCACAAAACATAGTTTGTTCAGTTTTGATGTCACCAAGAAGCTTATATTTCCTTAATTCCTTAGACAGCAGGTACAGTGTAGCGTTTAAGAGACTGACTGCGTAATTCTGGAACTTCCGGCAGTGACAGAACAAGCGTTCTGTCTCTGAAAGCAGTCACGAATGTGCCGTAAAGCACGCTCGTGACTACTCTGGAGCAAGGGAGGCCGGCGCAGAGGCTGGCCTCCCTTACTCCGTCGCCGGAGCGCCCCTGCAGCTGCTGGACGAGGTAAGCCAGGATCCAGCGGGCGCGGGGGTGTTTCGGCGGGCGAGGAAGGGGGGCCATTGGCCTAGCTGGCCCGGGAGGGGGCAGGGGATGGCCTCAGTCATATCCCGGTTCACGCCGGGCGGCTAGGCCGTTATACGGCCTCCTCCGACTTCCGCCAGCTATTTAGCTGGTGAAAATCTGAGGAGGCTGATACGGCCTGCCCCGGTTTACACTCAGTGAAGGGGACAAGTGACCCGGTGGCAAAACGGCTGCCGGGGCTCAGGATCCGGCTGGTGGCCCTGGGCCCTTACGGTGGATTGCGCTGTGAGTTATGAATAGGGTTCCCAGATACGCCCGGCACTCGGCCGGGACTGGGGGCTTGGCCGGGGGCGTGCCCGGGGGGCGGGGACTTCCTCCCTCGAGGCTGGGAGCTCTCTGGAACAGCCGGAGTAAACTCGGGCTGTTCCGGAGAGCTCCCAGGGGCCGGGACAAAGAGACAGCTCGGGAGGGACGGGGGGACGAAGGGGGCGTCGCCGGGACTATCCCGGTCATTTCCGGGAGGATGGTAAGCCTAGTTATGAATCAGGACTTCACTAGTTCAAATCTCACCACTGTCATGATGTCACTGCCTCCCTCCCCCTCCTTCCCTCTCTCTCTCTCAGTCTGAGCTCTTCAGTTGCAATATGGCAATAAGAAAGTTAACGCAGGGTTGTTGTAAGGACAACATCAAGATAATACATGTGAAGCACTTTGTATACCCAAACACTGCTATACAAATGCAGAATATTATTAGCTCCAACTGATGAGATTGCAGTCTGGCTCCTTGATATCAGTGGTTTGAAATCAGCAGTATAATTTTAGAAGTAGCTATGCAACTTTGTAAGTGTTTTCCACAGAATTATGCACACTTGCTTTTCTATATACAGTGGTACCTCGCAAGACGAAATTAATTCGTTCCGCGAGTCGTGTCGTCTTGCGAATAATTTCGTCTTGCGAGTCACTTCCCCTTTACTCCAGCCCAGCAGCCCTCCCAGCTACATTTCAGCGCTCTCGCTTGCTCGCCCCCACGCCGACAGTTGATTATATATTTATTGGGCTATAATTTCCTGCCCGGCGGCAGCGGGTTTCTCTTTTGTCTCTCTCTTTCTCCGCATGCATGCATTGAAACGGCGGCGCTGGCCCGAATGCCCTCCCGCATGGCTGCTCTTCTTCACTCCCAGTCGCTGCTGCTTCCTCACTCTCTCTCCACCCACCAACACACCCCGTTTCACACGCCTTTCCCCCTGCCCCCTTCCATCTCGCTTCTCCCCCCCTCCTCCAAGTTTGCTCCTAGTCCGGTTCGCCTAATACGTGCATGAACCGTATTGGGCTTTAATTTCCTGCCTGGCGGCGGCGGGTTTCTCTTTCGTCTCTCTCTTTCTCTGTTTATGTGATCCTCGCACTAATTAGGCTCATGAACTAACAAATTGTTTGCACTACTTTGGGCAAAGGGACCCGATCGCCTTCTCCATGGATTGCCACTGGACTTAGCAGGGGCCGCCTTTTGGCGCTGCGCAAAGGAAAGAGCGAGAGAGATAGGAGTGGAGAGGGGGAGGCAGAACTTCGCCCAGCAACTTTTTTTTCTTTTTCTTTTGGCGGATGAAGTGAGGGAGTTAGTTGAGCGGAGCGGCTGCACGGCACGTCTCCCTTTCGGCCACTCGCCTCTTTATGTGGCTAGCCAGCTCGCCTGCCGCTGCCACCGCTCGGGGCTGCTCGCCTGCTCGGCTCTGGCCCTTCGATCTAGGGGGGGCCGAGTGCCCTGATCGCCTCTCCAGTAGCCCGACGAGGAGGAGGAGGAAGAGGAGAAGGAGAAGCACCACTTCCACTTCGCCACCGCCGCCAAGAGGTTTCTCTTTCGTCTCTCTCTTTCTTGTCTCCTTCTAATTGCCCAGCCCTCCCTGGAACTGGAGGGACTGTAGGACCCGCAGACTCTATTTTGCGGGCAGGTGACGCGTCCGGGGCGGGGAGGGGACAGTGATGTCTCGCAAGACGATATTTTTTTCGCAAGAAAATTTGTCTTGCGAGTCACCAAAAAACTCGCAAAACGCTTTCGTCTTGCGAGTTTTTCGTTGCGCGAGGCATTCGTCTTGTGAGGCATCACTGTAATGAAATTCATACATTGTATACCAGAATACAGTATTAAAATCACTACAGAAAAAAACATTAAATACAAATGGTAAATGTTACTCCCCCCCACCCAATCTTACCTTAGGTGGCTTAAAAGGGTAGTCTGCTGAGAAGGTAATATCAAGGAAAAAAACTCCTCCCTCATACACAGAACCTGGCGGCCCCAGTATTGTTGATCTCCATTCATAAATGTTGTCTCCCTTGGGTCCAGCACTGTAATAAAGCATGGAATATTTAGTAACTGCAAAAAAGCAACTGCACATCAGTTATACTTATGAAAGATATGGTTTTGAAAATACATCAAGCACTGAAAATGACAAATCATGCTGTAGAATCCATTTCTAATTCATTACATATGTGAGGTCATTTGAGTTTCCTTAGCTCAAACGTGTTTTTGAAGTCACAGCTGTTAGACATTCTGTATTAGTTTACCTTGTCATTCACCTTATCACTAGGTGGCATTGCAATAACATTATTTTGCAAGATACGCTACCATAAAACCTTGGCACCATGACAAACAACATTCTTTCTGAAATACAAGTCATTCCAGTGACAGAGTAACACAGAAGATTGCTTTATTCCATAATTACTACGACAATTTGAAAACCAAGGGTTAATCAAAAGAAAAATGCTCACATACAACCAGCTGATACACACACACACACACACACACACACACACACACACACACACACACAGCATATAAGCAAAATTGGATAGTTCAAACTTGTTTTGGCAGTTTGCAGGCTTTAAAAAAAGAATCTTGATGATCTCTGTGACAGCTAGCATTTGTGGCCAGAGACCTATCTGGCTGGCTTGACAATAAGTATTCCTTTTTTGGAAGAGACATAACCGGGGGGGGGGGGGGGGGGCTGAAAATATGCCTTCTGTATAAACATGAATCAATATTATCTACCATTTTATTCAGTGTGTATAATTAGCGGCAGGATCTTCTGCTGTGATAAACACCACATTAACATTCATTTTTTTCTGTTGTCCCTTTCTGTTAATTACCTTCATTCAGGAATATTGAATAAAATATTTCTGTTTTAAGTGTTGTCCCCACATGTAATACATTCTGATATTTAAAAGATTTTAAATACGCCTCTAAGTTTGTAGTCTGCCAAGATAAATTCATACCAGATTATCATTGTCAGTGATTACTAATTGTAATTCTGACGTGAATCATTGTTCACTAATTTTCAGCAGAAAGAAAAAGAATTACTACTATTATAATGCAACACAATATACAAGGTGTCTCCCCACAAAAAATGTACATATATTTTAATGAGCTTTAATTCATACATACAGCAATACCTTGCACTTTCGTCTGGTTAGGGACCAGAGCATGAACGAAAGTCAAAAACAGACGAATGTCAAAGCATAGTCTTATTTAGTCTGCAAATTTATTTTGGCCAGCGAAAAACTATATAACAACACGAGAATGCGTGCGAAACCTAAATAAATAATATATGAACAAACACAAATACAAGAGATTCAATGTGGATAATTTAAAATAAAGTCTAGGCTCTCTGTGCTAAGGAGTGACTTATGAACGACTAACTGGAACACAACATATTAGTAAGTTCAGGACTTCCTACCACCGCGTGTTCGCAGTTAACGAGCTCAGCTGGCGCTGTGTTCATCCACTCCTTCAGGAAAAGTCTATTCAAAGACTGAATGAAACAGAGTGCACTTGGCACATAGAACAATCAATGAATGTTGTGGAAGGTTGGATGAAATTGGACAAAAGAGGAAAGCACATGGAAGAAACTTGAAAAGTAGTTATAAATTGAAAACGGCCCAAAGAGCAAAGTGATGGAAGTCAAAGTATTGCTGTACTTCCTTATAAAATACTTGCAACACTCGAACATCTAAGGCAGGGGTGGCTAACCTTCCACTATTGGGGCCTCTGCGTTCTTAAGAGTTGTGTAGAAGACAGAATCTTGGCAGCTGCACTTGCTGATGGTGCTGCTAAAGGAGCTGCACTTGCTGAAATGCCCTCACCTATACAACCATTAAAGGGTCAGGAGCATTCATGTTGAAAGGTTGGCCACCCCTGATCTAAGGGAAGCAATAGAAGAGATGAGTGGAACCATCCCAGCATATACATTGGTGGGTGTCCACAGATCTGTTAGTCAATGATGTCAGACGCCAATGGGGAACATTTTGAGCACTTGGTCTAATTCACTAACTAATTAATTAATTAATTAACTGGGTCACACAACAGCTTTTGTGTACACCAGGGGTTCTCAAAGTGGTGGGTTGCGACCCACCACTTTTTCCGGAAGTGAGTAAAAGTCCTTTAAGGGGGGTGGGCCAGCTCCAATGACGGGGGTGGCGCTGCAGGATTGCATCCGCCCCCAACTCCAAAACGCTTTTTAACACATACCTGTTTGTCCTGCCAGCTTCCCCAAAGGTCTGAGGGCGCGCGACTGCTGCCTCCTCCGCGGGCCTCCCCAAGGCTCTAAATGGCATTGATCACATCACAAAGTCCATTTCCGGTTTTCTGCAAAAAACAGAAGTGGGCTTTTCGATGTGATCAGCGTGGTTTAGAGCAGGGGTTCTCAACCTGTGGTACGGGTACCCCTAGGGGTATGCGGACCTCTTGCTGCGGGTATGCCAAGCCCTGCCCCTTATCTGCCCCATTAGTAGCTAATTAAGTGTTAATTAACATGGATTTGAAATTTTAATTATTTTCAGAGCCCTTCTGTCTCTCTGATTTTGGTTTTGGGCTTATTTTTGTACTTTGGAAAATGTACTTTGGTGGGGTGGGGGAGGGAGGAGCTGATTTTGGGAAGTGTGACTTGGAGAAAAAAGAGATCCTTGCATCTCTCTCTCTCTCTCTCTCTCTCTCTCTCTCTCTCTCTCTCTCTCACACACACACACACACACACACACACACACACAGTTAAATAAGACATTTTTCCCATTTAAAATTGTTTTAGTACTTAATTGATTAATTACCTAATTAATTAATTGATTAATACAATTAATTGGCAGTTAATTAGCAGGGGGTACTTCAGAAAACTGGACCGTGATAGGGGGTACCAGGGCCTCCAAAGGTTGAGAACCCTGGTTTAGAGCTTTGGGGAGGCCTGCGGAGGTGGCAGCAGCCCCCCCCCCCCCCACAGACCTTTGGGGAGCTGGCAGGACAAACAGGTATGTTTAAAAAAGCATTTTGGGAGTCTGGGCAGGAGAGATCCTGGAGTGCTGCATTGCCCCGCCCCCTGCAAAGACTTACAGGGCAGTAAACTCACCTGTAAGACTTTGAGAAACGCTGGTGTACATCATTTGCAATATACAGTATGTGTGAATTATAGCATAATAAATTTGACACTATAAAGTGTGTGTACATTTTCTTGAGACGCCCTGTATTTTCAGAGTATTTCTTATGAAATAGGTCTCTGCTACAATTGAAAAATGCGCTTAAATGGTATGAAAAGTAACTGTATCAACAACAAATGACGGCGGTTGCCTATGCTTCATGCCTTGCAACAGCCTGCAATTATTATATAGCATCATGTCATGTTCAATTCTCAACTATTCATTTTCTTCACTGAAAATTAATAAAGTCTTATTTCACCTGAAATTCCTTAGGCTGTCTTCAATAAAATCTCAGAGAAAATTTCCTTGCAGATGACTGGATGAGTGTTCCTTAAAGCAGTGCATCAGTTCATTAGTCATGGTATCTGCATTAATTTGCTGTAATAGCTGATAATGTTTCATAGATTTCTAAATGGCATACTTTCCTTATAAGCAGAATGTTGAGACTATTAGGTTATGAAGTCTTTACTAAGAGGATTTTCTTAAAAAAATATTTAAAAGGAAAAACTAGACTTTAGAGACAATTGAAAATGGCAACATCATTGCAACTCATCTGCATCTCACAATGTCTATATTAGGCCACTAGCTGCCAAATGAATTTAATTTACCCAGTTCTCAGTTTGCATTAACCTTTGAATAATAAAGCACAGCTGAGACTGCTGTAAGAAATAAACCAGAGAATTAATAATTAACAACACTTTCTGCAGTCTATGGAAATACCAATCCCAACCTGTCTGGGGAGGTTTAATTGTTACTGAACCAAGCATTAATGTGGTTAATTGTACTCTTTATCAACCTAAAGAAATGATGGGGCCAAAACCTTGTCACAGTTTCTAAGGTGTATTAGAAGACCTTGTCTACATCAGATAATGAATTCCTATATATGAAAAAGAAGTGGGCACTATGTCAAAATGAGCAGGTTTTGACTTAATTATCCAAAGATACAATTATTTGAACAATGATCTATTCATTTGATAGAAAGAACTAAAACACCCCCCCCCCCAAAAAAAAACACATTAAAAGTTTAAAAACCGATGCATACCCTCCAACTGCCCTGAATCACCCAGGATAAGCAACGTTTCTGAGTCCTGCAGAAAACTCCACTCCCTCTCCTGTCCTTGATTTTACAGAAATGATGTTCATTTTTTGTTCTTTTTCCACTATACAACGAAAGCTGAAGACAGTAATCACAAAAAATCAGTCTACTAGAGTTGTACGTAAAGTTCTATTTCCATGATATATTTACCATATGGCAATTACAAAAATTTTAATTGTCGATTACACAACTATGCATTCCAACTGAAGCAAACAAAGAAATGACAACATACAATTGATCACTTTAACTGGATCTGAACTTTCCAAAGTCCCAGTGTGAAATGCAAATTAGATGTTACTATTGGAGGGCTAGTAGTTGATTTCCACCGGACTTCATCATGACAAACTTCCTTAGCCATGATTAACTAACCTTACAATACAATTCAGGTAGAATACTTCAATGATGCAATAAATGAATCATTGAATTCATTAAATGTAATTAATTTAGTACTATAATCAATACTAGTACAATTACAAAAGCACACAACAGGACACGAGACGAGGAGTACAGTCCTAAGCAGATCTATTCAGAAGCAAATCTCATTGAGCTCAATGGGGCTTGCTTTCTAGCAAGTGTGTGCACGTACCTAGGACTAAGCCCCATTGAACTGCAATGGGAGCCTACTTTTGAGTAAGCATGCCCAGGATTGCAACTGTAAGCTTTCTACACATTTAGAAGTTCCTCAAAAAAAAACACAGGCTGCATCCATAAAGCAGACAGCAATCAGCTTTTTTTTTTTTTTGCACATTAATAACAGTTCACTTTCTTGTTTCCTGATTTTTCACAATTATTAAGCCATTTATACGCTCACAATCCCCAAGAGAGTGACAAGGCATCAGGCTCCTCTAGAGAACATTCCCATATGTGCAAGTCCTCTGCAAGAGAATAATTCTATCTGGTTTATAGTGCAAGAGGATTTAATTGCTCTCTTCTCTGCATGGACATCTGCCGAATACGCTGAAGCCCAAGCATTTTATACTTCATGTGATTTATACTGCCATTTTACTGATTGTGCTGGCAAATAAACCACAGACCTCAGTGAAAGCAAAAGAATCATCTCAGCATTTGAAATGATATTATCTTTCTATAGACTGATTCAGATGGACACCAATTTTGAGAAAGGGCAGGCTAATCCTTCTAAGAGCTGGGACAGTTCAGTCTTATATGCGTTACTGCTGTCAACCTTAGTTAAATTAATCAATTTCAATAGCAAGATAATACTGCCTGTTGTAGATCCAGCTGGAAACAGCTGAACCATAAAGATAAGACAGTTCATGTTAAGTACTGATAAAGAGTTTGGATGTATCCCTCCAGTATTTAGAATACTTCTTACAGATCTGTAACACAGAGCTAAAGGGATATAGCATGAACATATAAGATCTGATGTCAGCAATGACTCACCATTAAACAGGTATCTACTGCTTTTTTGTGTCTCATAAAACTGATGCTACAAAGCTATTATATATTAGTTTATATTCCCTGGGGACGCATGCTCAGTACAGTAGCAAACTGTGGTGTGCCAATATATGCCACACTGTACACACACACAGAGTTTTGTCATAGAAGATTTTAGATTGGTTTGAAGAGAGAAGAAGCCTACACATTTTTTCTAATGATAATTTACAACCATCCTTTCAAATTCTCAACTATTCATCCATCGTTCACACTGTCTGTGCACAAATCAAAAGAAGTACAGTATTATGAAATAGAGCTGTCTAGAACAGTAAACCAAAAGCGAACAAATAAAATGGTGCAGGAAAATGGTACCAGAGATAATGGGAGCTCTTATGGGAAAAGGCGCAAGGTGAAAATATCCGGAACAGTATTCTCTCATGGTGAAGTCCTAGATTGTTGACCATTTGCGACTAAGCTAGTCAACAGTGGTGCCACTCTGACATGCATATGGTACAGTCACAATGAAAGTGTCATAACTTCATTCTTTTTTATTGCTGCAGGCAAACATGGAATTTTGCATTTGAGGGGTTTCTGACACACTGCTGCCCATGACCGGCAGATGGAAACTATAATTGGTGCCACAGACTGCATGTCAAAATGTTCTCAGTATAGCAGAAAAATGGACTCGTATTGGTGACACAGTACAACATCTGCTCCTTATGAAGCCTGGCAATCCCACTGTGATGACATCGGTGAACTGGGTTGGTGGTGAGATAATTCTCTCATAATAAGGTTATATTGTAGTCTTAGAGGCTGAACAATAATAACTATCTTGAAACACACAAAGCCAAGACCACAACTGTGTGTACTCTGCATTAAGCACACATACTATCATGGGACAAAATAATCAACATTCTATACCAAAGTTCTATACTGTGACCAGTATAAAAGGAACACCATCTGTACCAAACGTATGTTCTGGCTGCAGGTGGAATGCGTGTGAACAACAGTTACTAGAAGAAATCTTTGAAAATCATTGAACAAAGATTCAGCGTCATTTTAACTATGACTATTTAACTTGGAACAGTTTCAGTGTTCCCAGCATATTTCAGGGTGCAACCAGATACTTAAATGTCATTCTGAGCAGCACAGAATATTTTGTAAGGTCTCCTGCGCAGTCAGAACTTGGTCAACTACTCTCCACCACCGAATTCACCCCAATGTTCAGTGCAATGGCGCTCTGATGCGGATGCAACTTTATGCTGATGTACTGCCGGTGCTGCTGCAACTCTAGTTGGTGCAAGCCCCCAAACAAAGTGGGGAGATAGTAGGGACAGGAAGGATATTACAAACATATCCTATGCCTCCTCCAGTTGACAGGCATGCCCCCAAAGCCAGAACAATATTGCACTGATATCAGAGCTGGTTAAAGTCTAAATTAACCCATATGGTGAATTCACTGATTGAGAGCAAAATAATACTGAACACTCCTAACTTTCCCTGCCCCTCCATCATGATGGAGCATAGGAATAAACCCTGTAGCCAATCACAACACTCCCACTCTAGTATGTAAACCCTTGCCAAGGAGACCATGAACTCAGATGATAGGGCATGCAGCATGAGACTCTGGACTCATGTTGTGCACACTTAGAACCACAATGGGAAACTTTGGTCATCATAGGAACCATGGAAAAAGGACACTTTGCACAGCTTGTACTTTTCACAGCTTGCTGCCCTCAGTACATACCGTATTGGTCTGAGTATAAGACTCACTTTTTTTTCCTAATTTAAGTTTTTAAACTAGGGGTGCGTCTTATAATCAGGCTGTTGCAATTTAATGCGTGATTTAATTAAATTTTTTTAATAGCACCAAACTTTAAGGGTGCGTCTTATAATCAGGTGCGTCTTATACTCGGGACAATACGGTATATGGGAAGAGTACTTTGCTAACACTTCTCTCAGAATTTTCATCCCAGATACTGTGTCCCAGAAGGACTGACCCCTACCACTAGCGTCGACGGGGGGAAGCGGGGGGGGGGGCGGGCCGCCGGGGGGCGTCGCGCGTATAGGAGTGACGCGCGGCGCCCCTCACTTACATTTTTGTGGTGAAGGTGGGCCCTCCCTCCCTCCCCTGGGTCCGTTTGGCTCCAAAATGAGCCAAAAACGGAGCGGGGAGGGCGCTCCGCTCCTGCGCGTGACATCACGCGCGGGGGCGGAGCCTCCCCCTTAAGGGTGACGCGCGCCCCCACTCAGGGGTGTCGCGCGTCGTCGCGACGCCCCTGACCCCTACCCCCCTCTCCTTACCTGGAACTCCTACACTACTATCCCAGCAGGGGATGCAAGGACAATGCATCCTACATGCCACAAATATCTCTATGTCTTTCTGTCTCCCCACCTCCCACCTCTGTCACTATTGTCAAATATTCTACAAACTGTGTTGGCTAACTCTGCCTTTGTCCTGCAACAGCTAACAACCATGAGGATATGCTCTCTCTTGGTGAATGCCAGGTACTCCAACTATTGCTGCTCCTGGCCAAAGTTAAGGGGGGGGGGGCTGGAATTTTTGTTTTGAAAATACTCCCAGAAGCATATTCTAACCTAGCTGTACAACAATTTAGCTGTTTGTGGGTTTTCCTTTTGAACATAACATAAGAACATAAGAAGAGCCCTTCCTGTATCTCACAGTGGCCCCACCAGATGCCTCAGGGAGCACGCAAGACAACTGTATCCTGTCACCACTCCCTTGTACCTGGCATTAAGAGAAAGCCTACTACTAAAACCAGGAGGTTGCTTATCCACATCATGGCTTGTAACCTGTGATGGGCTTTTCCTCCATAAATCTGTCCAATTCTTTTTTAAAGGCATCTAGGCCAGGTGCCATCACCACATCCTGTGGCAAGAAGTTCCACAAATGAATTACACGCTGTGTAAGGAAATATTTTCTTTTGTCTGTTCTAATTCTCCCGCCACTCAATTTTAGTGGAGGTCCCCAAGTTCTAGCGTTGTGCGAGACGGAAAAGAACTTCTCTCTATCCACTCTCTCCATCCCATGCATAATTTTATACATCTTGAGATTGCTATCTTGCACTATGGTGAGTGGTTAAGAATCCCCTTGTTGCATTTCCAACATCATATTTGGTGGAATGTGGTCATCCAACTTCTCTGCAAGCAAAGAAATTGAATCCAGATTATTGAACGTGGTGATTTAAGACTCATGATAAGTGTCTTTAAACCAGATACTGGGAAACCAGACACTGGGAAACAGCAAACAAATCTACTACAGCAAACAAATCTACTGGTATCACTGGATCATGTTCATCAATTCTGTTGACTAAATTAACCTAAAAAGTTGTGACTGGACTGGATTTTGAATAAATATAGTTAATTGCTACTGTTTTGAATTTTATTGTTGTTTTCCTTAGCGGGTTGTGCAAACCGCTATTCTGAATCATGCTCATTTTAAGGTAGGGTAGGGGGCACTGGGGACAAGTATGGAACAAAGGGAGTGGTGGCCCAAGGAAGTTTGAGAACCACTGTTTCATATGCCCCAGAAAAAAAGTGAATGAAAAAAGCATAATAATTTCAGAGAAAAAGAGCTAGTGTGGAAACAATGTTGTGTTGAAAAAGAGACCCAAACACCTACATGAATAATTCTACCGAATGTACTAGCTTCTGCATGATGGAAAGGTGCTTGCACACCTGGTTGCATGGTCATGCAAGAAACATGAGCCTTGACCTAGCATATCTCACTGTGCCACACTTGGAGTAAGGAAAAGAGAAGTCATAAAGGGAACAGTGAAAACCGGTTGATGTTTCTTGTTCCTAAAAGCAAATACTTCAGGCCATTAGAAAAGTAGGCCAATACAGAATATGCAGGGTTTGTTGTACTCTTATTAACCAAATAAAATTAGAGATCAGCTCCAAACAAATGATTTGAAAGCAAACAAATCTACTACAGAGATTTTGGTGTTTTTGATGAATGTAGTTTTCTGCTTCGCTACATGCATATTTACATTTCTGTAAATGTATGCCTTTGCAAGAAGATCAACATAAAGTAAACTTTTTAGCCTTGGTCTTGGAAGTAGTTAATTTTGTTAACACTGTTCCACAGATGGAGAAGATGGTACTAGAAGTCTGACAAGAAAAAGCCAAAGGAAAAAAAAGTTGCTTGTTATTCTATCAGCATGGCAGCATTTTGCTTAATTGCTTTGACTGTGAGTTGTTTAACAAAGTTCAGGTTCTTCAGCAGTCCTTTGTGAAATGTTAGTGCCATTTGCTAAAACAGTGTCAAGATGAAGACTTTCTTGAAATGAAAGTTGCCACTGTTTCGGGTGACTGTGCACTTCCACTACCAAAAGCAAGTCTGCTGCCTATGCCTCTATTATCATGGTAATCTTGGGGAAATATGGCTAATAAACCTATAGAAACGTTACCAGAAAAAAATTACAGAAAATATTTGGATGTACAAATAAAGGAATATTACTGTCTTTCTGAATGCAATTTTTGTTTGCTTTTTTTTTTTACAAACACCAAAAGGTATTGCAAATGATTACAGGTGGGCCCCCATATCCACGGTTTCAGTTATCCACAGATCGCGGGGACCCCCCTCCCAGGTTTTTACTTTTTTCCCAGTAAGCTCCGTTTCTTCCTTAAACAGGAGAAGCAGCCTCTGGCTGTTTATTGAAGGCAAGTGGAACAAAACTAAGTCCTAGAGAGGCTCTGCAAGGTTAACAGAAACCTTGCAGAGTCTCTCTAGGACTTAGTCTCGTTCTACTTGCCTGCAATGGAGGCTGCTTCTCTGTTTGTTTTAAGGAAGAAACAATGCTTGCTGAAAAAAAAATAAGAGCTGGGGGGGCGCACGCCTGCCCGCAGGGGAGGCAGTGCGGGGGGCCCTCAGGAAACCATGGAGGGGATGTTTGCTCCTATCCATGGTTTCAAGTATCCACGGAGGGGCCTGGAACATATCCCCAGCGGATATGGGGGGAGTACTGTATATGCTTTGATTAAAAGGCAACTTGCAAGCCTTTATCTTCTAGTACTCTACCCTCATATTACTCCTAGAACACAGGCTTTCAAAAAAGCAATGATGATGTAATTAGTGATTTCAGTGAAGTTCTTTGGGCTCAGGTTTGAAAATTAGTCCCTGAAGCTTGAAAATGTTTCCATAGAGTATAGGGGAGTCAAACATAAGGTCCATAGGCCGGATACACTCGTGAATGCTTTTTATCTGGCCCACGTGATAATTGGGCTCTCCCAACACCATCATTAGCTGCTCTCAGCAACTGAGCTGTGAAGTGACACCTTAGCAGAAGTGTGCTGGCACCTGCTTAATGATGTCACTTCCTGCTTAATGACATCACTTCCAGTCCTTAGCAGGCACCATGAATGCTATTCGGGCCACTGTATGAAACGTGTTTGACACCTCTACACTAGGGAGCCGAACTTACTGATATTTGAGCTAACTTCTCTAAACTAGTGTAACCAGTGTACCTGTCAGTCCCTCACCTTTTACTTATTGATGTTGGTGGCTGTAGGAGAATAGGCAGTGTTGCTGCGCAGGACCTGGGAAACGTCTTCACTCCCTCATTATCTTTCTGATGTTCTGTTCAGCAGCACGCAAGAGCAAAGTCATATTGACCCTTTACATTTGGTGACTTCCCAAGGCTACTGCATGAAAATATATTTCCGCAACCCTTCAGAAGACTTAAAATTCCAATGGCTGCCATGACTTTGTTCTCATGTGTTGCTGCATACCATCTGATATCACAGCAGCAATGGGGGGAGAGCTTAGTTCCTGCATGGCAACACTGGTGATTTACCACTGCTACCAAGACCATAAATAAAAGGTATAAAGTGTCAGAAAACTTGGTGGAGAGTGGGTGAAGGTCTTCTCCAAGTCACCTGGATTGGCTTGGCCAATTTCTTTCCAATTTTGGGGAGAAGAACTCTATTATTCATGGGCTAACCCCAAGGCAGGTTCTGAGGATTTTTTTCCATCTCTAGCTGTAGTGGTGAAAATTGTTCTTCACATTCACAAGTATCTACTTTCATTTAAGAGAAACTACCACAGCATGGCTAAAGCACGTTTTGGTCTATTGACCAAGACTTTCACGGTCACCATCTGTAAGAACAGAACCAACGTTATCGGTTATCGGGTTAAAAACCGTGTTCATTAAAAACGTTACTACCTTCTTCTACTACAAGAAGATAGCAATACTTTTAATGAACAGAGTTTTCAACCTGATAACCAATAGCGTTGGTTCTGTTCTTCTAGGCAGTGGCGTCTTTATTATGGGGGAGCTGGTGTGCTGCACCCCAGGCGCCGAGTGGGCGCGGTGCTTCCGGGGGGCACGGCCACTGGGCTCGGGGCTGCGCAGCGGGGTGCGGCACTGGAGCCCGGCTGCCGAGCCCCCCGGAAGCAGCACGCCCACTCGGCGCATCACTGGTTTCCGGAGGCTCCGCTCCGAAGCCAGGACAAGCCCTCCTCAGAGCGACCGCCCAGTTCGGCGGTCGAGGGCTTTGTGAGAAGGCCGAACGCGTCGATGGCTTTTATTTGGTTTTTTTGCGCATGCGCAGAACCTTTCTGAGGGCAAACGGGCTAACTGTTTTCATGCTAACTGGCAGCGATTGCCCACTTTGTTCAAGAGGAACAGCTCTGTAATGAGCAAGAGAATAGTTTAATAATGCAAAAACATTCAAGATAATAAAGAATGACATACTGGAGTGATGAATCCATGATTATTGATTATCTCACTAGTTTTACAGCAAAAGAGGTGCATGTTAGGATTGTTCTTGATTTCTGTTGAGCCTTATTCCTTTATTTGTTTGTCACTTACAGGTAATTAAGTGTCTCCCACGTCTTGCTTTTTTATCTACTTTTCAGACACGTTAATCTGAAAACCAGGTATAAATTACACAAAATGGAAAGGTGAAATGGAAATTCTCTACTATCATCTTGAAAAACTGCTGCAGTACCACGATTTGCCAGCAGGACTAGTGTACGGTTAGGACAAAACAGAAAAATGGATAAAGGCTGGCTCTGCAATAGCTAGCTTTCAAGGTTCACAGAACTTTTTTCAGGCTGAATGTTCAACAAAAGAGAATGGGAGAACAATATGTTGCTGGTATAAAGAGCACTATAGTTTCCCTGTCAAGAAGCTCTTTGTAGACCAATTATGTTGGCTTGCTCAGGGCATAAAAACTATCAGATTTGTCTAAAGGCAATGCCTTTGTGAGAACCAACTGAAATGAGTTCTCACAAGCTTTCACAGTAAGCAAGCTTTTCAAGTTTTCAGAACACTTCTTCAGTCTGGATGATAGGAATAACTATTGGGGGCAGGGGAGGGGGAGAAGCTCGGCACGATGGAAAAGCATTTATCATACAGATATTACTTGCAAACTTGGTAGTCCATGTGCATGGAAGCCTCACATGCATGATTTAAAAAGGGGTGGTGGTGGAGATCATATGAATAGAACCTCTAAGAAACTGGGCATTTGCATGTGATATAATCAATGTGGTGAAATGTTCACCCATGCTCCTCCACCACATGGAGCCTTTTCGTGGCCAGGACAGTATAAACTGGGTCTTCTGCTCACAAAAAGACTGGAGCAGCCATCTAGGGCATCTTTAGGGCATCTTCTTTTGTACGATATGAATAATGAATAGCAGCAAAGTTTACAACAGCATTTATGTAACCACTGAGAAAAGTCTAATCTAATATGTCTTTCTAGATAACCATTCTAGGATATTTTAAATTGCTGGTCACTATAATGTTAAGTGCTAAAATGGCATGAGAGAGACCAAGACAATGCATGAAAAGCAAATCTATTTTGAGAAGCCCAACAATGTGCCTAAAACAGGGATTCTCAGCCAGTGGTACTATAGTAGCACCAGTGGCACTTTAGCAGACTGCTGGTGGTACTCAGACTGCTGGACCACAAGAATCCCGCTCCAATGCAGTGCTTTCAGTGGCACGTTTTTGCTCTCGAGAGACTCCTGCCTTTGGTTGAGCCTCTTGGGAATGGTGAGAAGGGCCCTCCAGCCCAGAGCCTCATACCTGCATTTTCTGGCCTTCAAAAACCTGAAAACATGGAAGAAACTGGTGATGATGTCATTGCCAGTCACTTCCAGTGGTATGCAGCAGGAGAGTGGCCAGGAAGGGTTTGAGAACTCCTGGCCTAAAGTATTCTACAAGGGGTCCAACTTGACAAGAGCTGGGACCCACCTCAAAACTCAACCTGCAACATGGGATCCACCTTCAATAGCTGGCAAGGGTGGGCAATGAGAGACTATGTTTCCTCTTCTTTTCCTGTCTGATGCTAACCAATGCCAACACATGCACTGATACCGTTCTGCACCTTCATTTCTTCTAGGCCAATTGGAAGGAAAGGAGGGTCAGAGTGTGGCATGGCAATAGTGTGCACTCAGTTTAGAAAGGCAGATGGAGAGAAAGGAAGCAAAGAAAGGCACAACAAGAACCAGAGAGAGTGTTGCAGCAGATTTTATTTATTTATTTCATATCCAGATCAAACTTTGCTCTGCCAAAATGTAGCCACCGCCACAGCTTTGTTATTAGCTTGCTGTAAATCATCGACTGTACAAGGCTCTGGCAATAATTGGCACACCATCAGATGCGCCGGATCTTGGATTTCTCCTCATTCACATAATATATTGCCGTCAGCAAACAACCCCCACTTAAATAAATTTGTCTTACACTTTGGAGAGTAGGTGACCGGAAAGGGCCTGCTGAAAGTTAGAAACTTGGCAAAGAAACCTCTCAAAAGCCAAGTTCTCCAGGATTTACCCTAGCTGACACTATTATGCAGGCCTGAGCCTCAAAACAAAATGTTGGTGGCAGCACAGAAAATGGGTCTCAACTCAGCTACTGAAGTCAACTCATTAGTTGAGAGTCCCTGGTCTGTCACTGTTTGAACTGCTCCTGTACCAACATCCACAACTGATGAGCTGAAGCATTGGTTGGCGCAAAAGAGAGTACAATTTTAACTTCATAAAAGGAGAAGTTGTTGCACTTTAACACAAACTGGAAAGACAACAAAATATTTCATTGGTGTTTTTTTTTTTTTTTAACAAAGTGTGACTTGCATCCCAAACAATTCCTAAATCCCACTGAAATTAATGGAACTTCAGTTAGTCACAACTTGGTTTCATTGATTTCAATGGTGCTTAGCCAAAATTCACTTTCTTTGGATGTAACAGTGTGTGCAAGTGTGTGTGTGTGAGAGAGAAAGAGCATATGTCTTTGTTATGTAGAAAAATGGATAATAATAAAGATTATACTGTGTAGAATAATGTACTAATAGTATATAAAAATGGCTGAACTCTCTTTTGAGGAAAGAAAAGAAAGACAGATGTATACCATTTTCTTTAAGGACAGAAGAAACACAAGAAACACAGAGGATCAAAATTACAGAGGTCTAGTGGGTTAAATCACTGAACCATGAGCTGTCGATTGAAAGGTCGGCAGATCGAATCCGTGCGACGGCTCCTGCCAACCTAGCAGTTCGAAAGCAAGAAATTGCAAGTAGATTAATAGGTACTGCATCAGCGGGACGGTAACAGCGTTCCATGCGCCTCTGTGTTGGGTCATGCCAGCCACATGACCATGGAAATGTCTTCGGACAGCGCTGGCTCTTCGGCTTTGAAACGGAGATGAGCACCGCTCCCTAGAGTCGGACACGACTGGACTTAATTGTCAAGGGATACCTTTACCTTTATTATTCTGTTAACCACAAGTATGAATTTCTTGCAAACACTTGCTAGCCCTGCACTTTGACTCTTTACTAGAGAAATCTATTCACCCAACCAAACAGCAAATATTTGTTAAAAAAAGAAAATTAAAAAGCAGAATCAGAATCCTTTATTGGCATACAGATTAAAAAGCATATAATTGCGTGTTCACTGTGCTGAAACAACTGAGTGTTCTGCTTTCAGATCACAAGTTGCAGCCAGTTTTGAGCCGTAGAGGTGACAAAAATCTTTAGATAACAGAGTTCAAGTTTCTTACATTTTGATCCAAGATAATGAACTTGGGATAGTGAAGAATAAACCATGTTACATGCATCATATATATTTCTTTTTTTAAATTTAGCCTTTTTATTACTATTAAGTTGATAGTAGCTGTAAGGAGAGGAGGAACCCTTACTATGCCCACCTGCTGGAGGACTACAGCTGCTGTGCACTTTCCTATCCTTTTTCTCAGCAAGAGACTGATGTTAATTATCAGTTGCCTTGAGACTGGCTGCATGCGTTACAATCCCACGCAGCCAGCAAAATGGGATGTTAGTCATTACTTCTTGGTTTGGGTAGCAGTGCAGGATTGTAATATCCGATGGAAATACGGTGGAAGTTGTGCTTGTGCATACAGCTGGTGTAACTTCACTATGCAATCATTGCCTTCAAGCTTTACAATGCAGAGTACCATGCTGCCAGATGAACTTGGAAGTATCTGCACATTTGGAAAACTGCTTGGACAACTTATATCTGTAGCCACCCTGCTTTTTAATTATTTACAACCTGTGCACTTCTGTGTGCACGCAACTGAGCCTTCACAACCATGATGTGCTTTGGGTGAGCAAGAATACACACTTGGGGGGGGGTAGGGGATGACAGATAATTTGGCAAGATATTCAAAATGGTAGGGAAGCCTGAGTTGGATGTCCAAAGTGAATCCTTGGATGGGAAAAGTGAATGGAAACGAATGGAGATTTGCTCAATAGAACTCCCATTCCAATAGTTTCATGCACTCTGTCTTTTTTCATATAATTTACATTTTCTTATTTAATTTTCCTCTTTTCTTACCCTCATATAAACTGTAGGTTATATTGCAAGTCATCAGAACTTATTTCCCATTAAAAAACAAAAACTGGGACAACATAAATCCCATTTAATAGTTTAACTGGTTCCTATAATCATTCCAATGGCACTTACTTTCAAGTAAAGGTGCTTAGGTTCACAGCCTAACTCTTTGTCTATATTTATCCTTCACTATGTTTTGGTATCTCACAGTGCAATCCAATCCAATTTACACCACCGGTGTAACCAGCGGTGCAGCGAGAACAGGAGGCCCCAGAACGGAAAGGGGATTCGAATCCTCTCCAAAGGGGTATTCAAAGGGGATTTAAATCTCTCCTCCAAAGCCTCCCGCCCTGCCCTCTCCCGCTGGTTACACCGGTGGTGTAAGTTGGATAGGATTGCGCTGTAAGTGTCTACTGCATCCAGGAGAATATTGTTTCTCAGCACCCCAAATTGTATAGCGATACCTGTGACACACATGCTTTGTAACAGATCAATGCTAAGAGAAATGCATGTAGCCTGAAACAAACTTGTGCCTATTTTGGTCCACGGGTAATGCAAGAAACACTTTGAGACTTGAGAGACAGAGTCAAAGAGAGACTTTTTTCTTTGTACTGTTCCCACCCCTATACCTCAAGGAATCCACACTTGCATAATTGCATCATTGAGCTGTGCAGGGCATAGCACAACACTGAGGACATGCTGTCAAGAGGAAAACACAAAGCAAAAAAACCAAGGTCATTTAGGCCAACAGAAGAACAGGGAGCTCAAACTTCTGGAAGCGTCACCAAACCTTATATGAATTCAATGTCCTTGTTAACTTGGGTATTCAAGCTAGATCAGAGGTTCCCAACCTGTGGTATGTGTACCACTGGTGGTACGCGGACCACAGGCTGGTGGTACGCGGGCCAAGATGGCAGCCGCCATCTCAGACGTGCAGTGCTGCGACTGAGCCTGAAAAGTGGTGCTTCGAGCTCTGCCGAGTCAGCAGAGCTCGAGCGTGCAGGTTGTAAGCACCAGGGATGGCCCTCCCTCCTGCCCTCCCCTTGTCTTACCTTGACTTTTCTTGGAGCTCCGACTGGCTGTGAACCTGGAAGAAAGTGCTGATGACGTCATTCGCACTTTCTTCCGGTGGTATGCGGCCGACCGGAGGCCCGCATAGGTGGCACATGGGCCAACGAAAGTTGGGAAATGCTGAGCTAGATAAAATATCGAACTGTCTAAATATTTCATTCATGGTCTTTATTTCCTGTCCCTTCCAAGTTTATCCCTCCTAATATTTCATTAGGATATTATGTTTTCACAAACATAATATTACGTTTGCACCTATGTCTGACTCTCTCATCTTTTGCAATTGCCAACTTCCTTCGGGATGCAACACAAGACAACAGGCAAAGATCCCTAACAGCCCAATCCGATGCAACTTCCTACACAGCGATGCAGTGGTGCCAAAGTGGCTTTCACTGTATCTTGCGGGGGTGTTTTGGCACATTGAGGTCTCCTTAGGGTAAGTGTACATTTGTTCGCTTGCCCTGGGGTAAGCCCACAGAGATATCGTGTGGCACAAGTCTGTGAAGGCAAATCAGGCCCGAGAATGGGGATTTGGTGTGCACTGTTACTGCTGACCCTGTCCCTTCACTGGGAGAGATCCATCCTCCCCCCCACCCCATCACCACCTCTTCCCTGTTCTGCTCTGTCTCCTGCCCCATCCCACCTCTCCTGCTGGCCTACCTTAGTCAGTGGATCTTTGACCATCTGCCAGTGTGCGGGAGGCCGTTTTGGCCTTCTTGCTAGCAGCCCGGCAGGTTGTACCATTGGCGGTTGCTTTACGACTGTTGTAAAGCACGCATTCCGCCAGCGCCCGGCCCGCATAGGACTGGGTCATTAAATGTGTTCCTTTGTTTTGTACACTCAACTTCCTCTTCCATTTCCAAATTAGTGTTGTCATTTACCATCAGAGTAGGCATCAGGGTTCATAGGGCCTAGGGGCATAAAGATTTCATTCAGAATTTCCCTAGTTTGCCCTGCTGGGCTTGCACACCCCACCATTTACCAAGCAGTGGGCACCAGGCAGGCCTGAGCTCTGAAGCTGTCCCTGTTCAGCATGATGCCCAATTCTGTAAACTATGGTTTGTGCTTGCTCTCCAAATCAGCATTAGAAAACATGACTTGAAGGGTCTGATTCTGGTTTGTGGAGTATGTACTAATAATAGTTGATTTGGATATGATGGTAAACTACTGTATATTTAGAATTAAACAGAAACAGAAGGAAGATGAATCAGGTGAGAAGAGATTGTGTAAGCCTGCAATTCCAAACTATGGTTTGGAAAATCATTTTAACTGAGCCACTGTATACACTGCATTTCAAAAAACAGAACGATGACTATTCTTTTGTATTATAGTGAATTAAAACAACATAAAATGAATATGTATTCCAGTCACAGATTCTGGAGCATAACAATGTTTTTAATGCTTACAGAAATAATCTCTTTTAAAATTAATGTACTTGCCAGGTCCCTACTCTAGTAGAGAAAGCAGCTGCCTTCTCACAACTACGTGCATATTCTTGCCTTTTGAAGAAAATCTTGTTTATTAGCAGTAATCTATTTTTCATAGGATAACAATTTGTTAGATAATAGAATAAAAACAGAGCTTGCCTTTCATGTGTGTGCTGTATTCTGAAGACACAGATGCAATTCAAGCTATTCATGCGGAGGGCAGAGCTTGAAAGTGCTTATGTGTCAGTTACCAAAACAACACTTCAACCCTCACACAAAACAACCCCCCCCCCAAGAACAAACATAACATAGATGTAACATGTAAACCTGGGCAAAGAGAGGCACATTTTAAAGTGGTATCCTCTCCTATTTAGCAGGGGGAGAGCAACTTTCCTTTTTTACCCCAGCATGGTGCCTTTTCCAGCAGCTGTTCTGCATCTCTTTTAGACTGTGAGCCCTTTGGGGACAGGGCACCATTCATAGTTTTCGATCAAAAGCTTTCATGGCCAGCAGTTAAATTTAGAGAAATCGGAAAAACGGGTAAAGAAGCCATGCTAAAAGTAAACACAGTAAACACAAAGTAAATTCTTTGTTTGTCTGGGATACCTTTGACTTGTCAAACCCAGATAAAGTGGATAATTGTTTTTTCTTCGGCTGGTACGTTGTGTTTACTTTTAGCATGGCTTCTTTACCCGTTTTTCCGATTTCTCACCATTCATTGATTTGTTTTGCTATGTAAACTGCTTTGTGAACTACTTTTTGTTGAAAAGTGGTATATAAATAATAACAAACAGCGACCAGGATATCACTTACAAAAGAGGCCTGTATGTCCAGGATCCAAGGAGCTCTGAAGGTACATCCTGGATCATCACCCAGTCATTGCCAAGTGGAAACTGAGAGCAAGGGAGTCAGACCAAACAAGTGCCTGGCTAGCTCCTGTGAAAACTGCTGATGTTTGCTTCAGTTTCAGGGCCTCTGTATACGCACAAGACTTGACACCTACCAGCCATCAGTCTAGCCTACTTCACTAGGTTATTCTGAGAATAAAAGGCAGGTAAATGATGGGATAGAGCCAGCGGGTGGCGCAGTGGGTTAAACCACTGAACCATGAGCTGTCGATCGAAAGGTCGGCAGTTCGAATCCGTGCGACGGCTCCTGCCAACCTAGCAGTTTGAAAGCAAGAAATTGCAAGTAGATTAATAGGTACCACGTCAGCGGGACAGTAACAGCATTCCATGCGCCTCGGTGTTGTGTCATGCCGGCCACATGACCATGGAAACGTCTTCGGACAGCGCTGGCTCTTCGGCTTTGAAACAGAGATGAGCACCGCTCCCTAGAGTCGGACATGACTGGACTTAATTGTCAAGGGATACCTTTACCTTAAATGATGGGATACACAAGGTGATATTGTTCTGGATTCTCCTCCACTCAATAGCCTACGAAAAGGCCATGGTGGGCTGGATCGAACCAAGCACTGCCCCCTATTAAGTTATTATTTTGAATATTTACATAGTACTTTCAACTAAGAAATCCACAAAGTGAAGTTTTACAAAGCAAAGGACATGGTTCTCTATTCCAAAAGCGCACGCACGCGCGCGCGCACACAGTCCCTGGAGGAATATTATGCTGGGATGAATAAGGACAATTGTTTTCCCTCTGTTTAATATCAATGAGCCAGCACTTTAAAATGTACCACTCTGCCTAGTTAACGGGGATTGCCTTCGCTACCTCCACAGCTGTAAATGCAAGTACATGATTTAAGTGCACTATCAGGGTACCAACATAGACAACACTCATTTGTACATGTCACTGAAAACACTGGATGAAGTACAAAAAGAAAGCATGGGACATGGAAATAAATATTTTGAAAATCATTTTACTTAACTGTGGGCCCAATCTTGCCTAAATATCCTGCCTAAAGCTGGCCTAAGGTGTCGTAAAGGTATTGCCAAAGTGCCGTAAGGCACTTTTGTGGCTCCTCTAGTGTAAGCGGCGCTGGTGCGGAGGCTGGAATTGCTCACACCGCTGTCGCAACAAGACCTGTGCCGGTCTACCCAGGTACGTTCTAGGCCGGTCGGCGGGAGGGCGTGGGGAGGGTAGGCCAGTGTGGCGGGGGAGGGGGCCATTGGTCGGCTCGGAAGGGGGTGGGGATATTGGTGCCGATATCCCAAGCCCCTTCCTGGGCTGGCTTTACACGGCCTCCCCGGTTGTGCACCAACTAAAGAGCTGGTGCACATTCGAAGACCACCACTGGGGCCTCTGGTGCTTACACCGAGGTCAGGGGACGAACATCCCCTTCCCCTGAGGTGAGCCCTGGCTTTGCCAGCATGGCCCACAACCCGGCTAGGATGCAGTGGCTGGCCATTTTGGCCGGCCGCCCCATCTTAGGCAAGCTCAGGCTGCACCTTACTTAACAAACACACTGGTAAGGATATTTTGCAACTAGAGGTAAGGATATGTTTATGTGCTTTACTTCTGTTTGCAAGTATAATTTCTTTAATATTTTCTTAGATGTTTCTAAGAACTGAGCAGGCATGCAAGTGCATGAAGGATGGGAAAAATGTTAAAACCTCAATACAATCATCTCTTGGAAAGGGAGTGATCCATCAAGTATTGCTTGAGAAGCATCATTCCTTTCAATGAAGCTTTAGTGGGAAGACTGTTGCTTCATTTTTATAACAATATTTTATCTTTATGTATATGCTAATAATAGTTAGTTGTTTGGATATGATGGTAAACTATAGTTAGAATTAAACAGAAAGAGAAGGAAGATGAATCAGGTGAGAAGGGATTGTGTAAGCCAGCAATTCCAAACTATGGTTTGGAGTAGGCTTACCAGATTGCTGACCGGGACGGAGCGTTCGCCCCTTAAGGGGGCGGGGCGTGGGGGGCCATAACGCATAGTGTTATGCCCCCCCACGCCCCGCCCCCTTAAGGGGCAAACGCTCCGTCCCGGTCAGCGATCTGGTAAGCCTAGTTTGGAGAATCATTGTATCCGCTACCCGTGGATTCACTTGTCCGTGGATACTGGGAGGCCTCCCACATGCCCCTCCGGCCATTAATTTACCTTAGGAGCTGGTGTGTGTCTTCCTTTAAAAACAAATGCTATAAGCAGCAGCATGTGCTTATAGTGTTGAAGCAAGCTGAGTGCTAGAGAGGCTCAGCCAAAGAACAGGAAGCAGTTCCAGTTCCTGCTTCCTGTTCTTTGGCTGAGCCTCACTAGCACTCAGTTGGCTTCAGTGCTATAAGCAGCATGCTACAGCTTATAGTGTTTGCTTAAGGAAGACACACAACAGCTCCCAAGGTAAAATAATGGCTGGTGGGGTGCACATTTGTCCCACCCATGGTTCTCCAGTATCCGCAGAGGTGGCTGGAACGGATCCCTGTGGATACCAGGGCCCCCTGTACTTTTAACTGATTACATTTTAACTGATTAATCATTTTAATTACTCTAATAATTACGTCACATGACAAACTGGTCTTATAAAGACTACTACACTGCCAGTGCAAAAGAAGTCACTGTTTTCCTACTCTTTCCGCGCTATAGAACTGTCTCTCAACATTTAGAAAAAGGCAGCGTTGTGTCTCTTATTACATAATAACAACAACCCTGATTTCTTTATATTAGTATTTGGTTTCATATTTTGTTATCATCAAGATAACAATTTATATTATCTAGCTCAGCGGTGGGAACCTCCGCCCCCAGGGCCAGATCAGTACCCTGAGGCCATCCGGTCCGGCCCCCGGAGAGATTGCCAGGAGGCCGCCCAACCGGCCCCTGGAGGCTCCGCGCGCCACCTCCGGAGGCCGGGAGAGGGCCTTTGCATGTCCTCCCCGGCCGCCGCCTCGACCCCTTCTCACCAGGCTGTTGGCCATTTCGCACATGCGTACCACGCCAATGAGGGCAAGCTCTTGCCCTCTTGCCGTCATCGGCATGGTACGCCGGAGGTGACGCGCGGACCCGGTGGCTGCTTCGGACGGTGAGCACGGAGCCTCCGGAGGCTGATGGGGGGCGGGGGCAAAAAATGGCCGGCCTTACGGCCGGCCCTCAAGCAAATTTCTAATATTTAAAACGGCCCTTGCCAGGGAAAAGGTTCCCCACCCCTGATCTAGTTAATTTTAAATGAATGTATGATTATCTTATCCTTATTGATTCCTGTCATAGAAACAAAAGGCTTTTAACATGTTGATCTAACAAGAAAATTGGATGCGGTTACTGCAAAACTGAACTTTTAAGCTTTATGCATTTAACTTTTCCCTGTCAGTTAGATACGGCATTTGTACTGTGCTCAAGAGGCCATAAGATTAAGACCATTGACCCTGGGGATATATTTAAGCTGAATAGCAGCAGCTGAATTTAGGCTTAGACAGAATATAGCAGGATATATTTTTTAGAAGAAAAATGTGTGTGAATTTCAAGGAACAGCAGAATAAAAATATCAATACAGACAAAATAAGACTGTGCAATGCAAAAAATATAAATCATGTCACTGTTAATGGACTGTAGTTTAGTGTTAAGGGACACATATTCTGTATCTACAGTAGTTTCCAAACTACAATAAAAATTCCTCACAGGCTCAAGGCAAAAAAGATTTTCCCCCAGATAAAAATTTATAAGCTTTATTCTTTTCAGAGAGGGGAATATAATGTAACAGAATGAAATGTGACAGGCAAACCCATACAATAGCTAGACATGATTATATTATTTTATTTTTTTTACAATAAAGCAATTCAGTTCAAAGGCTGTACTTAAAAACACACACCAAACAAATCAATTACATTTATTTTTAACTTCCATGGCTGAGTGCCAGTGGCTTACACTAAAGAAAGTGACTTACTAGATTTCGCAGTATTCCTCAACCCTATCCTTCATGGATTATTATTTGATTATGAACCAGTTGTATGGGCATAATGAAGCTCAATTCAGATATCAGGCCAAGCCATGGTTTGGGGTGATGTGTAAACTGACATATCATACTTTGCAATTACCATGATGGCTTCCAAAACATAGTTTGTGCTGGCTTCAGCTTGATGTGCTGCCTTGAACCGATAAACTGTAATTATGGTTATTGCTCCACTGCCGGAAGCTGTTCAAAACTAGAAAATTAGAGCGAATATATGAAGTTGAGTACTGAGCTGGGCAGCAGCAGCTGAATTACAGCAGCAGCACACAAAAGCAGACATGGAGATCCAAACCAGCTTTTGTATGTTTGAAGATAAAACCATGGTTTGGATCCTAAGCTTTGGTTAGCATACATCAGGAGTAGTCACATTTCAAATTAATGAGACATACTTTCAGCCCAGTCCTATTCCGGATTGGGCTGTTGTGTGCAGCCATTTACGACAGCCAGAGGCGTCGCCTGAAATGGGGCGGGGGGTCGCCACCCCACCCCCCGCCCGGCGTCCCCTGTTTTTTAAACGTTTTTTTCCGCGTTTTTTAAAACTATCTTCGTGGATTTTTAAGTCTTAACGGGGCATCTGTATGTATATGTATGCTTTCGCGCACTTATCTTGTAAATGTAAGGCTTCCAGCGACGATCTTATTCCAGCTCCCGGGCGCTTCTTCTCCCTGTGCCCGGGCGCGAGCTCCGTAAAGGCACAGAAGGTTGGCTGGAACAGCTTTGTTGTTCTGCGCATACGCAAGTCTTTCACAGTTCGCGCAAGTGCATAACAACAAAGCTGTTCCAGCCAACCTTCTGTGCCTTTACGGAGCTCGCGCCCGGGCGCAGGGAGAAGAAGCGCCCGGGAGCTGGAATAAGATCGTCGCTGGAAGCCTTACATTTACAAGATAAGTGCGCGAAAGCATACATATACATACAGATGCCCTGTTAAGACTTAAAAATCCATGAAAATAGTTTAAAAAAATGCGGAAAAATACAAAAAAAACCCTGAAACCAGAGGAGCCCCGCTCCACCCCCTGAGCCCTCCGCCCTGGGGCCCACCGCACCACCGCCCCATATCAGGAGACGCTTCTGATGACAGCTGAACAGAGTTCTGCTGTCATAAAATGGCTGCTGACAGAGCGCTGCGGCGATTTTGGGAGTGCTGCCGCAGGAGGCGGCAGTGCTCTCACAACACTGGCGGATATTCCTGGACCTGCCAGAGCAAGGCAGCGGTGAGGAGGAAAAACGGGGTGAGGAGGCTGCAGGAGGGGGTAGATCCGGCGGCGATGGTGCATATCGGATCCTATTCTCCTTTTTCGCAGCCTTCCTGCCCCTCTTTGTCTCCTCAGACATGTGCCAGCTAAGTCTTGAGGAGCTAAGTCATTGAGGAGCAGGAGGCTTATGGAGGAGTTAAAATGCCCTTTCCCCTTCAAAGTCTCATGATCTGCGTGCGTGCACGCACACACGCACACACCCTGATATAGTACACGTCATTTCGGCTCGGTTGTACCAGCAAGGGGGGGGGGAAAGGATAGGATTGGGCAGTTTGCTTTTTTTACTAGAACCTTGAAGTCTACCAAGTAGAGTTGGGTGTAAAATTGTGGTTCAGAGGATAGGGCACAGTCAGATGGTGGCTCCTGGGAGAAATACATTAATTTCCGTACCCCACCATGAAGATAACCTACATACATTCAATACAAATATAAATCTGAGTTACTACAGAGAAGGGATTTTAACAAAACAGCCTAAAACTGGCCAGCAGAGCTGCACTAAGACCTGGTCAATGGCTACTAGTTAAGCCTCAGACAGCCTAATCTTATCCGTTCCCCCCTGCCAATGCAGACTAGCCAAAAAGGTTTATGCTGCATCCTGCCGGCCGGGGGTGGGGTTGTCACTCTACAAAAGATTGTCATTACCCGTGTACCCCCCAAATAAGCACGCTAGACAGAGGCTTGGGTTAAAGGGCCAAATTTTATTAAACATAAACAGAAACTGCAGCATAATAAAATACTTTAACTAGACCCTTAGAGCGTGTGGGCCCTAATTGGGGGAAACGGGCCTAGCCGTCTTCCTCCTCTGTTGATCCCCCCAGGGCGTGACAACCTGACTCAAGCCTCCCAGTGGTCGAAGACCACGTGAGCTATCATGGTCAACCCCGCAGGGTTGAGGCAGCTGGAAGCTCCAACCCCAGCGGCCAAGCCGTGATGTAGGTCAACGTGTTCCAGCCAAGGGGCTTGCCAGCCAACCTCATAGACCCGGACGATGTCACTAGAGCGGTCCTGGGTTACCCCTTGACCTTACTAGCCTCAGGCTGACGCCGAATCCCAGTTTCCTGGGTACCCGGCCAGCACGCCACCTGCCACACGGGGGGGGTAGCCTTGCGCTTGACCCCCACTGCCCCACAGGCCCAAAAGACGCCGAAGTGCCTGCTGCAGGTCTGAAAGAAAAATGTCCGCTCCCAGCAAGGAAAGGTGCACACTATCGCCTCTAAATAGGCATGGGGCGTTGTAAGTTATGCCTGGATGCCTAACAACCTCACCCCCCATACGGTAAACCCCCCAGGTTTTGTGCCTGGCCAAATCCACCAGATTTGGTTTTGCGCCTGGCCAAATCCACCAGACGCGGGTCTCTGGCCCCACGCCAGCACCTGCGGGGAAGCATATGGGACCAGAAGAAAAATATCCCTGGGATCCACTGCCCGATTGTCATTAGATCCCTACGAATCTGGTGCCTCAAGGACAAAGCTGTCCTCTGGCCCAGATCATTCTCACCCAAATGCAGCACTAACACCTGGGGAGGGGGGTGGCCGTATAAAAATTCCTACAGGAGCGGAAGCAGCTGGCCGCTGAGCATACCTCTTGCGAGCCAGCAGACATTGGCAAGGCCGCCCAGGCCCAGCTGGGACCCGAAGCGACTGGACACCGCCCTCTTGAAGGCCCAGAACACGATGGAATGTCCACAGATGACAATGTGAACAGGGCTGCGGCTTGGGCGACCTGCCAATAAAAAGAAATGTTAACTGCGAGGTTAAGGCCACTGGCCATATTAAAACAAATTCCCCCTCAAAAAATGCCCTACACTGGGCAGCTGAGGAAACCTCCTCACCAGGCCTATGCTCTATACTGAGCGCCCATCCAAAAGGAAGGTGAGGATGTTAAAACCCAACACAGGCCGTTTAAACTTTGAGCAGCCATCCTAACCGGGCTTGTGCTCTACACTGAGCGCCCATCCAAAACAGAAAGTGGGGATGCTAACTCAAAACAGGGCCTAAACAAGGCCAACGCTGGGGCTATACTGCACCCCTCATTTACGCACACCCCTCATTTACTGCACCTCTGAACCTCATTTACGCTGGAACGCCAGCGCCCGATCCGTTGAATGTCTTCCGATTGCAGACCTAAACTTGCCGCCGCTGTGGCTGCCCCGATTCTAAAGGAATGGAGGCCAAATTTGTTAAAAGGAAGACCCAGCCGGGCCAACCCCTGGTGCAGCACAGATCTAAATTGAAACAAGGTGAGAGGTGAACCATCTGCATGGCAGAAAAAAAAAAACAAGGGGCAACACTCACCCTCAAAAACTCCAACAAAACCCGCAGGGCACAGGGGGAGGCCCTCCACCCTCTTAAGAAAAATGCGTCTGCCTTACCCGTGCTGGTCTGTTTTAGATCTCCTGAGGGTGATGGTGACCCCTTGCTGAGAAAAGCCAAATCACTCAGCTGCAATGCAGCACCAGACACGTCCCTCTTAAAACTGGCTAAAACCTTGCTAGGGCAAAAAGCGCCCAAAAACAATGTAGCAGAGGCTGCCTTAACGAGGGAATCCTCATAGGCCGAAGGACAAAGAAATGCCAAAAACCTGCCACAAACCCTGCAAAATGTCTGGTGTAATAGGTTTCCTCCAATCTAAATTTAAATTTAAAGAAAACCTTCTGGCCACTGGAGTGCTGAACTGCTTTGGAACTCCCCAGGGTGTTGGTGACTCCCTGAGAGGAAAAAAGGCCAAATCACCCAGCTGAAAAGCAGCCCAGACACCTCCCCCTTCCTATTACACTAGCACTGGGATCAAGGCTTGCCCAAAAGGCTATGGACCTGAAAGGGGAACACCCATTAGATGTGATCATGGTACCCATTTTGGTACAAATCCCAATGCCAAAGGCATATGCTTCTCCGAGCCACCGCACTGGAGGCAATAGCCCTGGCATTAATGTGTAATGCGTCCAGAGGGGAAATTGCAGAAAGGCTCCAGCTAACGATATCATCCTCAACAATTCCTGGCTGCCTTGGTGAACATTGTCTTGGAGCTGCTAGCTCTTGCGTCCCTGGGAAGGCTGACCTTCTAAAGCAGGGGTGCACAACTTGGCAGTAGGTAGGGGCCAAAATGAATACACTAAACGTCTTCGGGGGCCGTAGATAGGTGTCACGGGGTGTGTGTCAAAGAACCGTGATGTCACTTCCTCCGGAAGTGACATCACACAGGGGGCGTGTCCATGAAATAAATAAATAAATAAATAAATAAAATATATTTACTGTTGTTGATTGTTCTGTTCGTGGGTCCTGACCTGACCTGGGAGTCTCTGAAGAAGGGGATTCTTGAAGTCCTCCTGCGAGGGGTGGGGTGGGCTGCTCTCTCTTTTTCTCTTATTCCCAGAGTGAGTGGGAAAGGCGGGCTTTCTGCCTGTGCTCGCTGCTGCTGCACGGTGAGGTACTAGGGGGGAAGCGAGGACGAGCCGTGCCTTGCCTGCAAAGCCTGCTCCTGCTCCATTGACCCTTAGCAATGGAGAGCTTTAGTCTACGTTTCCCATGAGACCTCGCGGTTCGTCTCCGCCCGGCACTTCTTCCATTCTGCGGGAATTAAAGAACGTCTGTCGCAAATCGCACGAAAGGTTAATTAAAGGGACTGTATTTTAACAGCCACTTAATTGCTTGTAAAACATTTATTTTACTGCTGTGGCACCTCCTTGATTGAGGCATTTGGACTACGTTGCCCACAAAGCATTGCGATGACAGATACCGCCGCCGGTGGCTAAGGGGCTTGTGCCTCTCCTGGGAATATTTTCTTCCGAGCGCGGGCAAGAGCGGGGGCGAGGAGGAGGCGACTCTTGCGATTTCAAAGCAGCAGCAAGCTGCTTGCTAGTTCAAAGCAGTAGCAACCTAGTTCAAAGTGCTGAACAGCAGCTAGTTCAAAGTGCTGCTGGTCGGATTAAAAGTAAGCGGACTCGTCCTGAAAACGTCCAGGAAGGAAAGTGACAGGAGGCGAATGGGAAAAGAACAGCTCACAGGCTTTGTAACATCGCGGATGGGGGGGGGGGAGAGAGGCAGGGAAAGGAGGGTTCAAAACTACACGCCCGGCGAAGCTTCTCTTCCTCTGTCCTCTCTTCTCTTTCTCTCTCTCCCACAATCCCAAACGAATGACTCTCTCCTGCCGAGCTGGAGAAATAATCAGTTTCACTCTTGCAAAAAAGGGGCGGGATCACATCCCGAAAAGCGTTTTAATAAAACAAACAGAGAGCAGCGAGGAGTAGAGCAGAGGAGGCGATGGCGGCAGCAAAGCTTTTCCTTTTTTTTCACGGCAATAGAGGGAGAACAGTCATCTCGCGCCCCCTCCCCTCTCCGTCCGTCCTCTCCCCCCCCGCCGCCACCCCAGGGAGGAAGGTGATAGGTGCAAAAGGAGGACACGCAAGATCGCTGCTGAAACCATCTGGGGCGAAGTCTTCTTGGCCAGAATCGGCGATAGCAACCCCTGCAACACGCTGGGATTGGGTGTTAGACAGACAGGGCGCCCGGGGTCCTCCAGCGGCTGTGCGTGCGTGCGAGGCAGCGTGCGATACAGGCTGCCAAGCCGAGAGGGCAAAAAGAGCGCGCGTTCGCCAGGAGCCAAAAGAACAGGCGCCGAGCCTGGGGCTTTCTTCGTGGGACAAGCCCCAGCCTCTGCGCCCGTTCTTTTGGCTCCTTGCGAACGCGGAAGCAGCTCCTTCAGCTCCTGGCTAAACGCCAGGAGACTCAGCTGATTGGCGGCGAACAAAGCGCCCCCTGGAGTCTCCTGGCGTTCTGCCAGGAGCCGAATGAGCAGCGTGCGCAGCAGAATGAGCTGCGTCTGGGGCACGGAGGATTTCCCGTGGCCCGCAAAGCACTCGGGGATCCCAGAGAGCGCCCGCTCTCTGGGAACCCTGATTTCTTCGCGGGCCACAGGAAATCGTCAGGCGGGCCGCATGCGGCCCGCGGGCCGTATGTTGTGCACCCCTGTTCTAAAGACTGATTCACACTAGCCCTTTCCGTGCGCGTTTTGGCTTAACGTTTGGTCTTTTCGTGCGTTTTTCATGCTTGTGTCTGACGCAGCATGAGCTTACGACGCAGCCAGGAGAGATGGTTTCGGTTTATCTTTTTGATGCGCTCGCGTTTAAGCTAGCGTTTATGCTCGCGGTGCTAGGCAGCCCACCAATCAGAGAAGCGCATTTCTCTTCACCAAATCACAGCTGCGCTTTCTTCAAGAAGGCGGGCAAACGTTCAGAGAACTGCTAGACGCACGTACAGACGCTAGAGCAGGGCATGCGTGCCGGAAAAGGCTAGTGTGAATCAGCCTTAAGGATAGGGATGACTGCCAAGGCACATAGGGCCAAAGCTGAAAGCTTGAAATTCTTTTAAACACGGTCTCTAGCCGTTGTCACGAGGATCCTTGAGCCCTTCCTCTTCCCCGGCTGTGATGAAGGCTGAATAGAGAAAAGGCAGCCGCAGTTGTATCAGTGCCCAGCACCTAAGAGCTTCACAAATCCTGTGGCAGAGTATAATGCTTAACAGCCACTAAGTGTGTGTTTGGACTGTAGAGGTGTATCCACGCAGATTCCTCAACCCTCTAAAAGAGCATGAAAAGAGTATCCCTGCTGGCTTAGCTGGTGCCTGTTGAAATAGCAACTTAGAAAAAGAAGCACGGTTAGAAAAAGGAAGGCATAGAGAAACTGTCTCTCTCTGTCACCGCCTCTCTCCAGGATTTCATGAGAGGTCCAAACAGCCCAAACCCAGGAAAAAACCCTTTGCCTAGTCCCTGGGCTTTGGCGTACTTACTATTTTCCAGGCAACCTAGCGTCAGCAGCTCAGCCACATCCCTTTTCCAGGAGCTGCATTATAGGAGGTAGTGACCCCAGCATCACTAGGAAAGTGGCTGGGAGAGGGGGTCGGCCTGGGCTCACTCTCCCCTCCCCGCCTCTCGTACGAGGTGGGTCTGGGATCCCTGCGACTCTCCTACAGCTTTTCACTACTGTTGTGATATGAGCGGAAGCAACAGTGAGATAACTGCTGCGTTTCCTACCAAAAAGCACTGTTGAGGGCACCGTGGCTGCTGTTGTATGCCCTCCTCTTTGTCACCCATATGGAGACACTGCTGGGCTTAATTCGGCATGTAGGCCTCCCACGTGAAGTATCACAGGGAAATGCTGGGTCTAAGCCGGTATATATCACAATCATCCCTCATGCATAGGGAAAAAATTGCATGCTAGGCCTGTCAACCTCAAGGCCGAAGGTCCGCCTCATGCAACAGCACAGGGACGAAAGTCTGCCAGGTCTAGGCTGGCATATAGGCCACAGGCTTCCCCCATATGCAGTAGCATAGGAACAAAGGACCTGGTAAGCCTATCATTGACCTTGCAGCCAGAGGCCTCCCTCATGCAGTGGCACCTGGAAAAAACATGCTTAGCCTAATTTAGCATGTAGGCCACAGGCCTTCCCCCCTGCAGCAGCACAAAGGAGAAAACCATGCCAGGTCTAGGTTTGCAAGTAGGCCACATGCTTCCCTCATGCAGCAGCACAGGGGAAAAAGGCGCACTAGGCCTGAAAACCTGTGGGCCGGAAGCCTCCCCCCTGCAGTAGCACAGGGAAAAAAGGCATGCAAGACCTAAACCAACATGTGGGCCGCAGGCCTCCCTCATGCAGTAGCATGGGGAAAAGGTTCTTACACTAGCATGTAGAAAATTCCTGTCTGTAGAAAGCCTGCTAAAAAGCCAAAAAAAAAAAAAACCTCCCCTTGCTTATGTAAGGGCAGACCCTGACTAGGTAGGCAAAGGAAGAAAAAGTTGATGAAAGGAAGCAGAGAAGAATAAGCCCAAAGAAAGACACAGAGCTACTGAGCTCAGAGGATTCGCTTCTTGTCTAAGCAGAGGTGGTGTGAGAATGAAAGTGATGATGAGGAAGTAGAAAGCCCTGCAGCTGTGAAGTATGAAAAAAGGCGACTGAGGGGGGACATGATTGAGACGTATAAAATTACCGTATTTTCCGGCGTATAAGACGACTGGGCGTATAAGACGACCCCCGACTTTTCAAGTTAAAATATAGAGTTAGAGTCTGACGTGTGAGCAGAGTGATCTTTAATTCTGTGTCTGTGGTCTGAACACACCATGAACTCTCTGCTGATGGATCGTTCTGTAGCTGGCTGTTTACTCGTGTGTGTGTGTGTGTGTGTGTGTGTGTGTGTGTGTGTGTGTGTGTGTGTGTGTGTGTGTGTGTGTGTGTGTGTGTGTGTGTGTGTGTGTGTGTGTGTGTGTGTGTGTGTGTGTGAGAGAGAGAGAGAGAGAGAGAGAGAGAGAGAGAGAATGAATTTCATTCTTGGGTGCAAATCCAAGCTGCTTGCAGCAGAAACTATCAAAGGCACAGAAAGTGGGGTGGAGAGAAAAAAAAGAATGTGCACCCACTGACAGCAAAATATTAGAAATCCCTCCAAACACGACAAGCAGTTTGTCCCCTGAACACCTGACAGTGAAGGCTCACGTCTCCCTGCCAACAATAAAGATAAATTCTAACAAGCCATACCATAAGCACTTGAAGATACCGATATCCCCAAGGTTGCTGGGAAAGAACAGGGGAGCCCTTCCCAACCACAGCTAAAAGCGTGCAATGCACAGAATAACGGATCTCCTCCTACTCTTTAGGAGGGAGAAAACAGTCGTCATAATAAGCCATATGTGGTCTGACCACACCATGAACTCTCTGCTGATGGATCTTTCTGTAGCTGGTTGTTTACTGACTTTCTGGAAACCACCAGCTATTTTTCTTATTTGCATTGGGACCTTTCGGCTACAGGGTGGACTAGGAGACTCTCCCCCGCCCGCACTGTAGCTGGAAGGGGGACGGCTTCGTGCGCACGCTGTTTCAGCATGCGCACGAAGCCGCGCTCCCTCGTTCCAGCTACAAGGCGGGCAGGGGAGAGTCTCCTAGTCCGCCCTGTAGTTGAAAGGAGGGGGCGGCGCGTGCCTGTTTCAGCATGCGCGCACGAAGCCGCGCTCCCTCGTTCCAGCTACAAGGCGGGCAGGGGAGAGTCTCCTAGTCCGCCCTGTAGCTGAAAGAGGGGGTGGCGCGTGCCTGTTTCAGCGTGCGCACGAAGCTGCGCTCCCTTGTTCCAGCTACAGGGCGGGCGGGGGAGAGTCTCCTAGTCCGCCCTGTAGCTGGGAAGAGCGGCATTTTTGAGCTCACCCCACCAAAAAGTCGGCTCGTAACCACCACCCGGCGTTAAAGACGACCCCCGACTTTTGAGAAGATTTTCCTGGGTTAAAAAGTAGTCTTAAACGCCGGAAAATACGGTATGCATGGGATGGAGAGAGTGGATAGAGAGAAGTCCTTTTCCCTGTCACACAACACTAGAACTAGGGGACATCCACTCAAATTGAGTGGAGGGAATATTAAAACAGACAAAAGAAAATATTTCTTTACCCAGCGTGTAATTCATCTGTGGAACTCCTTGCCACAGGATGTGGTGATGGCACCTGGCCTGGATGCCTTTAAAAGGGGACTGGACAGATGTATGGAGGAAAAGTCCATCACAGCTTACCAGCCATGATGGGAAAAGCAACCTCCTGGTTGTAGGAGGTTTTCTCTGTGCCAGGTGCAAGGGGAGTGGCGACTGGACACAGGTATCTTGTAGCTGATTAATTAGCTCCCTGAGGCATCTGGTGGGGCCACTGTGTGATACAGGAAGTTGGACTAGATGGGCCTTTGGCCTGATCCAGCAGGGTTCTTCTTATGTTCTTATGAATGGCATAAGGCCAGATGAATTCCCCCCAGGGCACAAAGCCAGCTAAATAGGGTGGTGTTTAAACCAAGCAAAGAGAAGCAGCTACAGCCCGCCCTGCCCTCTTTCTCCAACGCTTCAATACGTGCAATCAGAGATCTATAATTCACCAGCTGCTCCTCCTCACCAGAGGAGGAGGAATCATGAATGGGCAGTGCCGGGCGTTTGGGAGCCTTCCCTCCTTTCTTCTGAGCTTGTTTGCCAGAAAGGGAGGGGTTAAACAACAAACTACTCTTCAAGACAGCTTCATAGTTATCAAAGTCAAAGTAAATATATATATCTCCCTGGCTTTAAAAGTGACAAAATTAAAATACAGCACAAAGGCCAGAAAGGAGGGGTTAATCAAAGTAAATATTCATAGCTCCTATGTATTGCTCTCTGATTATCAAGTGACAAAGGCAAAAAGGCAGCACAAAGGCCAGAAAGGAAGGGGTTAATCACAAACAAAGTACTGCTCAGCCAGCCCATCTGGTCCCGCGGTATGACTTTCCCAGAAGTCCCAAATGTCAGTGTGATCCACATGTCTAAGGGACCCCCATGTAGAAAAAATCACCTGCAGAAAATTTCGCAGGTGTACCTTGCACCTGGTCTACAGGTGGTGCTTTAGGGACTCAACGGGACTTAAGGTCAACTCAACTCGTCCATTTACTCCTATGTAAAGCATGGACCTGACAACACAAGATTTCAAACAAAAACATAGTTGTGTTTTACACACAGCTCCAGAGCTTTAGGGGTGTTTAGGGGGATGTCTCACCTAAGTTACAAGTCCCTCCCTTCAAGGGTTTTTTTATGGCCCTTTAAATTCTTGAAATACGCAGCTTTAGTTATGAGTTCAGCATGAAAAAGACCAGTGAGTTGTTTCAGCAACGCTACCCATAAAGTCCCGTTGAGTCCTTTGAGGTACGCCTAATGTTGCGCATGTGTACAGCTGTGTACAGCTGCTCCCCTGCACCTGAGGTGCTCCAAACAAGGTGGATTCAAGAGCCAGGGCCCTGGCCATGAAAACAAAGCCAGGGTTTCATTTTTAATTTCAGTGAGGAGGGGGGGCCCTGCCCCCAATTCCGGGGCATCATTTTCCCTAAAAACAGTGATCTTTGCTCCTCTGGGGGGGTCAGTGGGGTGACCCAAGAACTCTGAAAATTGTTTTATAACATAATTTCATCTGTCTACTTTCCACAAAACAAATTTCAGAGAATTTGGGGAAGCCATTTTTTTTTAACTATTTAGTTTCAGGCGTACCACAAAGGACTCAACGGGACTATATGGGTTAAAAGCTCTGCAGTCCCAGTCCACTAAGCGGCAGTTAGAGGTGACAGGCAGAATGCAACTCGTGGCCAAGAAGGGGGGGAGGGGATAGCAACAGGAGCGTCAGCTCCTAACAGCTAACTTGAGGAAATAAAGTGCTTTGGCCAAGACGCACGTTAGTGAGCAAGAGTTGGAAGAAAATTAATGAAAACGGAGGTACTGTGAGGGGAGAGGTCAGCCTATACGGGGCAGTGACCAAGAAAGTAACGAAAAACAAGTGGGGGGGAATGGGGGGCAGGGACTGGTTAATAAACGTGAGAGCTTAAGTATTTTAAAGAAAAGGAATGTGTAAAATGGGCAATAGCGCTTTTAACAAAATAATACAGCCCACAACGGGGCAACGAGAGCTGCAGATTCCTGCAGCTCGCTGCGGCAACGGCCGGGGGTTGATGGGCTTAAAAAGGTGGGGAGGGGGTTGGAGTAATGTGACAAGAAGAGGTGTATCGCACAACAGAGAACTTGAGTGCTTTTAACTAAAGGATATAGCCCCTAAACGGGGTGAAGAGAGCAGCAGATCCCTGCTGCTCGCAGGGAAGAGACCAGGGCAAGCTCCGTCAATAAAACAAAAACTGACTGAGGCACTTCAAATAAAAAGAAAAACCATCAAGCCAAATCAGATTTGACAAATACTACTACATTTAAAAACAGACAACATCTGAAGTTCAGGGGACTTGAAATCAATTGGCATGTTGAAGAGATCTGAGTTACAGTTGTATTTTTTTCTTTTCAAGAGTGCACCAGGGTTTTTTTTTAAATCAGCTGCAGCAGATCAATGGTTACATTTTAAGTAACACTTACAGCGCAATCCTGTGTAACCTTGCACCAGTGTAACAGTAGATGCACCGGTGTAAGTGCAATTACACTGACATAAGTGCACTTACACCGGTGCATCTACTGTTACACCGGTGCAAGGTTACACAGGATTGGCAAAGTGTGAACACAAGTACTTCACCTGTTCTTAAGTTTAACGCAGTCTTACTTGTGTTTGGGCTGTTCACAGATAGGTAGCCTTCACTAGCATGGGCTATGGAATCTGGTTATTGTTTTCCTGGATGCTTGTTGGGAAGAACTGATAACTGAGGAATGGAGTCCCAGCCTTGTCCAATAGGGAACTTGTTCATAATTTTCACAATTTTTCATTCTTAATGGAATATGAACAGGATTTCTTGAGCTTTAGAAGCATGTGTATTTTTAAAACATCTTCTGCTTTCACTAGTTGCATTCTTCTAGATCACAATGTATTCAGTCTACATTCTAACACACTCTATTTTTGAAGAGAACTATATAGTTCTTATAATGGCCAAGAATAAGGTAAAGGTTTGAAACCAAATTCCCACTGCTGAGATGTCAGTTCATATAAAACTTACTGTAATTGTTTAGTAACATGTACAACAAACTAATCATTATCCAAAATGTGCAGCGAATCACTTAAAATGCATGTCAAAATCAAGAACTGGCTAAGATATGATCATTAATCTGATCATCCAACAATGAGCTTTATCCTTAAATGCATTGACACTGTGATAGAAATCATGTCAAGTGATTGCAGAAGAAAACAGATTTTTGGAAAACCAGGTTCATTTTTATGGAACTACTCTAATTTTACTAGAGAAATTCAATGCAAAGAAAAACTTGTGGAATAAGCATGGACACCTCTACTATGCAAATGCACTTTTACTATATACTCTTTAGAGATGTGAAGGAGGTTTTCAGTGAAGACATTGTGAATACTTCAGTCATCCTCAGAGAAAGTCAGTGAAAGTAACATATGTACATCTGCAACTAACAGATTGAATAATTCTCTTTGAATAATTACAACACTATTTGGTACAGTTCTTTTTGGTACATTTCTTTTATCTAGATCAGGGGTTCCTAACCTTTGTCACCCAGTGTGCCCCCTGTCACGGTCCAATTTTCTGAAGTACCCCTGCTAATCAATTACTAATTAGCTAATTAATCAGATTAATTCAATAATTGGCTAATTAACCAGTCCCCAAAGTTAAAAAGTATTAAAACAATTTTAAACGTGATGTGCAGAAGCTCGGCCCGGCTCCGTTCTGCTCGGCCCAGCTCCCTCTGGCTGCGAGCTTCGGCCGCAGACGTGCAGGAGCCGCCAGGAAAGCGCCACTGACTTACAGGAGCCGCTCGGCCCGGCTCCCTTCAGCTGCAAGCCCCGGCCTCCGACGTGCAGGAGCTGCTGGGCAAACACCGCCCACTTGCAGAAGCCGCTCGTGCCCGGCTCACTTCTGCCTGGTTCGGCTCCCTCCGGCTGCAAGCTCTGGCCGCCGATGTGCAGGAGTTGCCGGGCAAGCACTGTCAATGGTCCTCAGGCCCTCCTCATTTTCAGAAAGTGAGGGAGGCAATTTCCACAAGCTTTCTGCTCTAGGATTCCTCCCAGCTGTGAGCTCTGGCCACCGGCGTGCAATAGCCGCGTCGGAGGCTGAGCTGATGTCATCAGCTTGGGGAAGACTTTTTTTTTTAAAAAAAATAAATTAAAAAAATCCCTGTCTGGTCGCCGACGTTCAGCTCATCGAAGCTGATAAGGGGCAGTCTCTCATGTACCCCCGCCTGATGGTCCACATACCCTAAGGGGTACGCGTATCACAGGTTGGGAACAGCTGATCTAGATATAATCCATTACAACAATCCTGTAAGGGAAATAAGTATTATTCCCATACTGAAACTGGGGAGCCGAGGCTGGGAGGACGTGGATTATCTAAAATAATCTAGTGACTTTACCTAGACGTGAAATTCAAACCAGGGAAGTCCACATTCACAGTTCAGCTTCTTTGCCATTGTGTTACGCCAGCCTAAATGCATACATATGTTCAAAAAATCTCTACTAACCTAATTACATGATAAAATTTAATAGAAATATATCCAAAACAGAAAACTAATGAACTTTGTGTGAAATGATGGTAAAGATCTTGGTTCCATTCAGTGAAAAAGCGCTCCTGTTACACTGGAATAGCTGTGTAGATATTTACAAAATACACAGCAGTAACATCAGCTTCTGATGTGGAAATTCAATTTCAGAAGTTAGAATACAAGGCATCTCTGAGGACAGAGTGAGACTGATACATTTTAAAAAGAGGTTACAAAACTTGCTCAACACTACAAAATCAATAATTTCCGAAGGTGATTTTTTTTATTACTGCATGAAGAACTTTTAAGAATCTCAACTGAAGAAAATGTTCAAAGCTAGTTCTAATTTCAGAAACCTTATTTTGCCCCAACATAGTAGCAACCTATTTTTAGTCCGTCAACAGAGAAGTGTCTGATATGGACAAATAGTAAGAAGCAAGGTTTTCAGATTAAGAAATCACTAGCTATTAAAAAAAGGATCTGAGCCAAAGTTTCAAATGCACGTAGGTACTCATCAGGACATATTCTGGAACATGTTGTGAATGTCTGGAACATGTGAAGAGCACTACATGGTCTGGGAAGGCTCATAAGCTCTGTGCTCATTCTTTGAGGAAATCTTCAATCCCTCATCTGAAGTAGATTCAGACTCTGCCAAGAAATAAACTTGCTTCAGCAGCAGCAGCAGTACCATAGGTATCAGAGGAATTGGTACAGATAGCTATAGAGTTTTGGTGGTGGGAATGACTACAGGCAAAGGGGTGGCTACAGGAGGAGAAGAGGAGGTGGGAGTAACACGATATAGACAAAGTTGTTGGCTCTACAACAGAAAGTACAGAACATCAAGGACTGAAGGCAGAAAAAACTGTGGCATAGCAAGAACCAGTGCCAACACTATGGCAGTGGATATGGCAAAATGGCTGAAGAAATGGTAAGGGAGAACGATAGAAATAGTCACTAGGGTAAGCACTCAGTTTTTCTCAGTTGTTTTGACAACACTCAGATCCATTTCTACAACTAGAACAGACATAGCTTGAGTAACAGTCAGGCAGCGCAATTCTATCCCCATTCTGGGCAACCCTGGAGCAGCCCGAAGGTCTACTCGGGGAAAAGGAACAAATGTCCCCTTCCCCCGGTGTAAACCGGGGTAGGCTCAATTGGCCTCCTTGGAGTAAGAGGAGTCCGTGTAATGGCCGTGCCGGCCCGAACGGGGACGGTGATATGGTGGCTGCCATCCCCGCCCCCACCTGGGCTGGCTCAGCCAATGGCCCGCCTCCCACGCTGCCTGGACCACCCCTCCGGGGGATATCTTTCCTGCCTCTGGGGGCCGTGGGGACGTCCCAGCGGCGGAGTGAGGGCGGCAGGCGTTGCGCTGGCTGCCCTTACTCCCAAGTTGTCGCGAATGTGATTTATGGCACATTTGCGACGGCTTCCAGAGATGGAGCACTCGCTCTGCCATTTTTTGCGCAGGATTGCGCTCTTAATCTTCTAGCAGTTTTGATTTTCCCTAATGACTAGAACCAGTATGTACCCTATTAAATTATATGCTTTTGTGGACTAGGCAGGCATCTACATTCCCATCTGTCTGGGGATGTGGCTAGCTGATTTCTGAGCCCAATGGAGACAAAGCCCTTGCCACCAAGTCATCCCAGCAATTTGAAAAACTTGTCTGAGTGGCAACACAGACTCTTTTATCATAACCTGTCTTGCCTACTCCAGACCTGACTACCAGTTTGGACTGTATCTTCTGTTTCTGGCTCTATGATTCATCTGTTTCACTTTGCATTCATCCTTGGCCTATCCTTAGCCATGTCTCCTACCTCTGATTCTTTGCTCTTCATTGCTCTCACCCAGTATCCTACTTTGGTCTCACTTTGCCTTTGGCCTGCTGTTCCTCTCCTGTTCAACACTCGAACTGGACAACTTCATAGTAAATCAAGGTATTTTGGTGACTGCTTTCAGTCTGGACTCATAGTTATGCATAGCTTGCATCAAGCAGCTATAGTGACATTCTGAGAGACACAAATTTCATCTGATAGGCCGACTGTGACTGTGAATGGCAAACACTTTATATCTGTCAACTATCTCAGGCCTGATAGTTGCACTCATGTGGCTAGCCCTGTATCGTCTTTAGTGCTGTTTCCATTCCACTGTAAACCATTTCTAAACTGTATACTAAACCATTGTATGCTGCATTCACTAATTCATTATGCTATATTCAAGCTGCTCTATTGGTGCAACATGATGGCTAGAACAAGAGTCGCCAGTGCAAAATCACTTCATATTGCATGTAACAGCAATCTACGTGCTTCATTCCTACAAGATAGGTAGCTCAGAAGAATGGACTGTCTATTCATTAAATACTGAATTACTGTACAACAGTACAGTAATACAACAGTACAGTAATACTTCACTGAAAGTATTTATAAAACCTTAAGAAAATCTGTTGTAAGTTAGAGTGGAAGCTTTCATGGCTAGGTATGCAGGATATAGGGTATATGGGTATAGATACCATGTACAAATAATATCAAAGCCAGAATAAGATTTAAAACAATTTAAAATTCAAAGCTGAAGATGGTGCACAAAACAGACGTTTCGTCTTAATCTTAAGACCTCTTCTGGGTGGTGACAGCTTGGCTGTTAGGATGGTACTGAGGACCAACCGACAGAACGGAACTTTAAAGGAAATACCAGGTAGAACTAAACAGTAATCTTAAAGGAACATAGGCAGATTCGTAAGACAAAAAAATCCTATAAATTAACAGGCTGAAAAGAGCGCGGGAAAACCAAGAGCTGATTTGAAATCACGCAGGAGACCTGATTAACAGACAGAAAGATCTTTCATTTATCAATGAAATTTGGTTTCCTATTATTCATAAAGTCCATTTGACAGATACAGAAATAAAAGAAAACAATCAACAATGGAGGTCATCCTCGGTCAACTCGTCGGCCGCTTCAGATTGGAGTTACGCTTCCAATTAGCTCCCGGTTCCATTTCAAATCAGCTCTTGGTTTTCCCGCGCTCTTTTCAGCCTGTTATAGGATGTTTTTGTCTTATGAATCTGCCTATGTTCCTTTAAGATTACTGTTTAGTTCTACCTGGTATTTCCTTTAAAGTTCCGTTCTGTCAGTTGGTCCTCAGTACCATCCTAACAGCCAAGCTGTCACCACCCCGAAGATGTCTTAAGATTAAGACGAAACGTCGGTTTTGTGCACCATCTTCAGCTTTGAATTTTAAATTGTTTTAAATCATATTCTGGCTTTGATATTATTTGTACATGGCATCTATACCCATATACCCTATATCCTCCAAAATCTGTTGTATACAAAGGAAAAGAACTTTAAATAGTATAATCTAAGAAAATTATAAAAAGGATATTAAGCAATGACTATACATTTTAAATAGAAAATAAAAAAATTTGTTACTAATAGTAAAATATATTGAAAATAAGTATTATAAACTTGCACAAAGGGCTGGAATTTTTTCTCATAAAATGCAAAACTCTACCTTTCCTTGTCTAAACCTAATACAACAATTTGTATGGGTAGAGAAGAATAATTACTATTTGACAAATCCTTAGTATGTGGGTAAAGAAATTAAACAGAAAGTCTTAAGTTTCTGTAATTAACCCTCAATTATTTTTAAAAAATAAGCCACACACTAGTGAGCATATAATCTTCTCCCCCCCATACACACACTGCATTCCTCCATACTGTATCACACACTGTTCCATAGGTCCGTCCCCCCCAGTCCCCTGGGACATACATGGAATTGTATGTTTTTAATACATGTTGCACCATAATATGTCTGGGATTTCTCATGTTTTGTGAGAGTTTTCCCATTTAATCCAAGAATGTATACATGGTAAACTTATTTGCTACAGTAACAGCAGCAGCATTTCTATACAGGAAACATTTCCCCCTTTAAGAATTGAACAAAGCAGCTTCTCACTTCCCCTGCAAAAAATGCTAAAGTTGCCATGCTTATGGACAATTTCATAACACTTAAAATTCTTACATTAAGCTAAACACTATGCAGAAGTTGTTTGCCTTTGTAACAACAACACTCCACCCCACACACATAGTTTTGATCAATTTAATAAATCAGCACATTAAGAAAATAAAATGTAACCCTTTCTTCAGTGGTTACAGAAGGCCAAATGTTAATTAGAAGTAAATTAGAGAGCTCCTTTCACAATATGCATTCTCTTCTTTGTACTTGCACAGCAATTTGTCTAACCACTTAGAAATGCCAGGCATGTTATAGGGTCCAGTGCAGACAGACAGCAAATCCTCCACACATCACACTTCCTTTGTTGTATCTGTGACCCCTAAATAGATAGTATTTCAGCAATTATAATTCTGTGACAACCATGTCAGCTGCCTGGCAACAGCCGAATAGATATTAACTTTCATTTGATGCTGGAGGTCTCCCACTGACACAACACCAGGTCAGATGGCTTCAGTGATTGGAAAGTTGGCCTAGAAGCCCTCAAAGTCTTAGACTGAGGGCTCACAACAAATACATTCAATTCTCCAAAGAATCTTCCTTTCTTTAGAATTCTAAGTTTTGTGTGCAGCAGCAGAGACATTTTTTAATGATCTTTAGGCAGTTCAGGGGTTCATGAAATTGTTTCGGTAGAGCAGCCTGTTGACCCGACAGACAATGAGCAACTTCCCTAGGATTAGCTGTCATTTGAGCAGTTAGATATGCTTTAAAAAGAAAGTCAGGCACAGGCTGAAAAAACAAACAAAAAATGTATACTGAACTCATTATTATGGAGAAAAGAACAGTCAAACAGCATCCATTTGAACCTGCTTTTTTAAAATTTTAAATGGCACCTTCACACCATATACCTGCAGGCAACACTGAATCAATATAGGCTGCATTCATACATGGGGAAAAAACTATTTGAAAAATATTTTTTTCTAGGTGCCTACAACAGCTGATGGAGTCTGGAATGGGCAGTTATCACTGGAATCACGAAGTACCCATCTTGGAAGATACGAGTGTATGTAATTTTTCAGTGACAACGCACCACAATGTTCCCTGTGTTTGCAGTTTGAACTGCAGCCAGTTTGAAACCACACTGACTTCTATTTGTTTCCCTTTCACCTTAGATCATAATTAATAATTAATTTGATACTTACAGTATAAACAGATTTTGCTTGACATGAAATTAGCAGAACGATGGCACTTATGTACTTGAACGGATTAATAAAATCAGTCTTGAATAGAAGAATGCACTTCTTCTACCAGCCAAACAATTACTGTTCAAATTATAAACATGTCAAAAACCTAGATTAAGATAAAAGTGTTAAGCCTGCCACAAAATGATAACACATAAAGCTTCCATGGCAGACAACCTTGGTGGGCTGTGGCATTCCTTTAAGTAATCAATGCATACAAAGTAGCTCTGATCCAGTTGTCTTCATGCAAAGAAATTGTCCTGGATAGGGCTGTCTTTAGGTTTTAGGGATCCAGGCAAGAAACATGCAGCAGGCCACCCTATGTCCATGAGCACTTGCTTCTTTGTAACTGTGGGGAGTGGCAACAGCTTGCTCTGCTCGTGGCCATCCATGTGCCTGCTGTTAAGAGGTGGGCCTAGCATAGGAGCAGCAGGACAGCTAAGGGCCAACAAAATGTTAGTTAGGAAGAAGTAGGTGATGGAAGTGTAGCTATGTGAGATGATGGGAATGCTGATAAAAATATTGATGGAGCAAGAACCCCATTTCCAGGGTGAGAGTGTGTCCAGGATTTATCTCAGGACTTCCAAGTGTTGAGTAGGAGGGATGTGCGACTTTAGCAGGTAAACGAGATGGCAGCAGAGAGAAGGAGGGCCTGTAGCCATTGCCAGATTAGGTCTGGGAAAGAAGGTGAAAAAGAGCTGACGGTTTCCAGGAGGAGCAGTTGCCACCATTAACATCCAGCAGCAATTTTAGGATGACCTAATCAGCTGTGGGACACCTTTCAGGGCATTGGTAGGTACCTAACAATGCTGATTCCCTGATGGTGGGCTTTGGCCCTGAACAGGAAAGAGAATCTCTATTCACATTAGTTGCATCCATCAAGTTTAGTGTGGACTGCATGAGCACCACAATTCAGATTTGGGTGCGTATCAGTGGCATGCATATATCCCTTGTAAGATTAGGAGTGATACAACTGGAAAAAGTGCAGACAAGGGTTGCCAAAATTATCATGGGGCAGGAGCATTTTCCCTATAAGTAAGAGTATGTTTAGGACTTTGTAGTTTAGAAAAACGTGACTGAAGGTGTTGGGTGTGGGTGGGGCTTGACTGAGATTACTAAAATAAAGCTTGACGTGGAAAAAGTGAATAGAGAAGTTTTTCTTCCCTCACAAAACTAGAACTTGTTGGAATCACACAATGAAACTGACTGGCATGGCAGAAGGTTTTGGACAGACAAAAGCAAGTCTTGTAAGAAATAGGGAACACGGGTTTAGATGCCATGTTAGAAAATGTATTTAACAGAACACAAAACACACAACGTTTCGTCCACTTCTGTGGACGTCTTCTGGTGTACAGCAGCACCGTGCTAGCAAGATGTAAAAAATGTTTTTACATCTTGCTAGTACGGTGCTGCTGTACACCAGAAGACGTCCACAGAAGTGGACGAAACGTTGTGTGTTTTGTGTTCTGTTAAATACATTTTCTAACATGGCATCTAAACCCGTGTTACCTATTTCTTACAAAATTGTTGCTGGCCATGAAAGCTATCGCTCTTTATTAAAAGCAAGTCTTTCACACAGTACACAATCAATCTATGAAATTCACTGCATTAAGTTGTGGTAATGGCACTACCTTAGATGGCTTTAAAAGGGAATGAGGCAATTTCATAGAGGACATTGTCATCATTGGCTACTAGTTACAATGGTTACATGCTAACTACTAATATTTAACATTTGTACAATATGAGAATTTAGGATTCATAGCCAGCAAATACTTATTAAAAAAAGTTTTCAATGGGTCTTCTGGCCATGGTCCACTAAAAAGAAAAACAAAATATTTCATTTCGCCCCAAACACATAAGGCTTCCTCAGAGTAACAGAATGCCTGTGCTAGGGCAGAAGATGAAACAAAAGGCTCTGGAGTAGAGCTAGCAGAAAGCAAAGAAGTATTTTACAATGCTTTCTGAGCATGCAAAGTGCTTCACATACAGTATATTGTTTTGATTAAGTCCTTATAACAATCCTTCAAGCCCACCAACTTCTTTCTCCCAGAAACAAACTTTCAAAGTATTAAAACTATCATCTCTAGTCTAGAGAATTCATTTAGGCACGGTCAAGGTTTTGTGCATGTTCAGTGGAACCTGAATCAATTTTTCCTCTCAACAACACTTTCCTGCATCATCACATCATGAACCATCTTTGAAATTCCTTTAAGGAATTTGGAGGGGGACTGTTTAAAAACAAAATGTCAAAACCTTCTGAACATGCAGAATAGTTCCTTAGTTTGTAGATTAATGCTTTATAAGGCAAAGCATCAATATTCTAAAATGATTTCTTAACTCATTAACAATTCAGTAATAAGAACTTACGTAAATGCATTTATAGTATTAATAGCATCTACTATTTTTCTTATAATAGAGTGGGGTGTTATTCAGAGGACAGTGAAAAATGACTGCGAAGAGACACACATTTGTAAACTTTTCCTTTGCCATAAAATCGCTTTTGTACAGCAAATATGGTGCAAACGTGTAATTTATTTGTAACCTTTTCAGAACAGAGCCCTCATTTCTCACGGGAACAACTGCAATTGATGATGAAAATGTGTTTCACATTGCTACATTTAAAACAAAACCCTAATCTTCTTCAGTGCCTTTTTAAAAGAGACAGGATGCCACACTGGGAAGTAATTTGTTTTCTTTATCTATCTTTCTCCATAACTTTTCTACTGTAATGTTCAACAAATATTTAAGTGCCAGCATGAAGTGGATTATTGTTAACATGATGCAAGGAAATTGCATAGTGCTAAAGCTTGCAATAAAAATAAGCAGAACGCCCACTGTTAATACTCTGTAGTTAAGTGTATTAGCTGCTTTCAAAAGCATTAACTCCCACTCAAATAGCAATGCTATTTTGTCCAATCTATTACACTCAGACAGTTAAAAAAGCAGCTGGGGACTCTCTCAACCCTTTATGTCCATGAGCAGCATATTCAAACAAAATTGTTTTAACAGAACTGAAAATCGACTATTTACAGGATTTCTTACTTGCATAACAAATAAAAAGCTTTGCGTACACACAAAATACGCTTTCAGAAATTACATTTTTTATAAAGGTTCACAGCTATTTTAAAGGGGTTCCTCTCTCTTGTTCTTGTCTGCATTGGAAGAATATCTCAGAATCAGCCAGGTAGCTACAGAATCATGGCAGAATCATGAACTAGACATGCCAAGTAATAAATATGGTCAAAATTTATTAGAAGAAAAAAAAATTCCATCTTTATGGACTGGGATCAGTCTATAAAAAAATTGGATAGTAAAACTGGAGGAAGTGAGGTCAAAGTAGAAAAAGGTTCAGTGAGCATGCAGGACAATATGAGAAGCAAGTAAGGAGACTAAGGGCCTAATCTTATCCAACTTTCCAGCACTGATGCAGCCGTTTCATTGGGATATGCACTGCATCCTGCAGTGGGAGGGCAACCATAAAGGCCTCCTCAAGGTAAGAGAATGTCTGTTCCCTTTCCTTGGGGTTGCATTGTGCCTGCATCAGTGCTGGAAAGTTGGCTAGGATTGGGCCCTAACTAAATGCTACAGAATATAAGGCAACTTATTACTCCAGCAAGATCTTAGTGCTATCCTGAAACTATTTACCATATTGTCCCGAGTATAAGACATACCTGATTATAAGTCGCACCCTTAAAGTTTGGTGCTATTAAAAAACTTTAATTACCTAAATCACTGGCATTAAATATATGCCAGTGATTTAAACGAACAGTGCAATCCTGTGCATGTCTACTCAGAAGCAAGTCCCACTGTTCTCAATAGAGCTTACTCTCAGGAAAGTGTGCACAGGATTGCAGCCTAAACCATTCATTGCCTGGGGAGGGTGGGGATGAAAGTGTATGCGATCTTGCTTTACAAGAGGATACAAAACCCAGCAGATCAGAGAATGAAAATTAACAACTTATTGCAGACTGGAAAGGGTTACAGCCTGTACAAGGGGAGAGATGGGTGTTCCTGCTTGTTTTTACAAAGCAGCTAATTGCTGCTTTACAAAGCAGGGCAGAGAAGGAGCCCGCCGCTTCTCTGCCTATCTCCACTAAAAACGCAGAGGAGCCCACTACATCTCGGAGCTGCAAAGCCCTGCAAACGGAGCTGAAAAGCAGGTGCTCTGCAAAGACGCTACTCAGCAAGCAGCGATAATCACCCGAGAATCACTTCAATTAGCTGCTTTGAAGACGACACGTCTCCTCTTAGCCTCGGCTTCTTCCAGCAATGTCTCACGCTGTTACCATTTTATTTTATTTTTTATTTTTGCAACGGTGCGAGTATACAATGCACCCCTAGTTAAAAAAGTTAAATTGGGGGGGGAAGAGCGTTTTATACTCGGGACAATACGGTATATCAGTCAAGGGTCAGCAAAGCCTAAGTGCAAGCTTCAGGGTCAGGCTAGAACTGATCGGAAAAATAGGATGAGGCATCAGTACCGGGTATGTTAATCAAAAAACGAAACTGCAAAAAACGGCCTAAAAAGAGGCTTAAAAAAGCCTCTTTTAGGCCGTTTTTTGCACATACACACACACACCCAGGCACGGGGCGGCATTTTCAAACCTGCGAACAACAGCTTAAGAAGAGGCTTCTTTAAACCTCTTTTTAGGCCTTTCTTTGCATCCCCCCCCCCAGGCATGGGGGGCATTTTTGGAGCAGCCAGGGTGGTGGTGCACTCCGGGGGGGGAGTAAGAAGAGTACCGCGTTTGTTTGTGCACCCCCCGGGCGGAGGCCAACCAGACGCGTCCTTCCTGGCTGGCCGGCAGTAACAAATGTGATGCTGGAGAGGCTGCGCCTGCGCAGACTTGCTGCAGCCTCTCCAGCTCCCTTAGTCTCGCTGGCCTTAGTCCTCCAGCCAGTGAGACTAAGGGAGCTAGAGAGGCTGCAGCAAGTTTGTGCAGGCACAGCCTCTCCAGCATTGCATTTGATACTGTCGGCCAGCCATGAAGGACGCGTCTGGCCGGCCTCTGCCTGGCGGGTGCATGAAAACGAACACGGTATTCTTCTTACTCCCCCCCCGACTGCTTTTGCCCCGGCTCGTGTGTTGGGGCGTGTCGAACTCCAGAGGGGGTGCACTGGCGTCACAGCGCCGCTGAAATTCAGCAGTGCCGCAGCGGCAGTGCACCCCTTAGAGCTCAACACCCTTGCGCCCGGGGGCCCACGGCCCCCACCCTCTAACAATGCCACTGGCCTTAATGGTGGAAGGTTGGTCACCCTTGCTCTATACGAACCCATACATTTTTCCATGTCCACCAATCACTTTGCTTCTTCCATATATTCCCATTGGACTACAACTGGCTCTTCCTGTCCCAATATTTCTGGAGGAAAAAACCAATTTTTTTTCTCAAGAAAATGACTTTTTTTTAAAAGGCTCATTATTAGGAAGCTATGATAAGTGTTTATATCCCTAAGCATCCAGAAAACTGCTAATTGAAAAGTTAATCATTCATAATACACATGGCAGTCTATCTTTCAGGCACACACATTATGCATTAATGTTCCCAAGAGCTAATTAGCAAAACAATAGTAGTGCCATAAAAAAATTCAGGAAGATTATAATAGGTGCTAAGCCTTTAATCTAACATCTTTACAGCTAGAAGTATTTCAACCAAATTATAGTATCAGTAGAAAAGGAACAGCCTGAATGAAATATGTCCAAATTTTGGCACCTAAAATCACTAGGGCTGCAATTGTTTCACAGAAAGATCGCATATTGGCTTCCAGAGTATTATTAGCAGCAAGAAATTGGTCATTTGAAACTCCAAAAGAGTTGTTCAGATAACGTTTGTATACAGAGTATTATCTATATTTACAGACATTACAAATTAGTTGAAGGTCCTTAATATTAGGGTTGTAGTGAATATTCACAAGTGAACATTACAGCCCAATCCTAATGTAAGGATCGGGCGGGTGGCCCAGGCCGCCTGCCAAATCCCATGCTCCGCTGCGGGCAGGCACCCTGCAGCGGAAAGTCTACTCGGGGAAGGGGATGCTCGTCTCCTTCCCTGGGTGTAACCGGCGCTGGGGCCTATCGGCCTCCTCAGAATTCCGCCAGCTATTTTGCTGGTGGAAGTCAGAGGAGGCCGTGTAACAGCTCTGTCGATCGGTAGGGGACAGGATATGGCCGAAGTCGTCCCTCTCCCCGATCGGCTGGGCCTATCGGCCCCCGCTGCAAAAAATGGCCCCCGCTGTTTGCCGCCAAAACACCCCCCCTGCTGGATCCTTACCTGGGTCTGGCGGCGGGCGGGAGACGGTCCGGGCGGCGGAGCAGGGCAGGCCGGCCTTGCGCCGGCCTTCTCTGCTCGTGAGTCGTAGCAAATGTGCAGTTAGTGGCATAAAAGGGTAGTTATGAAAGCTCAAAATGTTCATGGAAACCTATCATTCTTTATTTTCATGTCTTTTCACTCGTGTGTTCTTTTTCTCCTGAGTAAATACCATCCTCAAGTGAACCCAGAGATTGTCACATGAAAATGATGACATTATGGCATCACATAAGGAGATCTATCTATGGGGTGACATCAAACTAACCTAACAGAGTGAGGATTGCACTGCTCCCATTTTAAAATGTGTGTTGAGGAAAGAACTGGAACAAAGTCCACAGTGTAATCACAGACTGCTTGGGGATAAGGAGAATACCTGAATGGGAATCAAGAAGCGAACTGCAAATATTTTTACTATTTTCACAGGCTTTATTATTATTATTTATTATTATTTATTGAATTTCTACCCCGCCTTTCTCCCACGAGGGCAACCAAGGCGGAAAAGAAAATATGAAAAGAAACAACCACTACCACCTATAAAATTTATAATGCAGACTAGAAATCATATCTATGGTTAAAGTGTAATGGGCATATTCAAGTTATCACAATGCTTTTATGAATATAGAATGGGAATATTTCAACAAGAAAGTGCCAACAAGAAAACAAGTTGTCTTTGCATCCTAGTTTATAGGATTAGTCAAAGTACATTTGCACACTTGGCTGACAATCTTCAGATTACACATAAAGCAGTTTGGGCCAGTAAATACGGAATATTTTTCAAAACTTCCCTGTGATTTTAAAGGCACTAGATCTGCATCCTAGTGGAATAAATTATCAAAATAATTTCTTGCAAGTTTCATGGGAAACAACATGTGATTCCCAATGTGGCCATAATCAAGATAAATAATTCCAGACACTAGATTTTATAAATATCTTGAGAAACAATTTTGTGGAATTACTGCTTATAATTTTTTAGAAACAAGTCTTATACAGATTCCAGGGGTAGCTGTTCAATATGTTGTACCAAAGTGTCTTGTGTGGCATTTTCTTATTTGCAAGAAACTACTTTGCTCTCCTCTGGACAAATACCCACTTTATCAGATGCAAAGTGGTCACCTAAGTGGTAGGTATATAAACTTTAAGAAGAAAACAAACATTTTAGAAAAGCCAAAGGACCAAGCAAAGCAAACCACAGTAGTACGTGACACATTTCTACACAGAACACAAATTAATATAAGATCCAATCAAAAGAGACAAGACCTCCTCCCAATTGGAGGGCACTGATGATGAACTGGTCTAGCAGTGTGTAAACACACACCTAATAAGGGACAATCGCTGTAGCTCACTAGCCAGTCCCAGTAGTCAGATTTGGCAATGATTCAATGGCTTCATGTTGCAGCCTGTTTTGAAACATCTTTGTTCAAGTATGGCTACTTTAAGATCTACTTACTATAGAATCTCCTGGGAGACTGAAATGCTCTTCCTACATTTTTGATGTCCAAGTAAGGGAAAGTGCATATAGCAGAGGGTCTGAGCAAAGAGTCCACACAGACACACCTGCTGTGGGAGTGCCAATGCTCAAGTTAATGGGGCACAAGGATTTCCCAGTTTAAGCAAGTTGAATAGCAGGCTCCTGGAATTTCTTTGTGAAGATTTCCTCCTCCACATATATATAAACTTTGTTCAGAGGGTCATACAATTTATTTTGCTACAGCAAGAACAGAACCTGTAGAAAACAGTATTGCAGAATTGCTTCTCAGTGTGCTATGTACAATCCTGTGTGTCACAAAGCAAGCTGTGCTGCTTGCCCATAATCTCAGCCTGAGTACAATAATGAAAGCCCTCTATGTAGAAATCCACCAGGAATGGTCTATGCAGAATTCTTCTAAGAGAACAGTTGTTGTGTGTTACTTAAGTCAAGGGTTCTCAACCTTTGGAGGCCTAGGTACCCCCTATCGTGGTCCAATTTTCTGAAGTACCCCTGCTAATTAACTGGATTAATCAGTTAATTAGATAATTAATTATTAAGTAAAAAGTACTAAAACTATTTTAAATGTGAAAAATGTCTTATTTTAAGTGTGTGTGTGAGGGACACACACACACACACACACACACACACACACACACACACACACACACGGATCTCTTTTTTTCTCCAAGTCACACTTCCCAAAATCAGCTCCTCCCTCCCCCACCCCACCAAAGTACATTTTCCAAAGTACAAAAATAAGCCCAAAACCAAAATCAGAGAGACAGAAAGGCTCTGAAAATAATTACAATTTAAAATCCATGTTAATTAACACTTAATTAGCTGCTGATGGGACAGATAAGGGGCAGGGCTTGGCGTACCCCCAGCAAGAGGTCCGCATACCCCTAGGGGTACCCGTACCACAGGTTGAGAACCTCTGACTTAAGTCATAGACAGTCCAATTTAGGCCTTGAGTTTGATGTGGTGGGGCTGAAGGACAGGCACAAGATATACAAATTACTCAGCTTGGCTTACTTGTACCTAGACAGATTAAGAACAAAAGTTAAGCTTGTTACTATTGTCCTGCATACTACAAGGAATTACTTTTGATTGACAGCTTGGTGTTCACTTTTTTCTGTATAGAAGCTGAGCGAGTACTATATGTGGTTTGTCTAGTTTTGGAAAAGTTGCAAGCTTGGATCTTTTTAAAGAGACTCCAGCACTGAGAGCTTATTCTTAATCCTTTTCTGTTTGCTGAGGGATGCAGTCAGATGGCTTCACGTTTAAACAGCAAATAAATCCAAGGTGGAAGAGCCATAAATATTTTTGTAAACTCTGACAGATACAATTGAATTTGTACAATTACCATTGCAAATGAGTCTTGAGTTGAATTACCTTATTAGAACACTGCAATTAAAGATCTCTGGGCTAATATTTCCTTTCTGAAGTCAATGAAAACAACTATGATGCCAGTGTAGAATGATTACTACAAATTTGTTTATCTGCCTAGGAGACTGTCATAGCATGCTGATTCTTTAAAAGAGGTTCAAACTAAATATTTTGAAAAAGAACTAACAGTGTGCAATCCTAACCAAAGCCCTGCGCTGGGATGCAGCGGCGCTGGGTCAGGGCTGGTGGCCTCCTTGAGGTCGTCCCCTTACCCCATATCGAGCCCCAGCAGCCTCTATGGGGATACATGGATGTGTGCAGGCTAAATGGCTGGCACAAGTCCAGGCAGCTCTGTGTTGGGCTTTCAAGCCCAGGAAGCGGAATAGGATTTGGAGGAGACCTCCTCTGCTGAACCTACCCCCTCGTGGGCCTGATCTACCCTCCTCCCCACCCTGGAACGTGCAATTGCCCCAATGTCTAATTTTGGTTCTCACTATGGATCCAAATACTATGGATCCAAAGACTCTGATGCTGGGATAGATTGAAGGCAAAAGGAGAAGGGGAAGGTAAAGGATGAGATGGTTAGACAGCATCACCGATGCAACGAACATGAAAATGAGCGAACTCAGGAAGATAGAGGAGGACAGGAAGGCCTGGTGGGATATGGTTCATGGGATCACAAAGGGTCAGACACGACTTAACAACTGAACAACAATGGATCCAAATGGCACATAGGGGCAACAAAAACTCTTTGCATGGAGTTAACATTACAGAATTGAATTTTAACTTACTTAACCTAGATGAATTTCTAGAACTGTTCAAGCTTCAATGTGTTAAATACACTCTTTACCATTGCAAGTATGTCAAAGAAATCAATTTACATGATTTAAATAGTCTTGCTGGTTGAATGCACAAGTTTTGGTAAAATTCCCTCTCATCTCAATGGAACAGGATTGAACATTATGACACTTTCACTTTAAATTGATAGTAGTTTTAGCTGTTTTCTTTGTAAGTAAGCTGTATTGCTAAGGCACACGGAACACCCTTTCCCCACAGCTCTAGCTTCTTATATTAAATTCTTTCAAGATGTTGCTTGTTTCCCCGACTTTGTAATTTCACTTACTCTTGGGAAAAGAAAAACTGCAGAACGCTGATGATACGTAAACAGCTCCAAGAAGCAATAGCAAAGTGAACAATATTGTTGTTTTAACTATGCGATGTAGCTTAAAATCAAGGACATGTTGTCGTCGTCTTGGAAATTATGCTTTTTAGCAATCTGTAAAAGTTACATAGTGTTACTTGCATTTTTATTTATAGTTTTACATTTTTATTTGTGGGCATCTTTACCATCAGCAAAGCCCTGCAGCTTATTCTGCCCCCTTCCTTTGGAGGAGTTTGCAACCTGGATTGAGACAGCAACTGTCAGGGGCCAGAAGAAACTGGCAAAAATGCTTCCACAAATTAAATCTTTGTATGTCCTGAAACTATAAGCCACTTTGGGAACCAATCCTGACTTGACTAGAAAGCATGATATAAATATAATAAATACCTATATAATTGTTTGTCTTTGGGTAATGTATTTCACCTAAAAACAAATGCATGTGGGGAAGCACCTCTTGCAGGTGCAGGTTCATGAGACTATGTGATCTCTTGATTTGCAAATCAGTTTTCAAGCAGATCCCTAACCAAGTTAAAGACAAATTCCAAAGTATTGTAAACTTAGCTACAGGGCTATTTCCTTAGCTCACACCAACTACATGAACATTATTGCTTATATATTTATCTTAACACCAATTGTTGACACATTTTCAGTTGTGTAACTAAAAAACAACTCTTTTTCAGCTTATGTAAAGCCAATCCATAGACATGGGGAAACCAATACCATTCAGGTTCTCAGCACCTATGCCCAACAAGGATACCACATTTTAAACCATCCAAAGTTTTTGAAAAAGCTTTGCTTTCCATATATCCAATATGTTATTTTACTACAAAAAGTGTATCTTCATACAATTTTAAAGCATTTTTTTCAATACGGTAAGCTAGTTAGTAGCTAAATCTTGTAATTTATTTCTTCAAAGGTAGATCTTATCCATTTCTATATGCCATAGCATAATTCTGTAATATCAATGTTTCCAGTACTTAGTGGGAAAGACAAGTTCTTTCCTCCTTATGGATATACAACCAAAACAAGATTTACTTTCACAGACAAGATCTTGAAGCATCTTTTGAAGCTCTCTACGTTACATCTGGAAAAACGTATTGACAACTCCATCCTATTCTGAATCGGGCTGTCACATGCAGCGCTCCATCAGCATGGGAGCACTGCCGCAAGAGGCAGCAGCACTACCGGGATATCACAGGAGCAGCCTGGACCCGCCAGAGTAGGGAAGGCAGTGGCAGAGGGGGAGGGTAAAAACGAGGCAGGGAGCGGAATGAAAGAGGGGCTGTGAGGCAGAGGGAGGGGATGGATCCAATGGCGACGGTGCGCACTGGATCCTATCCTCTCTTTTTGTAGCCTCCTTGCTCCCTTTCCTCGGACTTGCTCCAGCTACAGAGCTGTCACAGGTCTGAGAAGACCCATTGTGGAGTGGGAAGCTTGTGGAGGGGTAAGGGGATTCTCCTCCGATGCCTCCTGATCTACTCCCCCCCCCCCCGCTGGATACAGCGCTGCTGCACCAGTGGTGAGGGAAGGATAAGACTGGGCTCTGATAATTGTATCCAAGAAGATGAATTCTCTAATTGGCTATAAAGATCTGCATCTAAAATGTGTACAATTTGAAGCACTCCCTTGGAATTAGTGGTGTCACTAGAGGGGTGTGGTCCACACCGGGTGATGCACTGGGCGGGGGTGATACGCTGTTCGGAGCTTGTGCAGGTGCGTGATGCCGAGACTTCAAGCTCGGAAACCTCTGGGCCGAACCACAGGTTCCTGAGCGGAGGCTCAGTCACGTGCGCCTGTGCAAGAAGAAAATACACACTCGGCTGCTTTTACCTGCTCTGGGCTCAGCTGGCTTGGCTCAAGCCGCGCACACAGCAGGCGAAAGCAGCCGAGTGTGTGTTTTCCTTTCGCACAGGCGTGCAAGGCTGAGACTTCACGCTCGGAAACCTCTGGGCCAAAACTCTGGGGAAGGCAGACACAATTGGGTGAGAGTCAGCTTACCCTCTGACAAACTCACATTTTGCATCAAGTCCTCCAGAACATGCTTTCATATACCCCGGTGTTAATTACATATTTGAGCAGACCACACCCTTATGCCATGCCCTAAGTGCAGAATCAGCTGCGGTAGGAAGGCTCAATCCAGACATGGACGGCAAGAGTGGGTAGATTCAGTCAAGGATTGGCCACCAGGGTCAAGTACCAGGTAAGACAAGCAGAGAGCTAGATAGAATAACCAGGGAAGGCTGCCATCAGGTACAGATGTCAGATTACACAAAGTGGGATAAGGTAGGGCAGTTTGCTTTTGCTCTTAGATAAGTTGCTCAGACTGCCAAACAGGCTAAGGAATCTACTAATTACAGCTAGTTACAGTGGGTTAAACCGCTGAACCATGAGCTGTCCATCGAAAGGTCGGCAGTTCGAATCTGCGACGGGGTGAGCTCTCGTTGCTTGGCCAGCTCCTGCCAACCTAGCAGTTCCAAAGCATGTTAATGCGAGTAGATAAATAGGTACCGCTTGCGGGAAGGTAAACAGCGCTCCGTGTTCCAGCTGCATGCTACGTGCTGCGGCAAGGAGAGTCATGCCGGCCACATGATCACGGAGGCGTCTTCGAACAACGCTGGCTCTTTGGCTTTGAAATGGGGATGAGCACCACACCCTAGAGTCGGACATGACTGGACTTAATTGTCAGGGGTCACCTTTACCTTTTTACAAATGTGTTACAGTGGGACCTCGGTATAGGTGGGAGTTCTGTTCAGGACCCCCCCCCCCCCCGCAGATATCAAGAATCCGCGGATCCCGGGATCTGCAGACAGAGAGGATCCACTGTATTACTAATTTACTATTTTGTAACACTTTTTGAAATAAATCTTTGGGAAAAACTGTTCTGCTCAAACCCAGAGAATAAAAGAGAAACTGCAAATTTTACTTTCACCAAAATTAACGAATTGAGAATGTTTCAAAAAAGTATTACTATTGATGATATATCAAAGATAATTACAAGTCTGCTACTGAAACAGCATTGATCTGGCCATTTATTCATGATAAACTGATGTCACAGAGCAGAAAGGTTAAAAAGAAAAGAGTTCAAAATACTGGCACTGCCTCCTATTTATTGCAACAATGTCCGAGACAGAAACAAATAATTAACAGAACTGTCTTTTAATTTAGACAACTGCTATAGAGACCCATAAAAGAACTATGCTATAATCCTTAATATGTTGTTTAGGTAGCTGCTTCTAAGAGAGAATTTTAAGTATCTGCAGTCTTGATACACTCATAATTTTTCCAGGGTTTTGCAACTGACAGCTGCTGATTTATTTACCAGTCTTTGTCATCAGCAGAGCCTACTGCATCCAGCCTCCAACTGACTTGTCTAACAGCACACAACTGAAGAGGTATGAAAGAGACAAGTAGAAGATGTGAAATGAAGAGGTCCCAATGCATGAACCTAAATGAAAATACAGAGCTGCATTCTACTGAGTTAGACAACTAGTCCATGGAACCCAGTACTCATTGGCAGATTTCCAACACCCTGGGCCTTTACTAGCTCTGCTACAAATTAGATAAAAATTGATTATCTGAACTTAATACAAAACAAACATATTAAAACCTACACTCAGTCTCTCTCTTAAAACTGTAAACTCTAGTAAACACACTGGGTATGGTCCAGCCACGGTTGGTTGAGCACTTTTAAATTTCACTGTTTTGAACAGGGAGAGATTTAAAGTGCATGTTTATCTCTTTCACTGAAATTCAATGGGGCTTAAAAGTGCTTAACATTGGCTGGGCCATGACCATTACACGTTAAAGCTTCCTTTTCTATGTAAAAAAAAGTAATAAATCAAACCAGGATAAAAATGTGACTTCTAAGATCAAGTATTACATTCGTTATTAATTTAAAATTGTTATGGCCTTCCCTATCCCCAGAGATTCAGAATGGCTTACAAACAGCAATTAAAACAGCAACAATATAAAACAGCAACACATTCACCATTAGACTCTTAACAGAGCAGTAAAAGCCTTCTGAAAGAGGCAGGTCTTCAAAAATGTTGACGCTCAGAGGGCTGAGTGTTCTTTGGGGAAAAGCCAACCACTGAAAATGTCCTCTCATGGGTTACCATGAAATGGATCTCTGAGGAGGCAGAACCTGCCAGAGGGTCTCTCTAAAAGATCTCACAAGGCGGGTATATTCACAGGGGAAAAAGTGATCACCAAGAAAACTACTTGAAAGCCATTTAGGGTTTTAAAAAGGTCATAACCAGCTCCTTGAAACATGTCCAGAAAATACTGGTAGCCAGTGCAGCCACATCGGGGTGGTGTTATAGGACCGTGCCAACAGTAGCCAATAACACTACGCAGTTGCAGTTTGCATGAGCTGAAGTGTCTGGGTCTTCACGGGCAACCTCATGTAGAGTGCATTACAGACACAGACACAGACACAGACACAGACACAGACACAGACACAGACACAGACACAGACACAGACACAGACACAGACACAGACACAGACACAGACACAGACACAGACACAGACAGTGACTAATGCCAGTCATAATGTGTGCAGCTGGTGTACCAGCTGAAGCTGGACAAAAGCACCCAGGACCACAACTGCTACCTGAGTATCTAGGAGCAAGACCAGATACTTCCAAGTTGTACACCTGATCCTTCAAGGGAAGTGCTATAACATCCAGAAAAGGTTGACACTCCACTGTCCTGGAAGTCTCCTAACTCAGGAAACCTCTGCCTTGTCTGGACTTAATTTAGGTTGTTAAGCCCCATCCAGTTCTCATTTGACTGCAAGCAAAGTTCACAGCCTCTCCAGCTACGGGTGGCATAAATTTGGGTGTCATCCCCACGTCGAACCTCTGGAACCCCTCTGTGGTGTAGATGTTAAAAAGCATGGGGGACAAAACAGAACTCTGATGCTCAACAGAATTCCCCTAGCACACCTTCTGGCACTGACCATCCAGGGAAGACCGGAGCTACTGCAAAACTGTGCCCCTCTGCACATCCCAGTCAGATCCTTCAGGTACACGGCTGAAAGATCCAGAGGTCCCGCAAAAATATAATACATTGTATTGATTATTGTTTGAATTGTGAATTTTTAGATTGTCAACCAAATAGAATAGATCAGTGGTTCTCAAAGTTCTCCCGCGATGCGGGGGTGCGACCCACCACTTTGAGAACTAATGGAATAGATATTACCTCTCCGTATAATGGAACATATTGGTTCTGCCAGTTACAACTAGTTCAGGAAAGTTCCAGAAACTTAATATTCAAGAAAGCGATCTTGCTTAGTGTTCTTACGGTGGTACTGAGAGCCAAGCAAAACAAATTACCGATAGTTTCACAAATTGCTCCATGAATAAATTCTGCAGTGCAAAAAGCATGTGAGTTGCTTGACCAGAGGTTTTGTATTATGATCCTGCATAGCATGAAGTTTCTATTTAGCTGCAGACAGATGTGCTTTATTTGTTATAGCAACAAATTAGTACACATGCTTGTTCAGGAAATATAATATGAATTAAGAACTTGATTCAAACCAGTCTCTTTTCCTGGTGATATAAATCACTTGAACTAAAATCAGTCCATCCTTTCTTCCAACTTCTTTTAAACTGGAATATCAGGGATTGAACTTTCTGTATGTAAAACTTTCTGCCATTAAGCTATAACCATCTTCCCAAAATTTTAGAAGAAGTCACCTTATTCACAAGGAGGGACTTTATCTAGACCAGCAATTTTCAACCTTTCATCTCACTGTCAGCACACTGACAAGGCATGACAATTCTCAAGGCGCATCATCAGTTTTTTTAAGGATATATTTTATCATTTAAATAACAAATATAAAGACTGTGTTTTTGGGGATTTTACAATTATGTTTTCAGTCAAAAATATATACTGGTAATTGTATAATTATGTTTCAGTCAAAAGGCAGAGGAACACATAAGGGACAGAGTCCAGGTGATAAGAGTAAGGGCCACTTCGAACAGTCATGTCTGAAGAAGGCACACATTTCAGCTTCATCATGTATGTGGAAACCTTAGCCAATTAGTTTCCTATAGAAAAACCCATCAGCAAAAACTCATCAGCAAATAAAAAGATTGGCGGTGGCCAGGGTGAGGGTTGCGAACACAAACTCAGGCACTCCAATCAAGGGGCGCTGCCAGTTTAAGGCAGTCCAGTACAGTGAGCATGCTCCGTCAATGGCTTCCCCCCTCAGAAACTCACCACCATTCTGTCAAGGTAGTAACCGATTCAAAAGGAAGTGTCTCCCCCTGTGGGCCAGTTTTTATAGCTGCCCATCTGTAACACAATTACGTGGGATGCACAACGGCAGAGAGAAAGATGGAACCAAGTGATCGGGATGAGTTACTTACATCCCCTAATTTCATAAGATTTATTTGGCTATAACCCCCTTTAAGATAGTCTGTCCTACATGGTTTGCCATAAGGATGAGTTAGTGCCATACATTTTTGCAGTAATTTTTATTTAAATCCTGTTTTATTTAAATTTTGTCTAGCAGGACACAATGGCGCACATAACGTGCCCGTCACATCCTATGAAGGATTGGGCCTGCCTCGATGCAGCTGGAGTCCTCCTCAGGGTAAAGGGACATTTGTCCCTTTACCCTAAGTAACGTGCCAGCCTCCCCGATGGGCCTACCCGAATTCACACAAGCAATTTTGCTGGCATACATTTGAGAGGCCCGTGCAAGGCCCAACAGGCTGGGGAAGGGAGACAGGATATGGTGGAGGCCTCTGTTGATTTCTCCCCCTTCCCGGGCCTGATCCTCCAATAACACTCCTGGAACACCCCATTCCACCCTCCCCCACCCCTCCAATGCCCAGAGGGGAACTCACCTTCTCCAGCAGGCGCTCCACGGCAACTGGGCCGAGTAGAGCATCAGTTTTGACCTATCAGCTCTAGTTTTGGAGATACGGCATAGCCACCTTATATGCCAATTCAAGCAGCTTCCGCGTGAGGAAGCCATTGGATAATCAATGCTATTAAGCATATCAAAAAACTGCACAACTAGTTTACACGTTCCCCTCCCCCCATTGGCGCTGAGTGGGCTGTATCCTAAGATTTCCATCCGCTTGCAGAAAGAGTCCTTGCCCCAAAGCAAGGAGTCCTTCCTCCAGAAGATGCCTTCCATTGAAAGAAGGAAGCCTTAGGATACAACCCAGTGCATTTATATAGGAACTGTTTGCTAGCATCTCATAATATACCATTGGCTTTTTGGTGAGAGAACTGATATAGGAGAGATTCCACATGGCACTGTTAGCTTTTTAATTTCACCGTTGAGTGCAAATAGTGACTGAAATAAGTCTGACTTGTGCACATAGATATTATGCTATTCTTTATGCTTGGGAGTATTCTAATGTTCAAGGGAGCAATTAAAATTATTTTTTCTGCACAGTAATAAAGAATCTGATTCTCTATTCAAGGGCTATCAAACATGCATTCATCTTAAACTAAGGGAGTACTACAGTTCTGTACATTAAAATATGCTATACAACCCTGCTCTAAAAATGTAATTAAGATGTTAAATAAAACAGAGAACTAGGAACCATTAGCATAGCCATGATGATAAAGCCTAGTAGAGTGAGAATATATCACTAAAAATCTATGTCCTTAACAAATCATGGATATTTAATTCTTGCAAATACTTAAAATTTTCTGAAAATTAATGTAACCGCAAATGCACAATACATGGAAACTGGTCTTTGCAAAGCACTCCTGACACTACTTCTTGTTAAAAACTCAAGCTTATGAAAATATTGCTAAGATTCTTCAAAGATATTTACAACGATGGGTAATATATTAGAGTACTGCTTCACATACTGTTAGAAGGATTCAGGTTGTTAGAAGGATTCAGGTTCTTGACGAAGGGCTACAGCAGTGGTTCCCAAACAGGGAGGCATGGCCCCCAGGAGAGCCATGGAAACCAGCCAGGGGAGCCACGAAGTGCCACAGAATCCTCTCAGAATACAGTGCAATGCTAATTGGTCGGCATCAACATAATGTAATGGGGAGCCGCAGCCAATGGTCGCCAATGGTCAAGGGAGACACAGGTTGAAAACGTTTGGGAAACACTGGGCTATAGTGTTAAAAGTTCCACTCTAATATTTTCTATACAGTCACATATGAAGACACTGTCATCACTTGAGCATATAAAAAGACATTCATCCTAATATCTAGAATTGCGTCATTGTGGAAGTCAGACACAAGGATGTTCAAATGGTAACTTCAAACATTTAGTAAACGCAGCCGTATGAACCAGTTTAAGCTGACAAGGTGCACAACGAAACATTGCATGGAGGCTAACACACCACATTGTCTTCACTGGCTTTTTTATTTTTAATTTTATTGGTTACCTAGAGCAATCACCACCATAAATAAATCCCGGTATACCAGATAAAATCTAATCACTCTACGAGCAGTAAAGCACGTGTGTTAAGTTTAACCACGTTTCATTAAGGCCTTAAGAATAAGTTGCTTGGCCTGTATGTGTTGATCTGATCCCACTGTAATCATGGAGGACATTCTACCACTGACTACTACTCATGAGTCATGATGACTATATGCTACCGCCAAGTTCAGAAATAGTAAGTCTCCAAATATTAGACGCAGGGAAGCAACACTAGAGGAAGACTATTTTGCCTACATGTTTAGCTTGTGGGTTATCCAGGGACAACTGTTGGGTCACTGTGGAGAACAGGATACTTGAAGAGATGGGCATTGGCCTGATCCAGCAGGGTTCTTCTTATATTCCAATTACACATAGCTATGTATGTAAGTATGTACATACATATGTGTACACGCACACTTTACAGCAACCGTTTTGTGAAAGTTTGCTTTACGGTGTATAAAATGCTATGTGCTGAAATAGTATAAATAGTTATTTTTTCTCTTCAATTTCAGAAAGCTACTATAAAGAAAGTCGCTCAAATGAGGCCTGCAAAAAGTATTTTGAGTACATGAAATGCACTCAGGGAACTGCAGTCATAATAATCCTATGAATTAGCTGGGTTAGAAGACACAGATGCACCACATTTGTACTAAAAATATTTGGGGGCAAATATTTACACACATCTAGTTCAAGGAGAAAATGCAGCTGACTATATCAACTTCTATTCTTATTCTCTTGTTTAGCATGCAAATTTTATTTTCCGCCTCACCAGAGTAAGAAGTTTTTTGATTGAAAATGACCTAAAGTCAAGTTATATGTAAGAAATTCTCAATGCATCACTAGAAAGGCAATTTTTATTTATGCTATAACAAAGCCAAAAAAAACAAATGAGGCTTTAATAAATATGATAACATTATTTGTAAAAAAAAAAAAAAACATCTGGTTTGCTGCAAGGACCTTTAGGGAGAACAAGTTAATTTTTGTTTTGCAAATATAAGGCCTATTTGAGCAATTTCATGCAGCCTACAATTTTACAATTTAATAGTGGGTGATCAAGTAACAGTAAGGAAGTTCAACTATAAATAAAAAAGCAGACCCTTTGAGCTTCCTCTTAACTATTTCTTTGCTGGTTGTGGTATATCACAATTTGAGGAACTGGCTTAGACTATTACTGTCACAACACAAATAGATTTTAAAAATAGAATTTTCTGCTACATAGTACAGAAAGAGTTGCACAGAATATTTTTTTCTGTATGGAATGTGACATGACAAATGTCAAAAGAGATACCTACACTCATACAAGAGACTGACACTAGTCAAGTGAAATTTGATTTACTAGCCGATCTTTGTTCCATATCAGTTACAAATGCAGAAGTCCATGTAGAAGGGCTAGCTCAAATCCAAATTAAACCTGGTCAGGATCTACAGAACCATTCAGCTAGTTCTGTGAATCCAGTGGGACTTCAGACTTGTTTCCTTAAACAGCAGCTCCATGATACTACATTCTCAGAGCCCTTCTGTCAACAGAAGATGATGGGAGACTTGATAACGTTGCAACTTTTGCATCTTTGGTGGTTGCTACTCAGGAAATGAGTTTTGATGTATAGATTCATAGTGGGACAGTTTGGGGAGAATTTTTTGCAGGATTGTGGTTGTTATTGGATGTGTTGGGGGATTTTTGGTTGTTTGTTTGTCTTTTTGTGTTTATGCCAATAAAGGTATCTATTCTCTCAAATCCTTCTGTAATTAGCTTAGTTTTCCTCAGAGACCACTTTAACACACTTGGAGTCTCTCTAAGAGACTCCTTCTCACCTGGAAGGCAAGGAAGAGGGCAACGGCAGGCAGAGCCATCCATGTCAGCCACCAGAAGGATGGCGAATTCCCTCTTGTAACAATATTTTATTTTTGGTTCTTCAAAGCTTTGTGACCCCTTTCCAAGTTGCTCATGACCCCCCCAGGGGTCGCAACCCACACTTTGAGAAATTCTGACCTAGGTTAATGCACTGGGGAAAGCACCACAAGAAACTCAGAAATCATTTGGCTATTCCATTGTAACACAGCATCTTAAACCAATTAACCCCATTAACCTAGTATACAAGACATTATTAAGAGCTGAAATAAATTATGATTGCTAAGATTTGAAATTCTCAGTATCAATTTACCTGTACGCATAAGATCAAAATGGAAAGGCCAACTACTAAACCAAGACAAACACAAAACAAAAAGATACTTATTTGGCAGAGTTGGATTTTACATTTGATGAGACACAATGCATTCTAGTTAAAAGGAAAATCAGATACAGGTAATGTAATCCCAGTAATCTAAGGAATCTTTCTGCCATTTCCAGTTTTGCCCTCATGAAATATATCTACACAATGAAAGACTAACTCTAATTAACAGCGCAATCGTATCCAACTTCCCCACCAGTGTAACCAGTGGGGGAGTGCAGGGTGGGAGGCTTTGGAGGGGAGGGGGATTTAAATCCCCCTTTTGAGGGGATCCCTTTCCGTTCTGGGGCCTCCCATTCTTGCTGCACCAGTGGGGGAAGTTGGATAGGATTGCGCTGTAAGTGAAACATTTTGAAATATTCTGATTCAAAGTAGAGAATGTTTTAGGATAAAGAAAACTGGACAAGTTGTCCTCTGACAGCAGCAGCTACAAAGTCCTAACAGATGAACGTTGGTTGTCATCAGTTTTTGATGCATCTCTGGGTTCATGGAATATAACAGATGCAAAAAAGTGGTATGTTGGAGTTCTTAAGACTAAATGGTCTTCTTTCAACGCAGCCTTTTTAAATACAGAGGGCAGATGTCCATATCATCCTGTTCAGCTTGGGAAACAAAGCACAGTGCAATGGCTGCTGTTTTCCTTGGATTTCTCCCCCTCTCTCTTCTGCTGGGCAAGCAAATAAATGTGCTGTGTTAATAAAAGTACCAGTTTTCTTGGGTGAGATTAAAGGGAACACACAATTAAACAAGGCAAGAGATGGCTAACACTGGGCGAGTCTAGCACTCGCTCATCTCTGGATGACTGTAGAAATGGTAGCAGGCACAGCAGGAGCAACATGGAGAATCCATCTGATTGAGCTAATGGTCAGGAAGAAATGATAATGGAGTTACAACTCTGAGGTGCGGCACAATATTCATGCCATGGTGTTCTGGTGACACGGACATGGCCTTGAGCCAGTACAGAAGTTACTGAAACATGGAACAATTGTCCCACTGCCTGGATGAAAGAGACTTGCTGCCCATTCCTGCTAATCCTGGGTTTCTCACAGGACTTCAGAAGGCATGCACATTGGTTTTTCAACAGGACAGCGGTGGAGATGAGGAAAAAGAGAAGTAGGGCAGCTGCTTTTGTCGTCACCACTGTGTTGCCAGTTTTAGAGATAATAGTTGGCATTGCGCAGTTGCCTAGCAGTTTCCAACAATGCTGAACTGAGAAAGAATCTAGTCGTATGTCCTTAGCCACATAGGTAAGATACTAGGCTAAATGTAAAACATTATATTCTACAGTGTCTATTAAATAGGGCGAATTCACACAATTCGAGATGGGAATGTTCCAAGTGATAGACAGAGACGTTCCTACGGTGGGGGCGGTACTGTAAGTTGTGTCCTGTCCTAGTCCCCGTTTACAAGCCGGCATGAGCTGGCCCCGCCCCCTCACCATCAGAGCCATTCCGTGCGGAGAAAGCAACGGGCAGGAGACTCCCTGTCCATTGCCTTCTCCGCACGGAATGGCTCTAATGGCGAGGGGGTGGGGCCGCCTCATGCCGGCTTGTAAATGGGGACTACGATGGGGCGCAACTTACAGTACCGCCCCCATCATAGGAACGCCTCTGGTGATAGGTTTGCTTACAACTGCTTTCAGATAATAAGGAAACTCTATAGGTGACAGCCAATTGTTACAGTGCTCATATTTCTAGTGATCAAAGGACAAAATACTCAAAAACCTTAGCAGATGGGTGGGTGGAAGAACTCAGATGGCTCCAATAATGTGGCCACATTAATCAGCAACAGACTCTAGGGCAGACAGTAAGTGCATCCTAATGTTAACATTCAAATACTAAAGTTACTAGATGAACAACATTAATATTCATGCTATTTGGCAAGCATTCTGTGCTCTTGTCTTTTAGGAGAGGTTAAAAATGGAAAACTACTTTATCCAAACAAAAACTTTATAACATCACCTATCTATAAATACATTCTCATTTGAGAATCTGAAGCAGTTAAAATGCATAAACCCATACTTCCACATAAATCAAAGAATTACACAAAGGTTCTCACCTGTTATGCTACCTTATTACACATTATGCAAGCACAGAGCAATAAATCACTTTTCTTGTTCCCTTAATTGAATGCAAATGTAGTATCTGAAGAAAAAAAAATCAAGCATCCATATCTTATGCAAGAACTGATGCTACATACTTTTTCCTGCTCTGGTATCTGTATAGAGCTAGATCAGAATAAAAATGAAAGGAACAGTATTGTGTAAAATCCCACGTAGAGCCACTGTATAAAACTGATTTTTGAATATAATTTTTTGTAGGGTGGGATGCAACATTTTCTGGTTCTGTGGAAAGTATGGTAAAAAATGCTATTTACAGTCATCGTATGGCACTGTAAGAAGTAGCACAAGAGCCCCACCCCCAAAGTATGTTTGAATCTATGATCTTAAGCACAATTGTATGAAGGTAAGCTCTATGAGAAAGGAGAAGTAAACAAAGGTTGGAGCGCCTTTTACGACTGTCTTACGTCAGTCGCCGACAAAACACATGTTCCACTGGCGGCTGGCGCCAAAGATTTAAAAACTTGTAATAAAATCAGGGAAGTCTTCACAAAACAAAGCATCTTCAGCTGCTTCCTAGAGGAGGAAAGAGAGGGAGTACAGCAAACCTCTCACCAGAGGGAATTCACAAGGAGATGGTGACCACCTAGAAAGCCCTCCAACGCATCTTCTGACCACGCCTCCAACAGTAGAGGAATGCATAATTTAAATACGTTTTCATGAGGAGTCAATATAATTTTTTAAAAAACAATTCACACCACTGAAATAATCTTCATTCATATTACCTCAAACGAGGTATACTATAAATGTATATGGAATAATTTAATATGTTCTTTATAACTTTTCTTGTTTAGTTTATTTCTTCAGGCATCAAGTCCCAGTACAATCACACACCACTGAGCTTAAATGGGAGTCTGATATTATGAGTGACCAGATAATGTTCTTTAATTGTCTCATCATTGCAGATTCAGCCCAATAGCATTGAAATTTATTTAGAACAAATATTAAGTGATAATTAAACCATGGCTTTTGTGTGTCTATTATCTTTGAATAAGGCAGATGAGGCAACTGGAGGTCATCAGCTGTAATAATGATAGTCAGTATCCATTTAAATGGTATTTTAAAGCACATTAGCGATGGCTGATTAGTGTTAAATCATAAAGTAAATTTAGTTTTGTTAAAGCATTTTGCACTCATTCCAGCACAAAACTTTTCTGCTGGGTTAGTAAAAACATGAATACTATGGCAGCTATTTAAGCCATTTAGGAAATAAGAAAAAACATACCTGCGTTATTTCATTTATGGTACATATTTTAATAAGTAGGTTCTCTTTACAATAACACATATAACTCTGCAAGGGACTATATAAAAGACTAAGCAGTGTAAATTAAACCTTTCAATTATTAGGGAGAATTACACTGCAATGATGCACACCATAAAAAGCTTTTAAATATTATGCCTGCTGTGTAAGCGAAATCATTTTCAGAAGCTTCTATGTTAGGCCATAACGTTTATATTGGCCATCAAGCTCAAGTAAATGTTTGTGATTAGGGTAGAAGAGTGCTGCTTCCCATGCTGTATCTCAGTTCTCTACAGCACATTCACATGGCAACTTTCACGCACCCACCCCATCAAGAACCTCTCCTCCTTCCTAGAACACCCCACAGTGAAAACGGTACACCAGCTCAATGCCCATCTCACATTGTTGGACTGATGGATACCAGCACAAGTGAAGACATTCTCTATGTACTGTACTACAGAGTCAAAATGTGCAGTAATGCAAGTTCTCCCCTAAATGAGAATCATGTGGGTATGCCTTAAAAATCTATAACTTGCCTCATCACTTGTTTCTCTCTAAAAAACACAATTTGACCAAGGCGGTTTGACTCTGTGGACCGCTTCTCCTCTGGCTACACTGGCTGCCAATTCATTTCAGAGGAAAAGTCAAAGTGTTGGTGTCCTGCTGGTCACCCAGAGGTTCGCTACGTCCGGGGTGTCTTGAGTCATGGGGAGCGCCAAACACGCTAGAGCAGAGGTTTCCAACCTGTATTACGCGTACTACTAGTGGTACATGGACCACAGGCTGGTGGTATGTGGGCTGCCAGCGGCCAAGATAGCGGCCGTCAGCCACGTGGTGCCAGATTGGACCCTGAAAAGCAATGGCTCGAGCTCTGCCGAGCTGGCACAGCTCGAGCATGCAGGCTCTAAGCACAGGGAATGGCCCTACAACCCTCCCTTGAGCCTTTCTGCACTCCTTGCCTTTCTGCGCTCCAGCACGGCTGCAAACTCAGAAGTGCCGATGATGTCATTGGCACTTACTTTTGGTGGTACGCGGGGGGGAGGGGCAGAGGCCCACGAAGGTGGTACTCAGATCCAAAAGGCTGGGAACCTCTGTGCTAGAGTAAGCACATGCAAACACGCTAGCTCACCCTTGCCCTCTCACAGCGTGGTCCACCTGCCGAACGCAAGCACATTTCACTCCTGCCTCCTTGTCCTCGTCATCATCCTCTGTCGGCGCCTCTCCGCTTCCAAGCTCAGCAGCAGACAGGAGGAAAGGGGGTGGGATTAAAGATCACCAGGTCTAAGGAAGTTTGCCCAATCTTTCAAGGTTCCCTGAGGTAGCCCATAGTTCACTGGTCAGGTTAAACACACGCAGTCCAGAATATTCATAAAATTAAACAAGGTTAGTCAGGAAGATTCTTCCACCCCAACCAGGGGCAATCGCAGGAAGATCTTCAGAAAAGTGACTACATAACGAAAGGCAGCAAGAAAACAACAATACTATTTCTACTTACTACATTTGAGAAATATTCTAAGTCCAGCGCGTCAGATGGGTGTTCAGTCCAACAGCATCCCCTGCTACATCTCTGGGCATGGAACCGTGCTCGAAGCAATACTTTGCCCACTTATATAGAACAGAAGTTCAGAATCCCTCATGGGGTCCCTGTAAATCCCATTTCCCTGTAAATCCCTGTACCTCTTAAAGTAAGGCAGTTACTTAAATTAGGATTTAGCAGGTACTTTCATCTTCACTATCTCCTGTTGCAGACAGCTGAAAGAGACTCTTGCTGGTACATTCCCTCTCTCCTCCCTTCCAAAACCCCCCAACACATACCATTTATAATTATTGCTATTTTCTTCATTCTCAAACCAGTATTTGGGAAAAGTCATCAGTAAGACAGAAAGGAGGCACTCACGAAAAAAAAAATCCGAGACACAAAGGACACGGCTATGGTAAAGGTTTGTCCTTGCCTTGTCAAGTTGCCCTTATTAGATTGTGCTGTTTGTCACCAGTGTGTAATTTTAAAAGTAAATCACACTGAGCTAAATGAGACTTACTCCCTAGAAAGTTTGCTTAGGATTTCACTTCAAATAAGATTTTGTTATTTGGAGATGGAGAGGGGACAGGGAGAGAATTTCCCCTCACAAGCCACATTGAAGCCAAAGTTAAAGAAGCTAAAGTGGTTATTAAAATATTAATGTAAACAACTTGCTGTGGAAAAGGAGTGTAAACATATTGTCCTAATTGCAAAATTTTAAACAGACGTAATCCAACATAGAATACTGTACAACCAAATTTTGGGATGAGAATGGATTAAAAAGATAGAAGGGTGCCATTGTGTTATATCTTTCACTAAAAACAGGGAAACCAAGAAACATCTCACTTCAGATGTAAGATGCAAAAGTTTATAGAAAAGAAATTTTCAAATGAGCTTCTAACTTGGAAGAGGTTAAGCAAAAATGATTTGCTTATATTTAACGATCACAACTAAAATGGCGAGACAAAGATTTATAAGCATAAGTCATGGGTAATTGCATTAACGTAATTAGATTATTCCAAACAAGCACTCATCAAAACTTTATTATGCCACACCACATCAGCAGTGTTTATGACATATATTTTGCAGACAATCTATTTCAGAAAGGTTTTAACCATTTTAATTGGTCCTGTTTTCCATCTCTTTGGTTGTAAAACCAGGTGATTTTAACATCATAAGTTCAATTTGGTTATGTAAGAAAAATGTAATGAGAATGAATGCATTTCAGTAATCTATAAATGTTCTGAATAACTTCTTTGGAACCACAGTAGCACAGCTATATCAATAACGATTAGGACAGAAAGATTTATTCCACTGCAAAATGGAAAGTGCAAAAAGATTCTAATTTTCAGTCATATGTATGTATGATACAGAAACAGAACAAATAACCAAGACTACCTACATGCTTGTCTGCTACAAAATTCAGGTGGTGACAAATGTGTTTGCTGCAGCAAAAAGCTAGTAGATAGAAGCCCAGTTATTCCTACTTTTGTAGCTTAATTTTCACAAAAGAGCAGATGAGGTGCTAAATCTGTATATGGACTACCACTTCAGACTATAGCTTGGAGCTTTCATCATTGAATGCTCCTCCATACAAGAATTAAATGCCTGCGCCACAGAAGACCAGGTAGTAGTAGGAACCTTTATTGGCATAAAAACAAAACATACATAATACTTAACCCTTAGACATAAAACTTAACACATGGCATTTGCATTACAAACATCTAAAAACTACAAACACAACAAAGTTACAGCTTAAATGTAATAGAGAATACTATCAGATTTACCTGCTAAAACAATTATATTAACAAAGGCTGCCGATCTTTCCATTGCATCATCCACCAGTTCAGATAAAAGGTAACGTACCATATTGTCCCGAGTATAAGACGCACCTGATAAGACGCACACTTAAAGTTTGGTGCTATTAAAAAAAATTAATTAAATCACTGGCATTAAATTGCAACAGCCTGATTATAAGACGCACCCCTAGTTTAAAAACTTAAATTAGGAGAAAAAGTGAGTCTTAGACCAATACGGTAATACCTCCTGATCTGCCCAGCCCTGAAGCTTGTCTAACATAGGGCCTAGATGTTGTTTGGGAGGTGCCTTATGGAGCAGGCAATACAAAAATATATGTAGTAATGTTTCTAAACAACCCATTCCACAGGGACAATACCTCTCGGAGGCTGGGGTTCCATTATATTTACCCAATAACAGGGCAGACAGAAGCACATTACATCTCGCTAAAGAGGGAGCTCTGCAAGTCTGGGGGCACTTTAGATTACAAGGTAAGATGCCATCTTCCCAAAACTAATAGAGTTGTGAAGTTGTAGTGGGGAACAAGTTGTATATGCCACACTATGAAACTCCTAATTTTCAATGTCTAAGACTCTGGCCTTAATTTCATGGTAAGCCGTCACCTGGCTCAACATACCCAGCCTCTCCACATTGAGGCCCAAGGAGTTTAATTTCCTTTTTAATTCTATTGCCCCAATAGGTGGAACAGGTTCTGAAAAAAGATGGAAAATCTTGATTACAATTATAATATAGTCCAAGACCAGGTGCCTGATGAAGAATTCTAACTTTGGCTATCATGTTGCTATGTGACAGCAATTTATTTATTTATTTAATTTATTTATTAAAAAAATTATAAACCGCCTTTTCCTATGCCGAAGGCAAATGCCCAAGGTGGCTTACAACAAAGATTAAAATACATAATTTAAAATACATAAAAGTTTAAACAATATATAACCATACATAATCAAATTTAAAAACAATAAAATCCACTGTGGGGGCAACAGTATGGAGCAGAGAAGCAGCATGGCAGAGCATCTTGAGACACAGGAGGCAGACCACAACCCATCACCCAAACGCTAGACGAAACAAAAACGTTTTAAGCCCTTGCTGAAATGTCATGAGGGAGGGGGTGGTTCTCAGATCCCCTGCCAGGGAGTTCCACAATTGTGGCGCCACAGCAGAGAAGGCTCACCCACGTGTTGCCACGCCCCTAACTTGCGATAGAGGTGGCACTCGCAGGAGAGCCCCCTCAGATGACCTAAGAGAGCAGGTCGGAATGTATGGGAGAAGGCGGTCCCTCAGATATCCTGGGCCCGAACTGTGAAGGGTTTTAAAGGTCATTACCAGCACCTTGAATTGGCCCCGGAAACGAATGGGCAGCCAGTGCAGCCGCTGAAGCAGTGGTTCAACAGAGTCAAACCGCCTAGCTCCAGTGACCACCCAGGCCGCCACATTCTGCACTAATTGCAGCTTCTGAACCGTCTTCAAGGGCAGCCCCACGTAGAGCGCGTTACAGTAATCCAGTCTTGAAGTCACTAAGGCGTGGACCACCGTGGGCAGGTCCGATTGACTCAAGTAACTGACCTGGCATTTAATAGCAGCAGTTTAAGGCCACAGGGGTTTCTCCCAGGCACTCCCCAGGCTCCAGGGTTGGGGGAAGGCCTAGAAAGAGGGATGGTCTGCCTATGACAATCCCTCCTTCTCCTGGAACGTTTATGTAACATAAGCAGTGTTTATGTTACATGATTAATGTATGAATTGCAGGAGATTTCACACTGTATAATTTGCAGGAGATTTTACACTGTACACTGTATTAGTGTACAGCAGAAATCCAGCTGACTAGTAGACGGACTCAAATCTGTTTCTAAAGGAAGTTATTTAGCCATCAAATTACCACACAAAGGAAAGAGTTGGAAGGAGTCATATCTGAGACACCAGCAGTCTATTTAGAGCTTGAGGACTGGGGTCTTACCCTCTCACTGCTACTCTTTTCAGTGTGGCCCTCTGGTGAATGTACCTGCTGGCCAGAGAAGTACAGCAAACAAGAAGATGGATAGTTTCACTAAGGATGGGGGAATATTTTAATGAAGGGCAGAAAAGTAGATTATCTAACCCAGTGATTTTCAGCCACTGTGCCGCATAGCCATCGTGACTAGTAGCCATCAACAGACCTGCTTTCCATGAATTTGTCCAATCTCCTTTTAAAGTCATCTAAGCTAGTGGCCATCAGTACAACTGAAGCAAGTCCATAGATTGACAACATGCCATGTGAAAAAATATCTCCTATTGTCCATCCTAACGTTCCCGCCAATCAGTTTCATTGGATGACTCTGGTTTTAGTTCATAGAGAAGGAGGAAAATGTTTTCTCTCTCCCTCTCTCTCCACATTATGCACACATTTATAAGTCTCAATCATGTCACCCCTTCATCACATTTTTTTCCAAGACAAAGTTCCAGCCTTACCTTGTAAGCAATGTGCTCCAGCCTTCTGATAATGTTTGCTGTAGTCTTTTGCACCTTTTCCAGCCCACTATACCCCGCTTCAGGTGTAGCAACCAGAATTGTATCCAAGATTCCAAATGTGGCTGCTTCAGATGTATACAGGGAGCAATTATGATGCCTTATTATTGATTATTTTCCTAATAACCCCCAGCATGGAATTTGCCTGACATTTGGTAATGATGCTGAATTATATAAAAAACAAAGGACAATGGAACTGCTGAAAGAGGCAGGGGCGTCGGCTGATGGGGGCGGTGGGCCCCAGGGCGCAGGGACCCCGGGGGGGCGCGGAGCCTCGGGGTGCTCCGGGAATTTTTAAGTTTTTTCATCGTTTTTCCATTTTTTCCCGAGGTTTTTTCAGGTTTTTCCGATGTTTCCCCCCCCCCGCTTCCCAGGGCCCCCCCAGGGTGTGTGCCTCCCCCCAGGGCGTTTGTGTGTGCTTTGCCTGCACTTAACTTGCGTTTTCGGGGTGTTTTTCATTCCGGCGGCCATCTTGCCTGCAGGTTCCAGGCAGCAGTGGCATGCTGGGAACTGTAGTTGTTGCTGCCACTCTGTACTCTGGAGCCTGCTTTCCCACTCTGTACTCTGGAGCCTGCTGTTATAGGTAGTTTTGTGCAGTTTAGAAAATGAGCAGTTTAGTCTCTGGAGATACTGAGTTTGAGAGTGTGGGAAAGCAGGCTCCAGAGTACATTGTTGCAGGGTGGGTGAGGACTTTTTTGGGGGGGAACTTTGGTGGGCTTCCAAACTGATTTTTGCACACATTAAATTTTTGCGGCACTGCGCCGTGGGGCGTAAAGGGTTACGGCTGCGCATTTTTATGGGGGGGGCGTCAAGGGTTTTGCCCCCATTAAAAATGGTCTGGCTACTCCTGTGGAAAGAGGTCCCAGCCATCTTTAGGATACTGAGACATCACAGAAATCTCAGAGGGAGGGAGTTCAAGTGGTCCAGAAATAAGGGGAAACAGGCAGAAAAATTAGGAAAAATTGGGTTGTTGTTTTTTTAACCACACCCCATAAAGAATACTGTTTTGGAACTGGATTTTGGTTCATGCAAGTATCTTACTAAGGATAAAAATTTTTGGGGTATTTTTTTTTACTGCAAAAACACCTTTTAGGACATATCAGTGACTATCAAAAGCCCAACATATTGAAAAGAAAGAAGCAAAGCATTTACAATTGTCAGACACTTTATCAGAGTAAGATAGAATCAGTGCACAGAGTGATCTAAAATATAAAGAACTAGATAAATCCCAGGATAGCAACAGCTCAATGAAAGAAACCAAATACATGAGAAATGTATAGCAAATTTCTGACAGTTAAAAAAAATTCAAAGAGTGTATGATTTTATGAAAGCACCCATTTTTATTTTACTTTTAGTTGCTATTCAAAGGATACATTGCTATCAAGACAAAGGGAAGCCTAGAGCAACTGAGGGCTTAAAAACCAATGACAGTATAATACCTTTCAGTATAAAAGCATATGAATCACATAGAACTGCTTTCTGTTACAGTGACAAGATCAATTAGATTAGCAACAGTTGAAAACCATTAACTTATTATGATGGCTGCTGTTAGCACAACATTTTCCTGCTATGTATTCTGGTGAGATACAAAAATGGGCAAATCCTGAACATCAGAGTTGACATTTATGTTTTCTAAGCAGCAAAACAGAAACAGCTCAGAATAATTCATGCTGACAATTTTGGCTGAGATACTATCCCACACCTAGAGTTGTCAGGTTCTTGTACATTATCTTTAAGATTCTTATTAAGAAGAGAGAAAAAGTTAACATGGTCAGTCTGGCTGTGCCCTTGCACCCACCAGCCTCCCGATCCTCAGAGTACTTGTATATTCAATTCTTGCAGTCATATTTCTGTCTCCCAGCTGCTGCAGGATGATCAGGCCCAGGGACTCCCCACTGCAATGTACCTTGGAGATGCACAGTTGCTAAGTGACCCAGGATGGCCTTGAGACAGAGAAAATGGAAGAAAGCAAGGTAAGAAGGGCAGGGATAACTATGAAATCCTCTGAAATAGAAGGGATTGAAAAGGGCAGGAGAGGAAGACACAGAGAGCGGAAAGCAGACACGGAAAGAGAATGGAAAGCAGAGCAAGCCAAAAACAAAGGACAATTCAAATGATTTATGCAGTACACTACAGCAACTATATAAGTAGCAAGATAAAATTTCATGATCAACTATAGAGAAAATTATGCCTATACTGATAGACTAACAGGGATGGTAACATTTGCTGGTTTATAAGAATCTGATGTCGCTTAACAATATATGATACTCGAAGCTTTAGAGAGAGATGGAATACAAAGTTGGGATGCCCTATCTCATAATCAGTGTAAAATGGCCCTAGGTACTATTAATGACAATATCTATGGATCTTAAATTGCAATTGATTCAGCAAAAAAACTTTTTTTAGAATTTATTGGACACCACAATACCTTCACAGCAAGGGGGTTACCAAAGAATCAAATTGTTGGTATTGTGGTGAACCTCAAGCATCATTCAGGCACATGATGTGGTCTTGTATAGTGATACAATCCTTTTGGAAGGAGGTTATTATTTGATGTATTAGTTTTGTATAACATTGACATTTGTAGACACATATTCTTTTGAAAATTATCTACCCATTTTCTGGAAGTTATGGTATCTGTAGGAGAGTGGAAATGGACTCTTTCCAGTCTTCCATCATGACAGAAAAACTATCCAAGTTTCACGTGCACATTACAAATGAAATGTTCAATTTGGGCATTTGCGTAGCTACAATGGGGCAAAGGGGAGCAAACAGCCATGGTCTCCTCATGAGGAACCCGCGGCTGTCATCTGGGGCATTTGCCCCCCCCTTGCCCCATTGTAGCTACACAAGTGCCCACAACGAACATTTGTAATGTGCATGTGAAACTTGGACAGTTTTTCTGTCTTTTAAAGTCATGACGGTTGTGGTATGTCAGTTCATTCCATAAGAACATAAGAAGAGCCCTGCTGGATCAGGCCAAAAGCCCATCTAGTCCAGCTTCCTGTATCATACAGTGGCCCCACCAGATGCCTCAGGGAGCAGAAGACAACAAGATAACCTGTTTCCCCGTTGACACTCCCTTGCACCTGGCACAGAGAAAACCCAGTTCTATAGGAACATAAGAAGAGCCCTGCTGGATCAGGTCAATAAATTCTGATTTATTTCAGAATAAATCAGCTTTACTTTTGCACCATTCTTTTTGAATACCCCTGTAAGTGCCACAGACGTAAGCACAGTATGGAACTCTAGTAGCTGGGTTTGTTCTCTTCATAAAATGTCTCCAAAAATGTGATCTGAAATGGGTCTGTCAATCATGCCCATCTTCATATCTTGAAGATAGATACAAAAAGCTCTAATGTTTTGGCAAAATTACTCAAATGCTGATCTCAACCTGTTTTTCACATGTGCAGTTCCTAAACAGGTATCTGCAGACACCTCATGCAAACATCATTGGGTATAACATACACAGGCTCCTGTTCCACCATGTGCACACACTGTGTGAAACAGTGTTGCTTAACAGTCATTTAAACTCTCTGTGACTACACAGGAGATCACTCACTCTTGAATGCTATGCCTGTACATGCCAACATCTCAGAAACTTCTAGCATTCTAGTTATAGAATAGGTACACATACCCTAGAGAATATTCATCATCTGTGCATAATGCATGAACAGGGCATGCACCTTCCTGCACAGTTCCTCTTGTGACAACCAGCTCTTTAGCTAGAACTTTAAGTAAATTCTGTCAGTCTATGCAGATTTAGAACCCAAATTACAGAATAGGACAAAAACTATGAAGATCAACTTGTGATCAAAACCTTTTACCACATGCACACAATGCCAAAACGCAAACATGTACATTCAATCATATGCAACACATATGTGTATGTGTGCATCCATGAAGGAAATCCCCACATGTGAAGCAGTGATGACTTAGTGTAATTTTGGAAAAAATAAAACGTCTCCTTAGGCTTGTTTGCATTTTCCCCCGAATAAAGCAGATTGACACGTTTAGAAAAAACTTTGCAAAGCATTTACCAATGGCTGAACAACAAGTAGCCTTTGCTTTGCTGCACAGCCAAATACATTGCTTCTTGAGGCACATATTTACACTTCAGCAAACTATTGTTAATAAGTTAATCCCATTTCCTCTATTTATTTGAACTCCTTGGAGAGTGCTTTAAAATTCTGAAGTGAATAAAGCATGTTCCCTATGACATTAAAAGTACTTTTTATCTTGCAGGTGGGGTGTGAATTTCTTGGCCCATTATTCCACTAGGGCTGCGTACAATATAAATATAAGCAGCAACCTCGTTTCATTGCAGCAGAAGTATGTAACAGATCCATTTAAGCTATAACAGGGACACAAGCAAATGGACACATTATACTAAATTGGGTAGCTCTCTTTCCAGTCTGAAAAATTTCTTAAAATCAATCAAACCTGAGTTAGAAGTTCAAGAAATGCCTGAAGTGTCAACGGACAGAATGCTACTGATCACTACCATCTTTCTCTTATAATCTGAACAGAGTTTTCAATATATAATCTTAGATTCACAGAAACGTTTTTGGTTGATCAAATCAGCAATCAATAAGAATAGCAGTTATTGTATGACCTACAACCAATCCTCCTGATTTTAAAGTATATTTATATTTTATAGAATTAATAAGTATATTAAATATACATATTTATTTTACACCTTAGTACCAGAGTAGAAAATATAAGGCACGTGAATTGTGATGTGCAAGTATGTGAATCTTTCAACTAATGTTCCCTAAAATACATATTAGTGGCAAGCAGGTCCAATATTTACTGTAGCTGCAAGAAGAGGTTTTGCATAAACTAAATCCGTTTAAATCAATGTGCTTAGGTACAGCAAACTCTGCACAGAAGCAAACTACAAGACAGGTGGTATCGTACAGTACCGGTAGTAAGATAAGCGCAAGTTCACATGGTGAGAAAAGTATTATTCCTATTTAAAAAGGTGCTAACCATGAGTATGAGAGGATGTTTTTTCTTTCTTTTTTTAAATTGTGACACATGGTGAGGGAGAGGATGGTGGCAGTGCCTCCGACGCGTTGAGGTGTTTCTTCCTGCGTGCTGTAGCACATGAGGAGGCTCTCCTAGAGCCCTTCTGTAGCCTTCATGTCCCACCACACATTGGGCTGCGATCCACCACGTGGGTCGCGACCCATAGACTGGGAAACACTGATCTAAATCATAGTTTAGATTTTAGAGAATCATCTGAACTGGGTCAAGGATAATTCACATACAAAATTATATGATTTCAACAAATGCAATGCTGAACGAAAACTTTCTTGACCGGCAACAATGTTTAGAGAACAAGGTAACACGGGTGATCCAGTCATAATTACAGCCAAAACGACGATCCAGCTGATAAAAACAATATCGGAATTACCCGGTATGGACTTTGACAGCCCAGAAGCCCAGGTAAACAGAAAATTATTTAAAATCAAAATCTGGAGCATAAGGACCCGACGTTTCGTGTCAGACCTAGACACATCTTCTGGGGTATTTCCAAATGAATTGGTGGATGTTAAAGAGCAGCGTCTTGCTCAGTCCTTTTTATTTTCAAAAAGGCGCGGGAAAACTGCTTGTCAGTACGGAAGCCGCTTCAAGGTCCGATTTTCACGGAGGCAGGTAATCCTGCAAGGACTCAGCAAGGACAGCAATCTGAAGATATGCTTCAAGGCGATCTTCAGCAATACAACGTGGTACTAACAATTAGAGTCAATTACTACTTTGGATGGTTACATTGTTATAGCTAGCATGTCCATGATTTGTTTGCCCCCGGATTATGGGGAGCCATATACGGTTTGCAAAACTTAGGTCCTGTTGCCTATTCAGAAGGGCATTAGGCATTCTTCTACTTATTTCTAGAGCCTCCAGATTCTTCAAGATGTTTAATTTGCTCTCTGTTCTCAAGGTTCTCAATTCCGATATTGTTTTTATCAGCTGGATCATCGTTTTGGCTGTAATTATGACTGGATCACCCGTGTTACCTTGTTCTCTAAGAAATGCAATGCTTTTAATAATCACTTCACTGTTGTACAGCTCACAGTAAGTCTAATAGAAGTTATCTTCAGACTTCAAGAAATGCACATTCAGTTTGAACATTAAAAACCCATAGCCATTAAAATATTAACTTGCTACAGTTTAAAGTCAACAACCTCATCAGCTTATTGATGAAGTCAGAATATTCCAGACCCAACATTTACAGAAAGACCCACAACATAACTTCTAGGTTGTAAAGAAAATAAGAACAAGGCAAAGCTATTGGTGCCTTGACTTACTTTCAGTGCAACAGACTTTTGATTGAACAGTATTTCTTCATTCTTCTGAATCACTGTTTTTTTTTTGGGGGGGGGGCGCGAAATCACACCAAAACAATATTTGTTCAACTTATAAATTCTACCATTGAATATGAAATCTGCTGTAGTAACAAAAGATGGATGCCTTTCAAGTTAATACCTCCTTTATTTTTCCTAGAAATCTGCAACTCTATCAGAAACCACACTGGGTACTCAAGCAGCTGAGCTGGTAACTCAAGCATGTCTCACAAACACACATCCGACCCACATAAAGGGAATACAACGTGAAAACAGTGAACATGGCTAAACCTGTTAACTGAATCACTACATGAGTTGACAAACATCAAGACCCACACTTTCTTCTTCTGTGTAGATAAAAATAAGCATAACAATTTTCTTTCCTATGGGAACCAATATAGCACTTCGTTTTCCCCCTGCTCCACATACCCCAATCACAGGATTTTTGAAGCCATGAGAAACCAGCATTGATCCTGCAGGACTGACTCCCCAGCAATGTACTGCAGTGCATAGATCATACAGGAATTCCACAGTGACAGGCTTGCTTTTGCCTGCTCTTCCTTCGGTCTGAAGTGATCTTTCCATTGGCATGTTGCTCTCAGTAACGCTTAACAGCTGTGCACTGTGCAGGCTAGAGTGCTGACAGGCTAGAGGTCCAACAACCAGAGAGGATACACTCAGGTCCCAGTGTTTTCCCCTTGCCATTTCATAAGTACATACCGCTCCTGTCAGGCAGTAATTCTTGGCTCCTCCATCCTAGAAATGGACAGAGATTCATAAGTACACACCCAAATAGATATACAAATCTCAGTATTTCGACTGTTTTTCTTGCTGTTGCCATAGCTGATCATAAGAGGTACCAGTTTGGGGTGGGTAACTGGAAAGATTCTAATCTATTGTGCTTGGTGATTTTAGTAGAAAGCTCAGGTACCACTAATGTATACATGTAGCTGCTTACAAAGCATAGACACCTTTTCCAACTCTCTGCTCCAGTGGTCCGTGGACCACAAGTGGTCCGTGAGAACCTGAAAAGTACGAGGTCTCACAAAAAACAAAAAGATCGGCTTCGGTAATTTTAAGAAATACTGACCCCCACTTTGAGCAGCAGTATCAACTCAATTTCACAACTAGTGAAGCAAATGCAAGCATAAACACTGCATTAAGATACTTACCTCATTAAGTTTATTTTTTTAAATCGCAATATTATATTATTATTATTATTATTATTATTATTACAAAACACACAATTTACGTATAAATGTAAGTATGAGACCTAATAAATCTTCCCTAATTATTACAAATGTAATTATATTTTTGTGCGCAGGGAGGTGGGGGTGGGGTGGATGTGGTCCATGATGATTCCAATTTTTGCCTCAGTGGTCCACTGTCTCCTAAAGGTTGGGAACACTGCTCTACACCTATAATGCATATCAGAGACCATCAATCCCAGCCTCCCCAATAAGCTGTCAAAATCTAATTGTCAAAATAATTTCCTTAACATGGAACAAGGAATAACCTATTTATCTTGCAGATTATCAATTCCACAAGGCTATCTATGCAAAAACCCAAATTAACTATCAACTTAGTTTGTATCATAAGGTAGCTGGAGTGGCTGGATATACTGTACTAATTTCACTGAAGTGTATGGGACGCTTGGCTTAAACTGTATTGGATTGCAGCCGCCACAAAAGTGCCCGAAACCGCCCCCGCTGTACTTAACAGGGCTTTGGGGGGGGGGCTTTGGGGAGGCCTGCACAACCTTCTACAGGTCTCTCTGATCTTCGGATCGCCGTTTCGCGTTGATCTTTGGGTACTTCCATTTTTTGCGGAAACCGGGAGTGCCCGAAGATCGCTGCAAAACAGCGATCCGAAGATTGGGGAGGTCTGCAGAAGGTCGCGCAGGCCACCCCGAAGCCCCCCAAGCCCCAGTAAGTACAGCAGGGGCGGTATTGGCGGCGGTGGCGATGCCCCAGAACGCCGCCGCTGTTGGCCCCACCCCTGCAAATGCCTCGCAGGGAGAACTTTGAGAACCGCTGAGTTACATCAAAAGCATCTTTCCAGTTCACCATGGATAGGGTGGCACTGAAATTCCATGCAAAGTCAGGAAAAAAAATCATAAACCAAGTCCTAAAGATTAGAAGGCAATATGATAAACACCAGAATGCAAAAGTCTAATACTACAGTCATCAAGGTTCTCCATTAAGAGTTGAGTAAATTACTGTATCTATATCAACCACAGAGAAATAGGCTCATGTGGAAGCAACCATAGTAGCGGCATCTATGTTGGCCTCATGACAATCAAGACGTCTTTTGCAAGACACAGAAACATGGAGAAAGAGACAGGAGAAGAAAAGGAGTCCCCCTTTTGCCCCTTCTTGCTCCCACAGTGTGATGCATGGAGCCATATTCCTTCCAAAAGAGTGTATCAGTGGAAATGCTTAAAGCTGAACTGTTGGCCACAGTGGGAGGTTTGCATTTGGCTGAGGCATGTCGTACCGCAGGATGCACTTTGTCTCAAGCCCAGCCCAGCAGCGTCCCTAAATAATCGCTTCAGAGACAGCGTGATTATCGGTAGACTGGTAGAACACTCAGACAATCCCTACCCCAAAAAACAGCAATATTTGGGCTGGGCTAAGGGAAAGGAAGCATGCATTTCCAAGTGGTTACAGAATAGTATTGGGAGATTGATGTGGTCTCCCATTCACACTCACTACATTTTTACAAATGCAAGGGGTCCCTTTCATATCTTCTCTAGAACTCACAATTTCCATCCCCTGGTCAAATTCAGAAATCCCCAGCTTAATTCAGAAACAGGATCCAGGTATCTAGTACTGGGTGAACTACCATACTTAAAGCATAGCAAGTTTTCAAATCAAAGAAGTGGTTCTTCAGATATAGGTATCCAAATCAATAATAAAATATAAGGTTTTTCTTATGTATTTGTCCAATTTCAAAAACCAAGCCGCAATCTGAGATGCTGATAAAAGTGCATATCCATAAAAATAGGTAATTTTCACAGCTCTTTAAAACTGAAATGGCAAAAGGAATATAGCAGTATTTGGGTTAGCTCCAAATGCGTGTATGTTTTTCCTTCTATGGCTAATGGCAGCTTGTGGGAGGATGACTTGCTTTGGTGACTTGGCATGGAAAAAGAGTTAACCAGCTCCTCCTCATTGCCTCGCTGGATGTAAATTGAGTCCTCTCATGACTTTTTTTTATAGTACAAGAAAAAATAATCAAATCCCCTGTCCCAGAGATGAACCAACAAACCCCAGTACAAATGATATAGAATTGGTATTTAACAGAAACAGATTCAGGAAATCTCAAATGTTCACCAGTCAGAAAAATACACTCAGTGAGGGTTGTAATCCAAAATGAAGTGCGTGCGTACAGGGAAAAACATACATGTTGCTGATGCTTCATTTGCTGCTTCTACCAGAGGAGTTCTCACTGCTGCTCTGCTTTAAAACTCCTCCTCTTTTTGGCTGTGAAAACCAGCAGCTGAAAGTGAGGTTTCAGCTGTGTGCTGTTCTTTCCTGCACAAATGTATCTCTTCTTTGGATCATAGCCAAAGATTGCAAACATAAAATCTAAATGGAAAGAGACTATCTTTTAAAGCACACTGGAATAAATCTAGTTTAACAGATTTAGAAGAGTAAGAAAAAGGCTTACTGTCAAACAGGCAATATTATAATACCCATTATGATTGCCCAACGCAATCTCCTTCATGACACTGTTGGATGCTGTTAGACAGTTTTATCCTAGATTAAATTTTATTTCAAATGGTTTGAAGAAAGCTTGTGATCAATGACTTGCAGATGTGGCAGGAATACAGAAAGAGCCAAGTAAAATTACTACTCCACCATCCCTGAAGAAAGAAATTTATCTTATCTGACAACATCCTGTCCATGCAAGTATGCCATACATGTTAAGACTTCTTGTTTTGTACACACTGCAATTCCTAACCAGGGATTTCAGAAAAGATCATAAAAATTATGTGAGCATGCGATATGCAAGGGCATCATTTTCACATCACTCACTCAGTGTTACCACACAAGGTGATAAATGGATGCTAAAGATACATTTTTTAAAAAGAACACAAAGTAGGAACACAGAAAATTCTAAAGTATATTATAAATATTATTAAACAGAGGCTTAAAGTATTTAAGTTTTAGATTAAAAAAAGAAAACTCATCTGCAAGAAATGGGGGAGGGTGGCCATCTCCTATGCAATTCAGAACAAGTTTACGCTGCAAATAAGAATGCAGCTCTCTCACTTTGCATAATAGGGCACTCAGCCCCTCCCTAGTGCGCCTGGCAGGCAAGTCACCCACAGGCACACCATTCATCTGATGCCACCACAACAACAGGCAGGTGGAACCAGAGACCAGGAGGTTGCGCCAATTCCTCTGGATGGCAAATACATCCTTTATTATCTTTTTCTCAGCTTCATCTGGTGTATCTTCATCTAAGCTGCAGTTGCCCTTGAGTAACATCACTGAGCCAAATCACAAGTGAGATCAGAAATGTGCAAATGAATCTCCAACATATTTATTTTTGCTAAAAGCAGCTAGGGAACAATTTGAATTGGGGTTGTAGCATGTTCTGTTCCATCCTCAAGCTCCTATTTGCAACAGAGGGGAAAACATACAGGCATGTTATTCGTAAAGCTTGATTCCGAGTAGCATAGCTCATTAGGCCTACAGAGTCAGCAGGAGGTGGACAGGCCAGGAGAACAGGTCCTGCTCCAATCTCTCCTTTCTCTGACTCCTCCATTTTAAGAACCACACCCTGGCTCTTAGCTATACTGAATCAACCTGGTGATAACTATACCTATTTCACCTGTCTCTGTCTTATATTATTTCTTTGGTGATCTTCATTTCTTATCTGATGTATCATCATAATTAAATTACAAACAGGCAGAAAGGATGACGAAGTATGTAACATACAGTAAACAATCCTAACAAAGATCCGCCGGGTGGCCGAGGTCGCCCACCGGTTCCTAATCTCTGCCGCGGACAGCCTGCAGCAGGCAGCCCGTGGCAGAAAGTCTACTCGGGGAAGGGGACACTTGTCCCCTTCCCCGAGTGTAGCAGAGGCTGGGGCCGATTGGCCTCCTCAGATTTCTGCCAGCTATTTTGCAGTTTTTCTTGCTGGAATGTCCTGGAGAAAATACATCCTGGCAGCTACATGCAATCTAATCCAACTAGATACCACTCAAACATACCGTATTTATCGGCGTATAAGACGCACTTTGTCTAAATTTGTGACCCAAAATAGTAGGGTGCGTCTTATACGCCAATACTAAAAATCCCTCCCCCGTTTTAAAGCATTTTCAGGCTTACCACGTTGTTTCTGAGCCGAAGAGCTCCCTTGTGCTTTGTTCCCTGACTAATCTATCCGATCTACAGCTGATGTCCGGGTTAATTTATGCACGTGCATGAGTTGAGCTTCTCAGCAGCCAGCAGAGGGCGCTGTGCTCCTCAGTTCAGTTCAGCTGAGCTGCAGAGGGCATGATCCTCCCAGCTCTCCTCCGATGGTGAATGAATGCAGCTTGGGTAAGCTTCTGAACAGGGCCTAGTTCGGGAGACTTTGGAAACTGCATAGGTGGGGTGGGGTAAGAGTTGAGTCTGGTTTTTTTTTTGTACTTGGGATTTATGTTTTTTACTTTGGAAACTGTGCATGGGTGGGTTGGGGAAAAAAGAGTTGAGCCTGGGGGGGGTTGTACTTGGGGTATATGTTTTTTTTTAACTTTGGAAACTGTACATGGCTAGGTTGGGGGGGAAAGAGTTGAGTCTGGGGTTTTTTTTTGTACTTGGGGTATATGTGTTTTACTTTGGAAACTGTGCATGGCTGGGGTGGGGGAAAAGAGTTGAGTCTGGGGGTTTTTGTATTTGGGATTTATGTTCTTGTGCATTTTGTTCATGTGTTTTATTGCTGTGTGTTTTAAAAGAGATCCTGGTATTTTTGTGCAATTTATGTAAATTAGCTAATTAAGCAGCCAAGCAGTAAGTGGCCAACTGGCCCAAAAATGCTTTAAATCTTTTTTTCTTGAAACCCAGGGCCAAAAAGGTGCGTCTTATACGCCGATAAATACGGTAAGTAGCACTAAGTTCAATAGGACTTACTCCCAAGTATGCTTAACACTGCAACCTTAATAGGATTGATCCTATGCATATTTCTAATCCCAAACGTAAAACGACAGATCTCAAGGTTCTAGTAAAACCACAAAACATTTTAAATGACTTTTGTTTTACTGGTCAAGGGTGTGGGAGAGAGAGAGAGAGACAGACACATACACACCGAACACTGAGCTCTTTTGCCTCTCTACATTTTCATTTTTTTCCCTTATCACAAATGAAATAAAAACCAATAGAAAGAAGAGTTTCTCTCTTTAAGTATATGCATTAAACCAGCCTTTGGCTTTTCAATTTTCTTTTAAAAATGTATATCCTGCTTCTCTCATCACAAAGGCAACCTAAGACAGACCAGAATAAAAACAGCAAGAAAAATTAGAAATATGTAAAAAAAAAAGTTACAAAGAGAAATCCAAACTGCAGTCCATCCTAGTAACACCACCAGCACTCCCCCCCCCCCAAAGCTGATCAAAAATACCAGGTTTTAACCAGTCTCCTGAAGGAGTGTATGGCAAAGTTCAATTGAACTTCAATGGAGAGGGCATTCCACAGGGTCAGTGTCACAATCAAAAACGGCCTTGGTCCTGGTAAATGCCTATCACACCTTGGAGGGCAAAGGTGCCTGGAGCAGGGCCTGAGTTGATGAACAAAACGCTATTACAGAACTCATCAGGACTTTACTCCTTAGAAGTGTAACCAGTGGTGTAGTTTTAAATTTTAAAATGCAGGAGGTCATCATGACATCTCTCACAGCCACACCAATTGTAGCTATAACATATCCACACAAATAAATTTGACTATCTGTGAATGGCCCTTCACGGAGGGAGGGAACCCACGGGGGGTGGCGCCACTGTATCTTATTGAAGAGTTGTGCGGGCCTGCTGCCTGCCCCTTCCCTCCAGCGCCACGTTGTAATAGTGTAAAATACCTGTTAGAAGAAAAAAACATGACTGGAAGCAGACGCGAATGAGGTCACTTCTGGTCATGTTTTTTTTTCCTTCTAGCAGGCATTTTACACTATTACAATGCAGCGCCAGAGGGAAGGAACAAGCGGCGGGCCTGCGCAGCTCTTCAATAAGGTACAGTGGCACCGCCCCCGCCCCCTTGACCTCCCACCCCCCACCCAACCGTGGACTTGAACATCCGTGGATTTTGCATCCGCGGGGGTTCTGGAAATGGAACCCCCGTGGATACGAAGGGCCAACTGTATATCAGAGTACTGGAAAAGAGCATACAAGAGCCTAGAATGAACTAATCACTGAACTTAAATAACAAACCCAACCCCCACACACACACAACCCCCCCCTGCTTTCATATAACAGTTGCACACTTTTTGCAGTAAATAATAATAGTAAACACCACCACCACACTAAACAACCAGTTTTGACTACTTCTACCTGGTATACAATTTGACCGCAAAAGATTACGTATGAGTAATACAAACTGAAGACACAAATCACGTCTGACATAAACCATGTAGTTATGGTTGTTATACGGTGATCCGGAAGAATGGAAACAATGAAAAGCAGTAGCAGACTGCAAAATAAAAGGAATCCTATCACTTATCTTGAAGAGCAACGATTCAAAACAAACGTTAACCAGGAAGAGAAAGAGAGCAAATGAATATGAAACATCTGTGAAAAGCCAATTCAGTCTGAGATCCTTTTGCTGTATTGCCTCATTATCTAAAACCAGTGGCTTCCAAACTATGTGCTGTGATGCCTAAGGGTGCCACGGCAAACTCACAGGGGCGCCGTGAGATGTCCCCGGTGGTCTCTTCTTCCTAGCTCTCCCAGGCACCGCCATCTTGGATTCTCGTGCAATTCAAGATGGTGGTGCCCGTGAGAGCTGGGAAGAAGAGGCTGCTGGGAACATCCCAACAGGTCGCCGCGGAAGAAGGGTGCCGTGACCACAGTAAGTCTGGGAACCACTGATCTTTACTGTCAACATTATGGGTTACCATTTTGGGCTACTATTTTATTTTATGTTGAAAATGCAAATGCATTTCCCATGGAGGGACAAGGAATATTTCAGGATCTGTACCCATTTATCTGTACCCATTACTCAGAGAGGACAGCGGTATTACTGAAAGGTAAGCCTTCCAATTCTATTCCGAAATCAGACGAATTTTCTCAGGGTTAGATAAAGGTTTGTGGAAACAGAAGGCATTGATTCACAGAGTTCAGCCCAGTTCCGGCATAAACACTAAACCCTAGTTTAGCACGACGTGAATGAACAAAAAAGGCAGCTATAGGCTTATGCACTCTCTCAACAGAGACGATCAAACCAGGGTCAAACAGTGGATGGACATCCTGGCTTGTCTCAGCTCTTAGTTAAACTGCAGTCTGAGTTGGTATGCCTATCTGTTCTTAAACAGGAAGCAGAAGCTTCCACTCTCCATCTTGTGTACATAAGAAAAAAAAAAGAGATTGAGGAGAAAGAGTTCACGGCTCCTATAAGTTTGTTCACAAAGCACTAAACTATGGTTCAGCATTATGTCTGAACTGGGCCTTTAATACCATTACATATTGTTAGTTTAATTAGGACAGAAGAACAGTTGAATTATATAACTGCTTGAACATTTATGACTTCGATGAAACCTTGTAATTCAAAACAGCAGAATAGGCCTGATTTCCAGATTTGGCTTTAAAACATAAAATTAAAAAATATACTAAATAGGTAATTTCTAATTATGAACATTATAATTTTAAAGCGGTAAAGGATTTTTGTAAGGTGCTGAACATATTCGTTCTACAGCATTTAATGAATAATCCAAGCTGGAAATTTAATAATCACACACCTCAACAAGCAATTGATCAATTTTTTTCTATAATGTTACTTAGGAGTAATTCAATGAGGCTTTATAAGAGGTGACAGCTACAGCTGCTAAATCCTACTGAATTGCTTTTGTCTGCAACTTTTAAGAACCCCAGTCTGTACTTTCAGAATTATATATGTTGCCAGTGGCAGCATGTCATCCAGTATTCTTTTCCAAGAGGTTTTCTTTTCACATTATAATGAGTTGTGTGTGCCACGAATGTCAGCCAGAACAATGAACCTGCATTGTGCGAACACAGTTGAGCCAGTATCATTCTTGTGCAAACAATCATGCTTTCCAGAGAAAGAATTAGCCAATACATTACTGAGGAAAAAGTGACTTTCTGCTTTTAAATCAGGAAATGTTATTATATATGAAAGAAACAGATATCTAAGTCAGGGTGAATACACTGAAAACATTTTTTTTGCTTAACACTCCAAGAACTACAGTATGCTATCATTTGCAAGTTGGATCCATACTGTTAAATATAAATTGTTGCAAAAAAAACAGCTATTTTCTCTAAACTGAGATTAAAAAAAAGAAACCAAACAGAATTTTGTGTTAAACACAATCCCTGAAACACTCTGAACCATGCTGAAGTTACCAGGCGTTGAAATCTAATTGTGGTCATACTATAAATCACACATGTACATGGGACAAATAGAGCATATGAAGCAGAATGGTTGGAATTTTAAGGTGGCTATGTACCATAATCCCATATCAAAATTGCTACTAAGCTTCAAAATTCACTGGGTGAATTTAAAGACTGGGTCTTTGGAAGTTTATCTTGTTTCAATCTAACCTACTTCATAGGACTGATGTGCAATTAAAGCCTAATAGGAGGTTCTGAAAAGAAAGGGTTGAATAGAAGCCACAAATATCTGTATTAATTTCCAAATAAGACCTCAGCACAGAGTATTTAAAAAAAGATTATTAAAATCAAATATCGTGCAAAATTTGCACTTTTTCCCCATACTGTGTGGGGTCAGGTATGGACTATACAAAATGGTTCAGAAGCCAGTTATTCCGTCTCTCTCCAGAGTGAATTCTACTCATTTTTTTCTTGTCAGGTTTATCTATAGTTAAGCATGTAATGTGATAACTGGATTCCTTCATTACAATCGTTCACCAATCCACTTATAAAACAAATTTTTGAAGGAACTGCAGTTAGCATTAACGTTTATTATTGCTACACAGTTTGTCCCCGCTTTACGATGGGCTCACAGTGTGATCAAATCACTTTACGATGGCTCACAATAGGTTATTCACAGTACAATGAGCTCATTATTGTCACCGACAGAATCTTGTGAGTGATAAACCAATCAGCAACTGCAAGCATTTGGTAGTGTCTCAGTGTTTAATATTGTGGCTATGTGTGTTTGATGGAAGGATTAAGCTGAGGCACAGGCCTGGAAGCCTTTGAAGTAGCATCATTGCTGTGTGTTTACTGAGGGAAGGATTTAGCTGAAGGGCAAGCCTGTAAGTTTTTGAAATAGCGTCTCAGCCCTGTAGGAGTGTTTTTAACATAACAATGGCCCCTAAGGAGCACAGGAGGCACCTTTTAACTCAGGGGTGTCAAATTCAATTCATCCAGAGGGCCAAAGTTAGCATCTACGTTGCCTGCTGAGGGTCAGAAGTGATGTCATTAAGCAGGAAGTAACATCATTAAGCAGGTGATGACCAGAAATAAGCACATTGATCTCACTTAGGAACTCATTAGCTGCAAATGAGAGAAATTATGCAAACCCTGATCACATTTTCAAGATATGGAGAGTCCAATTATTACGTTGGCTGCCCTTTCAGCAGCACAGCTTCTGCCAAGCAATGTTCCCTTCGATTTTTTCCCTACTGTGCAGAGCAGTTAACCTGAGCGGTACATAACCTCTGTCATCTTAAAATGGACAGTCTGACTTAACTATAATGACCACACTACCCTCATCCTCCATTATTTGCTCAACCAGCACACACTCTCTAACGCTGCCTCTCTTACAGCGCAATCCTATCCAACTTACACCACCAGTATAACCGGCAGTGCAGCGAGAACAGGAGGTCCCAGAATGGGAAGTGGATTCAAATCCCCTCCAAAGGGGATTTAAGCCTCCTGCCCTGCCCTCCTCCTCTGGTTACACCAGTGGTGTAAATTGGATAGAATTGCACTTTTAGTCACAACATCCTGGCCCTAAGTTACTGACTTTTATTATTTTTTTCCCCTTCCAATGCTTCTGGTGATGGTGGACCAGCAGTAACAAAAATGGAATTCTAGGCAGCAGCCATAGGCTACCATGGTTTTTCCCTACAATGCTCCACATACTATCACACTACATTGAGAAGCATGGTGGGGGGGAAAGCTAGAATACCATAGTTGCTGCTGCAGGACTGCAGCGGTGGAAAAAACAAACCCTGAACCTGTCAGTCAACATAGCAGGGGTCCTTCACAGGACCCTTCAAACCTTGTACCAAGCTCAGAATTTTGTCTGTATCCTCTCCGTTCGTGCCAATAGATTACAGCTACACCTGCTTATAATCTCTGTGAGAGTTCATTTCACTATTTTTTGCTTGGTTCTTCAATTTCTCCACTGCATGCCATGTTTCTTACAGCTATTGTTTCCCCAGGTTTCTGTTTCTCAACTGACTGCCTACTCTGCAGCCTACTTACCAATATAACAGTTATTACATCGGGTTCCTGAACTATGGACAGCTGCATTGGCACTTTTGCACAGGCATAGTCCGTCCGTTGTGGAGCTAGCTGTTTCAAAATACGTACATTCCGATTTCTGGACAAACCTCTGGAAAGGAACTAGTCCATATCTTGGGGACTTAGTGTATTTACTACAATGACATCAACTTAGAATTGAATGATCTTTGGTCAATAAGATTTTCAACTTTTAAAATGCTGCATCCTGAAACTAGTCACATTGCTTTTGTCTTCAAATGTTTTATTACTGACTTCTTGCCAGTGGCGTTGCTGGAGGAAGTGCGACACCGTAAGTGGTGCAAGGTGCCACACCATGCCTTGCAAACCGGTGTAATGCGGTCCCTCCCACTCACCCCTGGAGGGTGTTTACATTGTGCGGTGCAGCACCTTGCACCACTTACGGTACTGCACTCCCTCCAGCAATGCCACTGCTTCTTGCCCTAACCAAATGAAATATTCACAATTATGACATCAAAGCAGTTAAGTAAATGGCTTGGCACAGTAATCAGATGTGCATGAATAAAAATATTTATCAGCCTAGTGGTCCCTGCTGCCTGGTATTACCTGCAACGTTATGGATAAAAATACTTCCATGTGTAAAAATATATCTGAATTTTTTGACCATAAAAAGAGTTTTAGGTCCCATCAGTATGTATTTTTATTTTAGATGCAGCCTAGTAGCCCCAGTGTCTGCCTATGTTGTGAACAACTCTCAACCACACATACACAGAGAGATGCACAGAACTCCAAGGATGGCCCAGCACTAGCTCCAGACTTGTTTTGAGACTGAATGTTTCATAGTGGTTAGAGTGCTGAACGTGGACCAGGAAGACTTTGGTTCAAATCCCCACTCAGCCATGAAACTTATTAGGTGGCCCCTGGTGCTCTCGCTCTTGCACTCTCTCACCTATCTCACAAAGTTGTTGAGAGGATAAGAGGGGAAGGAATCGTGTACGGGGTATATAAATGTGGTATATAAATGTGAAACGAGCGGTATATAAATGTGAAAAAGAAAGCATATGAGGGTTTTCCATTGCTATGTTACAGACAACTGAGCATATACATAGGCTTACCATATTTTTCAAACTTCAAACCGGGACACCCCCCCCATACCCCCCCGAGGTAAATAATTAATTAATGTCAAAGCAACGAAAAAGCAAGGCCAAAGAACCACAACCAATCGTAAAGCACAACGAAAAAGCACTCAGAAACAGCCCAAACCAACCGCAAACTAGCATCCACCACGAAAAAGCAATCTAAACCACAACGGAAAAGCAATCAGAAACAGCCCAAACCAACAGCAAACTACCCTCCACAACGAAAAAGCAATTCTAAACCACAACGAAAAAGCAGAAAAAAGAAGCATAAATGTCACAATAAAGCAGAAATCCCAATAAAAAATCCTTTTAATGAATAAATTATCGAAGAAAGGGGGCGCGAAGCGCCCCCTTTTGCCGCGCGAAGCTTGGCCGGTTTTTTTAAAATAATTAATTAATAAAGTAAAGGGGGCGCGAAGCACCCCCTCTTGTTGCGTGCAGCGCGCCCGAAATTTTTAAATAAATAATTAATAAAGTAAAGGGGGCGCAACGCGCCCCCTCTTGCCGCGCTAAGCGCGGTCGAAATTTTTAAATAAATAATTAATATTTCTATTAAAAATAAAAAAAATACGCTTACCTGGTCGCTGGTCACTGGCCGGTGGTCGCTGCTGCTGTTGCTGCTGGGGCCGCGGCAAGCAGGCTGGGGCCGCGGCAAGCAGGCACCGGGAGAAGCACAGCCTGCTCGCCTGCGTTGCGCGAGCCGTGGAGCTTGCGCAACACGGGCAAGAAGCAGGCTGTGCTACTCCCGGTGCCGCTGCGAGACCAGCGGCACCGGGAGAAGCACAGCCTGCTCGCCCGCGTTGTGCGAGCCTCCAGGAGGTTCGCGCAACACGGGCAAGAAGCAGGCTGTGCTTCTCCCGGTGCCGCTGGTCTCGCAGCGGCACCGGGAGAAGCACAGCCTGCTCGCCCGCGTTGCGCGAGCCCTGGAGCTCGCGAAACACGGGCAAGAAGCAGGCTGTGCTTCTCCCGGTGCCGCTGCGAGACCAGCGGCACGGAGAGAAGCACAGCCTGCTTGCCCGCGTTGTGCGAGCCTGCTAGAGGCTCACGCTGGCCAGGCAAGCAGGCTGTGCTTCTCCGGTCTCCCAGCGGCACCGCATGGAGCCGCTGGGAGACCGGAGAAGCACAGCCTGCTTGCCTGGCCAGCGCGAGCTTCCAGCAGGCTCGCGCAACACAGGCAAGCACTGTACTTCTCCCGGTGCCGCTGACGACCGGGAGAAGCACCCGCTCGCCGCGCCGCCATCTTCTTTTTTTTTTTTTAATTTCAAACTTCCCGGCATCTTGGGTCACGAAATCTCGCGTGATCCAAGATGTCGGCGCCCAAATCTCGTGAGGGCATGCCCTCACGAGATTTGGGCGCCGACATCTTGGATCACGCAAGATTTCGTGACCCAAGATGCTGCCCGGTAAGTTTAAAATTAAAAAAAAGATGGCGGCGCCCATTTGTCCCTCGGGACACGACCGGGAATCGGGTCCGATTTCCGGGACTGTCCCGGCGAAACCGGTACGAATGGTAAGCCTACATATACACAACAGAGTGGATGATATTGACATAAAAACACCTAGAAACAAGATTTGGGTGCTGGATACATAGCCATATGTACAGTATGTAGTCTATAACACTCTTAAACAGGTTACTATTGTCACTGACAACCGAGTTATCCATTTGTAAAAAAAGAATGAAAATTTTATGAGTTTAAACCCACCATGAACATTACAACTACAACTACAAGAAACTTACAATTTTAAATATAGACCTCAAAGTGAATCTTATATCATTTAAAACACTTCTCTACATCAGCATCCATCTAATACAGATAAATTTCAGCTTAATGCTACTGCTTTTATAATTATTTTTTTCCACGTACAACTGCTAATTAAGATTAGAAGAAAGCACACAGTGCCAGGCTTAAAACTATTTTACAGTCAAATAATTCAGATTTATTTTCACACATGAGCTGAAAGCCAACAAGAACTATAGCAGAAGGCTACTCATTTTCCCCAGTCAATTCTCAGGTTCTACCAACCAGCTACACAAAAGGCATGAAGGAACTACAGATTTATTATCACTGCCCACATCAATTATACCGCTATATAAAAAGTCACTGAAGCAGCCATTTAAAGAATAATGGATACCTTGATAACTTTTGACCACCTTATAAACTATACAGCTGGAAACAAAGCTTGTCAAAACATACTATTTGGAATATCATATTACAAAAGGAAACATTCATTATTCTTGTATTTTGTTTACAGAAAGCACGCCTAATATTATTGGTAACCAAATCAGTTAAATACCATCAATCTGCTTGCATTTCATGAAGTAATGTAATTTTCAACTGAAAATCTATAGCTAATGATAGCAAAACATCAGCAGTATGTATGAATCCCAAGAAAGCAAGTTTAGCAACATCAATCTTATGAAATTTTAGGTACAATGTTGTTGAATATTTGGGGTTCAAATGGAATTTCTTGACAACAACAATAATGGTATTTTAGATCAGAAATAATTCAACTTTAATATGCATATGGATCAGGAATCTTGTGTGTGCATTTGTCCTAAGTCATAAATTAAGCTGGGAAAGTGGGTTTGCAGCCTTAACATGTCATGGTAGCCTATGTCCCAGTCTCTTCAAAAGCTAAAGGATGCAGCCAAGGAGTCCCCGTTACCTAGTTATGCCTACAACTTCATGGATAAAAAAAAAACCCTAATATGTAAAATCAAACTGATTATTTGACCATACGAACAGTTCTAGGTTCACCAGTATGCAACTTTTTTTAGCATGTAACCTAGCAATCCCAAAGTCAAGAAGTGTTTTGCTGTCATAATCAGTCAACACAAACTTAAATACATGAGCTCTACTTAACGGGTTCCCCAAACAGTAGCCCAGCACATGCCGGATCCTATATGAACTCTCATAAGGATAACCAGTGCACTTGCACAACATCAGTCCGGGATACTAGATGGGGGCCTCCAAGTGCTACACCATAGCCAGTTAAGCAAACACAACTGTGGCAAGGTGGAGGATACAGTCACAAGCGAATACAGATGGTCCCCAGCTTACAGGTGGCTGAGTTACAAACATCTGACTTACGAACAGTCTTGGTTAGGGCTTTGGAGTAGGAGCAGTTGTGAAGTCATCGGCAAAACAACAGAAGGTGCTTGGAGACAACCTGAGCAGCTCAATGACTTTGAAAATAGCGATCGCTTGCTGTGGTAATGGGGATAAACAACAGCTCAATAACATTGAAGATCTAGGAATTCCTGGGGGCAGGAGGAAGGGAGAGGATGAAGGAAGCAGTCAGTGTGGCCAAGGATAATTGGGCACAGGGATTGCAGAGATATTTTGAGGCACAGGGGAACATTAATTCTGTATGAGGAAAAAGTAGGGCCTGAATGGGGGTGTCTCCAACAACAGAACAACAAAACACAGGCACCTTTTACCACCACAAAGTAAGAAAAGAGGGAGGGTTAAAGCTGAGTTTGATCAAAACCCGCTACAGCTACCATCTACTCTCTTCAAAAAGCAAACAGAAAAAAATTCACAGTCTAAATCTTAATTAGGATTTGATTTAATTTAATTTACAACTTAAATTATGGTTATCATTATATTTATAGCAATTATAAATTTATAAACCTATAAATTATAAATTTAATTTATAACTTAATTTATAACTAAAGTCTTAATAATGATTAATATGACTACAGCGCTCTGTGTTCCAGCTGCATGCTACGTACTGCGGCAAGGAGAGTCATGCCGGCCACATGACCACGGAGGCGACTTCGGACAACGCTGGCTCTTCGGCTTTGAAATGGGGATGAGCACCACACCCTAGAGTCGGACACGACTGGACTTAATTGTCAGGGGTCACCTTTACCTTTAATGACTAAAATTAAGACCAAAGGAACATTCTTATTACAGCATCTTTCTGTGCTGTAATTGTGGCTCAGTGGACACTTCTGCCCCCAGAAGTCTCAGGACTTGCACTGGCTCCCTGAATTAAAGATGTCTGAGTTATGGACAGTTCCACTGGCACTTTCATGTAGGTGTACTACGTCCTTCAGTGGTGCTTTTGCACAGGCACGATAGTGCTGGGCTGGCAGGAACTGGATGTTTAAAGTCCGTTTCAACGTAAGTACAGACGCCTGGAACCTACCGTAACCTGTACTTAAGTAGGGGGTTATTGAGTTTGGGTACTAGATAATTGAAACTCATGTACCCATCCCTTGGAATTATGACTTCCTCACACTTTTACTACGGGCTGGATCTTGCCCTTTTTCTTCAATCCATACTTAAATTAAGGGCGCAATCCTATCCAACTTATGCCACCGTTGTAACCAGCAGCACAGCAAGAACAGGAGGCCCCAGAACGGAAAGTGGATTCAAATCCCCTTTGAATCCCCTTTTGGAGGGAATTTTAATCCCCTTTCCGTTCTGGGGCCTCCCATTCTCGCTGCGCCGCTGGTTATAATGGTGGCATAAGTTGGATAGGATTGCGCTGTTACCCTCCTAAATTCCACAATATGGTCTGAAGGTGTAGTATTTTTTTAATTAGCTGTTCTGACCATTATGCCATTCAATAACTAACTCTCTAAAGCCGATAAACCTCTGTTTTTTGTTAAAAAACACAGCACAATGTTTGACCTCCACTTCAACCACCATTCACTTTTACTCCTAACAGCTATTTAAAACCAGCTGTTATTGGCACTGAATGAAATGTGGTAATACATGATCTTGACTCAGAATATGCCTACAATGCACACCCCTACCCCCCCCCCTCAAAAGATGACACAGAACTAGTTCATATGATGTTTTACCCAGCCGCAGCTGAGCTGCAAAACGACAGAGGATGTACTCATGGAATACTGCAAAAGCTCCTTCTTGAGCAGGATGGACTGGGAAATGGAAATCCTTTTGCTGAATGAGCCACTGCGATATTCCATAAGCCCCTCTTTCAACATTATTTGCATAAATAAACTGGGAGAAACAATGCCTCAGAACTGACTCCAAGATGGAGAAGGCAAGTCATGAGATTTTCACAGCAGAATCACTGGAAAGAAAACAAAGCAAGAAGTCATGAAGCACTAACACTCTGAGATTCTATTAGCAGGTGCAGCAATCTATGAAGTTACTATTTTACTAATGTAAATCCTCAGGGCTACATATAATCAACATCAATTACTAACTTATGGATGTCTTAATCAAGAACATGTAGCAGGTATGATTAGATAGACCTTACAGACAAATCAGTGAGCCTCAAATAAGCTTAACTTAGACTTCATTGTACTCTAAAAGCTTCTGCCATCAGAACTGATTTATAAATATAACCAACTTTCTCCTATAACAGATCATGCTACAAAGCTACTGATGGACTTGCCAAAGGCTTCACAGTCTGTATCACATTGGTTCCAGATGTAAAGTATGAATATTGCTTAAAAACACATCTACTGTAGTATTAAAAATGGTTATTAACTTCATGTCTGAATTAAATTACTCAGACAGTATGACCGAAACTGAAAGCTATCCTTCAGGGCTTTTGCAGAAGCCTTTCCCTTTCAGAAGAGAAAGCCCATGATCTCTTTGCACTGTGTTAACCCAGGAAATTGTTCAGCTGAAGAAGCAGTTGCACTAACAGCCTTGCAGTTGCGCTAACATTCCTGAATTAATTTGGAATTAAACTTCCAAATGTCTATAATTAGAACCATTACTTCAATACAGTATTTGAAATAATGCCCCACGCTGAAATCATTTTATAGAAGATTACATTTTATGGCCCTTGTTATCACATTGGTAAAAACTGGTAGCTGAATGGTAATGTCACCCCAAAATTGTATATGGGGAATGACTACAGGGTTCAATTGGTCTTTATTAATAAGTGGAGACTGAGACATATATAACCAGTTATTTCACACTAATCCACAGTAGTTATAATCTCCCCTACCTCTTACAAAAGAAAAACAAGGAAGAAATATGCAAGAGATGCATGTGTACAGATGGGGCATGATACAGATGGGGCATGTGTATTGGTCATGTGATATTTAAAACCATTTAAAATATTTAAAACCATGTAATATATATATTATTCAGTCCTTCCCATCAGTTCTGGTGCCAGGTTGCTGGGGGCCCAAGAACACTGCACTGAGTCCCACACAGCGTCCTCAGCCCACCCTCTAATGGTACACTGAGCACCTCTGCCCACCTTCTGATTGTAAATTGAGCGCTACTGCTGTAACCAATACTGAAGGTTCACGGACTTCCACTAGTGCCCAACCATCACTTCTGCTTCCTATTAATTAATGTATTGCAAACATGGCTTGGGTACTCTCTTGTTGTTCAAATTATTCTTCAAAAGTCACTTTTTTTGCAAACCATTTACTCACATTTGTCCTTTCCTGCTCGTCTGTCCCTTTCTCCCCAATCCTTCCATTCCATTTGTCAAATTCCTCCTTGGGAATCTCCATTTTTTTGCTTATGAAACTCTGTGAAGCACCATACGTATCAATGGTACTATAGGCAATCATTTTTAGTACACACAATTAACACACAGAATGGAAAGTGGTTCTCTAATTCAATAAGTATCAGTGCAGGTTACGTTTTGGCAGAGTAGATACAATCAATCAAGTTCTTAATTGCAATGTAACCATTTTGCAGGCTCTTAGACCAGGATCTTGAGCACTAGAAGCCTACTGAAAAATAACCTTGTTTCTAAGTTATTTATAAGCACTAATCATATTTCAAAATGTGACGTTTACACTATGACTTCAATTTTTCACATGAGTGAAAAATTGTTACGAACGATGAACATCTGCTTTGAGCACTTGTTCCAGCTTCTGAATGTAGGGAGAGGGGAAGTGACATCTGGAACAAGTTTTACTTTTTCCAAGTATAACATTAGCAACAAATTATTTATTCCATCTCTGTATATTTGGCTCTCCTTGAATACTACACTGTAACTTCTCAGCTACGGCTTTCTTTTTATTTATTACACTTGTATGCTGCTCTGCCTTTAAAAAGCTCAAATGAGCTTCATTGAGTAAGATCCCACCTAGACATTAATCAGGTCTACTTACACTAAGCTCGAACAGTGCTACAGGATCAAATTATCCAGACTAGTCAGTGGGACCGTGGCATGATATCCCAAAGTCAGTAGACTGTAGCTTCTGCAATACGGATCATAACTTAAAAGCATATCTGAGCAATGAATTGTTAAAGCAAGTCTCCAAAGCAGACGTTTTCAGTTCTTAGCAGTATTGCACATTTGCATAAAGCTTTAAGCAATTTGAAACAAAATACCAGATGGTGTTCATTATACCTGCATAACACAATAATTTAAATATATATAAAAAACCATTACTTCCTTTATAGCATTTCAATTGAAATGGCTACTAAAATTAAACATTACTGGTGCTTAAGAAAAATGTAAGTATGCATTTAACTACTCATATTAAATATGAGTAGTTAACTCATATAACTCAACTCTAGCTTTTCTATAGCAGAGTAGCCTGATATCACAGTAGTGCTGTGCTATTCACTAATCATCTCTGCATGCTTTCTCTTTGAAACACTGGTCCAATTCTGAGAGGTAACAAAACTGTACATGGTTGATTATGCAACTGCACTAGCAATTACATTTGGCCCCTTTCCAATTTTGTTGGGTGAAAAATCCTTCATTAGTCATGAACAATAATACCAAAGCTATATTATACCATCTTAAAACAAACAAATGGACTTACAAGTACATACAAAGCATTTAACAGCTGGGTAGAAAAATGCAAAGTTCTGTGCTTCTTGGCTAGAAGTTTAAACACACACACTAATCTCTGTTAGCAAATTCAGCCTAACAGTGCTCCAGCAAAACAAAAATAAACGTAAAAGACAGCTTTATCTTGGATGATTAGAGGAAGAAAATTCCTTTTTTAAAAACGTACTCCACAGGCAAGTATTATTTACTGCATGAGTTACCTGTAATTGAGATGCTGAAAAAGTCACATATTATCCTAATATGTACGTGTGGCAAATCTTTATCCCAGATTAATGAACCACATTCAGTTTTGTAGTATGCTATGAAAGCAATAAAACGAAGAAACCAATTTTTAAAAAATCACTATTTAGTATCAAGAAAATAAAATCTAATGCGAATAAGTAAAATGATGCTGCAGGCACAACCAAGAGAAATAGCAGCATGCTAAATGCAGCCCCTAATGCATCAAAATAAATTAACAATTCTCAAGACTAACAACCCACCCTGCAGCATTATAATTTTCAAATGAAAGGGAAACCCTCCAGGGCAGCAGCAGGTGGGACAATGCTGCTGAAACCGATTAAATTGAAATGTTTCAGAAAGGAGAAGAAATACTTGATAAAATTTTAATTTAGCAGTTGCAAACAAAAAGACAATCATTAAAGCTGAGGGGCACCACTCTTGCCTGACATACAAATAAAGTACCAATAAGTACAACCTATTCTCCAAAATCCTAACGAAGAAGATATATGAAAATATGAAAAGCAACAAAACAGACTGATTGTATTAACTCATGAGTTCACTACAGGGGAGATACAGGGAAAGTTAGGTGTGCAGGAGTCCCATTCTCTGCAGTGGATTCATGTACAGTATACCAAACTTGCATTTTCATACATTTGTTTTTGAAGCCTACTTATTTGCAAACATAACACTGTTTAAAGAATCAAATGACTGAAAAACCCCAAGTTAGAACACATACTTAAATCTATATCAAAGACAGAAATTAAAAAATGACTGAGTCAATTATAACTGATAAGCAAAAACTCCATTTGACTATGATAGTGCCACACTGCAGGGAAGATATTTTCTTCCAAGTAAACATGCACAGGATTGTGCTGCAAGTCCCACTTATTTTAATGTCAGTAAGTGCAGGATGCTGCACAGAAGCAAAAACTTCACTATCACCTTCCATGTAAGGAACTGCAGGTATTTTATGTATACTGTATATACAGTACACATAGAGGTAATGTAGTGCAGTTGGACTCCCTCTCAGAGGTGTCGGCTGATATGGGGCGGTGGGGCGGTGAGCCCCAGGGCGTAGGGGCGCTGAGGCTCTGGGGGCGGGCGCGGGCCTCCTTAAATTTGCATTTTTCCCGACTTTTCTGTTTTTGGCAGTGGCGTTTTAACGCCTTCCGGCGCCCGGGGACGGGGCTGGAGCGCCCCGTCGCGCCAGAGCGCGGCTGCTGCGCCCCCCGGAAGCGGCCCGTCACCGGCTTCCGGAGACGCTTTGCTCCGAAGCCGGGAAGCCCTCCTCCTTGCGACCGCCCAGTTCGGCGGTCGAGGGCTTTGTGAGCCGGCCGAACGGGTCGATAGCTTTTATTTGAGTTTTCTGCACATGCGCTGAACCTTTCTGAGGGCAAACGGGCAGCCCGTTTGCCCTCAGAAAGGTTCTGCGCATGTGCAAAAAACCCAAATAAAAGCCTGCGACGTGTTCGGCCAGTTCACAAAGCCCTCGACCGCCGAACTGGGCGGTCGCAAGGAGGAGGGCTTCCTGGCTTCGGAGCAAAGCGTCTCCGGAAGCCGGTGACGCGCCGATTGGGCGCGCTGCTTCCCGGTGGCTCGGCAGCCGGGCTCCGGTGCCGCGCCCCCTGGAAGCACCGTGCCCACTCGGCGCCTGGGGCGCAGCACACCTGCTCCCCCAGCGTAAGAACGCCACTGGTTATTGGGCGATTTTAAGTGTTAAAACGGCATGTTAAAGTGTACGTTTGCTTTGCAGGCATTTATCTTGCATATGGGGCGTTCCAGGACGTTCCAGCGACCATCTTCTTCCTGCGCCCGGGCACAGCTTCTCCCTGCGCCTGGGCGCGGACTCCCGTACCGCCCCCAGCAGCGCTTTCCGGAGTCCAGAACGTCCCTGGAAACTCCGTGGGTCTGCGCATGCGCAAACTCTGAAAAGCGCTGCTGGGGGCGTTACGGAGTCCGCACCCGGGCGCAGGGAGAAGCTGTGCCCGGGCGCAGGAAGATGATCGTCGCTGGAACGTCCTGGAACGCCCCATATGCAAGATAAGTGCCTGCAAAGCAAACATACACTTTAACATGCTGTTTTAACACTTAAAATCGCCCGAACACATTAACCCCCCCAAAAAACTGTCAAAAATAGGTTTCGAAACCGAAACCTAAAATTTTTGACAGTTTTATTGGGGGGCGTCGGGGGGGGCGGCCCCAGACGCGGGGGCGCCTGCCGACGCCACTGCTCCCTCTTCCAGAGTTTTGCAATCTGTGTTGAGTCAAATCCGTGGATAAAAAGGTCCGACTGTATAGCAGTGAAGAAAGCAAGATCCAATTAAAAAATAGGTATCTGTCATGTGCAAAATTAAAAGAGAGTGAATTATATATTTTTTCCAAAGCTGTTTACTTTCTCTGATCCAGACTGTGGCAGGCCGCTCATGACAGACTGCAGGTTAAAAAGAGCGGGCCACGAGGCAGCTAAGGAAAATAATCATCACCCTCTGCTAGACCCAGTGGTTGTTGTTGTTCAGTCGTTAAGTCGTGTCCGACCCTTCGTGATCCCATGAACCATATCCCGCCAGGCCTTCCTGTCCTCCACTATCTTCCTGAGTTCGCTCATTTTCATGTTCGTTGCATCGGTGATGCTGTCTAACCATCTCATCCTTTGCCTTCCCCTTCTCTGTGGTAGCTGTTCAATAATCAACAAAGCTGTAGCCAACTGAAATGCCCTTTCACATGGCACAGCATATGCTGCTCTCTTGACTTAGATGGAAGAGATGCTGCATTGTAATGAATCAACCAAACATTCTCTTGGGACTCCTGTTGCAGAAAGACCTCTGCACACTCTTCTAGTGCAGAATGCTGTTGAGGTCATACAGTATGCTATTCAATTAATAAGCTAATTAAGGAAAGCTACGCTTTTAAAGAAAAAAATATAGCGCCAAGAACTGCCAATGTCAGGCTAGCTATAAAAACACACCAAGACTAATCAAGATCTCATGAGCCACACTAGCATCAGAATGCCTTTTTCCATCCAATATCACTAGCCAGCCTAATAAACCACAATTGCAACAAAGCAACATGAATGCAACAATTTAGGGTAAACCAGAAATCACCACAAAACACATGTTCAATCTTAAATGGGGATGGCTACTCAAAGCAAATCTTCTGTACATATTTTACCCAATAAATTAAAACTAATTATATGGGACATATTGGCTGATTAGAGATAGCATGCCACAAGCACTATTTGGACTGAACCCTGCATGTGGCAGTGGCATCTCACAACTGTCTGATAACATGCAGCTGAAAGTCAGGAGAGGCTAACTTTTTCCTCAAACTGCCACATTCTCATAGGATCATGAGAACAGGTCCTTAGGGCATGATGCTTATAGGCTATAGCCACAGTCAATCGGGCAAGGATATCTGCTTGCATAGTGAAGTTTTTTGTTAGCCACACCTGAACAGCAACTACGAAGCTACAGGTGTCCCCCGCTTAATGACAGATCACTTAATGATCTGGATATATGACAGAGGTGCCCAGTAAAAAAGAGCAAAGAATTTAAAAAGACATCTTTTTAAATCCCCAGCTCTTTAACTGTTTTGCTTAAAGCCCCAGTGCTGAACTTCAAAGCCCTTATCTAAAGCCAAACAGTAAGATAAGAGCTTGGATGTTTAAAGTTGGGGCTTTAAGCACAGTGCTAAACTTCGAAGCACAGCAAGACCTGCTTAATGACGGCTTCACTTTATGATGGGGATTTTAGAACATATCCCCAACGTCAAGCGGGGGACACCTGTAAATAGTTGCTGCTGGAGGCCAGGGGGTCAATGCAAAAATGGCATAGAGCAGGGGTTCTCAACTTTCTCGGCCAACTGTACCCCCTCGGCCAACTGTACCCCCTGTCATGGTCTGTGTGACCATCTGTACCCCCTGCAAATTAACATAATTAATTATCTAATTAAATTATGTAAATTAATGTGTATGTAAAAAAAAAATAAACATCCTGCCAAGCACATGAAGATGAGGACATAACACAGAACTCCCACTCCACAACTTCCTCTCACTGCAAGCAGGACAAACACAGATCACTTTGTCTTTGAAGCAACACAACAACACACAACACACATATCAACTGGCAAAGCAAGCCCCACGTAGAAATCTTCCAAACATCATCTCCTCCCTCCCCCACCCCAACATTTACAGTTTCCAAAAGTAAAAAAAATCAGGAGCACGATGATCTCCCGATTACCTCCCCCCTCCTCCAGGCAACGTTTTTGATATTACCTTTGCTGAGGGGTGAAGGCTGAGGGGGGGGGAGGCTGCTGGGAAGCTCCAACGAGCTTCGGGAGCTGTTGCTACGACCACTGGCTGTTGCTCCGACCTCACGGAGGTGGGGAAGGCTGCTGGGAAGGCTGAGGGGGCGAGGCTGCTGGCTGCTGACCTGGTGCGATCAGACCGTGCTGAAGTGGGGAAAGGGCTGGACGGTGGGAGGCAGCTGTGAATATATTCACAGCTTCCAAGTTGCATGAATATATTAACTCCCACCGATCAGCTGTTGGCTGATGAGGAAGTAGGCAGTGGAAGTCAGCGCTGCGGAGCCCTGCAGAGCTCGCCAGCTTCAAAAACAAGTAAATGTTAATTTACTGGTAATTAAGAATTACGGTAATTAGCAACTGATTAGGCATATAAGGGGCAGGCTTGGCATACCCGCAGCACGTGGTACGCGAAACACAGGTTGAGAACCCCTGGCATAGAGAAAAGCTTCTCATAAATCTTCCCCCATGCCATAATCCCAGGCCAGATGCCCCTCCCATGGCTGTTTTTCTTAATATATTAAAAAGGACTGCTACTGGCTCACTATCAATGACCGCTACAACGTCACATATAGTTTGCCCCAGGAATGTTTCCTGCCTGGTTTTTGATGGGGTACATCTGTGGCCATTGTTTGGCAGAAACACACACGTACACACAGAGTCTTGCATTCATGTAAAAGAATTTGCTACAATATGTCACTGCCCGATATTAACCGCAGTACACTATTTTGCAAAATTCAGAAAGAGCCACACAATATTTGAAGGGAAAGGCGGGATCAATAATTCAAATAAATAAATGACTCTTAGAATATATACGCTAACGTGTTCCTCAAAACTCTCCCCGTGAGGCGGGGAGAACTAGGAGTACTTGTGGGGACAGGGCCAGTGACTGCAGCAATCCTGTGGATTGCCGCTGCTGAAAAAGTGCCTGAAAAGAGGTTTTCAGCACTTACTGGGGCCTGGGGGTTGCAGGGAGGCCTGCGCAACCCTCTGTGAAAACCCTGTTTCGGGCACTTTTTCGGCAGTGGCAGCGATTTTGGGGGGTGGCGGCAATCCCTAGGATCGTCGCCGTTGTGCTGTCTCCGCCCGTTAAGGTTTTTGTTCTCAATGGTAGGTCATGACCCACCACTTTGAGAACCACTGCCCTAACCTATTGCAATAATCCAGTTGTAACATAACTATTATATACTCTGAAAATTCTACCATTCCTAAAAGACTATTGAAGTCAGCAAAATGGAAAGCTAGAGAGTGCCATACATTTAGTATTTCTCAGTATAGCACTCCCATTATGAATAAAGGTAAAGGTGACCCCTGACAATTAAGTCCAGTCGTGTCTGACTCTAGGGTGTGGTGCTCATCCCCATTTCAAAGCTGAAGAGCCAGCGTTGTCCGAAGACGCCTCTGTGGTCATGTGGCCGGCATGACTCTCCTTGCTGCAGCGCGTAGCATGCAGCTGGAACACAGAGCACTGTTTACCTTCCCACAAGTGGTACCTATTTATCTACTCGCATTAACATGCTTTGGAACTGCTAGGTTGGCAGGAGTTGGCCAAGCAACGAGAGCCCACCCCATCGCGGATTTGAATTGCTGACCTTTCGATCGACAGCTCATGATTCAGCGGTTTAACCCACTGCGCCACCCGTTGGCCTCATACCCATTATGAATGCTCCCCCAATATTAGTAATGTATTTTATTTTTATTTTTTTTTAAAAATCATCTCTATCCTCTCTGTTATAATGTGCACAAGGTCCTATACAATGAGAGAGAGAGAGAGAGAGAGAGAGAGAGAGAGAGAGAGAGAGAATGAATGAATGCATGCATGCATGCATGCATGAATAAACAAGGTAGTAAAATATTAGGATTTTCATTCCCAAGCTTGCAAAGCTATGTTTATTATGAAGTACACAGCATTTTCTGTGGTCTGCTGAATTGTTCCAGTGTTATCTTTGGAGATTTGACCAGGTTTCTTTGCATATCCTAATTTCGTGTCTTAAGTTAGTTAAGAAATCAGTGTGTGTGCACGCGCATGCACATTTTCTGTGCACAAGTAAACTGGTGACTCATTGCTGAACTGACTTAAGCTTCGGTTTCTGCATCTCGATTTTGCTTACCTGACAGCAGCGGAGGAGTGTTGCATAATCCATAGTATTTCCGGTTGAATTTTTTTTTTGCTGCTGTTCTTACAGGAATTTAATAGGATAATTTTAGTTGTATTTTAACTTTGAATGTTTCATCAAAGCTGCAGAATGATCGCTCAAGAGTAGATTGTTTAATTTGCACTTAGTTGTAAAGCTTCTTTGATACGAGGTACTAGAAGTCTTTTGTAATTCTTTCATTATTAAAAACAAGACACAAACAACCCTCCAAGACACAAACAACCCTCCAAGCAAACATAAGCCACACTAATCTAAATACAATGAATAAACAATAGGAACTTCTCAGCAGGCTTTTCTACAAAAAAAATTTCTATAGATAAAAAAGTGTTTAGAAAACATTATCCGTAGACAAAAGGATTTAGAAATCAGATGCTGAATTGTCTTTAGAACACCTCTGCAATCTTGTCTGACATAGCTTCTACCTTCAGAAATTATCTACAAAACGAAGGGGGGGGATATGCAGCCTCTGAACATTACATCTTTAGTTTCAGTTCTTGGAACACGTCATTTGGGTGAGGCATATTAACGCATGTGCGCTCCCCTCCATATCTACAACATAATTCAATGCAGACTAAATTGGGTACATATACTTCTCTCTCAAAAAAGGAAGGGGAAATCATGCAGATGTAGAACTATACAGATCTCAGTATACACATTTGGGAGAGGAGCCGGCTTTCATGAATATTAACGAACTTTCTGGCAAGGGTATTAACCACTTAGTTTAAACTCTATTTTTTAGATTTGCTTAGCATTAAAATAAGGATATGACAAGAACAAGTTTTTCCCCAGAGCAAGACTAGGTCTTCAAACTCTTCCTCATCTAGTTATGTTGGAATAATTGCAATATCACACTGCAAGATTCGGTCAACAGCACAAAGAGAGAAGCCACAGCCATAAAATGAAATAGACGAACTTGTGTAAATAGATCCAATTGTACAGCATTTCTCTGTTGTTGAATCCCTTGATCAATAGCAGCCCTGTTTATCCTAAAATATTGTTGACTGAACAAGACAATTTCATTTGAGGATTAGTTGCTACCTTTCACCTAAAAATATAGGTACTTACAGCCCTTTGGGGAATAGCAGTGGTTTTCACCCACTCTCATAAAGTCTTCATTTCCAAACTGGCAGCTTTTACCCATGAGATCAAAGGCACCAACATAAATGTTGATTATCAGACTTGCGGTTGCATAAAAAAGTGTGCGTAGTTTTATAGGGGGCTTTGATAATGGAACTAATTTGGGCCAAGCTCACCATCATTTGTGCGTTTATGGGCAATAAAATTTACTCATGACATTATTCATCATGGGCAGCTGCTGAATAGTTAAGACCAGACAGAGCTTTTCAGCTCAATTCCAAAATGGAGGGTGGGGGTAGGGAAAAGCTATGAGTTTTAGGAGCTGCAAATGATGCTAACCTTGACTTTAGTTGAACTCGTATAAGCATTTTCTAAGGAAAAGTTCATTTTGCATGTGCTTTATTATAATGCTTTCTGTAAGTGAACACTTTCATTCTAAGCAGTGAAATAAAAGGGAGGATTTGTGTATACGAGTGAGTTTCATACTATGCCTGACTAAAAGGATTTAAAAGAAGTTGATGAAAAGAAGCAATTACTTTCTTTTGAGATTTCCTGCAGTGTTACAAAGCATTTAGGTAATTTTTTACACTAGTGTTACAAAACTCAGAATGTTACTTCATTTAAAGGACCCAAAACATAGCCTTTAGCATGCTTAGCCTCTTAGCATGCTAAGCGATGCCTGAAATCACACAAATTATGCTTTTCTTCATTGATATTATATGGTTATGAATAATGTTTGGAGATGACAGCAATTAGACAAACATTTTTAAAAGTACTAATTAAGCTACATATTTTAACAGTGTAAAAGTAGTGTGAATTAAACCTTGGTTTTTTTTCTTTGTGTACTATTGCACCTAGCTAGTGCAATAAAACTGTTTCAAGAATACATTTGTGGCTCTACAAACTTATTTAGGCACACAATTAGCTACAGCTTTGCAGTTTATATAAGTTTATATAAAAACTCATGCCAATTCGTTTAATGACATTTAAGATATGTACATGAGATTACTTTTGTTTTCAACTTTTTCAGTTGATCGTTTTACTTGTTTACATGCCCTTTTAATGAACAATGTTCTTAGATTTATTTATTTATTTGTTTGTTTCAAAGCTATAGAATTGGATTAAGCAGAATTTTAAAATACTTCCATATTGCTTGGAAAGAATCCAGTTACTGTATATCAAATGTAACTGAAACCATACATTGTACATAACATTTTCTTTTTATACCACCAAACATGCTGATTCCAGAAACCTAAAGTATTGTCCAGTTTAACTTTAATTAAAAAAACGAACAAGAGTAATGATGGGGGGGGGGGAGAAAGAGCTATCACCCCCCCCCCCAAAGGACAGCCTGCCCATGTAGTTAGGACAGCCTGCCCATGTACACCGCCTTGGATTAAAGTCAGAGGAGAAATCCAATGACCAAGAAAGGCGGTATATAAATACAGAGTGAGTGAGAGAGAGAGAGAGAGAGAGTGTGTGTGTGTGTATTATATTTGTGCACAACTTAACGTGTGCTCTACACACAAAAGTACAACTTATGTGACCTTTAGAAACTTGAGATTGCTACTGAGATTGTAGAGGTTACAGATGACTGATAAATGTAGTCTTCACTTTTATCTCCTAGTATTTATGTAGTGAAGTCTCCAGTCTTGCCTTCGGTTTGCTTTTCGTGCTTTGAGCAAGAATTTAGTGGCACAGAAACATTAGCCCATTCTTCTCAAAATATGAAGTGTATTTTTTTTAGTAAAAATGAGTTATACATTCCTCTGTAATAAGACACTGATTGAACAGAAGCAACAGTGTCTGCCTTTCTAAGAATATAACCTACAATCAAAAGGAAAAATGAGAATTGCATGTATTAACCTTCATAAGACAAAAATGCAGGGAACAAAATGTTTACAAACTGTACTGTGTCTCAGAATCTCACATTAGTAACCATTTTCATGAGCTCCTGTTTTACACATCTTGTTCATCCTCTCATTTTAAGGATTCCAATTCCTTAATAACAATTTCTTACTTTAGATTTGCAGTTACTTCTGAATAAAATCAGAACGAACAATGAAACTACTAACCCCATGCTCACCAGCAGAAAATGATACTCCTTAGCATGGGGTTAGTAGTTATATTGCTGTATCTCCCAATTTTGTTCCAAACATAATTTATAATAGTGAGAGGACAGGTAAGGCCTCTCTCCCTAACAAATCCTTATTGCTGCTCCCCCCCCCCTTCTCAAGAGAGCGATTTGCAGGGGAGAACAGGCACGGTGTACCAAATTTTCAGTTTTCTTAGAAAAAGCTTGAAAAAGTTCTCATTTTCAAGATTTCTCAAGGTCAATTAAAAAAAATCAAGGGATTCTGAAGCAAGATGGAGAGAGTTCAGCTCTCACTACATAGTGCCCGACATACTACATCTTATCCCAGTGCCCGACATACTACATCTCATTCCAATCCATCTGTCCCCCTTTAAAATTGGGTAGAATCTACACAGCAAATTCCCCTTTTCATAGGATATATCTTGTTGTCCCATATATTACAAGGTTAGAAAATTTTATAAAAATTTGGTTAGCCCTTATTTATCATATGGCTCATGCATGTGCTCTGACTTTAACAAAGCTGTCAGGACACAAAGACAGCTAATGAATTAAGTTTCCATTAAACTAACAGTATTTGAATTTGAAGTGTGTAAAAAAATAGCAACTAACTAAATTAAACTTTTCAATTAAAAATCAATCTAGATGTCCCTATAACCTATAAACTTCCTACCGGCAATTAAATACTGTATTATTGTGCTTTTACAACAAAAATCTCCAATTTTCAGATTCTTACATTCAAGAATACAAGACATATCTACTACTCCATTTTGGAAAAGCGTAGTGAGCTGAAAGCATTAGAGCTCCCTAGCAGGAAACATGAACGCACATCAGTGGAGCAAGTTCTTTTAAGTAATATTATTTAATTTACTAGGGGCCAGCTATAAGAGATAATTGCCATCTAGTTTCAAAATGTGGACTTTGAAGCAATTCAGCATTTTCTTCGAAATGCTACACAGCATGCGTCTCAGCATGGTGTGAAAGGACATAGATTTCTGGTTGAAACAGCATATCAAGCTCCTATGGTTAAGGCGTATGCAGCACTTGTAGCACCATTCTTTATATTCATGCCAAATGCCCAGTATATTTCACATTTACAGGCAATCCAAGTAATTTCCTCACGTTTCCAGTTTTCATTTTACAAAACTAGATTTTCTGCACCTTAGGGCAGTTCACCTGCACACCCATGGAAAGATTACTGGTTCTATTTATAAAACTCTCAATTATTTTAACTTTGTGCATAACTCAGAATCGGTATAAGACTACTGTACTTAGACATCTTTTCACAATCATTTGCATGGTAAGTGAAACTTTAGACAAGCTGCTCAGTAAGAAGAATTGATGCAATAGGTCAATTATGTTTAATATGATAGTATGAATTTGTTCTAACACTTGACTGTATAAGAATTAAAATGAATCTTAAAACATTAGGTTAACTGTCATTAATTTGAACCTTGCTGTCTAGAATAGTTGCTATTACTAATATATATGTAAATAGAATATGGAAAGTGACCTTTTATAGAACTACATTCATTCTGCTTCTGTGGAAGTATGTTAGCTCAATAATGTAAGGATGGGAGGAAAATAATTGCAATATGAGAGAAAGGATCTGCAGGAACAGAACTACTGATTTTGTGCAGAATGTTCAAATAGGAGCGGTCAAGATCTATTGGTGGATGGATTTTGTGTCCATGCATATACAGTACACAGTCAAGAGAAACTAACAAATAGGCAAGACTGTAGTCTGGTGATGAATGTTGGTTTTACTGACTTCAGTGATTGCAACTGCCTAGTTTTTGCTCTATATTAAAGATGTTGAAATCTGATTTCTAAAGGTAAGCTTAACTATAATATCACACCAATCAGAACTATAATTATCACACCAATCATCACCCCCCCGGACCACCATGTTTATCCCATCAGTGTGTGTGTGTGTGTGTGTGTGTGTGGGGGGGGTGTTCTGCAGCTGGTAGATTTCCAAGGAGCTGGGAAGGGACTGGTACAAAAGACATGCATCGAGCTTGTAACAACAAGCTATCTTCCAGTTCTAATAGGAGGGGAGGAGGAAGAAGAAGTGGCGACAAAGAAGCAAGTTATTTATTTCCCCTCTAATTTAAAGACCATTCTTCTCAGTGCAAGAGTACATAGAAGAGGCATTTCGTTCATACATTCAGGCAGTTGGCACAAAAAAAGCATGGTTGAAGAGTGGCACAAGCTGTTCTTCTCTATGACAGGTGTTCTACATGAATTTCCACTACATGACTACTTCCTACCCTTAGTTCCACCATTGTATTTAAACATCAACTGGAAGAGAATGTATGACTGTAGCTAACATTTGCTAGCTGCTTCCAGAATTCTCTTTCTTTAAAAATTATACCTGCAAGAATATCCTACTCTAGCCCTTCCAGAAACACTTCTTAAGATTTAACATCAATATCTTAATACTCACTTATTTTTTGCAAAGGAATCAAAATAGTAAACTCTTTATTCAAATCTGGAACTCATAGTAAATTAATAGCCCTTTCATACAAAGCCTTCATTAAACCAGGCATCCACCAGACTCTTCATGAAATCTCACAAGCAATATATTGTTTAAAAAGCTTCTCTAAATTAGACAGTGACTATATAAATGCATGTAGCCTTAACTTCCATTTCCAGAGATACTATATGTAATCAGGCACCTCTATAAACACTCAAGTACATCCTTGGCAGAATTCCAAGTCTGAACTTATGTGGACTTGGCAGAGGAGTAGTCTGAGATAGACTATCATTGTAGTTCAGCTCCAAAAGATCACCAGCTGAAATACAGCACAACAGGTTTTTAGTGATCGTGGTATTTACTTGCAGGAATAAATGTGAATGGCAAAACCTCAATCCCATTAAAAAAATCCAATTTTTAACAATGTATTATGTTTTCACAACAGCATCATATCCAAGGAAAAACAAACCTAAAATTATGCCATTTTCTCCTTTGCTAAAAACAATTTGCCAGCAACACACATCAATAACTACCACAACAAAACTACATCAAAGCATTAAAAACTGAATGCTTAGTGATCTGGGCCCGATTTTATCTTTTCTAGCGCTGTGTAATTATTATTACTGCATTAGTAGTAGTAGTAGTAGTAGTAGGTTTTAAACTTATAATAATCACTATCATCATCTCAAATTAATTCATGAAAAAAAACGTTGTCTCCTAAGAAACAGCTACGAATGGCAACAACAAACTAATATGCCGAAGTTCAAGCATTCAGATACACAGGCAAAATTTACCTCCATTGTAATCTTCACATATCCCCCAAATTAATAAATTCCATTTACACTTACCTACAGTTTGGAGGAGGATCTAATGTAATTTCTGCAAGTTCTTTCTGAATTCTTAAGAGAAAAGAAACAGAAGTTAAAAAGGGACATAGTTTTTTTCTTTAATGATTTCCTCTTATAGTGCAATACTCTATAAGGATCCGGCGGGCGGCCCATGGCTGGCCGCCGGAGCTCAGGATCCGGCGGGCCGTTCCGCCACCAGGTCTGAGGTCTATTCAGGGAAGGAGAAGCTCGTCCCCTTCCCCGGGTGTAAATCCAGGCTGGCCCGATCGACCTCCTCGGATTTCCGCCAGCAATAAGAGGGCTATAAGAGGCCATCCCCCGCCCCCTCCTGGGCCAGCTAGGCCAATGGCCCCCCTCCCTTGCCCGCCGAATCCCGACTCAACTCGTCCGATGGACGTACGGACGCTCCGGCAACGGAGCAAGGGAGGCCGGCCTCTGCGCCAGCCTCCCTTGCTCCTGAGTAGTCACAAACGTGCTTTACGGCATGTTTGCGACGGCTTTTTTTTACAGGATTGTGCTGCCAGACAGTTTTAATTCCAATACATAGCTTATTAATTGTAAAGGATCGTTTGGGCAACAAAATTCCATTAACATTGTGATCACTGTTAGCTAGAATTCCAAAGGGCATGCCTGCACATTCCACACGCATACTCTTTTTCAGAAGCCAAAGGGAAGCCCCAAACTTCTCATTTAAGTCTTCCTAGGTTCAAAAAGCATCCAACCATGTGGCATGATACCAGCCTACCAAAGGACAAATGCCATCACTTAATTTTTTTCTTAGTAATGGGTACTTGCAAAGTCTCACTTTGTGCACCTCAGACTCAATACATGTTGGCCAATATGTAGAAGCAAGTTCCACTGAACTCAACAAAACCTATTACCTAAGGCTAAACAAACCGCATACCTAAAAATTGTATTCCGCTGTTTGACTGATAAGTCCCCAAACACAGAAAACACTTTAAAATTTAAAAAATTAAATAAAACCAGCAATTAATCCAATTAGAGATTAGGCGGTAGCATTAAACTATTAATTTGATTACAAGACACTAAAGTACATTTCAGAATGTTATACATTTAATTTTAAAAACTAACACAAACCAGTAAAACATGCATTTAGGAATATATACAAAAGTTTAACACAGGGAAAATATGAATTTCAGGTGTATAATCCAATTAAACTACTTGGATTTAAACTAGCTTCATCTCATCAGTGAGATTTGCAACTTCTTTCTCTGCATGTTCCACTGAGTTTATAGAACTCAGCCCTAAGTGGGCACAAGATTGCAACCTTAGACTGCATCAGGTGATGACCTGCATGGCATGTGTGACATGAGATTTGTTGACCGGGGGGGGGGGGGGGGAGAAGGCTGCTATTCCTTGACATGTCTACTAAGAGCTTGGTTAAAAAAAAGTCTGCAGTTACTCCTTCTTGTCCTTTTTCTTCTCCTACTATCACTACAGCTGGTAATTCCTGTCACCTCTGGAAGTCCCAAACCAATCTACATAAGCACCAGCAACTTAGACAGAAATACTGTACTTTTTGATCATCAATAGTCCAAAGCTACTTCACCTCACAGCAACTTAGACAAGAGCATAATACTCATCATAAAAATCCAAAGTAATGCAAAAAAGCTTGGCCTTAAATTGCTAAATTATATTCAGGTCAGTCTTTTCATACTCTTCCCCTTCCCCACCCCAAACATCATGAAGCTAGAAACATTTTTTTTAATTATTTTTAGACATCTATGTCTATAATTTTATGACATCTAAAAATTATTTTTAGACATCTGAATATGTATGGAACTAGTACACTGTCAGTTGTACATTGTGTCACTTTGCATGGTTTTCACTTTTCATTAATTCCTGCATTCAGAATTAATGAACAAAATCTGACACCCACAATATTTATACAGTAGACAACTCACCAACAGAACTAAAAAGAAAAGAATTCAGGAAAAAAAAAACCATAACAGAACAGATGTAAACACTGTCTCAACATTCTCTCCAGAAATCTGTGCTAAACACTCTACTTGTCCTCCTCCCCCAAAAGAAAATTAAGGAACAAGATATCACCCAGAAAAGATTCCCTTCACTAAAACGTATGCTTTAGCAATAGAGATGAATTCCGACCTCAAGCACATATGTACCTCATAAAGAACTAAAAACCCTATAAACACTGCTCAAAAGCACAAAATTGATTTCCCAGGATAAACATAAAAATTGTATTAGCACACTTTAGTTACTCTTACAACACTTGCTTTAATTCCAAAAAGAGGTCAATAGACTACTCCTCTGGATTACTAGAGATAATCTTAAATCATCACTGAACATTCATGTTCAAAGTGCATAACTGAAGAAAAAAAAGAAGTCACTATCTAAGCAATACCAAATGAGTGGTTATGAACCAAAATATCTAAAAGCAAAATTAGCAAAATTTCAGGTATAGTGTAAGAAGTGTTTTCTGAAATACAGTGGACTCCCACTTTACGATGGTAATCAATTCTGATGACACTATTGTACTGTGAAAATACTGTAATGTGAACCAATAATGTATTGTGTTTTGGTAATTTGTTCCAATACCTTGGAAGTTGACGTTTCCACCACAGAACTAACCTATTTCTCTCTCTAAAAGGTGCCTATATAACATGGCTTTAGGGACCATGGTTATCAGTTTTCACAATGTTGTAATTATAAAACACAAATTACAAGGCTGTATCCTTCCCTCAATACACACACAGCCACAATGTTAAAAATGCTGCTATTGGATGAGATGCTACAAAAACGCTTGCATTTGCATCACTGATTGGCTTATCTATCACCCATGAAGTCCTGTTGGAGGCAATCATAAGCCCACTGTAAAATGAATAACTTTTGTATAGTGAACCTTGATTACTACAGAGATTCCATCAAACAATTTTGATCGTATGCTGAACCCATCGTAAAGCACAGGTCCACTGTATTGGATAAGGCCGACATGGGAGCATAATCAAAATAAAGCATTGAGCACAATCTCGTTTAAGCTTGCTGTGACTAGGAGTTAGAAGACTTGCAACCCTTAGGGGTGGTTTAAGAGCTAGGGAACAGACTGTGGAATTGCATGCGCTCTTCCACTGTCTTGTACAAATTCCCCCACCCACTTTAGCTATAATAATGCTGGTGCTGATGTACCGTATTTTACACACTATAAGACGCACTTTCCCCCCCCAAAAAAAAAATAGGGGAAAAAAAGCGTGCGTCCTATGGTGCGAAGCCTTAAAAAAGCAGGAAAAACAATTTACCGGGGCTTCGGGGAGGCCTGCACGAGCCTCTAAAGGCCTCCCCGATCTTCGAAAGGCCTCCCCGAAAATCGCTGTTTTCGTCCGAACTGAAGATCGGGGAGGCCTGCAGAGTGTCGCGCAGGCCTCCCCGAAGCCCCCACAGGCCTCCCCGAAGCGCCCCCAAGCCCAGGTAAGTGAAAATCTTTTTTTCTCTATTTTATGCTCCATAGGATGCATGCGTCCTATGGACCGATGCGTCCTATGGAGCGTAAAATACGGTAAGCCTATAGTGATTAATGATATCTGGGATTCCTTATGACTCATAATTGAAAACTAGGGTTACAGCTGAAGTTTGTTCACAGCAAACACTAATTGGCATTAAACAACTGGTAAGATAAGTGCCAATGTAACTGCGTTCCTTGGTCTTCAGTCTTACTGAAATAGTAGCTTGATGTTTTTTATTTCAATGATACTGAACTATTCTATGCAATCCTTCAATATACTGTATTTCAAGGGTGGCTAACAAAATATCAAAATAAAAACAATGCAGAGAGTAAAACAGCAGGATGCCAGACAAACCACAGCAGAGAAAGTGTTCCAGAGACAGGGCACACAACTGGACCAAATCCACCATCAATTCATGATTAAGCTACCAGAGAAGAGCCTTATTAGAGTACACAAGCAGAACGGTTTTTTTTGAAGTTTATATTAGATTGGAACATTTCAGAACTATTACCTTAGGCTACTAGTTTTTTCTTACTTATTGATTTAAATAATTTTAACCATCATATCACTTGAACCAACTTATATATACACAACAGGAAAACAAATTAAGGCTTTTTAAAAATCCTTTTTATTGTAGCGATGATTGGTTGTATGCAGTACACGCCTTGTGTTTTCTATAGCAGGTGGCAGCCTTTACATTTCACTTGTGGCCAAAATAAAGATGTAAACAATTCGCTGATATTCCTTCCCCAACTTCTACATAACATAAAAAGGAAAGAATAACTGACCTATATTATAGGGATTTGTTAGCTAATCTATTTCAAGATTTTGGAAGATGAGAAGTACTGGATACATGTCCAAGTATCATTTAACATGGGGCTGAAAAGAAACATTCCGCAGTTGCTTGGTGCTTTTTGTGAAGTACGGGCTCTTGCTAGCATTCTTATATGGGGAAAAACTTTGTTGTTGTTGTTGTTGTTCAGTCGTTAAGTCGTGTCCGACCCTTCGTGATCCCATGAACCATATCCTGCCAGGCCTTCCTGTCCTCCACTATCTTCCTGAGTTCGCTCATTGTCATGTTCGTTGCATCGGTGATGCTGTCTAACCATCTCATCCTTGGCCTTCCCCTTCTCCTTTTGCCTTCAATCTTTCCCAGCATCAGAAAAACTAAAATTACTAAAAAATACTTCTTTGAATTAAATTTTACTAGATAATTGACATAAGTGCAAGCAACTAGGAATAAAAAGCAATGTATGTTAACCTGGTAATGTTTGATCTCAAAACCTTGTGTGACCAATAATCAAAAGAGGTATCAGGTCCACCAGGGCATGTGTCAGGGGCCTCAAAAGGGACGATGTGCCCCATCATTGACTGCACTGCAACTTGTAGCAGCCCAGCATCTGGACAGGAAAATCTAAAGTTGCACAGTGACCAGAGTCACGTGCAGGTCTGTGTTTTCTTACTCAGCTACTTGGCTGCTATGAGTTGCACAGCAGCCTACAAGATTCTCCTGTGAGTAATCTGTATTAGTCATTGGAAAGGGAAGAGAGGAGGAAGTGCCCATGCAAGCACTTCTTCCTTCACCTCCCCAGCAGTCAAAGAGATGCCAACCTGGTATGTTCTCCAGCTGTGGGAGCGAGCCAGGGCAGAAAAGGTACAAAAAGAGAACTGCCTCTGCCTGCCCTCCAAACTCCAGTTCCAAGTAAAGAACTGGGAGTAAGGAGTAGAACAAACACTATGTAGTGGGACTAGGAAGGGAGAAGCCAGAGCATGCCAAGGGACTGTGCGCACAAGGGCCTGTACACTCTAGTGCCAGACCAGCTGATAAAGTTGGTGATAGGAAACAAAAAAAAGTGACCAGACCACATCAGCAAAACCTATATTGTATACAGTGGTAACTCGCAAGACGAAATTCATTCATTCCACGAGTCTTGTCGTGTTACGAATTTTTTCGTCTTGCGAGTCCAAAGGGGCAGCACCGCTCCGGGGGGCCGGCTTACCTGCGCGCCCGCCCGAGGCCTTCTCCCCCGGCCTCGGAGCCGGAGAAAGCCCTCGATCGTCCACCACGACCGGCGGCCAGGGCTTTCTGAAGAAGGCCCGCTGCGCCGTTGTCCTATTTATCCTTTTTTTTAGCGCATGCGCAGAACATTTCTGAAACGTTCTGCGCATGCGCTAAAAAAAGGATAAATAGGCCAACAATGCAGTGGGCCTTCTTCAGAAAGCCCTGGCCGCCGGTCATGGCGGACGATCCAGGGCTTTCTCCGGCTCCGAGGCCGGGGGAGAAGCCCTCGGAGCACCCGCCTGCGTCACCGGGTGCGCGCTCCGTGGAATGCCGCCCGAGCTGCGGAGCCGCCTGGAGCCAGCTTTCCCCGCCTCTGCTCCGAGGCCTCCGGAGGATCCTCCGGAGGCTCTGAGGCGTCCGGCGCGGGGGAGGGGACAGTGATGCCTTGCAAGACGAAATTTTATTTCGTCTTGCGAGTCAACAAAAAACTTGCAAAACGCTTTCGTCTTGCGAGTTTTTCGTTGCACGAGGCATTCGTCCTGTGAGGCATCACTGTATATAGATTGAGTATCCCTTATCCAGACTGCTTGGAATGGGAAGTTGTCTGGATTTCGGAATATTTGCATAAATATGATGAGATATCTTGGAGATGGGACCCAAGTCTAAACACAAAATTCATTTAGGTCTCATATACACCTTATACACATAGCCTGAATTTTATACAATATTTTAAATAATGTTATGCCACAGCATGCCTTGTGCTATGCCAGCCAGGTGCTGAAGAAGTTTTTTTAAAAAAGTCACAGCCCCAAAATGTCTGAATTTTGGAATAGTCTGGATTTCAGATGTTCGGATAAGGGATAATCAACCTGTACTAGAAAGAGGAGGAAATAGTACATTACGTTAACCAAGATATATACAGGAAACCGGTTAATCTTGCATGGTAAACCTCAAAACACAAACATACGCACATAAGGAAAAACTGAGAAGGATTCTACCTTTCCAATGCCATCTGATAAACGCAGCCAACAAAAATAAAATAAAATAAAAGCTATTTTAAACAAAAACAGATCTTTTCCCCTGGCTAGCACTCAATTTTACAAGGCAAAAAGTACTTTAAAAACCCATCTCATTCTATTCAAGCTCTTGCATTGTGTACTCTATAATGGTATCTAGTTTGCTTTGATTTTTTCAACATCCAATTCACAGTACTTTTTGATGCAACAAACAAGAACAAAACTGAACAAAAACTAGGACATAAAAGTAATAAAGAAATATATACTGGCACAGGGGGACGGGGAAACATATTTGTAATCATTAAGATAAAGCACAGAGCATATTTTACATGCAAAAGTGCAGGTTACATCTCAGATTGTTTCATATCAAAAGTTATGAAAAAGTTATTTTTTGGTAGGTGAAATTCAGGACTAAATTCAGACCATGACAAGTCCATTTGCCAGCCTGCCAGGGACAAGACGTTTGCTCAGTGCAACACAGAGCAGGTTTTGTGTATTTCAAACACTGCAATATGAGACACCTTTCCTCCTCTGAGTTCTTTGGCAAGAGCAGAAGAGGCGAGACATTACTGGGGGGGGGGGGGTGAGGACCGCACCGGGTGAAAATCTGGGGAGTAATGACACTAAAATGACTTTTTATTCTGTTACCGGTGATGCGAACACACACCACTGGTAGAAAATGGGTTTTCCCAATCCCCGCTGCAATTCACAGGGATCACATTTTCCAGGAGGCTTTTCCCAGGAGGTCTTCACATTGTGTGATCTGGTATGGGAGGAGGTCCATGGGGGTGACACCATGAGATCTCAACCCTGGGTGTCACCAACACTAGTAACACTCCTGGGGAAAGATAGGCCAAAAAAAACCACACTGAAAACTGAGGATGCCAAAAATATGCCTGATATTCTCCTGATGTGAAGCCTATACTAGTGTACAGTATATCTGCTCTCTTGGATAAGCTTCCAAAGCAGGAAGTAGATCTGTGAATACTACGGTTTGAAAAAACCAACAAAAAGTGGCTTAATTTATTTACTTATTTATTTACTGTATTTATATCCCGCCTTTCTCCCCGAAGGGACCCAAGGCGGCTTAATTGCTGCATTTGCTGACATTATCACCTATTTAGTGCACATATAGTCCATTTTAAAAGCAAATAAATTAAAAATAAAAATGAAAAATTGAAATAAAAACACATAACATGAGTATTTGTGTTGAATAAAAAACACACAACACTGCTATTTGCATTTTTAAATCAAGAAATTTTGAAAAAAATACCAAAAAACCCCACCTCTAGCTATACCAGGATGGTGTAGTGGTTTGGGAGTTGGACTTAGACCTGGAAGATCCAGGTTCAAATCCCTACTCAGCCACAAAGCTTCCTGGGTGACCTTGGGCCAGTCACTATCTCTCAGCCCCACCTACCTCACAGGGTTGTTGTGAGGACAAAAAAGGAGGGGAGGAAATATGTACACCACTCTGAGCTCCTTGGAGGAAGGGCGGTATAAAAATGTGAAAAATAAATAAATAGATTATTAAAAACATTAAATATTGGCCAAATTCTATTTTTAATACCACTTCCAAACATGCAAAAATGCACCTAAGCCTGGAATAAACTTAGTCTAAATCTCCATTTAAAATTGTACATTAAAAAAATTAAAACATATTCAGAACACAACACCTACCAGACTAAAAAGCTAATTCTTTAACATTGCCAAGTACTCAGAACAAACTTTTAAGAAAAATGTACAAAGAGGTATAATTTACAGGATTCAGAGCCATGTAAAAGAGTACTGTATTTTTCGCTCCATAACACGCACCAGACCTTAAGACGCACTTAGGTTTTAGAGGAAGAAAACATGAAAAAAAATATTCTGTTCATATTCATGTTTAAAAACCTCATAAAAATCCACGTGTAAAAAAAACACATCAATAAGAACAAAAGAAGAGCCTTGCTGGATCAGGTCAAAGGCCCATCTAGTCCAGCTTCCTGGATCTCACAGTGGCCCCACCAGATGCCTCAGGCTGTACACAGTCAACAAGATAACCTGTTTCCTGTTGTCAGTCCCTTGCACCTGGCACAGAGAAAACCTACTTCTAAAGCCAGGAGGATGCTTATGGCTTGTAACCGGTGATGGTCTTTTCCTCCATGAATCTAATGTAATGTAGTTACAAGATGTTAGTTAGTTAGTCTGGAAAATGGCCTGATCCAGCAGGGCTCTTCTTATGAGCTGCTGAGCGGGGGCAGTCCCGGCGGGGCTGCAATGCAGCTGGCCCCGCAGGACGAAGAGTGCAGTAATGCAGTGGTTCTCAAACACTTTAGCACCGGGATCTACTTTTTAAATTGACAATCTACTGGGACTCACCTAGGGCTGGAAGTGATGTCATTAGGCAGGAAGAGACATCATTAAGCTAGGGATGACCAGAAATAAGCACTTTGTTCTCACTCAGTAAACACTCATTAACTGCAAATGACAGACTGGCTAGGCTTTGTCTGGGCTCAAAGGAAGGGGGTGGTCTTCTATACATGAACGATATTGGGAGTTGTGGGTGCCCCCCCATTTCTTTCTTGGAGCTGCTCCCCCCCCCAACTGATCCTCTTTCGGTATAGCAAGGGCACCCATCTCTTCCTTTCTCCTCCACTCTGAGGAAGCTCTCAGTTCCCACCCTTGTTCTTCCCAAGCCTATTTTTTCTCCTTTCTTTCCTCCTCTTCCAGTTGACTCTCTGCAGCGTTACCCTTCCTTCCTAAGTCTGGAGCTGCCTGAACTTTGGCGGCAGCAGCATTTGGCAACGTCAAGCTCGAAGGTAGAGCATGCGGCTCCCTCCTGCTATGTGGGAATCCCCTTCTCTCTCCCCCCAGCACCAAGATAGTGAGCAGGGAAGCTGTGGGTCAGGGGCAAAGAATAAAGAAGCAGGCAGGCAGGAGACAAGCAAGAGCAAAAGGAAGAAAGAGCAGCAGCTGCTACAGCAGCCGAGGAATGGGGAGACTCGCAGGCAGCTCCACTGCGCCTCCTGAATCCCCCATGCCAGGATAGGGAAACGTGCAGTATTTGGTGAGAGCACACCTCCCTCTCCTTCTCCCCCCCCCCAGTAGCAACTGCTTCCCCCTTTGAAGCCAAGGTGGAGTCTGTGGCAGGAAGCCTGGCAAGCCTTGATCTGCCGGGTGAAGAGGCGAGTGTAGGGAAGGCTATGACTGAGTAAGATCGTGCACGTGCCAGCGCGCCTTCAGCTGAGCTGCCATCCACTCTTCTCCTCTTTCTGTTTTTGCGGGCGCTGGGAGCTCGCTGGCGCACTTAACATTAGGTGCACTCCATTCAACAAGGGAAGGGGGGCAGTAAGAGCATCCACACGGCTTCTTCAGCGCGCCTTCAGCTGCCATCCACTCTTCTCTTCTTGCTTTCGCGGGCGCTGTGCGCCTGCTGATGCACTTAATTCTAGGTGCGTTTCATTCAACAAGGGAAGGGGGTGGGGGCAGGTTTATACAGTACTGAAAAGACAGAACGTTGGAGCGAGGACTCAAAGCCTCGCTCTCACTTGAGCTTCGTTCCTAGCTTCCCCTCTCCCTTCTGCAGGCGCAGTAGCGGCTGCAAAAACCCCACATGCTGCCTGGGCAGATTTCCCAGTGGGAGCTGCATGTGTTCGTGTTTTTCTGACCACTGTAAACACATACACACCATACACGGACATCTAGAGGAGGAGAAGGGCTCCTCGGACAGGAAGATGGCATTGCTCCTCTACTCGCCTCTCTCCTGCCACTTCCCTCCATTCTTCGCAGCTGCTCAACAAGCACATATCCGACCCCCTTTCGCCTCCTAGTAGAGTGCCGATCCTCCTCCCCTTCCCTGCCCAATCAGCCACAGGCATTCCTCCTCCCCTTCTTTCAGGTGCTTGGAGCAGCACCTCGACAGCTCGTGCACAAAAGCACAAAGGTGGTGGTAGGTCTCCCCACTTGCAGCTCAAAGTCAATGCTTGGCACAGCAAACTCACAGGAATGTGTCTGCCAAGCCTCTTCTTGAGCTCTTCCCCTCCCATCAATGTCTGTGTGCGTGAGCTACGAGCCTGTGTGACTGACCTTGTGCACACAGCTTCCGCTCCCCGCCTCTCGCACATGTCCAGTTGGTGCTTCTGCTGCTGGTGGTGGGAGAGGGAATTGCAAGGCAGACGAATGAAAGAGCACCAGCAGCTGCCACCACAACAGCGCGAGATTGATACTTCTTGGCAACCCGGAAGTTGAGAAATGATGCAGTAATAGCTACCGTAATTAAAGAACAAGCGGACAGCTACAACAATGCGGTAAGCGGCCAAGCGCCGTGGATTTTGCCTGGAATAGCCTCCCTCCCCAATATTCTCTCCATAAGGCGCACAGACATTTCCCCATATTTTTTTTTGGGGGGGGGAGTGCGTCTTATGGAGCGAAAAATACGGTAAAATGTATCCTTTATATTTAAAAACACGTAAACCCCAAAAATGATAGGACACGTTATAAAACCAGCTAAAACACGTCCCAAAAACATGTAAAACACAAGTTTTTAAATGATAAAAAACATTAAAACACAACGTTTCATCCACCAGCCATGGACCTCCTCAGTTATGGAAGCAGTGAGCTGCCAAGGTGTTAAGGCAGCACGGCAGAAGGTCTGCTCTTTGAAGAAGAATTGGCGCGAAAAATTGGTTTAAGAAAAATTTGGAAACGTTTCAACAGTACGGTTTTAACAGGCTCCTTCATCCACAGATGTTCTAGGACCTGAAAGATTTCAAATTATAATGCTGCTGGTTTAGCTTCTACTACATCATATTACAAAATTTATGGTAATGGTCCAAAGCATAATCCATACAAGTCAGAATAACTAGTATAAATAACTGCTACCCTGAATATTGTATTAAAAAGATAAACTCTATAAACATATCAATAGGAAAACTTGGTGAACGTCCTTTGTCTCACTGTTTTAAATATTGTTTTTGTTTAAGGACATTTCCCAACAATGAAGCAAACTGGGTAGCACCTACTTACACATAGCTTCACATGGAATAGCTGGATTAAGCAATACAGAAGAAGGCAACTGTGTTTAGTCAAAACTGATGTTGTCTGCATAAGGAACAATGACTCAGTAAAATGGAGAAGCAAGGCAAGGAGGAATGTTACAATGCAACTAGTATATTTGGCAATTAATCATATCAATGGGCCTTGCATATATCAGATTTACTGATTTAGAATGCTGTAAAATGGTGAAGAAATCAGTTGCCCAGAATATTACGTAACTAACATCTATAGGACTGTGGTCTAGAAAGGTTCTTTAAAATCCATGATTGGTTTGAGTTCCCTAGAAATGGGATTTGAATGTTCAGGCTTACACTGCCATGTGCTTGGGGGAAAACTATTAACGCAGGCTCCATCTGTGCACAATCTAAGCACACCAATCATTATCATGGTGACTGATGCAACAGTAGGATCTCTTAAGTAGCTGTTCTCCAAATCTATCTTCTCTCTTGGGGGTGGGAAAGCCAAAAGTACTAAGGGAGACTGCCGTTTAACACAATGAAACAAAATGCATTTTCAGTCATACTGACATTTTACCTAACCAACTGGGGAAAGGAAATGCTGTATTTCACAGCAATAGGTATTAGCGTAGTATTCTATCATGCTGAATTACCAAAGTGTCTGAAATGTTTATGGCTAATTAACTGTAAGTTATACTGACAAGTCCGATCATCAATCATACGCATACGTACAGTTATATATTTTAAAGCCACAAAAGTGCCTCAATTTTAATACCAATAAAGAAAGTCAGTATTTATCAGGCAAACTACTAACACCATGTGAATAGGGAACCAGTTACTGCTATAACAATGCTAAGACAGGAAAATAAATACACACATCTTGTGGAATACTGAAATAAGGGTACTTTTAGTAGCTGAATCACACTTGCAGATGATATTCATTAAGGGGAAAGTACAGAAAACGAACAAGTACCTTTTAGCACTAGTTGAAAGTTTAGCAGCTGTTTTGCTAGAGATTTTGCCCTCCTTTTTCTTGGGTTGAACCTGTTCTCTTTCTTGATCTTGTTGAACACCTTCTCTTTGATCTCCATCAGAGCTGCCTCCACTAGTGCTTGGGCTATCATCAACTCTTTGCCCTTCAGTGGACATCTTAGATTCTAAACAGAAAACAAAAACAAGTGATAAGAACTGATAATTGTTAGAAACTAATGTAGATAATATGAAATTACTACTGGAGACTCTTGAAACACTCTACTTGAAAGTAAGGCCGACTAACTTTAATGGAACTTTCATTTACAGTACTCAAAGTACCTTAGGTTCTCACCATTATATCGCAAACCTACTCAAAAGTGCTGAGTGCAATGAAACTTGCTTCCAACCAGTGACTATGTGAGCTTTAGGTTTTAATTTGTAAATATTACAACAAAATGAAAAATATTTTGTACACACATCTCATATTACTTTCAACATCATATATTTAAGAAAAAATAGACTTCATATGTGGCAAGTAACTATTGCAAAAGTGAAATCTAGTTCCAGGAAAAAGACCTGAGATGATAAATATTAATTAGAAACTTAAAGTCAGTCATTACCATGGCATGCAATTCACAATATTCATTTAATCACTGCCTTTATGAACATATTCCTCTTATCCTGTTCCTTAATTGAAGAAAAAAATCAACTATAAAATTGCGGTAAGTCTCATAGTTCATGGATCCCGTCTCCTCAAACACCAGCAAAAAGACGTTACCTTACTTTGTACCCACTTCAAGCAACCACTAACAATACTCTAGAACAGTGGTTCTCAAACTGGTGGGTCATGACCCACCACGCCAGCTGGAACCAGTCCCTACCCCCTTAAGGGTCTGGTGACATGCTGGCTGCAGGAAAAAAAAGGGTATTTTTACTTACAGAGGGTTGCCAGCCCTCTGGAGCCTTCTATCGGCTCCCCCCCCCCCGCACCTCAGAAGACCAGCGAAAACCAGAAGTAGCTTCTAAGCGCGACTGGAAGCTCTTCTGAGGCACAGGGAAAGCCTCACAACCCTCAGAGGGCTGGCGTGACTCCCGGTAAGTGAAAAAAACTTTTTCTGCGGTGGTGGGACCCTGGAAGTGCTGTCGTTGATAAGTCCACGATGATTTACAGGTTCCCTTACTCACCTGTAAGAATTTGAGAACCACTGCTCTAGAACCTTTTCTCACTTTTTTCAATAGCCACAATAGAAACGCAAGGCAGGAGACCTCTGAAACTCATTTTCAACACTAACGCACAGTCCCCTGAATAGTTCAAGTAATTATTCTGAGTAATAGAAATAAACTGCTTCTGGGATTGGTCTCTTACTACTGAATATCCTGACACTACTGAATGGACTGACAGGTTAGAAAGCTGGACTTCCAGGCAGGCTCACCTAATTATTTCCACCTACTATCAATATATGTTAAAGTTAGCTTTTCCAACATCCCTCTCTTGCACACACTCAATCCACCCTTAAATTTACACTAAAAACAACAGTAAAAAGCTGACATTTGAAGGCAGAAAAGACCAGAGATTGAGAAATGTTCCAGGTTCTCTTGCAAAGAAACATGGATAGAAACAGTAGCTTTAAACAGGGCTGTGGAGTCAGCACAACAAAACCTCCAGCTCCAACTCCACCCAAAATTGCTTCTGATTCTGACTCCACAACTATTTATTTTATTTATTTACAGTATTTCTATCCCGCCTTTCTCCCCAAAGGACCAACTACGACTGAGCAGGGCTGTGGAGAAGAAGTCAGAAGCAATTTTTGGATAGAGGTTTTGTGTACCGACTCCACAGCCCCTAGCTTGAGATGAAATGGAGGCTGCAGTCCTACATACAGTACTTTCACTCAACTGCAAGTCCCAATAATCACAACAGTACTAAGGAAACAGGTTTAGGATCAAACCGCACACCTTACAAAAATAGAAAAATGCACTATTTCAAAGCTTATTAGACATGAGCTAGAAAAAGTGAAGCTTTTTGAAGTCAGAGAGGCTACTGAATTACTGGATATGGATCTTAACATAAGAACATAAGAACAGCCCTGCTGGATCAGGCCAAAGGCCCATCTAGTCCAGCTTCCTGTATCACACAGTGGCCCCACCAGATGCCTCAAGGCAGAGCTACACTACAGGCAGAGGCTCTGCCGCCGCCGCCGCCTCTGCCTCCGCGCTGGAAGCGGGGGAGTGTCTTCCAGCCTGTTGTCCCTCATGTTGTCCCGCCTTCTTAAGAAAGCGCAGCTGTGATTGGCTATTGAGCTCCGCACTGTTTCCTTTCGAATAAGCATGACTGGGCTGGCTCCCTCTCCAAATGCAGCAATTCAAACCTCAGTTCCTAGTAGGTCCGACTGAGTCCCGTGGGACTTACTTCCGAGTAAACACATCTGGGGTCGTGTTGGGCAACAGGAGGGGCCAGATAAATGTTATAGGGGAAGAAATGTTCGTAGTGAATGTTACCTCCAAGGTGACTGGTGGTTGTTCAGATTGGCATGCAGCCACCCTCCCCTCCCCTCCCCTCTCCTACGATTGGCAGGCTGCAGTAGCTCCACAAACCGCCCCCTAGCTCTGCGTGCCCACCCCCTGAAAAATACGATTCCAGCTTGAGGTACGCGCCGGCGTGCTTCAAAAAATCAGGTCAGAAGCTCCGCGACGCGTGTAATGTAGCTCCGGCTTCAGGGAGCACACAGCCAACAAGATAACCTGTTTCCTGCTGCCACTCTCCTGCACCTGGCACAGAGAAATCCTACTTCTAAAACCAGTAGGTTGCTTATGGCTTGTAACCTGTGATGGTCTTTTCCTCCATGAATCTGTCCAAACCCCTTTTAAAGGCATCTAGACCAGGTGCCATCACCACATCCTATGGCAAGGAGTTCCACAGATGAATTAAACGCTGGGTGAAGAAATATTTTCTTTTGTCCTAGAAGCGTTGGCTGGCTTATATCCATTCTCTTCAGCAAATGTAAATTTAGAGGACATTACTAAATCAATAAGGGAACAATCCAAACCTACTTAGGCCTCGGTGGTAACCAGCGGCCCAGCAAAAACAGGAGGCCCCAGAACGGAAATGGGATTCAAATCCCCTCCAAAACGGGAATTCAAAACGGGGCCTTCCGTTTTTGCTGGGCCTCTGGTTACAACGGCGGACTAAGTAGGTTTGGATTGAGCCCTTAATTATCCTAACTGTATATCAGGGGCCAAGTTGAACTACGTTACATATGTGCGCAACAAACTCTCAGATTACATAAGGTTGTGTGTGGAAGCTGACAAAATATCAGACTTGGCCTTGAGCAGCATTTTTCAACAGGTGGTATGCATACCAATGGTAGTACGCGAGGTGTTGTCCAGCAGTACGGAAACTCATAGGTGTCGGAAACTCATTATGGCATCGCTTGCAGCCCCCAGCTTTGCCGCTGCCTCTTGCCTTGGGGAAGGGTTTGGGGGCCTGGCTAGATATGGCACTCATTCTTTTTACATAGACAAAGTTATAAAAGTGAACTCTTTATACAAGACACTGCGTGAGGCTAATGGCAAAAATGTTAGGACACCAGAATTATACTGTGTAATATGTACACAAACAAGGAAGGGAAACTGGAGACACAGTATCAGTCTAATGGGTTTGCAGTAAAAACTAAAGGAGGGTCTGATTCAAACAAGAAGGCCAATTTGTTATAGTTTTATACTGGAAAGTTGAGAATGACAGCTACCAGAGCCTCATCAAAACAGAAATTGTCTAATAATACACAGTAGGTTAATGTCTGAAGACAACCTGGAAAGACACTGTAAATGCAAGTATTCCAGTCATTTCACTGCGAAGCAAGCAATTCCACATAATTTATATAAACTGAAATTGGTTCATGATCCTAACCTCAGTAATTTGGAAGTAAGTAACACTGAAATCAGAAGATATTGGACCTAAACTTTTACTTCATCGGGGTCCTTCATGCAACCTGCTCATGAGCAATCCCCTGAACCAGACCTATTATATGGTTTTAGGTCACACTCCAACAGAGTTAAATGAAGTTAAACCTAGTGGAATTACTTGCCTAGTTCTGTGTGGCCTTAATCTACAAGCCATCAAGTTATACGTGTGATCAGGTGGCAGCTGTGGCCAGAGGGGCCTTTTCCCATCTTCAGCTTGTGCATCAGCTGCAGCCATACCTGAATCACAGCCTAATCCAACGCGGCGGAGTTTTGGCATCTGGAGGTCTCCTCAGGGTAAGAGAACATTACCCCAGGGTAAGCCCACACCGTCCTGCCGAATCTAGTTGGATCTGTGCCAGGTTCATGTGGACCCGGATCAGGGGATTGAGGCAGGGAAGTGGGTTAGGATATCTGTGTGCACTGTGTCTGTTGATACTGCCCCCTTCCCATCCTTGATCCACCCCTGGCCACCCTATTCCATCCTGTGCCCCTCCTACCCCCTGTGCCAACGTACCAGTGCCAGCAGGCTTCCCTGGTCTGCAGGCACACAGACCCGGCTGCTTGCCGCGGTGGCCAAGCTGCACCGAATGGCTTGTCGCCTTTTGTGAACAGGTGGCCAAGCTGCACCGAATGGCTTGTCGTCGGAATAAAGAGATTTATTCCGGCAGCACAAAGTCATATTAGGATAGGGCCATTAGTCGGATCAGACTATGGTGGTCCATGCCTTTGTGACTTCCCATCTAAGCTACAGTAATGTGCTCTATGTGAGCCTGCCCCTGAAGCCCTATATGGTCTGGGACCACGGTAGCTGAGGGACCACCCACTCCTGTATAATCCTGCCAGTTCTCTTAGGTTATCAGAGATGGCCCTGTAGATAGTTCCACAATTGGTAGAAGTCATGGGTGCACCCGTAAGGAACAGGGCATTCTCAGTTGTGGCACTACTTTTATGGAATTCATTACCAGAAAATTTAAGGTCTGTCCCCTTGGTGGAGAGATTCTGGCAAGGTCTGGAAATATTTCTAATCCTATTGGCTTTGGGGTGTGGGTAGGGGTGGGATACCCCCAGCTGCTTCCACTTGGTCCGTTTCTTTTATTGCATATCTGCCTGGCTTTTCTTGCTGCCTTTTACTTTTAGCTTGTGTTTGCTTCTATTTAATATCTATTACTTCCTTAGGGGGTTTTAATGAAATGTGGTTGCTTTTTTATCAAGTCATCTTTAATTGTTGTTCTGGCTCTGTAAGTATGCTTTGTAGTTTAAATTTGTATGTTTTTATTTTTTGAATTTGTATGCTTTTAAATTTGTATGTAATTTTGTATTTTTAGATTGATTTTATTAAGCACTGTAAGCCACCTTGAGCTTTTGGAAAGGCAGGGTATAAATGTTTTAAATAAATAAATATTTGCATCCTTGGGCCACCACAGAGACTATTCTCTTCCTAATGCATGTAGCATTTATTCAAATATTCTGAGAAACAATTTGTGGCTTTATAAGGTTAGAACTAATTCCTTGAATGCGGTGCAGAAGCTATCTGGAAGTCTGCTGAATTCTCACAAAATTTATGCAATATGCACACAACCTGACTACTGCATCAGGTAATGTTTCAAACTTACTTTTAAGAGAAGTCTCATGTATAGGACAATAAAGTCGCTACTTTACCAGGGCATGCAATACATGTCGAGCTCCTTGTCATAATGAAGGAATGTAGCTGGCACACAGCTGAACTGATAAAACATGTTAGTGGTTATGGATGGACTCTAGAACCTGAGCAGATGTGATCAAAGAACACTCCAAAATGGGAAACCTTGTCTTCGGTGGAGTGAGACACCCACCTCCCCCATCTAAGACAAGGGAACCATTACTTCTGGAATCTTCGGTCTCTACCCATGAGCAATTCTATCTTACCTGGATTTTCTCAACCTTATCCACTTATTTACCAACTCCAGACAGGTACTCCTAGAAAAGGAGAAACAGAACCTTGTGCAATTCACATAACTAATAACAACTCATGCTAGAACTCTAGACAAATGTCCCAATCCTAGCCCCTCCCCCACTGGCATAATTAGCGTTGCATTGGCAGAGGCTGTTTTACAGCAGCTGCAAAGCAGCCTTCGCCGACGAGCACAGATGGCCTGCTGGCAGGGAGGCCAGAGCGGCCTCCCGCACGCTGGTGGACCCACAGAGACTCACCGGAGCAGGTAAATCCACGCAAGGAGGGTTGGAGGGAGGTGGGGTGGGGTTGACTGGGACGGGGGTAGACAGGAGGGTGGATCAGGCCCAGGAGAGGGGGCAGGATCGGGGTAGCACGTGCCAAATCCCAACCCCCTTCCTGGGCCTGATCTGCCTTCCTGGGTCAACATGGACTTGCATCAGCTATAGAGCTGGTACAAGTCCAAGTCAACCCATAGCAGCTGCTGGGGCTTACCCCGGGGCAAGTGGACAAAATGTCTCCTTACCCCAAGACCTCCAGCAGCCAAAAATCCCCCATGTCCCGCTGCATAGCTGCACAGGGATTCAGATAGGATTGGGCTGAAAGTCTCTCTGCAGTTTCATATAGCCTGTTGCAATACGACAGAATCAAGACTACTACTATTTAACAGTCTCCCAGAACTACCTTTGGAATGTACCGGTATTTATGATGTACTAACAGAACCACTGTAAAGTAATGCAAACTGCAAAGAGTCAACCATAATTTTCATGTAACACTGCTGGCAAAAATAGTCCACCAAAATAGTGACAAGCAAGCTGTATCAGTCCGGAAACCCGGTCAAAAGCTAGATAAAAACGAATCCCAAAAATATTTTTCATCTCGAATAACCTGAAGCTGCCATACCACCACGTGCTTTGACCAGAAAAATGAGGTTCAGATTAATTGGCTAATAAATTAAATGAGAAGAGTCCAAAAAAGACTTGTTAAAAGGATTTTACAACAGCTTCTTTCAATGCAAACAAAAATATTTTTCCCTCAAGGAGAGATTCAATGGATTCTAATGTTTGCTCGATGTTATTATGAAACTTTACCGCTCTGAGACTTTATTGCTATTTTTTAATCTCATCTTAGGTTGTTCTTTGCAGTTAAAATTTTTGAGTCCATTTTATTCTGATAACATTGATGACTATTTTTATGATGTTTTTATATTTGAAAGTTGCCTTGGGAAACTTTTGAAAGATTGAAAGGCAGGGTAGAATACCTTAATAACATAAAATTAAAGTCTTCAAGAACCAGACCACCTTATATTAACCTATTACTAGCCACGATAGACATGAGTTGAGCAGGCAAGATGTAGCATTTTCGTGCACACAGCAAAACTATACTTCTCTCACTATTCCCCTCACTGGTAGTGAGGAACAGTCACGGTAAATTGGTTGTTTTAATCCAGCCAGTATTCCACTTTCATTGAAGAGTCAAACAGTAAACCTCCTACAACAATTACTATAAATCCAAAAGAAAGCAAAAAGAGAGCAGTAAAGGCTAATAAAAGCCACCATATTCAAACTTCCTTGGGACAGCCTTCTAATGCTCCAACAGCACAGCCTCCAGCAATTTAAAACTCAATCCAAACATGGTCCAGGCACATATGGTACTTCTATGTCAGAAGGTGGATAAAATAGCCCAATTAAAGGCTAGCTGCTACAGTGGTTTCCTGACACAATATGAGAGGGGTATAAGAATTTGACAGTGCAATCCTATGCATGTCTGCTCAGAAGTCCCACTGAGTATAATGGCAGTTATTCTCTTATGCTTTATGACCAAGGTGAAAATGATAAAAACTAATTAACCATTGTTCAACAAGTTGATTAAAAGCAACATGAAAAAACACCAGAATTTTGAAGTAAAAATGTTGCAGAACCTGACTTTGGGCCCAGTCCTATCCTTCCCTGCTGATGCAGCCGCACCAAAAATAAGTAGGTACTATACACTGTATCGGCGTGGATCAGGAGACTTCAGAGTGGAAAGGGAATTATTTCCCCTTACCCCTCTGTAAGCCTCCTGCTCCACAATGGGACTCCTCAGACCTGTGCCAGCTCTGTAGCTGGCGCACATCCGAAAAAGAGAAAGGGATGGAGAGCCTGTGAAAAGAAGGGATAGGATCTGACATGCACCATCATCATCGAATCCGCCTCCATACCCTGTTCTTCCCCACCCAGTTTCATCCCCTCCCTGGTCCCATCGCTGCCTTACCTGCTCTGGCGGGTGCAGCGGGAAACAGCGACAGCCAGGGAGCACTGCTGCCTCTTGTGGCAGTATTCCCAAAATGGCTGCCAGATGAGTGCTCCGCATGCTGTCAGCAGCCATTTTGTGACAGCGGAAGTGTCTTCCGCTGTTGCAACACGCTCCAGCTGGGCTGGCAGCCCAATTCTGGATAGGATTGGGGTGTTACAAAGATAACATAGTTCAAAACATTAGGTCCTCTAAAAATATGCCCCAGATTTGTCAAGCAGTTGATTTCAAAAATCTTTAAAATTATTTTTAAGATACTAAATAGTCTTATGGCACCTTAGAAGATTAATAAGTCTTATGGCACCTTAGAAGATTAATAAAGTGTATTTTAGCGTAAATGATAGTGGAGTAGAGCCCAATAAGTTTGTGCTAAAATAAACATGCCTGTTTTTAGTGTGCTGCAAGACTGTTTTTACTGCAAGAGACAAACACAGTCACCCCTCTGGAAATGCTTAACACAAGTACAGTACTTCTACAAACTGCAGGTGGAAATCTTCATTTTAAAAGAAGCATTCACTCCAGTGTAACAAAGGGAATGCCTCTTCTAAGACTATGCTTGCTGCAACACAAAGAATGCACAATAAAAAAACAAAGCAGTTTTTAGAATCACTTTTTCCTCATCCGCAAATTTATCCAGATATAAAATTGATCAATAAACAAATTCAGATAATTAATAGACTAACAGTGCAATCCTATGGATATCTACTCATAAGTAAATTCCATTGTGTTAGACTGTGAGACTAACTCCCAGGAAAGAGTGCATAGGATTGATTTTCCTTAATCAGGTGACAGCCTTAAAAATATAAGGAAAGTTTATAATATTCTATTCCCACTTCAGGAATCTTTTCCCAACACATCCTGAAAGAGAGAAATGACAGCACAACATACATATACTTTGGAGTGGCTTACCCAAAAAAACCAGTAGCACTTTTAGTGAATTCCTGGCACATGTTTGCTCTAACAATGGTGCTATAAATATGTCTGCTGTTGAAAAACAACTGTATTTTGTTTCAGAAGTTCAGGTTACCATTCATCAGATAAATGCATAACACAGCAGCAGTCCATAACATATCATTACTTTAACAAGTAATGCCAGCTTTTACAATAGAAAATAAATGTTTAAATCTGTCATTAGATGTCTGACTATTTTCTCATCTCTCATTCTAAACACACAGAGAGAGAGGAGAGAGAGATCATGCTATATCCAATGAACATTTAAACTAAAAATCAAGTTACATTTTATCTGAAGGGGTTTGAAGCTAAATATAACTTGGATAAAAATATGTTTACCCTGTGAAGTCTAACCTTTCAAACATGCGGTCAAAGGCAGAGAAAACAAAATAAAACAATGAACAATCTGAAAATCAACAGGGGAGAGTGACACTGTAGGAAAATATTTTATTGCTGTTATTAATGCCAAACACAATCAAGTAGCCCCAAGGTTATGTCACAGTGCAATAAAGATTTTTTTTTTTTTAAGAAAAAAGGACACACTGCCTAAATCCCTTTTCCATTAAATTACTCCACAGCCAGAGAAAGGCTTTTAAGCTCTGCTAACAGAAACAGATAGGGATCTACATGGGTCAGAGAGGTTAAAGGCTTTCCAAGAACACAAGATAATGAAGCCGAAACATGGATATATAAGGCTCTCTATGAATTTTAAATAAAAATGCCCAGAATAACTATGGGACCTCATCACTTCTCCATCCTTCCCCAACCTGAAAGGATGAACAGAACCTCAGCAACAAACAACTAGGATTTGGGTGGCAAGGAGAGAGAGTGATATCTTCCTAAAGCAACCTTTAATTTCCTACAAGCAAAGACGAATTGAACATTTCTGCTGGAATCATGAAACGCAACAGCAAGCACTACCTCACTTCATCTTCATTAGAAGCCATACAGGGTGAAAGGATCAAAACATTTCAGGGGAGGGGGAGAGAAGAAGGAAATCTGGTTTATAACCAACTAGGCCAAGGTTTATAAAGGGGTGGGGGAGTTGAAGCAGCTGCTCTAGACTGATACAGACAGACAGACAGACAGACACACACACACACACACACACACACACAATAGATAAATACAAGTCATCTATTTTCCTGCTGCCCAGAGGGGGAGGGGGAGTTGCATGTCACAGACATAATTATGCAGCACTGGAAATGGCAAAAGGTTGAAATGGACACTTTTTCAAAACAACATCCTCTACTTCATGAATGAAAGAGACCAAGAAGGTAGCAAAAGAGAGAATGGAAGAAAAAACTAGTGGGAGAAAAATAGGAAATGGGTTGAAAGCAGACAGCTGAGGGTGGAAGAAGGAAACTTTGAAAGGCAGGCTTGGTAACAGTTGAGAATGCACACAGAGGACATTCTACAAGGGAAAGAGGGCTTGTTAGGAGATTCAGGATTGCTTCATGACAAGATGTTCCTGTGCTACAGAGAAGGCACTGCCAACAGAACAAAAGACTGTAGACTGGATACCCTCTCCCACGTCCCCAATTTCTACATGTTTGGAGAAGGGAAGAGGAAGTAGCCTGACTTCTTTCTCAGTTCAAGAACTTAGAACACTAATGAGGCAGAGCAACAGGCACTTTACTTGCCAATAAGGTTCTTCTCTCACTAACTGGGAAGTAAGGAAATATGGACATACAGGTGATTAATATCCTAAGTAAGGACAAGGAAGGTAAAAACTAATGCAACAGTGACACCCACAACAGAAAAGTATTTTGAGAGAAATTGGATTAAAAGGAACATAAGAAGAGTCCTGCTGGATCAGACCAAACATCCATCTAGCCCAGCATCTTGTGCTCAACCAGATCCAATTGGAAACCCACAAGCAGAAGATGAAGGCAATATCATGCCTTCATGCCTAACCCTTTCCCATCATTGCTCCCTGCAACTGGTATTGAGAAAGTGTACTGCCTCAGAGGAGTGTACTGCCTCTAGAGGTGGCATATAGTCATATTGACCAATAGTTGTTGAGAGACGTCCTGCATGAATAAATGGATAAAGTGTCTCCCCTCAACATGTGCCCACCATTACTGCAGAATACAGCAAATATTAGAAAAAGATTTTAAGATAAACAACAAAAGATACAACAACAATAAATAGGGGAAATGATGGGGATGATACAAAAAGCTCAAGAGGAAAACCATTTTAGTTTTTTAGGAAAATAGAGAAATTTGCTTTTGCTGGCTGGCTTCATGCTAAGAGAGCATGAAGAAATTGCAGGGATGATGGCGAAAAGTAGCACATAATGTGCATAGCTGACAAGAGTACAAATAATTGAGATGTGAGAGAAAATTTACAGTAGCTGCAGCTACTAGTGGTTTGTAATATGTAGGGCACTCTCAAGAGGTGTGAGCCAAGTACAGTACTGCATTCCATATGTACTTCTGCATGGATTCCCATGTAGGAAATAGCTGCAGCCCATGGTATACCGTCAACCATGACAAATGCATACACATCCATTTCCCCATATAGGCCAGCCACAAACTCCATGTCACAAAACAAACTACCCATACATGAAGCAATACGCACACATGGCTATGCAGTTTCCTATATTGATTGTGAGCCCTTTTGGGACTGGGAGCCATTTAATCGTTTGATTTTGTCTGTAAACCGCTTTGTGAACTTTGTGCTGAAAAGCGGTATATAAATACTGTTAATAATAATAATAATAATAAATAAAATATGTAAGCGATATTTGTACAGATAATTTATCATATGACGCCTCCCTGCATGTGGTTGTCCTAATAATGTTTGTGAAGTGATGGAATTGTAGAAAATATTTGCTATACTGGAAAAAAGTCATGCATGACTAAATGTCTCTTTTATGAAATGCATCTCTATTACAGGGGACAATACTTTGGGTATCTAGCCCAGGACCTCAGGGATAAAGATGATAAGGTATAACACAGAATGTTTCTTTGTGGTGGTCTCTTTCAGAGTTAGACACAAACAAATTATATGAGCGACTAAGAGGACAAACTGTAGGTTTAGATTCACAACTGGGGAATGAATATTGTGAAGTTATGGGAATTAACCCTGCAATACGTCAGAGTTGGTGACAACATGAATTTGAAAGGAATGAATGGATTTATGTTGCAGATCATTGCAGAATGTATATACTGTATAACAGACCATTACAGGAAACAAGCATTTGGAGCTGATGGATCTTTCCAGGGAGAGTTAGCAAAAACTATTTTAGATACTGTAAAGTGTCTGCAAAAAGAAGTAGAGGAGGCCAGAGCAGGACCTTAATGAGTGGATCATGGGGTCTGATGTTAGAAGGAGAGAAAGGAAGGAATAAATGACATGTCTACCCAAGAAACAGATGATCTTTGGTGCAGATGTCCCACACGCATAATGCAAGATCAAACTCTTTTAACTCAGGATTAAAAACAAATCTGTAGTAACTAATGCACCTGTTTCCAGACACACAGCCACAAATGGGATTCAGAATCCACCCTTCAAGATGCCTAGATAAGGTGGGGGGAAAGAACCTATCCTTTCCCCCTTCCTGAACATGAGTACAACAAAGCGATGAAAGGCTATTACAGGGAAACTAATTCACAGTAAGTGGTCTTGAGGACATATACACGATAACTGCTGATTAAAAGGAGTGCTGTGGTACAGAGGAATTGATATCGTCTATGGGAAGAGAATAAAGGGTTAAGGATGAGCGAGGGTACAAGATGAGGTAGTCTGGGGGACGGGAAGGGAGGTAAATATCTTCCATAGGAATGGATTGGGCAGTAGGAAAGGGGGGGGGGGGAGAGAGTGGAAGACACCTTAAAAGGAACGGGAACCATCCAGTCGGTGCTGAAACATAGGGGATGGGACTGTAGAAAGGAGTAACTGGGGCATTAAGGTTGGAAAAACCCAAATGAGTAGATGGGGTTCTGGCAAAGGGGGGGGGGGGGGAAATGGCCCTGCCTGAAAGGCAATAAAGCATTAACGGGAAGCGGGGGGGGGGGGGGTGAGCCAGCCTGCTTGCTGTGAGAGGCGGGGGCAAGGCTTAGTGGTGGGGGCGGCTGTGTTAGGGAGGGGGCACTTTCAGGAGTCGGGAGGGGAAGGAAGCGAGAGCTTTTTACCTGTGGGAGGAAGGGCGGGCGCGGGTCTCTGGCTGTCCAGCTTCGGCAAGCTGCGTGTCAATCCGTATCCAGGGGTGGGGTGGGGTGGGGGGGGGGGAGAGTTCCTCTTCGCGGCCGGTCACTGAGACATGCGCGCCCGCCACTCTTCCACCCTCCCTCGGTGGCGACTTCTCCAGCTGCTGCTCCTGCTTCCACCGCCGCCGCCTGAAGAAAAGTAAACCCGCCGCGCGGATGCTCGCTCCCGACTCGACCAATTAAGCCAGGAGTTCGGAGCTGGAAAAGTGCGGGGGAAGGGAAGGCGAGGTGGCGGCGCGGCGGCGGCGCGCTTTGGCTGCCTGGTTTCGCAGAATGACGGCGAGAGGAAAGTCGCCGAGGAATCGGCGTGAGGGCGCGCGGCCGCCAGCAGCAGGAGTGGGAGGAGGAGGAGCGGCCGCGCGCCACCGGCGGCGGGCGGGGGCAAAAGCCGGAGTTAAAGAGAAAGGGAGGATGGGAGGCCGAGGGTGTCGGGTAGTGGAGGGGAGAGGAGTCGAGCGAGACTCGCGAGGTGCTGAGTGGGCAGAGAGCTGTGGGGAACGGGGAAGGGGTGTGGCGGAGTGTGGGTTGGCTGACTGCTGGGGATACCGCGCGTGAAGGGTGGGGGAAGTGGTAACGACGGGAAAGCCGGCCGAGGAATCCTAAATAATGCCTCGGAACAGGGAGTCCGTCAAGGCAGGGAGCCAAACTACTGTGGGGGTAAACTCTTCTTCACCCTCGGGTAGCTAGCTTGGTCCTCGGTAACGTCGCCCTGCGTAAGCACACAAGGCAGGGTGAAAGTGTGTGGTGGCACGGCCGTCGGTGGTCTGCTCCAAGTAGGGCTGGAACGGGGTGCAAGAGGTCAGTGAACACAGACTGGCGAAGACCGCTTTGTGGGTATGGGAAAGAGTGCAAGTGGTCACGTGTAAAGGGCAGTCTGGGAGTTTTGCTTTGCCACAAGAGTGCGGGCAAAGGAACTAGTGGTGCTTTTTTTTTTTTAGCAGTTGGCCCAAGCGTGGCACATAAATGGCATTGTTTCACACAACTACTGTAAGTCTGAGGTGGGTTGGCCCTAAGACAGCCTCTATGGCTTGAGGCGGCATAACAAGGTTGTGCCCCTCCTCTTCCATGTCCCTGCCTGGCCTACGGTGTCTGTCAACCCGCACACATTATCTGGTGGCACACCAGTGCTGCTGCTCCTATTCCACCACCTTATCCAGTGACTTGCCGTTGCCACTGCTCCCCTTGTTCCTTCTCTCTTCCACCAGCACCGAGGCAGCTGAACCTTGTTCCTTTCACACTCCCACTGTTTTAGAGGGCAAGGGAGTAGATGATGCCCTTTCTACTCTCTCTGCTGCCACACTTTCTCATTCCTTCCTCTCTTTCCACAGCACATTCACTGCCAGAGGTAACTGTTCTGGTCAGCTTCATAGGGGGCTTTGTTATGCCACCTAAAGCCGGACCCACACCGCATGAGTTCCGGCACGGAGGCATGCGAGTGTAGGTGCCTGGATGCCCGCCTCCAAGCGCTGCCCTGTTCTCCACCAGTGTCTTCCTGCAATTAGTCCCTCCTGATTGTCCCACCTTCTAATCGCTGATTGGCTGAAACACAAAACCCATCTCATCCCATTGGTGACAAAACTAGCTCCGCGTTCCGCCCCCTCAAAATCTTGAGCCTGGCCAATTCAGATCACACCAGAACTCGGGAGAGCGCAGGTCTCCCGCGTTCCGATGCGATCTCATAAAATGGAACCCACACAGCTGCGCGAGCTCCGCACGCACCGGAACTCGTGTGGTGTGGGTCGGGCTTAAGGTGGCATAACAAAGCCCCCCCCTTCATAGCACCTCATCACATGAGCACATACCCCCTTATCCTGCAGTTAACTAGAGCTGTCCATGCCACTATTCCACCCACCCCCCCAGTCATAAGAACATAATAAGAACATAAGAAGAGCCCTGCTGGATCAGGCCAAAAGCCCATCTAGTCCAGCTTCCTGTATCACACAGTGGCCCCACCAGATGCCTCAGGGAGCACAAGACAACAAGATAACCTGTTTCCCTTGACACTCCCTTGCACCTGGCACAGAGAAAACCCACTTCTAAAACCAGGAGGTTGCTTATGGCTTGTAACCTGTGATGGTCTTTTCCTCCATGAATCTGTCCAAACCCCTTTTAAAGGCATCTAGGCCAGGTGCCATCACCACATCCTGTGGCAAGGAGTTCCACAGATGAATTACACGCTGGGTAAAGAAATATTTTCTTTTGTCTGTTCTAACTCTCCCTCCACTCAATTTTAGTGCTTGTCCCCTGGTTCTGGTGTTGTGCGAGAGGGAGAAGAATTTCCCTCTATCCACTCTCTCCATCCCATGCATAATTTTATACGTCTCAATCATGTCTCCCCTCAGACGCCTTTTTTCTAGGCTGAAAAGCCCCAGACGCTGTAGCCTTTCCTCATAAGGGAGGTGCTCCAGCCCACGAATCATTCTGGTCGCTCTTTTCTGCACCTTTTCCAATTCAACTATATCCTTTTTGAGGTGTGGTGACCAGAACTGGACACAATACTCCAGATGTGGCCTTACCATTGATTTGTACAAAGGCATAATGATATTGGCCGTTTTATTCTCAATCCCTTTTTTAATGATCCCGAGCATGGAATTGGCCTTCTTCACAGCCGCCGCACACTGGGTCAACACTTTCATCGACCTGTCCACCAGCACCCCAAGATCTCTCTCTTGATCCGTCAAGAGTCTTTTATTCTTTCATGTAAATGAGAAACTGTGGAGGAGAGGGGAGTAATGCTATGTGGCCTACAGCCTCCCATCTCACATGTTGCAGCTGAAGAGGTTCATTTTGTACTGTTAGTAATGTAGGGCAGGACAGTGATGCTTTTCTTGTATAGCTTTGTCCAGAAGAACACTCTTGCTTTTAAATACATATCTGGCTGTGGACTTACCTGGCCTCATCATGGGGGCTCCTGTTGCACAGCTGTGCTCAGCAGTGACGAAAAAGAAACCATGCAGGTGGTGGTGCTTCTCTGGCTGCCAGTGATGGGGCTGGTTGGATGCAGTGGTTCTTTGGGTTGAGACACATGAATGATGCATCAGCTTCATGACGATGACACACGGAAGTCGCACAGATGATGTGCCAGTGTCACGATGATCACCCGCCAATATCTCAGTGATGATGCAATGCTGTCAGGATGCCAGTCTGTGGATAACAGGCTGTGTTGATGTTTCCATGGACACTGGGGTGGTACTGGGAAGGGCCTTTGCCAGGACAGGCTTGGCATTTGGCCCTTGTTGTGCTGGCATCGGTGGTATTGCCAGCACGGGTTTAGGATATGACAGATGTTGCACCAGTGTCCATGTGATGTCAGTGCGACATCCAGATAGGGTTGTGCCATTACTGTTTTTTAATATGTAGTTTGGTTTTCTTTTTAAATTTTCTTTACTTGAGAAGTGTCACTGCTAGCATTTAGAGCATGAGGGGACAATTTTTAGTATATGACTATAAAACTGAAAAAGGTACCTTTTAATAAAAATCATTATTTTATCTCAAATAATTGGTACCTCTCATTACCATAGAACATTTTTTTAAGCAAGTCATAATGGAGTTAAATAATTTTAGGGTATAGTATGTGTTTGACTTCATTATTTGTTCAGAAGCACTGAAAGATAGATTATACTTGTTCACTAAATTTATCAAAAGCGTTTATTAGAAAATGCAAAAATGACAAGCACCATTCAAGATATCATTGTTATCTTTTTGGTTTTCTTTCAAGCATCTTCTGTTGTTCTTCCTTCCCTTTACTATGAGCTTCCACCAAGTACCATTCAAATGGAACCAAAAGGCGGGATGGGGGAAGAACCCTTGAATAACAATGTGAAATTGACAGTCCTCACAGTTCTCAAGTGTTGTACAAGTAAGCAGCACCAGAAAGAATAATGTTAAGTATGAAGAGGGTGTGTGTGTGAATAACTTATTTATATAGTTTTAACAAAATTATGACTTGGAAAATAAATCATTGCTTTGTGTAGGAAATAGAATGGTTTTCTTTCTAATTTAAAGAGATTGGACCTAAGTAAGATAGTTGTAGAAGATGATTTCATGATGGTCTAAAGCAGGGTTTGAATCTTTGCGGGGGCAGGGGCAACAGCACTCCCGGGGATCGTGCTGCCACGGGGGGGGGGTGATCTTTTTTTAACTTACTGGGGGTCCTGATGGCTGTCTAGAGGGTATGGGGAGGCCCACGGCCCTCTCTGCAGGCCTCCCTGTGCTGTAAATCGCTGCTCCGATGCGTTTGCAACCACTTTTTCTGCCAGGACCCCCAGTAAGTTAAAAAAAGATAACTTTCCCCCTAGCAGTGGCATGATCCCTGGGAGCACCGGCCCTGCTGTCGTGCTGTCCCACTCCCTGCCCCTTAAGGTGGCAGGGGACAGCTTCCGGTTCTCCTGGTGGGTCGCACCCCACCAGTTTGAGAACAGCTGGTCTAAAGATACATTTTTAGCTATTGAATGCCTATTCCAGTACAACACTTAAAACTTCACACACACACACACACACACACACACACACACTGAGCAGAGTTGGGTAAAAGCCCAATATCTCGAAGTCCACACATTCTCTTTACCTATTTTAGCTCCCTTTCTTGTAACTTAAGCTATAAGATCAAAGCTTTTGGCTAAAACACTGTAAAAATACAGTAATTCAGACTTCTGTACAGAGTGATTGATCCCAGTGGCATATCATACTATGCAATGCTGTGTTTCAGAGGATACCATATGGAATGGTTCCAGAAGCAACTGAGCAGATTATGTATTGTTGAGGACTGAGGAGGAGGTTTTTGGAGCAAAATGATCATAAGCTACTGTTGTCTCATCTGTTCAGGCAGTAGGACAAATACATTAAAGTGAGAAGGGACTTACTTAGTTAATACCTGGGAAACAATTACTAACATCACCTCTCCCCATTTGCAGAAAATTGCTGAAAGTTAGAGTAGCCTCCATGCTTTTCTTGCCTAGTACTAAGTGAAGGAGATCCAAACCAAGAAAAAACAATCAAGAAGCATATGAAAATATATCCGTGTGCCCTACATTTCTAAAGGCCTAAATGTTAACTGCCATCAGGCCTGGATTGTGCAAGATTGGTTTTCTTTCCTTTACCCTGTTCTTTCAACTCTTGTAAGTTTCATCACTGCTGTTATTCTGCAAGTTCACACAAAAATGTATTGGGAGCCCTTGTGTGAGAGGGCAGGTGACGTGCTTCTGAGGAGAGCATTGGGTGTGGTGTATTATTAACCATGGAGAATAGCTATGACAGTGGGTGGGGGCAAATTAAGTGTTGTCAATTTTATATGATACATCAAATAAGTAGAGGGAGTTAAGGTGGATTAAACTGTTGAGCTTGATTTGTAAGAGGATACAAAACTCTTGGATGAGGACCAGTGTGGAAGTGAATGGTGTAGTATGACTCAAAACATTTGAGATGCGGGAGAGGGGGGAGGAACTCTATTTTTTACTGTACTGTCTCTTGAGTTTCTGAGAGAGAGTGGGATAAAAATAGACAAATAAATACACTGCACGAGAGAATGGAAAAAACAATATATGAATCTCCTGGCCTGCCCTAGTGGGCTATGTGGGATGAGGAGGTTGTGCTTTGGAGGCATTTTGCTCATTGCAGCAGAACTATCCAAGCTTATTTCAGTGGTTTCCCACAGAAGTCAACAAGTGGTGGCTGATCATCTGAGTTAGTCTGTTCTCCATCCCTTATGATGCAAAAAGGGACAAGCAGCTGTTCATAATTATTTTCATCCTTCTCTCCCTGGGTTGCAGAGGAAGAGATGAGGAGTTACTTGGAACATTGTTTGCCTTCTTATAGCACCAGGTTAGCATTTCTTTTATAAAAGTTAGTTTAGCTTGTCTTCAGTTAATAAGGAAATACAAATGATATTCACACTGTGGCTACTCTGGCAAAGGCCACCATTTAAAGCTCCACATAATATCCATTATCCCAAATGTCCAGATTCTATTACAGTGTTTTAGATTAAAAGATACTCGACAATACAATCAACTAGGAACATCACTACTTTTCTTCTCCCCCCCCCTCCCATCTGCAAATAAAAGGGCTAATTTTTTCATTCCATTTGTATCTGGCTCTTACTCAAAGAATCTCATAGAATAGTGTTGTTGGTTCACAACAAGCCTGAGGTCAGACCTACATGAACATAGTTCTCACAGACAACTGAAAAGGTCATAACTTGTGTTTGGATTGTACCATTTCAGACAACAGGTGGGTTTTTTAAAGACCAAATGTTTTGCCTATACCCCCCCCCCCCAAAAAAAAATGAACAAAGAATATCCAGGAGAAGGGTTTTAGCCTAAGGCAGCTTTTGACTGATGTGCTGCATTTCTATATGTAGAAATCTTTCTTTTTTCTGTAATGGGGAGCATTCCATTTTATCACATCATCTTAATCTCAAATTAAGTTTATCACATCACCTTAATCTCAAATTTATCATCTCATCAGAGGTAACATGCCCAAGACCGCTTGCAGTGCAATCCTAGGGATGTCTACTCAAAAGTAAGTCTCATTGTGTTCAATGGTGCTTATTCCTAGAAAGGATTGCAGCCTCAGTCAGTTTCATAGCTGAACAGGGGCTTAGACATGCCCAAATTTCTATCTACTACACCACACCAGATTAAACCTGTTTTAGGGTTTTATTAAATCTGTGCACAAATTGAATGTATGTGTAGTTAAGTGGCAATATACATTTGGTTTGCCATGAGCACAAATCATTGGCGTGCCTAAGTTGGGACACGCCTTGCAGGTCTTTGTGGTGACTTGTGCATGTGGGAAGCAAAAGCACATGACCATTGTACCCTGAGCAAATGCATTTCATGCAAATAGTGTGCCAAATAAACTCAGAAAATCGAAAGTTGGCATGCATAAGAGAGAAATATCCTTAATTACACTAGCAGCCCAATCCTAACATTTAGACTGGTGGAGCGGTGCTCCGCCAGTCTTGGGTGTCGCAAACTTGTACTTGCTTGTATCTCAGTGCCACAAGGATATCTCTGTAAAACTGGTGTTGCGGCAGCAAATGTGGACTCAGAAATGGCTCAGTGGTGTGGGGTCAAATCCCACCACTAGTGTACTCAGTTGTCGCCTTGGGCAAGTCACTTGTCTCCATGTAGGCTAGTATTCTGTTTCCAACAATAGAAGCCAAATTCCTCTTGGGGATTTATAAGTAGGTATGAGGGCATGCCGCATGATGCCAGCAGCATTAACCTATTGTTTTTCCTCAGCATCTGATAGAGAGATTTTCCTTCTAAAAAATACAATTTGTTTTGGGTAGTCTTTTGACTGGGTTTTTACACTGAGAATCTCTTGCATTGCATTGCTTTCCCAGTACAATGGAGATCAGCTAAATGGTTTGCTGTATTACATTTCTTTTAAGGTAAACTGCCACAAAGCTATGAGTATCACTGCTGCTTCTGTTTACTGAGTCCAGTAATGCAAAACAATAGACCTGAAATCGGTTAGCAATTCAGATATAATAGATTGGTAGTGAACAGGCAGTAAAACATCCACAAAAATTGGGCACATGTACTCTCCCTCAAATAGGGATGTGCTAAAGGAGAGCTTAGTATTTTTGCCATGGAACTAATCCAGTTGGAATGAATGGAGTGATTCCCATTGAAATCAAATCAATGAGCTTTAGTTTACATCCTAATTGCCACTATAAAATGTTTTATACATGCTACATATAATTTGCTATTTAGTAACATGGTTTCCAAACACACCCAGGAAACACATCTTTTAAATGTTATGCTACTTTTTTTTAGTTGCAACAGCAATTAATTCTGTTGTCAGGATTTTAAAGGCTTGTTTTGTTTTAGATAAAAGCCAACGTGTGTCATTTAATTTTAAGAAACAGAGGGACAGTACTGGGTCATTATTTTTCATTTTCATACCTTTCAGTTTCTCTGTTGTTAAATGAAAATGTTTTGGAATAGATGCCTGCTTTGTTTCAAGCTTTAAAATGTTTAGTGAGCTTGTGATACATTTTACCAGTATTATTCACAGAAGACTATAGGGTTGACACTAAAAGAACAGGCATGGTTTTATTTTCATCGCTAATCCTGTGACAACAGGCTGAACTTACAACTCAATCCTTTCCTTCCACTCTGCCGATGCAGCAGCACTAAAAAGGCTGCTGCTGCATCTGCCGGGGGGGGGGGGGCAGGCCTAGAGGCTCCTCCAGAACCTCCTCACAAAAGGAGTTCTCCTTCCTCTTGCCCCAACATCTCCCAGCTCAGACTGTGGAGTGCTCTTCTTGCCCCAGGATGGGCTATTCGCCCATATCATGGGTTCACAGTCTGGATGGGGAGGGGGTTAAGGTGCAGCCTGGGCCCTTCTCCGGGCCTGGCTGGGTCTTCACTTGGGTAGATCCATCTGCCACGGCAATGCAATGGGCCAGACTCATGTCGTCAGCACTTCCTGCACCAAAACTGACCAGCCTCGCATCCCGGGCCTAGATGTTTTTATGCAACAGGGAGCCCCAGGTGCAACCTCTTAACCTGCCCCACCACCTCTTCCCCATTGTACTTCTTCAGGGGCAGCTGCCAGTGCTCTTGTTGAAGCCACAAGGCTGTCCCACCCACTTCCATGTCAGCGTTAAGTCCAGCCTACACTTCTGCAGCTGAGGCAAGAGCCATCCCAGCCACTGTAGGTGAGCCCCGCGCAGGCTCACCATGGGATGTGGAGTGTCGGCCACTACCAATTTGTCTGGGCTCAAAGCCCCAAAAGCGACCAGCGCTGCAGCAAGCAAGGTGGCCCCAGCAATTCCCCCTGGATCTTCAGGACCTGGTAAGACCAGGCCCAGCCACAAAGTTTTGTAAAATTGATGCCAACCCTATTTGGATGCTGCACCAATGACTTACCCTTGCCCTGCCTTTGTCCCTCTCACGTACTGCCCCATCTCCTCTGAGGAGTTGTTCTGGTGCCCAAGTTACACTGGCGTAGTGTTTTTCCAGTGTTGCAGCTGTGTGCATCCACCAGCACATGGATTTCTGTGCTGGCACAGTCATTTTTGTGTCAGTGTACGTGATATGTTGATGTATCTTGAGGATACACATACAAGAAAATAGGCCTTTAAGAAAAAATAGAAAAGGGAAATTTGAAACCTTCACTAAAACCACAAGAGATAGCATTTAACTGTATTTTTTTGTGGCAGAATGACAGCATGGAAATCTCACAAGCTAATAAATCAGTTTGTACTGGAAAGGACTTAAACATCTCAGCATGCCAAACCAGGACTGGGAGAATACATCCCAAAGAACTTTGTTAAGTTGGAACTTTCTGCCAGCACAGGTTTCAATATTCTTTAGGATGTTTTGATTACAGTAGCAGGAACTTAACCAAATTCCTTGCTATTGCTAAACTGAATGTACCACAAAACTCACCCCTTCGGCAAGTTTTGCAAAAGGATACACATTTTTGCAAAGGGGCTGGTGAAATGTCCCTGTTGCTGATGCAGCTGTGCAAAATCTTGTCCCCAATTCAGTTTCACATAGTGGGCTGGTTGAGTCAAAATATGGATAGGGATGTGCAGTGCATTCAGATGCACATCTTCATCCACGTCCTGTTCCACCTAGTCATGCATGACATTGCATGACTAGAATTGAACTGAATGGCTAGCTGCATAGTGCTGAAGGGCAATAAAACCACCAGCACAACCTGACAAAGTAGGGAAAAACAGCCTAGTTGCCTAGCAACAGAGATGTGTTTCCTCTTCCTCCACATTTACAGTGAAGGCATGTCGCCCACCATGACATTGACACTTAGCCAAACCTAAGTGACTACATGGTACTGTAACATCATCCTGCTTACTGATAGTTTGGGAACACACGGTAAAATGCAATTTCAAGAAATTGCAAAAAGTAGCGGCCATGCAACCACAGATTATAGGAACAATGGTGGGAAAGAGACACAAAAAATATTGAGAGAATATTTGCAAGAAGCAAAAGGTAGGCTTTTTTATGACCATCTTTGAGCCACCTGAAATAGCAACTTTTGCAGTGATAATCAAACCTTGTAAAACGCAGCACAGCAATTTTTCTTAGCGCTTTTTCCTATCTATGCTTGATATTTTACACATTCAGGAAGTAATGTAGAGGTCCTCAACTCACAGGGGATAAGTATGACTTAATAAAACAAAGCAAAGATGCAACTTACAAATAAATAACCATGAATCATTGTTAATGCCATGATTTTACATTTTCCTTTACATGGCTTGTACTGCCTGGACACACACAGTGGACAATAGAGCGCATGAAAGCAGTTACACAGAGTTTTCATAATGGTATCTCTAGCATAGGTCTCCAGTGCCAGGAAGTGAATGCTTTAAATCTATTTTCTCTGCAGATGTTAATGAGAACTTACTACAATAGAAGTTAAGAAACTAAAGAAGGCTATAACAAGTGATAACAAAAGGCATAAATTTGTTTTCCATTTTCAAAAATCAAATGATGGCATATTATAAATTTGACATGTCTGTTGGTTCAGGGCCACATTTGATTACCGTATGTATTTTATAATAAACAACTTTTGACATCTGGAACAGAGTTTACTTTTGTTCATTGCATTAAAGTATGGATTTTATTGTTTCCAGGTTTAAAAATATCTGAAAAAACTGTAGGAGACTAATATTGAGAAGAAAAATGTAATCATTTATGGGATCATCTGGGACTTCTGTCCTGTATGATTAATCTCCTTGGCTTTCTTATAATGTTCGTCCCCTTTTAACTGATTTTTCTCTTCACTGGATATGATCCAGCTAAAGTTTAGTCATAACTAATTCTAATTGAAATCAACTGGGCTTAGGTCAGTTGCAACCCAGTATGCATTACTTTCAATAGGATTTCATTGTGATTAACTTTAGCTGAATTGTGCCTGCTATATTTTTCTGTTGCCTTTGCACCATATTTCCTTTGGCTCCATGCATTAGGAAAAGTGGGTGGGGGTGTACATTGTGTAGTACTCTTGCACAATTTCTGCTTAGATAATCATTTTTGTTAGTTTGGAATGTTGTAAAATTCTCATGAAGATGTTCCAAGCAGTTTTCAATGGAGAAGAGGTAGCCAACACCATTGCTAGCCAACACCATTGTTATTTGTTATTATGATTATTAATAGAAACAGTGTACAGGAGTTTTATATATAGATGTATGTGCCATCAGAGATGTGCAGTTTGCCTCACAATTGCCTCCTGTCTCCTATTGAAGGGCCAAGCCAGCTGCACAGCTACATCTTGCCCACTGGTATACCATCTCCCAAACAATCTCTACTTCTAGTGGTATCAATAACAAGGTGGAACACTGCCTTGTTATTGCCATGATAGTGGGACCAAGTACCACCTGCCATACTGTGAAGTAATACTAGTTGAAAAGCATTGTAGGTGGAAGCATTACTAGTAAATGTTTTCCTTTAGTAGCTTGAACTCAGAAACACCGTGGGCTGTAAAAGCTGCAGAGTCACTAGAAAATTGAATGGCTAATATAAATAGTGTTTCTAGTTAATATTTCAAGACATGCTGGATATTAGCAATTGATGTGTAATCTCAATATCACAGTTTCTGTTATATGATATATCCTTTATATCTGGTCAATCAGGTTGTGGCCAAAGCAAAATTGTCATACTGGGAGCAGTACGTCGGACAGCCTGATCCAGCGTAGGCCTAGAGCGGCAGAACATGCACTCCACTGCTCTAGGCCAGGGGTGGCCAACCTTCTACCATTAGGGCTACTGTGTTCTTAAGAGTTGTGTAGAAGACAGAATCTTGGCAGCTGCAAGTGGTGATGGTGCTGCTAAAGCAGCTGCACCTGCTGAAATGCCCTCACCTATGCAACCATTTAAAGGGCCAGCATTCATGTAGAAAGGTTGGCCACCACTGCTCTAGGCCATAAAGCACATTTGCGATGACTCTGGAGTAAGGGCCACCGGTGCACAGGCCAGCAGCCCTTACTCTGCTGCCCTCCGGACCCAGCACCCACTGGTGGAGGTAAGTCTTGCACTGGTCGGTGCAGGGGTGGGGGGAGAACAGGCAGGGACGTGGAGGGAAGGGGGCCATTGGGTGAACTGAGCTGGAAGAGGGTGGGGATATTGGCGGCACACTCTGGCAATATCCTCGGCCCTTTACCGGCCTAGTTCGACCTTACTCCACCGCCTTGGATGTACGCCAGCTTCAGAGATGGTGTACATCCAAGGAGACTCATAGGCCCTGGGTCGCCCTACATTCGGGGAAGGGTGACCTCTCACCTTCTCCTGTTCCCAGGCAACGCCGGTGTGACCCGAGAACGGGCTCAGGATACTGCAGCCGGCCCTTTAGGCCTGCCAAGGAAAGTTGCGCAGGATTGCGCTGTTACCCCTTGGCGTTTGCAGAATTTGGATTACGCTAAATGGCTTTGCAGTGCAGCTTAATACGCTGTAGATTCAAGCTACAATCAAGTTTGGGATTCTGTTGCATGGTGTATGTCTCTGATAATACTTTCCCACAAAGGGAAGGGCAGTGCTGTTGCCAGGCATTCATGTCTTTTAAAATTCTCCATTGCTCAGAATAAACTGGCATGGCCATTTGCCTTATCGTATGGCAGAAAAACAATGACCATGATTCACTTGTCATGAAACTTTAAACAATTCTAACATCTTTAGAATCAAGAAGAAAATGAATGTTCTTATCAGATACTGAGTCGTGTCTCATGAGGTTGTCAAGGCTGATTCAAAGATGTGAAGGAGATATGCAATGAGTATTCAGGACCTACTCCTTGTTGCTCAGACTAGACAGGAAGCTTTTAGAGGTAAGGGGGTCAGAGAACATTTGCAGGTCATGTTCTAAGAAGGTGTTTTTGGAAGCAAAGCAATTACAAACAATGAAAATTCTAACTAGATGTGTTAGTTTATTTTACATTTAAAACAGATTTCATTAATTACACAATCTAGAAAGAGTACTCACATTTTTTAAAAACAATGACATCTTTTCTCTAAAAATAAAGATGAAAATGCATTTATTTTTCTTCTTACAATTTCCGTAAAAATTTCTAGTAAACAAATGTAACTATTTAACTTTTTGCTTTAGACATTTTTTTCAGAAAATGAGGGATTAAAGCAGGTCTTTCTTCAGTAGGAGTTATGAAACTGAACATTTACGTAGTTCTTTTCAAATGTGTCTTTTCTGGTTTATGTCAAAAATCCAGAAGTGGACATATTCTACATGAAAATAGACAAGGACTCCACAATTCCTAGAAAACAAATGCTAGGCAACAAGGATATACAGCTTGATATTTTCATAACTTTTGAGATGCTCGTTCTTGTGTCTTTTGTACATGTCTCAAAATATTTAATTACTGTAATGGAACTGAAAAAGTAGCTACATCAGAAAGCATAACATCAGCCATCCATATTGTTCTAAAATTATTTTAATGGTGTTTATAGCGTGATGAAATCTCAATAAGAATATTGTTTTTAGGCAAGTCTAAATCGTCTTCAAATTTCACATTAATTCTTGTTACAAGTAGTCAGGGATAATTATTGTTGACTAAACCCAGTCCTTGTTTGTACATGTTAGAAAATCATTTTACAATCTACAGATTGGCAAACCTCTGTTTGGTCAAATCAAAACTACTGTTATTTTTTGGATAGTTGGAAAAGCTTCACAATGCAGGAATGCCCACATTACAAATAACTGATGCCTTTGAGAGATTTGAAAAACTGTGTTAACATGTAATGGAAGCTAGCTAGTCTAAAGACACTTTTTTGTTATTATTGAATTTAAAATGTAAGGGGTGAGAACTGTAATAGCATGGATCATTACAGTATTCTCTTCGTTTATATGTTAAAAAAGAGCACAAAAAGCTATCTTAAAGTATGAATACATGATGTAATATCAGTGCATTAGACTGAACAGACTAGCCTACATGGACATAACTGACATAAAATACAATTCAATCCTAAAATTATTACTAATTGTTCCCACAATTCTGGAAAACATCTCTTATCATTTGGAAATGAACATCAGTATAATTTCCAGAACAGAAAAATTATGCTGAAGATGTTGCTTTATTCCCATCAGTGCACCAAATTTAATTTGTGTTCTTTTGATAGGAGAAAATGTTCTTGGTTTTACTCTGTAAGATCTCCTGCCTTCCTTTTCTTCCATGCAACGAGCTGAGTATAACAATAAAACTGCAGTAAAAGAACTAAGAGGAACACTCTACTATGCCAGTGTTGGTATCAACAATGTCAGCAAATCAGTCTCTTTAGAACAAGAGTCAGTACAAGCAACTTTTTTAGAATCTTCAGTTTAGCTGATAAATAGGATTTAATATTAATAAAACAACATATATACACATTTGCCACTCTGCCTTTAAAACTGAATAACAGAAAAAAGTAGCTCCGTGCTGACTCAGTCTTCTTAAAGAGGAGTTCATCGATAAGCCCTTTGATAGCATGTTTTCATCCTGGACTAGCCTGCTCATGAGGCTGACAGATGTGATTAACAGCGCGATCCTATCCAATTTATGTCACCGGTGTAACCAGCGGTGCAGCGAGAACGGGAGGCCCCAGAACGGAAAGGGGATTCAAATCCCCTTAATAATAATAATAATAATAATAATAATAATAATACAGTATTTATATACCGCCTTTCTTGGTCATTGGATTTCTCCTCCGACTTTAATCCAAGGCGGTGTACATGGGCAGGCTGTCCTAACCCCCCTTGGTTTTTTTTACAATATATAAATGTCCAATCTTTCATGAACGGCTACTTTCCAGGTGGTATCCTTTTTACAGTCTGACAATTCTGCTGGCTGGTGCCTCCCACACTCGACCGACGCAGCTGGGAGCTCTTATCTCTCTTCCTGGAGGCTTTCACAGCTTTTTGTCGGCGGCGTGTCTCGAACTTATCAAGTTCACTGGTCTTCGGGCTTACAAGACGGCAGCTCTCCTGACTGAGCCAGACCCTTCTGCCCAAAGGGGATTTAAATCCCCCCCTCCTCTCCAAAGCCTCCCGCCCTGCCCTCTCCCACTGGTTACACCGGTGGTGTAAGTTGGATAGGATTGTGTTGTAAGAGGTGCCCTCACCCTGTTGGATGGGTGGTGATAATCTCCATCCACCTGCCAGCCTCCATCGCTACTGCTCCTCCTGCTCTTTGGATGTGAAAAGGAAAGGGGAGTGTGAGCATCTCTACCTCACCGATTGCCTATACTCTACACTTCCTCCTTTTCTCTTTTCACTTCTTTTTTGAGTCTAGGGACTAGAGGAGGAATGGTGGAGAAGGTGGCTGGTATGCCACCAGGTACATGGTCTTGGGCTGTCCCTGTTTGCAATCCTAAGAAGATCAAGGTAGAATTTCCTAGGTTTTTTTTTTTCATAAATATGCCTCCAATCTTGACTTCACGTAATTCCCTAGGTCCCCAGCTAACAGCTTTATCTGTATAATCTTCACAATTGAAAAAGAATGCCAATATTTAACAGATCACAATATCTAATGGAAACTTAATTCCCAGGCTCTACCCTCTGCTTTCTTCCATTCAAGGCCAAAACAGGTGAGTGAGAAGCATAGGCAATTCTCACACAAGAACAAACTTGGTGGCATCATTTTGTAAAGCATCTCTAATACCAGCACGTGGTTATGTATCTCTGAAGCATACTAGTGAGCTACATAATCAAATAATCTTTCTAGAGTCATTTAACATACATTCAGAAGATTATACACATCTGTTCATCTTTCTGTTCTGTCACTATGAACATGTTATCTCTTTAAGTCCTTGCACTGGTTCCATATCACGTTCTGCATCAATTCATTTCTTGCCTCTGCTCATGATTATGAATAGCTACAGAGATTGTGTTGTCATAAGCAAGCTGAATGCATTGTAATGTCTGGGTTTAGCTGGTGACACAGGATCTTAATAACTAAATGGTCTGCACAAATTCCCCTTCAAACATTGGTACCGGTAGAAATTGCAAGAACAAAACAGCCTTATTATACGGCCTGGGAGAGTGTTCCTAATAACATACAAAGCTGCCTTATCCTGAGTCAGACAATTTGTGATGAGTGTCCTATTTTTCTCTGGTCTTTTTTCCTATTTTTTACTTTTAATCCCCCAGAAGCATTCCCCCAGAATGCTGGTTTGGCAGCCTAAAAGCTGCAGTACAAATTTCTCATAATAGTGAAGTTCTCTCTGGGTACCTTCAACTAATCAATCACAAGGAACTCCTACTGGGAAAAAATTTCCCTTTGCCCATTTCCCCTCTCTTGTAACTATTCCCAGACACTGAGGGCTTGACTCCTTCCCACAAGGAGTGGGAACCCCTGGGCCTTCTTAATGCCAGTAGGCATCAGGCCCCAGCTTTCTGGCCAGAGAAAGCCAAAGCCTTCTCTTTGCTGAGGGCTTGGTATCCCAAGGGTACGAGGGGCTTATGCTTTCCCTCCCCACACTGCCATGGAGCCTTGTCTTTCTATCTTCCCTGAAATTGACAGGTGGTGTGAAATGTAGCTGACAATTAACAAGGTAAGTTATGGTAATTATATTATGCCCCTGTTGTTCCAGACTAGCTTTTTTAAGTGTATAGCTATCAAAGATACACAGCCAAATCCTGTGTAAGGACCACCTGCGGATCCTTACACAGGATTTGGCTGTCCAGACCACCATGCAGCAGGCCGGAGGTCTACTTGGGGAACATTTGTCCCCTTCCCCAGGTGTAAACCAGGGCCGGCCCTATCGGCCTCCTCAGATTTCCGCCAGCTGAATAGCTGGCAGAAGTCAGAAGAGGCCGTGTAACGGCTGAGCCGGCCTGGCGGAGACGGGGATATGGCCAACACCATCCCCGCCCCCTCCCGGGCCAGCTCGCCCAATGGCCCCCCTCACTGGCCGGACCGCCCATGCGGCCGGTGCCGGAGACTTACCTTCCACTGCTGGCCGCATGGACGTTCCGGCACCGGAGTGAGGGAGGCCAGCCTTTCACTGGCCTCCCTTACTCTAATCACTGGCGTCACTACAGGGGGGAGCGGAGCTCTAAGTTCCTCCGTGAGCCGAGCCTCGGTTACACGGAGGAATGAAGCGCCCCGCCCCCGCGCCTTCTGAACCAGTCAAAGCAGTGAAAACAACGCACAGGAGATTCCCTGCGCGTTGTTTTCACCGCTTTGACTTGTTCGGAAGGCGCGGGGGCGGGGCGCTTCGTTCCTCCGTGTAACCGAGGCTCGGATCACGGAGGAACTTAGAGCTCTGCCCCCCCCTGTAGTGACGCCAGTGACTCTAATGTAGGCACAAATGTGCCTTACGGCACATTTACGACTGCTTCCGGCGCCGGAGTGCTCGCTCCAGCGCCAGAAACTTACAGTGGATCTCGCTGACAGTAATTTACTATGTCTGTAGAATCTTCATTACTAGTGCAGATTAAAACATGGCACATAAATATCAGATGTAACAGATTTTTGAACTTCCAAATGGAAGAACGTGACTAAGGAGTCATTTTTGCTAAGTCATCAATGGGATGGTTTTGCCCTGTATAGCTGGCTTATTTAATGAAATGCTTGCTCTTAATATTTCCTGTAGTTGCTCAAAAATCTAGTCTGCTTTCTCTCTTTCACCCCTGAGTATTGTCGCTCTTCTAAATAAGAAAACAACAAGATTTTTCTCAGGTTGGAATATGTGTGAGTTTTCCATAATATTGCATAATATCTTCGGCTCACTCCCACTCCAATTTTTTTAGAAAAGTCAGTTCTTTCAAAACCATAATTACTTTTTCATGCAGCTCTACAACAAGAGAAAGGTCTTGAAAAGTAATTAAAGGGGTTCTTAAACACAGCAGGATTTTTGTTAGTCAAGATAATGACACCAAACTGTGGTTTGAAGATATAGGATGAGCTATGGGTTAAATCAAAGTCACTGCTCTAAAAGCCATAGGGTGAGAAAGGTCACGACTGAACTTTTCAATTTTTTTTCCAAGAGCAAGCTATGTGGAAGGAATTAAAAATAGACAAAGAAAGCATAGAAAAGAAGTTTCCACTGCATGACTTTTTAATTCAGAATAAAACTAAACTTAATCTACACACACACACACACACACACACACACACACACACACACACAGAGAGAGAGAGAGAGAGAGAGAGAGAGAGAGAGAGAGAGAGAGAGAGAGAGAGAGAGAGAGAGATCTACATATATAAAGATTAAGATTTGTCCAGAAAGAGTGCTAGCAGTTTTAAAAATATTTAAGGTTCAACGTAGGAAAGTAAAAAATTATATGTGGTGCAAACTATAGATTTCTTGATTTCATAAATATGAATAATTTATAAATAAATCTATACTGATGTGTTTGTTATTGCCTTATTTCAGTGTCACATCTTTCCTTAGATTTTATACGGGGTGTTCTGTCTGTAATTGAGCACATATGCTTCATAATGATGAACTGTTGAATGTTAGGTGATGGCAATGGTGGGAGGCAAATATCTCTTCCTGCTCCAGCTGGAATGCCAAGGCCATCCATCACCAAGTGCCCTCTGTGGGAATAGCAGAAGTTCTCCTTTTACTGTAGTTATAGTGTCATGATGTGCTGTTGTGTATTTTAGTTCATTTTCATTTTAATGTTAGCTATGTTGTATTGTGAAATTATTTTCTTAATAATCTCTAGAATTTGCTGCCACAAGATGTGGTGAGGGCCACTAACTTTGATGGCTTTCTTGAAGGACAAGTCTATCAATGGCAATTAGACATGAGGGCTATGTGCAGAGATGTAGTTCAAGGGATAGTGGGGAGGACGTGGGTTTCTGAAGATCTGTACAGCAGCAGTGATGATGGTACATTGGCCAACATCTTTCTCAAGGGTGATCTGACAGAGTGTATGCTCATGTTACATTCACAGTGCAACCCTATGCATGTCTAGTCAGAGGTAAGCCCCATTGTGGGGTATCCTAAAGGTATCTGGTTGGCCATTGTGGGCAACTGTGTTCTGATCCATCAGGATTCATCTTGTGTCCTTAAAGATTTTTTTACACACACACATTATACTGAGCCTGACCTGAGCCATTTACACATTATAGTGAGCCTGATACTGAGGGTACCAGTTTGGACATCAATGTTATGTAGCAATGAGTAGGACTGGGCAGATCCTTGCTCACCCATGAAGCTCCCTGGGTGGTATCAGGCTGTTCACTGTCTCTCCCTCTAACCTACTTCACAGGGATAAATAGAAGGAGTAAGAACTACATACCCCCCCCCCCCGAGTTGTTTGAAGAATGGCAAGATATAAATAACAAATCGATAGTGTGGAAAAATACACCTCCTGCTTTCCACGCCACTGTCTGGAGAATAGAAGGGCTACAGAGAATGCAGAAGTTGGCCATATCTAGGATAGGGTGGTGTAAGAGAAGAAAATTTGTAAAAACTCAGGATAGTAACAGGGATATTATCTAGAAATAATAATCACCATTCTTCCTTCTTACATATGCAAACACTTGGTCCTTTACATTACAACTGTAGTGTCGGTGTTTGTATAACATAAACGAAAAACCTGGCACCGGACCCTGATTGTCCAGTTGCCCATCAGTGGTATGAAGAGTTGTGTTAATCTGTTGTACCGATTATCATCTTCTCAGCAACGTTTTGTGCTATTTACGGACACAGGCTGCAGTACTTGGGCAACAAAGAAGTCATTTATAAGTGTTGCTGTTTTTATGACTTGATGTCTCCCTTGTTAAGGGTTTCCTTATCTCTTCTGCCCTGTACTCCTGCTGCTAGGACTCTCCCAAACAGATGCAAGTTCATTAGCACATTCTGCAGCCAAGCTTGCCTTTTAACATTTGTTTTCTAGCAAAAAGATACATTGGGAATTGTACAAGCTGGCAGTTTAGCAGCTTTAAATGGTGCTGAATAATTTACTGAAATGAGATCCTACAGAAATTAGTTCAGTTTTTTTTGAACCTAGAATTTATTAGGACTGCACGTGATGATATGTTCTGAATCTGCCTGCACTGAGCTGCTTTAGACTCCAAAGCTGCATGCAAGACTGTTTTTGGGTTGTTTGATGTGCTATGTAAAGCCACACTGAGCACTTAGTAGTAGCATTTTTTGCTTTGAAGTTGAAAGTTGAGCTGATGACTTCTGCTGGGTGATGCTACCTGCTGTCTAAGCAAATCTTGTGGATGAGGGCCAATTCACAATGCAAATTGATGTGGCCAAAAATATGGATTGAAAGCATATTTGATATGAGCTATGCATGTAATGAAGAGGTCATTCTTCACCACAAGCAAAAACTTATCACTCAACCCACATTTGTCACACTACTGCTCTATCCACCTTCTGCAGCTTTACAATGGCACTGCATGCGTGGGGCAAACTGCAAGTTGTATTTGTGCTGAAGCAATTGTAGGCATGCATCAATCCAGCTCACATCAGTGCAATCTTTCATTTACCTTGAACCAATTTGGTCCTGTCTCCACACACCCCATCTGAGACAACCGGGCAGATGGGGTGTGTGTGAGGAGATAGTACAATTGGGGTGGCACCCATGGAACAATCTTCTTTCTTGCTTGCCTGCCGTTGTCACCATGGCCTCTTCCCTGGGTGCATCTTTCCTTCCCATCTTTTTGCCACTCTTTGCATGGGCACCAACTGCCTGCTCCTGCCGCCACCCCTCCAGTGGCACATCTTTCCATTACCTCTGAAATATGTCCTCTTCCAGAAGTAAAAGTGTGACCAGATGAGCCACGGCACTGCAGTGGTACCTGCCAAGAGCAGAGGTGGTGAAAGAATCAAAGAAAAGATCCCCTGAAAGAAAGAAAGAAAGAAAGACAGAAAGAAAGAAAGAAAGAAAGAAAGAAAGAAAGAAAGAAAGGCAAGACATGCCCTGGAATTGGGGGGGGGGGGGGAAGAAAAAAAGAGAAAGCACACTTTGTGGAAGGAGATAATGGGAGAAAGATGGGGCCTTGCCTCAGGTGTCCCAAGACCTTGGACCATACTCCTGACCTGCAGAGGGGATGAAATTGAAGCTCTTCTTGCCATAGCAAACACAGGGAAGGTGAATAAACTGCTGTGTCAGTGGGGCAAGAGATATTGTTCCTGGGTCAGGCCTAATAAAGAATTAACAATGGTAGAAGCAAGCAAGTGCCCTTCATTCTGCTCCCTTTTCCATTATTCAACTCTTATCATAACACCTATCATAGGTAGCTGTCCATTTGAAATCCTGTTAACAAGGATCATAGGCAAGTTATCAGCAGCTTGAAATAAACAAATTCAGCTGACACATCTGTTTACAGAGTGTGCACATTTACTATTGGATTGATTCAAGCCATTATATTTGGTCATTGAATTATGCTGTTCAGAATCATTAAGCTTTACAATTTTATTATATTGCTTAAACTGCTCTGCATTAAACCTTATCATATGCATAGCAGCAAGACATATTTTACACAAATATGTTCCTACTGAGGTGATAGAATTTACATAATTATTAACAGATCCCTTTGGGCAGGGATTGCTAGTTCTACCTTAAGTATATCATTTCTTCACAAAATTGTTGCACAGCCCACTTTGATTTCTTGCAGACTGGGGAAATATCACAGTCTCTTTATGAGATTTAAATAAAGAGAATCTAAAGCTAGGAGTAATTAGTGGACTATTTATAATTTAAAAGATAATCTTATTTTTCTTCTTAAAGTCCCCGAGTTGCTTAAATCAATTAAAATGTGATCATGTTTATTACAGCCATACAAGCTTGGGCCCTGATTCTGCAAATAACATGTTCCCAGCAAGGCAAAGGGTTATGTTATTTACCTGTACAATCAGCCTATTAAATTATTACACCTCCCAGAGCTATCCTAATATAAATCAAGGCATATTCCAGCCAAGCCTAAGGTAATAAAGCTTAATGCTAGCTTTGCTCTATTTCTGCCTGGATCACAATTTTATGAGGTTTTTCACATAATAAGGGACTATAATACCATAGTAAAGGTAAAGGGTCCCCTTGCTCGAAAGCCAGTTGTTACCGACTCTAGGGGCGGTGTTCATCTCTGTTTCAAAGCCGAAGAGCCAGCAATGTCCAAAGACACTTCTGTGGTCATGTGGCTGGCATGACTCAACGCCAAGGCGCATGGAACACTGTTACCTTCCCGCTGTGTCAGTACCCATTAATCTGCTTGCAATTTCTTGCTTTCGAACTGCTAGATTGGCAGGAGATGGAGCCGAAGACGGTAGCTCACACTATCACGTGGCACTTGGGTCTTGAACGGCTGTCCTGCCTACCTCCCGGTCTGCAGTTCAGCGCCTTAACCAGTGGTGTCACTGGTGTGTGGCGGGGGCGGCGTGCACGGGGTGACGGCCAGGAGGTGCCCAGAGGGGGTGACGTGCCAGGGGGGTAACGCTCCAGGAGTCCTGGTGCATCACCCCCCTGCTACACTAACCCCCATCCTGGCACGTCACTCCTGGAGCCGGTAAGCCGAGCCACGTCTTCCTTGGTGGCTCAGCTGCTTCTGAATAGGTCGGCAAGGCTTCGAGTGGCATGTGCACAACGCTGCTCGAAGCCTTGCCCTCAGAAGGGCCAAACGAAGACCCAATTGGGTCTTCGTTTGGCCCTTCTGAGGGCAAGGCTGCGAGCGGTGTTGTGCGCATGCACCATATCATATAATACCATAAATTATTATTAATATAGTGCCAGCCATGTGCATAGTGCTTTACTTACAGAGAGAAGACAGCAGGGGCAGCCCAAGGTCTTTGGACACCTGAGGTAAGGCACCGAATGTCTCCTCTCACCCTCTGCTGGCTTTACAGGCGATATGAAGAGAGTGAAGGAGCCTGCTGGTAGCTCCTTTACTCTCCTGATTCCTCTTACAAAGCCTGAAAGGTCTGATTGGGAAGCTCTCCCCATGGGGCCAAGAAGGCCCCGGGATGAGTGGCTGGAGCAGTTGCTGTTATGGCAACATGAGTTGCAGTGTTCACCACTTCCACTAATCCGCTGTGAAACCTCATCAGCAATTTCATGAACAGACTGCCCAAGAAGACAGATCCCTGTCATGAAGGCTCAAAATCTGCTTTGAAAAACACAAGAAAGACAACACACAAGAAAAAACACAAGAAAGACAACAGAGGAATTAGGAGGGAAGTGAATTCAGGGAAAAACTAGGAAACAATATGTGATTATCATATCAGCTTAGTTATAGTACCAATGTCATTGCTGGGGACCTTGAGACAAAGCCCTGCAGTGAGCCCCATGGCAGCTCTTCTGACCACTTGATGGTGCATTGGGTGCTACCACTGCCAGTGGGTTTCCTTGGGCAAGTGCGGCCACTACTGGGCATGGGCCCTCGGCCAGTGCCTGAACTGGCACGCCTATGATGCCACCCCTAAGGACTAGGGGTTGGGCCAACGGCTTCCCTGAAAAGTTGGGTTTTGAGGAGGGATTTAAAGGAAATGAGAGAGGTGTGATCAGAGAAGAGTTCCAGGCATAAGGGGCAGCCAGGGAAAAAGGATGAAAATCTAGCTGTACCCCAAGAGTGCTGAATTTCTTGTTTTAAATTGCGTTGTTGTTGTTCAGTCGTTAAGTCGTGTCCGACCCTTCGTGATCCCATGAACCATATCCCGCCAGGCCTTCCTGTCCTCCACTATCTTCCTGTTTTAAATTAAACATGCTTAAAACTCACAAAAATTTGTGGGGTTTTAGTATGCTTAACAATGTACTGGATTGGAGTATCTGAATTTGAAATACTGTACAATGATTACACTATATCAAACTCTAAAGTTGTTCCATTGAAATAAATGACTCCATAGCAGTAATTTACTGCTTCATAGCATCAAAAGGTATATGTATATCCCATTAGAATTTGAAGGGGGCAACATGTTAGAAGACATACGCCTGGGACTCTTTTAAGTCCCAAGAAGGGGAGGGAGAAAAAAAGCATATCGTGACTGCATATGCTTAGGGAAGTTTTGATTTTTGAATCTCTCTTTGTTATTCTTTGGTGACAAAATGGTGTACAGGTGGACCCCCATATCCACAGATTCGCTATCCACGGTTTCAGTTATCCACGGATCACGGGGACCCCCCCAGGCTTTTACTTTTTTCCCAGTAAGTTTCATTTCTTCCTTAAACAAACAGGAGAAGCAGCCTGGCTGCTTATTGCAAACAAGTAGAACGAGACTAAGTTCTAGAGAGGCTCTAGGACTTAGTCTCGTTCTACTTGCCTGCAATGGAGGCTGCTTCTCTGTTTGTTTAAGGAAGAAACAATGCTTGCTGAAAGAAAAATAAGAGCTGGGGCAGGGGTGCACACCTGCCCGCAGGGGAGGCAGGGCGGGGCCCCCTCAGGAAACTACGGAGAGGGTGTTCGCTCCTATCCACGGTTTCAAGTATCCACGGAGGGACCTGGAACATATCCCCAGCGGATATGGGGGGGGGGGAGTACTGTAGTTTTTTTCTTCAGTTGCTGCCAAAATCAAAACAAGAGAGCGTTTTGGAATAGTTAGGCACTAGACAGTTTGACAAAGAAAGCAAAGGAAGGGTTCACAGACACCATTTTTTCCTATATGCTTTGGCATGTTCTGCTCTGTAACCTTTCCGGTTCACAAGGTTCAATTGGAGGCTTAGTACATTGAATCTGAAGTCTTGCTCTGTAGAGGAAAGGTCATATCAATTTAGAACATTTTGGACAGAGTTGAAAAGGAGAGAATAATTGTCGCAGTGCACTTTTACTGGAAGTTCTATGTCTTGTACTGTAATTTGTCTTCGTGACTATGATTTGAATTACATAATTTTGTTAAACAAATGCACTTCTCCGTTGAACACACACCTAGAAAAATATACATAATGCGCGGTTAAAAGAAGTTTTTGCCCCTAAGCATTTTTCTAAGAGAGTTCCTGACCTTATGCTTGTATTACTGCAAGAAAGGTTACACCTGCTGTATGTATAATATGGGAGAGTGTGTTATCAACATTTCTTGAGTTCTTTTCTAAGCAGTATCAAGGTTTCTTGTCATCAAACTGCATTGGCTAAAAATGTTTCCGGGATGGGCAAGTGAGTATTTTCTTTTTCAATCTTCCTTCTCCTTCTGAAAGCAGAATGTTTTACTGGTGTCAGAAATTGCTTCTTCGCAGCCGCAGTCTGTCTTGGAATGCAGGGTTGTTGGAGGCCTCAAGATTGTTTGGCTCCAGTTCCACAGCTCCTACAGGGATAGATCCAGGGGGAGCCTTGGCAAGATGCTCTCCTATGGGCCCTGTCCTTCCTGAGCGGTCCTGCCTGCCCTCTCCTTACTTTAGTGGCAGGTGGACTCTAGTGACAGGTTCCAGTGCATGCAGTGGTGCTTGGTTGCTTTTGCTAGTCTGTGATGATAGCATTCATTTCTCCCCCACCGGCGAGACCACTAGCAGCAGCAATAGCAATCTAGATCAGAGGCGTCGCTAGCACGGGGCTGAGGGGGAGCAAATGCCCACGGGTGCCAACCATAGTCTCTTCGCGAGGAGGAGCTGTGGTGGCATTCTTGAGCTCTGCAGCTGCTTTTTTGCAGCCTGAGGGCTGAGTGAGCAGCCACGGAGCACAAACACAAAAAAATTGGCGCGTTTGTGTGTCCCTCCCACCCTCCCTGAGTCCAGGAAAGCTTCAAATGAAGCCTTCTGGGAGTGCAGGGAGCAGGGCAATGGCGTGAAATGCGTCATCGCTCCCCCCCCCACATGACCCAGCTAGCGACGCTACTGGTCTCATTATTACCAGAAACAATGGCAAACTGTCATTCCCATGATACCTGCCACCAAGAGAAGGGGTGGACCTAGACTAGAGAACCACTTCATTCAGCAGCTGCCAGTTGCTGACATCCAGTTCTCTCTGGATGGCCCCTGGGCAGATCCCAGGGGTGGGCCTCCAGGATTCTTGGGTCTTAGTTCCAGAAAGTGCCATCTGCTGACACGGGATTAATCCTTCTCTATAGAGTGATTTAACTGTAAAGCTGTTAGTATATTCTTGACAGGTCATTCTTGCCAGAGCTTGGTTTCTGTGTGTATAAAAATCTTGTCACAGAAGGTAAAGAATGATGTATGTGCAAAGCTATGAAGCATGAATTACTCGTAAAAGGCACCTTAACTAAAGTGGCAGAATTCAAATGAGTAAAGAGGTATATACCAAATAAAGTAAGATATGTAGCAGTGTCAAATAGAAGAGTGAATGCTGCATGATAAATTTAAGGGCTACAGGCATGCAGTAATTGGCAATGATCATTCAGGGATGGGATGAACACGTATAAAACTGCAGTGCTTAATGCTGCATTTAGCCAAGGCTAATAAATAACAAAATTGAATTTGGTTCCATTTGTGTTTTGGGTGCTATGATTGTGTGCTTTTATGGTGTATAAATTGTTGCAGCCAAGACTTTTTTGGGGGGGTTTGCCTGGGGCTGTGTTCCTTTACACCTTTTGGAAAATGATAATACTGCACCTTCAAATTTACTCATCCTTTCTCTGTCTAGCCCTCACTGTTGTGGAGTTGATTGACAGAAAACCTTGAGAGCAGGGCATTGCCAAATTAGGGTTTTCTTCTGGCTGCTATAATATCTCCTGGCAACTTGCACAAATGAAAGAAAGGTATCTTTTTATCAAACATGGAAATTGTGCAGCAATTTCTCCTTTTAGTACATTGTCATCAACATTTTGGACCATATCATATCCAAAATGTAATCGTACACTATGTATGACTTATTTTCTGTGAATAAAAATATACCGTACTCAGGGTAGAATTTTCACCCTAGTGACAACAACAAAAAACAACCCCATATATATTTTCAATAGAGCTGGAATGTTTTGTTTTGTTTTGTTTTTAATTTGCACACACAGAGAACCCAATAAGTGCAAATTGTTAACAACCCTCCCATCAATGAGTAACCAATATAGTCTGCACTTCAGGAGAACTGATCTGCATTTCTATGCCTCAGACCTTTGCAAAGCCATAAAAGTGATTTAAGAAACTTTGAAGGGGCCAAATCCATTTTTTCTCCAGCTCTGCAAGCTAGCAGACAGTCTTGCAAATAGATATTATTCTACTACATTTCAAATAAAGGAAGGGCACAGAGTGCCTCTAACAAAGCCATTGCCAAAGGCAAACAAGGCCTTGTTCAAGAAAGATTCTATAGGGCCAGATTGTGTCAATTTTACAGCAACTTTTTGCATGAGAATAGTGCTAAAAATGTACATTTTTGGTGTTTCATAATTAACAGGCTGTCCCCTTAAAGTTATATAGTCTTGTTTACTAATTAGGAACAGTAGCAGCTTAATTTTTTAAAAACAAAATCTCATTTGTGTATTGGGGGAGGGAAGTCTGTCTAGTTTGTACCAGATACAAGCAAAATTTTATACTACACCTTTGTTTATACATAGGTCTTCCCAGAGTCAGTCCCTTAACTAAAATTGGGGGACACCCCCCACACCCACACACAACCCTTCGGGGATATAAAAAGCATCCAGTTCATGTTCTATTTTCAAAGGAGAGGCTATTAATCAGTGATGGAGACTTGAGTCTATTGACTCAGACTTGAGTTGGACTCAAGTCACGTCACTGATTTGAATCGGACTTGACTCAGCAATTTTAAAAGACTCTAAAGACTTTACTCGACAGAGTCTATTATGCCAAGTCAAATTTTATTCAGGTTTAAACCCGTTTTCCCCATTAAATAGATAGGGACTCGCAACCAAAGACTCGGGACTTGGGGGCAAAGACTTGAGACTTGGACCCAGAGACTTGGGACTTGACTCTAGACTTGGAGTCAGAGACTTGATCCACATCCCTGCTATTAATCTGTTAAAGGAACTTGTCCTCTTATCCCACAACTGCTGAGAGAAGAAGTGGGAGAAGTGCAGTCGTGTGCTGCTACTTAGGAGAAACAACATGTTTCACTAAATGCATAATGTGGCTTGGTGGACTTCTTATTTATTTTATAAATAGCATGAGCAAAGGGCACAAAGCATGGTGAAACTGGTAGAGGGGTTAGTACTTCACCACTACTGGCTCCAATCTTGATTGTGGCACACACCCATCCACCCACACCCATATGCTATTTGTACTCACTGGAGGGAAAAAAAAACCTGGAAGGTTGGGCCTGCTATTTGGATCAGAACAGGAGCAGGGAGAAAGCACTGAAGCCCCTCTACCCTAGTTTCACCACATTTTGCACCCACCATATGCTATTTATACAATAAATTAAAAAGCTCTGGGCTATATTACGTATTTAGTAGAATGTGTCATTTAGCCCTTAGTGCTGTTCTGTGAACTCTTGCCCAGAATCTAGTGGAAGCATTCTCTCAATGCAGAGTCATGGAAGTACGGTATCCTGGGTTGCACTACAGTACAAGAAACAAATGAATTAAGAGTAGATGCTAAACCCTAGTGCAGTATTAAAAGGTTTTGAAAAGATCACATGCAAAAGTCTTGAGCATGAGATTGCTCAAATGAAGGAAATTTTCTGGGTCCACTTTTTCTATGCAACAGTCTTCTGCTGATGGAATCAGCCCATGCACGAACCAGAAAGGTTTTTCAGGAGCAGACGTGCACTTTTGGTTCCAAACCGAAATAGCTATCGGATGGATCTGGTATGCCAATAAAGGTTTGGCTTGGCTTGGCTATTGGATCACCCCATTTTCATGCTTGTGCTGAATGTAAATATAATGGACTCTATGAGAAATATGAATTGTCAAATGAACAATTGAGATAAGCATGCAAACAAGCAAGCAAAAGAAACTAACATTGGAGATTTTTCTTCCATTACATTGTAGTTTGTTAAACTGCAGTGATCTCTATTGGATATACACAAGCCTTTGTGAAATTCCTTTTATATTAATAAAAGACTATGTCATACTTTAAGTTTAAGGAACTGAGTGGAACCCATTGGTCACAAAAAGTCACATACAAATATAGAGCTTCTCTGCAACCCACACAATATGTCACAAATTTGTAGGTGTGCTGATTTAGCAGCTGTGTGTGGGTTACAGGCTGCTTGTGATTACAGACATATAGAAGGACTTCAATTAGATGAGAAACTCTTTCAAGTGTGGGTGATATAGTGTACTGATGTGTACTGTACTGGTGTGTACTGATAGAGAAGGTTAGGAAAGATTTATAAACGAGAGCAGAAAAGATCCTGGCAATCAGAAAGGAATTTCAAAGAGATCGGGTATATGGGTTCAGAAGCCATGTAAAATTTAATGTTGAGGAAATAAAAGGTTTAAAAATGCCCAGAGTGGTTCAAAAGTTCTTTAAAAGTATACAATTTAAAGGAATCAAATCAAATTTAAAGGCACAAAAACTTTTAATCCCTTGCTGACGTTTCCTCCCTCCCACGGGACATTATCAAAGCACAAGCAGCACGACTGGGCTGCTGGATGACATCATCCACCCAGTTTTTGTTTTAAGTTTTAAGTTTTTGTGCCTAAAGTTTTTTTTTCCTCAACATTAAATTTTACATGGCTTCTGAACCCATATACCTGATCTCTTTGAATATTGTTTCATGCCATGAAAACTTCCATGCTACAGAAAGGAATTTGTTACTGTTCATTGTTTTAAAAGCGCTTCTATGTAAGTCTGGGATAAATGGAGCACTTTTGTTGTGATTCAGTACTGTCCCTACTTTCCTATTCTTCAATCATATGCTCTGAATTGTTTTGGTTTTCTCATGGTGGTTTGGATTTAGAGGAACAGGGAAGTTCTCTTTAGGTACGCAGTGAAGAAATGGTTTACCAAGGATCTGTGCCACAAGTTGAAGCTTTGTGGATTTGGCATGTGCTTGAGGCATAGCAAACAATGAAACATCTGTGTGGTTTCACCCCAATACAGGTAAACATAGTTCTTCAAAGCTGCTGTACTTGCTGGAGCATGTTTTATGCTTTTTGGTTTCAAGTCAGATATGGGTGTTGAATGTTCTCATTTCTAGTGCCAATAAATGATGATATAATTCCAAGCTCCTGGTTCTGAGACAGGATATGAAGTAGAAAGTTCTGATATGCCTGGCGTATGCACCAATTCTCTTTATCTGAGCACTGAATATCAAGGCACATTGGAGACTTTAATCTCTTTCGTAGCTGGAATAGTATACTAAATCAAGATTAGAAACACGTGGAATATCTCTCCCTAAACTGTGCACAGTTACTGTTGGACTGAGCTTTGATTCCCTTCAGCAGTGTGAGTACATCTGACTGCTGTTTTTATGTTGCAATTCTAGGGTAAAGTAATAGCTTGCTCGATTTTTATCTGTGCTTCCTGTTTTTATGTTGCAATTTTACTGCAATCTAATTCTCTGATGTTTTAATTCTCCTGTCTTTCAGTTTTGGCTTGTAAAAGTCTTCAATGAGTGCTTATTCATTTAATAAAATACATGATTAAAGTAATAAGAAGATAAAGCACAAACGCCTTTTAGATTACTTGTTTCCTATCTTTTATTCTGTAGAATCACAGCTGAATTAATGAAGCTTCAGTAGAATTTCCAACCATACAGGTGTTGGTATGAAGATAGACACACTTGTTCCATATCCAGTCCAGTCCAAATACTGGGGATTAATATGGTGATTTTTTTCTTTTAAATTCAACTCAAATTATTTCTAAGAATTTACTGATGATAATCAACTAACAAAAACAGAATATGCTGACTATAAGGTCTGATGTATGAACTCTTAGGTTTGAGATTAACAAGTTGAATCACTGTTAGTAAAGCTGAATTGTTTAAACGTGGACCAATTAAATTCCATTGGAACACAGAGTCTCTTGAACAACCCAGATAATGTAATCTTATAAATTTCTATTTTGAATTGGCAACTAGGTCCCAGAGCACGGTCTGCATATGATATGGCAACCTTGCTGAATCTATGCAGATGTAGATCTGGCTGGGGGGAATTGCTTTGGGTTCCATGAAAGCAGTGGAGTCACTAGAGGGGTATGAGGAATGCAGATCGTACAGGGTGACACCCTTGGGGCGGTGACACCACTGGGTGTGTGTGACACCACTGGTGGCCAAAATAGTGGAAACCTTGTATTTATGAATAATACCATCATGTTATATAGCATTGGAAAGGTAATCTAATGCAGAATGTAGTGAAACACACCATTTTGAAGTATCTGTATTCTATTGAACGTTATGGCTAAATATCTGGAAAAGGAAAACACAACTGCCTTAAGTAACAAAAAGGGGGTTTCCTTAACTCAAACCTGACCAATAAGACTGATTGTTCTGAGAGCCAATGAGGTGTTATGACACAGCATGGAACCAATAAGGTGTTAGTATGAGTCAGTTCTCATTTCTATGTATCAGTAGAGCTAATACTAGAACTCTTATTCAGTTGTGTGAGTATCATCAAGTTGGCCACTGGTTTTTTTATTGGTTACTGATTTTGTTGGGTCACCTGTACTGTTATATATTAAAATAAATAAAGTTAATGGGGGTGACATCATAAGTTACCTCACCAGGTGACACCAGCCCTAGTGACATCACTGTTTTGACGCGATGAGCTCTCGTACTGGGTTAGGGTTGCAAACCCTAGTGACGCCGACCTCTGCATGAAAGAAAGGCAGACCAAAGTTGTAACAAAGCTATGCATGGCATTTGAACTTGAAGTTGTGCTGTGAAAATTCCAACCACTTTTCATAGGTTCAAGGACAAAAATAAAAAAAGCCTAAAAACTGTATTATTGGTGCTTTGTTTGGAGAAGCTGGTGCAGGACTTGAAAGTCACATAGATTAATTTTGGTGGTGGGGAACCTGTAGTGGTACAACAGTGTAGTTTCTAAGTTAATGGGTACTGGTTCAAATGTCTTTTGTAAGCTCCAAGTTGCAGCCAGTGTAGTGTCTCTGCAAGGGTCTGGGAAAAGTTTCACTTCTGCATGCATTTTTTGAAAGGAACCTCCAGACAGTTGGAACCCTTCCCATCAGTAGTTCCTCACTGTCCTGGCATGCTGCCACAAGTAATGTTGATTAAAATTCAAGTAGGAATGAGAGAGATCCAAAAAACCATTGCTAGCAGGAGGCTAAATTTTATATGAATAAGGTAGCTCTTTGCTAGAGCGCCAGTGTTTATAATAACATCATCACTAAACCCCCAATCAAACATGCTTGGTGCCTTATACATCAATAGCACTACTCAACCACGTGTTATCTTCCAAGAGGCGCTCTGTGCCTCTTTGATATTTGTTGCTGTGTATATTGAATGCAGTTGGGCATCAACTTTAGGCTGCAATCCTATGCATACTTTCCTGAGAGTAAGCCCCATTGTCTTCAATGGGACTTACTTCTGAGTAGGCAGGCATAGGATTATGCTGGGATTGCATAGGATTGGTACAGATATGTTGGGTATTTTTTTTGTTGCTTGGAGCATTCCAGTCATCTAGCATAGCAGTTCTATAAATTAAAAACGCATAATTTATCCTCAGAGAGCCAGACCTATCTATTTCTGTAGTGACCCATCCAGTCTGCCAGCAGTTTGCATGTGACTATGCCATCTCTTTTAGCATCACGTATCATATGAATGATGTCCATCAATGAGAAGAGTGGGAAACAACAGGTATACAAATTCTTCCATACTATACAAATTTTTAACCAAGCATCCTGACTTTTGCTTGCTAGGGTGCGACCTGACAATGGCAAACAAATACATTTCAATGTTCTTGGGACTGTTGTGTGGCATGTACATTTCTGGTATGATGTTCTGATATTGTTCCTGTCAGCCTGTGTTTTGGCTCCATTAAAGCAAGCTGTGTGTGTGTGTGCGTGTGCGTGTGCGTGTGTGTGTGCGCGCACGTGCGTGCACACACACACACACACTCACACTCACACTCACACACACACTCACTCACACACACACACACACACACACACACACACACACGCTTATTAATATGGACTTTTTATTGGTTGAATAATACAAATGGATGTAACCTTTAGAAGGAGTTATAGAACAGCCTTTTCTCCTTGATAAATCCCATTCCTATTCCTGCAGTGCCTCATATGTATGTTTTTGAAAATGATGCAAAGGCATAGGAATCTTTCTTAAGTCCACTCCTGAGTTACAGGATGAATGCTGGCAATTCGTTCATATTTTAATTATTCATTCTGTATCTAGTAAATGCAATAAAATGGGCTGAAATGTTACAGTCAGATGCAGAGGTGGCTTTGAGTTACAGTAAAGGGCTAGTACTGTACTTCTTGGAGAGACCTGTGTTGTAGTCTGAGTGTCAGATGCAGTCAAATGTGGAAAAAGCACAAGTGTGTGAGGGGGTAGCACTTATAACTACCAAGAATCTAGTAAATGACAAGTTAATCGGCAAGGCTGTTCAGCAACAGGGAAAGATCAAGACTGATTATTCCACCTACGTACTCTGGAACATGCCTCTGTGGCCTAGTGTTAATGTTATAATGAATGAGAAGCTGGTGACCTATGACATTTCTTCTGAAAGGAAGTGTTGAAAACATATATGGTACTTTGAAGTTAACTTTTTAAAGTTAACATTGACGGGATAGTTAATGATCTTGAAAGAGTAAAATCTGATAAAATTTAGCACTTTATTGAAAAATGGAAGTGTCCACTAAAAGTGTGGTTAGCAAAACCTGAAATCTCCAGCTGAGTGAAGTTGATAGAATAGAACTTGCAATACAATTGTGTTACAAAATTCGTTGGAACTCATAGTTGGATTTGTTTTGTAGTGTCTGATCCTGATGTAACTTTTCATTGACCACATAAGATCAAAAGAACCCAAGTTTATTTCAAATGTACGTTCAAGTTCATTTGTCTTCCATGTCAACGATGTTGCTTTATGTGGGAAAGGAGTCTCATGGGTTTTATCTAGAATGTATTTTTGCACCATTCTCATTCATTTCAATAGAGCTTGTGCAGAAGTTCTTGGTGAGCTAGAGTTATTTGTGATCAGTGGCGTCACTAGGGCGCACGCTGCCCCATAGTGGGGCGCGTGCGTCACCCTAGTGACCCCCCCGGACACACCCCTTTTCAAAATGTTCAGCGCGGCAGCGATTTTGGGGGGCGCCCGATGGGCCGCTGCCCCGGGCGCCCCCTTAATAATTGCAGCCGGCTCGGGGACGTCTTCCCCGGCTGACGCGCCAGGGCCTTCTGAGGAAGGCCCGCTGCGCCGAACGTTATTTATAACGTTTTTTGCGCATGCGCAGACCGTTCCTGAGGGAAAAGGGCAGCCCTTTTCCCTCAGGGATGGTCTGCGCATGCGCAAAAAACGTTATAAATAACGTTCAGCGCAGCGGGCCTTCCTCAGAAGGCCCTGGCGCGTCAGCCAGGGAAGACGTCTCCGGGGCCTGCTCCCGGCCTCGGAATGCCCCTCCGAAGCCGGGAGCCGGCTCCGGGGATGTCGGAGGCGACGCGCGCAGGGGAGGTGACGCGCCTCGCGTGCACGCGCGCGTCACCCCAATGTGCGCCTCACCCCCAGTGGCCCGCTATAGTCGCTTCGCTATAGCGACGACAGTGTTTGTGATAGTTTTGTATCATAACTGATGTTTCTTAAGCTGTGGGACAAAAATGCATTACTCAATGGCAATCCTATGCACATTTACCTGAAAGTCTTAGTGAATTCCAGTGGGGCTTACTCTGAGTAGACGTGCACGGAATTGCACTGTTGAATTATTTCTGTGATATACTGCACTCATTGCTGTGCATTAAGAACAAGAAATATGCAAGGCAGACATCCATTTAGCAAAGTGGTATGCCAGAGATCTAGTTAGTGATAATCTTATAATGACCTAATAATCCCTGCCTTGATCCTTGTATTGTCTTCCCTAAACTGTCTTCCTTCACTTCTTGTTTAAATGATGTATGTTCTTCTGTGTATTGGTTAACACACCATCAGATTTTTCAGAATACTATTATACATCTTGGAGATCTGATCTCCCCCCCCCCTTTTTTTAGAGGGAACTTCATAACAATGCCAATAAGTCATGTTGCCCAATTTGCAGGTGCAACAGTTACAACGCAATCCTGCGCAACTTTATGCGGCCAGCCTAAAGGGCTGACCGCAGTATCCTGAGCTCTTTCCCGGGCTGTGCCAGCGCGGCCCAGGAACACCTTGGGAGAAGGGGATGTTTGTCCCCTTCTCCGAGAAGGCTGACCAGGGCCTATGGGCTTCCTCGGATGTACGCCAGCTCTGAAGCTGACATGCATCTGAGTCGGCGGAGTAAGGCTGAACCGTGCTGGGAAATGGCCTGGGATATCGGCGGAGCGTGCCGCCGATATCCCCGCCCTCTCTGAGCTTGAATCAGCCAATGGCCCCACTCCATCACCGCCCAGCCTGCTCTCCCCCCTGCCCCTTCACCTATCGGTGCAGGACTTACCTCCACTGGTGAGTGCCGGGTCTGGAGCACCGGTGGGTGCTGGCCTCCATGCCGGCGGCCCTTACTCCAGAGTCATCGCAAATGTGCTTTCCAGCACGTTTGCTATGGCTCAGAGCAGTGGAGCGCACGCTCCATCGCTCTAGGAGTTAGGCTGGATTGGGCTGTTAATCTATTTGGGTAAAGCATTTTGATTTCTATAAATGCAAGCTTGTTTTCATTTCTCCCTGTTGCAATACTGGCTTATTTAAAATTCCTAAAGCAGAGCCGTTGATTAATCTTGATCTTGGAACTTTACAGACCTCTACAATAGTAAATATCTTTTTGACGATAAACTATTTTGATAGGGGAAGGTGATAAAAACAAATTGGTTTTCTGTGAGCTGATCAAAACTACCATTGAGTTGAAGAAGATTTGCACGAGTAGCTGTAGTTGGAAATTAATAGCAATACTGCCTGCCAGTCCTCATTATGGCATCTTATCTACACTGTGACAGTGTGACCTTAAAGAGGTTCAATGAGTTATAGATGAGAGATATATATCTATTCTGTAAGTGTATACTTTCTCTTCAGCTATTAAAAACAGAAGGTTTTGACATGTAACTTGTCACCTACATGCGATAAATTCTTAAGCCCTATTTTGCCCATCTTAGCAATACCCACTTAAGTTTCATGCTTCTAAGTAAATATTAGTCAGTACATTTCCAAGATTTATTTTAAAGGTGGTGAGATCTCTAAGCAGGAAACGATTATTAGGCTGCAATCCTATACACGCTTATCTGGGAATAAGCCCCACTGAACTTACTTCTAGACAAACATAGGCTTATGCTGTACATTTGTTTCTATTTTTGGCTAGAAATGCTATTTACAGTAGACATTGTAACTGTCTCTTCTGTTCGGTCTATATCGCCTTCCTTCAGAAAACAAGGTATCAAGGTAATTGTACCCATATGATGAGAGTGTTTATTTTCTCAGGCTTGATAAAAGGAAACCAGTATCAAATATTCCATTTGCATATAGTTTCATTTTTGATCGTAATCAATTATTGATCCTGTATGTTTTCCCAAACAATGTAATTAGCAATTCTAAGTTTCAGTGTGTGCGACTTTCATTGAGAAAGCAGTGTGCAATAGGAATGGGTTCATCCCCATTCCCAGCATTACAAATCAAATTGTGTTCTCCTGTGGCTGCTTTTTACCAAACTAAAAAGAGATACATCTCTATTGTCCTGTTTTGACTCTGAGTTGGCATTAGCAGCGTGAAGAACAGTAAGAAGATTTATATACTGCTTTTCAATTTAAGAATGTTTAAAAGTTGCAAAGTTGTTTATATAGCATGAAAACGAGATCATGGTTCCCCAAGTGGCTCACAATCTAGAGCAGGAATTCTTAACCGGGGGTGTCCATACCCTTAGGGTATGGGAACAAAATAATGCAGGTATGGGATTTCATCTCTGAACAATTCTTTTAAAAGTTGTTAAATTGGATTAACTTAACTATCACCATTATCAATACAGATTGAGGCATTCCGTTCCTAGCTATCCGTATGTAAAGATGTCCCGTAGTTAATAAATCAACAACTCCATCTGGGAAACATCTGAACTCCCCTCCCTTTTCTCTCAACAATGGCCAAATTGGTCTAGGCACATAATTTAGCTCAGCGTATAAAGGTTCAGTTCTCCCCCAGGAAAATACACATAGCACCATTTTTTTCTAAAAATTAATGTCCCATAAGGAGGGCAACCAGTGGCGTCACTGATGCATGGTGGGGGGGCGGGCTGCCGGGGGGTGACGCGCTGGGAGGGGGTGACGCACCGAGGGTGATGTGCTGTGTCACCCCCCTGGCCCGTACGAAACACTCGCCCGCCTCACCATCACCCCTTGCTGCGTCCCGGTACGAGCCGGGAGAGGGTGACAATGTGTCTTCTTCGGCCAGCAACTCGGCCGCTTCTGACTAAGCCAATAGCGGCGTTTTCACACATGCGCACAATGCCGCTGAGGGCAGGTTCCTGTAACCATAATTAAAACAATGGAGTTTGACTCTGTTCCAAGTTTGATATGTTACAGCAAAAAGCTGCAGTACTCGCATGAATATGTGGGTTGCAACTTTCTCCAGGAATGCTCCCCATGAAACAAAACAGGCTCTGTAACTTGAGGTATCACTGTCCCATAGCTGAAGGGTAAACAAAGTTAGTAGAAAGTGAACTGCCAATTAGCCTTGTATTCTATGCACTAATCTGCAGTAATGTTAGGGTTTGGAAGATCTGCTGAAGATCCACTTCAGGTCAATTGGCAATTCAGTGATTGGATAAATACAAATGTGAGTACAAAATATAGCAAATTAAATTTCTAAACATTTGCTCTGTTGGAGAATTATTGGGGAGGGGAAGAGAAGAGTACTCTGTATCGTATCAATAACAAAAAAAACAAAAACCCACTTTAACTTCTGTCTGAAATTAAGATCAGTTTGCGAAACACTAAATACCATACATACCATCCTGAATTTTATCTCTTACATATTTTTTAGTCTAGTCATGATGATTGCTGAAATAAGACAAGCAATACACTTGTTGGGGAAGGGTGGAAGGTTTTTTCCTGGATGATTGCAATGCAGCAAGACTGATAGCAAACAAGACATGACACAGGACTTCATGATTGGAAGACCCATTTTTTTTCTTCTAAAAGCAGCGGCGAAGAGGCAGACTGATAGGATTTTGACCACCATATATGGGGTGGAGAAGAGTTCTACAGCCCAATCCTAATGAAACTGTGCGCCAGCAGAATACGTGTTCCACCGGCGCAGGCTACCACAAAGCAGCCATTAAGTGCTTTGTGGCAGTGCAAGTAGCATTGTGGCAGTTTTTATTTTGTGGCAGTGCAAGTAGAGATCCTTGCATGTCTCTGTCTGTCTGTCACACACACACACACACACACACAGAGTTAAATAAGACATTTTTTTACATTTAAAATTGTTTTAGTACTTTTTTATTTAACGATTAATTACCTAATTAATTGATTAATCCAATTAATTAGCAGTTAATTAGCAGGGGGTACTTCAGAAATTGTACCGTCATAGGGGGTACCCAGGCCTCCAAAGGTTGAGAACCCATGATTTAGGGCCTAATACTAACTAGCGGTTATGACAGTGGAACAGTTGTTGTAAATGGCCATATGGTGGCATGCACAGTGTACTGCTGGCAGTCATTTTGGAACCATGCCAATTGCTGTGTTGGTGTTGGCAGCCTGCTGCTGCTACCTGTGGGAGTGCCGGTGGCAGTAGCATCTTAAGGGGGGTGGGGGAGCGGGGGCCACCCGGCGGCGAGGGTTGGGCCGTGGGCGGGCAGGGTGTGTGTGTCAAAGTGGCTGGTGGTGGCACGAATTGGGCCGTTTCAGCAGCGTGAGCAGCCAGCAGCGACGGGTTTGACCCTCCTGCCTGCCCTGCGGCTCTGCTGTAGGGAAAAGCGGCAGCGACGGTGACGTCACTTCCGACGCAGGGGGGGGTCCGCTACTGGCCAGTGGGAGGAATGGGGCAGGGAGGGAGAGGAATGGAGTGTCTTGGTGGGGAGGAGGGTGGCAGGCAGAACAGGGGAGTGAGGGGTGGATCCTGGTAGCACCAGTGTGTGTAAGGATGCTATCCCTGTTTCCTCTCCCTTTCTCTCCTCAGTTCTGTACCAGCAAAACAGGCGCAGCTAAAACGAGACCATTTGGGTAGTGGAGTCTTGCCCCAGGGTAAGGATGGAGACCACCATAGGATGCAGCATGCACTCCTTTGGCATGGCTGCATCAGCGGGTGGTGGTGGTGTTAGTTAGGATTGGACTGTTACCCTAAGTAGCGCTCTTTAACATTTCGTTTTAGTTAACAGTACACAGTTCATTGTAAATCACCTCTGCATTGTGTGTTCCTTCTCAGACATCTGTAAATATGTAGCGTGCACCCTATGAACGTTCTTGTTAAAATTCCTTGACATGCTTGTGAAAGACACTCTTGATGCTTGAAATACTGTTGAAGCTGTTAGCACTTCTCCTCTGAGTTGAGAAGATAACAGTATTGTACACTACTCTTTTCCCCTTTTAACAAAGATGCAAAGTCATTAGGCAGGAATTGTCCCCTGGTATTGTACACAGTTTGGCATGGATTTCCCTGAGGTCAAACACTTCAGCTAAAAATAAGCAATGGCATCTGTAATGATGACATACAATACGATGGCTGTTTCAAGCCATTTACAGTAATAATCGCTGTATCATGTTATGACAAATTATTGGTGTGTGTTCAAAGAGGCACTGGAATGTTTACAGCCAGCTTATGTCGTGTCCCCCTGGATAATCATATGGTTTTTTTGGGGGGGGGGGAAACAAGATGATTCTTTGTAATTAGTCAACAAGTAGCTCTTCCTGTACAAAATTGTACAGTACAATTACAAGTAGCTCTTCCTGTACAAAATTGTATAAGCACATCAGCTGTAATATAAATTTAAACATCTTTATTTAGAGTACAAGTAAATGAGTTTTTTCTTTTTGACAACAATTTCTATAATTACCAATTGAGCAGGACTTAACCAATGTTTTCTGAACAACTTTTGCTAAGTTAGTCAAAGTAACAAGATTGTCTTGTTTTGAAATGGAGTGTATAGCTTTTTTCCATGGCCTGTTCTTTTGCTCTGGTGCAAATATGTGAGGCAATGGAACAGAAACTGTCCACTGATGTACAGCTGACCCAGATGAGCTGCACAACATCATGCAGCTGCACAAGGGACCTGTGGGCTCTACCTTTTCATTGCCTCCAGACATTTGTGTGATTCAGGGCCCAATCCTAACCGTGCGCTATGCTGGTGGAACATGTGTTCCGTCGGCATAGCGCACTTTGCGGCTGTCGCAAATGCATCTCTGCTGGAGAGTGTGGCTTGGCCACCGCTGGAAGTGGTGAGCAGCTGGGTCCGTGCGGTGATGGATGCCCACCACCTTAGGCAAGGCTGTGCGGGGGCCGGGAGGGAGGCAGGGAGGGTGCAGAATGGGGCGGGGGTGGTGGGGGAGGGGAGGAGGGCAGATTGGGCCCGGGAAGTTCTGCCTTTATGGGTCATCGCTAGTGCAGGTCTGAGTTGACCCACCGGGCCCGCTGGGGCTTACCCCAGGGCAAGGGAACAAATGTTCCCTTACCCCAAGGAGGCCTCCCGAGGCCAAAACTCCCCCACGAGATTCAGCGGATGCCGCATTGACCATGTGGGGAGTCACAGTGGATTGGGCAGTCAGTTGCTCCCACTCTTTTATAGTGGCATAAGACATTTTTCTGCCCAAGTCTTCCCAAATTTACTGTAATTGTAGCTTAGCACTTCTTTCTCTGCCTTTTCATCCCTCCATTCCTCCTTACCATTTTCTTACGTGACTATAAGCTTGTGGGCAGGGACTTGTCATTCATTTTATATATGTACAACACCTTGTTTCTTGGATGCCTAAGAAATAATAGTTACTTTGCGAGGAGCAGGGTAGGTGCCAGGTTCCTTGCAACTGTTGTTCTTTTTATCATTTATTCTTTTATGAAGAGGCTCATTGCATTACAATTTTGTTAAAGCTGCAGGTACGTGTACATTCTGTATCTTGATATCTCTTTAAAAAAATGTAACATACTACCTAAAAGGGAAAACGTAGAGGAGTCCTTAGTTAAACAGTGACTGTAACATCCAAAAGCAATTTATTTTTCCTGTCTGATCCAGCGGGCCTCTTATAGTCGAAGCCCTTGCCAGTGCTTAATTTCTAACATGAGAGGCAGTGGGGTTCAAGTCTGCTTGGGAAATACACTATGCTCAGTGGTTCTCCCTCTGATCACAGATGTATGTATGGGTTGTGTGTACTTGCTAAATATTAAATACCTGCACTTCAGACTTGCCATTATCTTCAGGTGAAAGAGAAACCAGATCAAGATGCTAGTAAGTCATGCTGATTGGGGAGGGGGAGGGAGTGAATAAACCTACGCTTCAGTGTCATATGAGTTAATACCTTTAAATACCTTGTGAGATGCTATGGTGGAATTAAACGCTTAACAGTAATTCAGAAACGGCTTACAGAAATACAAGAATGTGGATCATTGAGTGTGGCTGAAATTATGCTCCTGGTATATGTGTGTGACACATGAGAGCACTTACCTGGAAATTTATTACCCAGTTCTGAGCAAACAAAGCATGACCTACATTTGACTAAAGTCAGCTGTCGCCAGCTAATCCTTTGGGCTTCTTTTTATTAATGTCACAATTGCTAATGTGGTATAACATTGTCATTACTGAACAACACAGCGGGATAAGCTGCAGCTGTTATTTCTCTTTTGATATCTACTAACTCATTAGCATCTGAGTTTTGGGAAATACAATTAGTGAAGATTATTTGAAAGAGTTTTCCTCTGCCCCCACCACTTTTCTTTATATACATTTATTTTTTTTGCCCCAAGTTTTACAAAATATTTTATTTTCATTGATATATGACTCAAAATTAAACTTGAAAGTTTTCTAGGAAGAATAACGAACAGCCACCTTGATTGCCCTTATCGGGAGAAAGGCGGGGTAAAAATTATTTAAATAAAAATAAATAAATAAAATATTGTTGCATAATATGTTTTGCTATTATGTTCATACAGAAAGACTGAAGGTATGATGAGTTGTCTTTCTCCTTAAAATACTCATTATTGTGTTAATTTAAAATTATCTCATTAAATATTCTTTGGAAAAGATGTCTCTACAAACATAACATTATAGCTCATTTCTACGTATGAATGCAGATTATCTCTACACTCCCATGTAGATGTTTTGGTGGGGCAGGGCCAAAACTATTTTGGTTTACAGGGGGGCCCTGCTATCCTTGGATCCACTACCCACAGATTAACTTATAGCGGATGCCCCCCACCCACCCCCAGCGCGCGCACCCCCCAGGCTCTTACTTTTATCGCAGTGACATTTGTTTCTTCGTTACAGAAACGCAATAAGCAACTTCCTGCTGCTTATTGCAGGCAGGCTTAAGGCCGAAACACACCAGCCGCCTCCCATGTGCGTCGCGCATGTTGTGGCCAGCTGCCCCAGCATTCTTGTAGTGGAACTTGCCTATAGTGGAACATCAAGGACCACTGGGAGCCGCCAAGAGGAATGTTCGCGTTGATGCCTCCCTTGGCCAATTCCGAGGTTTTGTTGCGCACGACGTACGTGAGACACACGCAGGACGCGTCTGGTGTATTTCAGCCTTTAGTCTCGCTCTACGTGCCTGCAATAAGCAGTAGGAGGCTGCTTATCGTGTTTCTTTAAGGAAGAAACCAACATTGCTGTGCTAAAAGTAAGAGCCTGGGGGGGGGGGTTGTGCGCGTTCATGAGCACGAGCGCATGGGGGCCCTCAGGAGACAGCGGAGGGGGTGTTCACCCCTATCTGCGGTTTTCATGTCTCCACGGGGGGGGGGGGCTGGAATGTATCCCTTGAGGATATGGGGGCCCTATTATACTTTTCCTTGCTGAAGTTCTTAGACATTTGTTACTCAAAGATGGGGTTGTGTCCTAAACTTTGTCAGAACTGCCTTCCACTCAATAAGGACACCTCGCATATGCACACGTATCTCCTTCCACAACCAGAGGAAACTTCTTGTAACAGAGCAGTGCTCCACAGAAGGTTAGGTTACAATCTGTTGTCTTTATACTGCCATGTTCTGGAAAATCTGTTTCAAGTTAAAACCAGAAGAAGTTGGGTTCAAAAGTATGGGTATTGAATTTGAAACTTGGTTGCCTTAGCCTACTGCTCTAAACAAACTAAGGAGTAAGCTCCACTGAACGTATTGGGACATCTAAATATGTGTAGGATTGTGCTGTTGGAAGCTTAATAGTATTTAATAGCTTATAGCTGTTAACAAGAGATTGAAACACTGAATACCAGTGCATATTGTCACTATTACCAAATGTTAAATACTTTTGCATGCTAGCTATGAAGTACAGTATTGCCAAACACTCTTTTTCCTGATTACTAACAAATACTATACATATCAGAAATTTTTAAACTGGAACTAAAATTCATACTAAATTTTGAAATCTACTGAATATGGTCAGGTATGAGCATTTTGAATATTAGATAGGCTTACCAGATCTCCAACCGGGACAGAGTGCTAGACCTTTAGGAGAAGGAATGTGGGCAGGTGTAGCTTGTTAAACCTTAGAGCACAATCCTAGGCATGTCTATTCAGAAGCAAGCCCCATTGTGTTCAGTGGGGCTTGCTTCTGAGTAGACATGCCTAGGATTGTACTCTAAAGTTTAACAAGCTACACCTGCCCACATTCCTTCTCCTAAAGGTCTAGCACTCTGTCCCGATTGGAGATCTGGTAAGCCTAATATTAGACAATATTAAAATATATCAAGTATGTCTCCCCTGGGAGACATTCCCCTCCATTGGTAGGATGTGGCATTAGCTTGTATTCCTCGGATGGTGGGAGGGAAAGGAGCTGGCACTGTAGAGTCCAACAATTTGCATTCATAACCTTTATTGGCATATAAAGAACAGAAAGCTACAATATAATATAGGAACAATACACAATAATAGGTGCAAAACAGGATAGAATAAAAATTAAAATAACCAACAATTTGCTGATCAGGGTGGTGGGAGGGTCCCTCTGCTGGCTGCCTGCCATTGCCACTGGGAGTTGGGGCACAGGTAACAGCTCCATCTGCAGCGACCCAGCGCTGATTAGATAAATGAGGTAATCTTTCATTTTTGTAAGGTTCATAGCAATTAAAACATGTTGTACCCCAAATTTTGTGTTAAGTATTAAAAAAATTGCAATTTTAAAGTCTTGGGAAGCAAATTACAATTGCTTTCATGTACAAAAAAAATCCAAGAATGGATGGGATCTTTTCTTTTGATTGGTAACTTCTATCAATTTGCAGACTTTGCAAGAAGCTTGAAGAGTTAGATTATTGTGTTTTGATTCTTTTCTGGCTCACATTTTTTGCTCTAGTTAAGGTCTGTGGGTCTTTAGTATATGTCTTAAATGAGACTGAGAGGAGGCTGGATGATTATCTAAACTCCTCTGTTCCATCTTGTATTTCTTTCATGGCATGCTATTTGGGTTGTTTGTTTGGGAGAGGTTTATTCTGCCTTTCAGCCTCCAACGAGGCCCCAAGGCAGATCACATCAGTTGTCCACAATGCAATGACAACATAAAATCAATTTCTTTCTTCCTTTTCTCCTTCTCACAAGCAGTTGGTGTCTTATGACCACTGTGGGGAGGAAGGATATAGTCCAAGTTTTGAAAGAGGCAACAGCAGGTGGAGGCGGTTGGGCTTGGTCTCTCCTCCTCCTCCAAATACTAGCTCATTATTGCATTTTAATTAAAAATAATGTCATCAAAGTGTTTAGAAAGGATTTTTCTACAAACAGAAATCCAATTTTGACCATGCATCTTCCCATTTCTAGGTTAATGATTGTATTTTACTCTGTTTCTCACAAAGTGCAATATGTCCACTCCTATGCCAACTCTTCTGTCCTGTGGTGTCTTATTTTTTTTTTTAGACTATAAAACTGCAGGCAGGGACTTGTTCTTTGTTTTATACAGCACTTAGTACATAATAGGTGTTTTTATAAATAATATGGAAGGGGAAGAATTGGGAGTGACTAACCTTTTTGTCTATGATGATGATGCAAATTGTTTTGAACTGAATGTTAAAGCAAACATTCTGCAATAATGTGGCACACAGGTTTTGTTTTACTGTACTACAAACTTTCTATGATCCACTGCTGAATCTTAATTTAGTTTCATGGTACAATCATTTCAAATGTATTATAATTTCTGCCACGTCTTTATTAAAAAGTTAATTAGTGGTCAGCCAAGCAGAAAAAAACACCCCTAGTGTAGCCAGTCAAAAAGCATTGGATATGGCTATTTTTCCCTCAGACCCCCCCCCCCCCCGCTATACATCTTAGATGGTAACTAATTTTTGGCTTGGTTCCTGTCTTGGAACTGATTTTTTTTGGGGGGGGAATATGGAGTCCGCCCAGAGGTCAAACTCTAGTTTGTTTTTAACTTTAGGAACTGACTATCCCAAAAACAGAGCAATGGGCCCGGCAAAGAGGTGAGTCTGTGTAGTGATAGGCTGTCTGTTGAGATAAAATGTTTTATTCATATGTCTTGGGCTGTAAAGCTGGAAGTTTGAGTTCTGATCTCTATCTGTATAGAGCGGCTCTTATAAAGGCATAGAATAGCTCCATCCCAATATGAAAGTGCTGTTTTGTAGCTAAAACTGCCCAGTACATTCAATGCTGCTTTTGTTATAGTGACTTTATCCTCTGCATTAATCACACTTGTCCTGAAGTCTAGCCTTCTAATCTTTTGGTTTTAATTTTTCTTTAATAAGAATTCTGAAGATGCAGCCAAAACTCCTAAAGTTAGAGAAGAGATTTTCTTTTTTAGGATTTAACCAAGGGCTTACCACAAGGAGGAGCTAAAGTATCAGACTGAATTATTCTTGCAGATAAGTCTAAAGACATGCACTTTCCACTGAGATCTGTTAACATTCTTAGGAAATATGAGTTTTAGGTTTGTTTAAAAAATCACTTCAGTTCAATATACGTGTAACATAAAATGTTTAATTTTAGTAGCTCCGGCACCAGGATTTTCTAGATTTTTTCTCTAATTCCAGCAATGATTATAATAGAGTTTATTAGAAATATATGAACAGTATCTCAGAGTGCAGTTGTTACAGTTTTACATAATTATTACAGAATAGCACATATGAAGTGACCTTATACGAAGTCAGACCATTGGTTCATCTAGGCCAGTGGTTCCCAAACTGGGAGGCACGGCTCCCAGGGAAGCTGCGGAAACAAGCCTGGGGAGCCACAGAGTGCCACGGAATCCTCCTGGAAAACAGTGCAATGCCAATTGGCAGGCATTGACATAATGTAATGGGGAGCCGTGGCCAATGGTCAAAGGAGCCGCAGGTCAAAACAGTTTGGGAAACACTGGTCTAGGCCTGTGTTAGACTCATGTACAGTGACTCTCAATTAAAATGAACTAATAAGGGGGAAAGTAAATCTTCCCCTTGTGAGGGGGAAGGGGTGTCTACTAAGAGGGAAGGGGAATACCCTGGTGGAGAGAGGAGCAGCAGCACCAATGGAGGAAACTGGGGAGAACAGACTAACTACTTTCCAGGCCTGGTGCTGGAGCTGCCCTTCTCTATTTTGCCTTCTTGGCCATGGGGGTGGGCCATTGTTTGTGGTGGAGACCCCTTTTTCTGTGCCAGGGGGCCATGGGATGTGGATCTACCCTTGGTGCATGGTTGCTGGGGCTCCTCCCTCATTGCTTACCTGTGTGGAGTGTGTTGTTCTCCTGATGGGGTGCTGAGGTAGAGGCTCCACTTGGGTTGTTGTATGTGGAGTCCTCCGAGGACAAAATGGTTGCAAGAGGAATTCTGAGAAGGCAAGGGTTAACAAAATATCTTCTCATACATGTTGTGAGGGACAAGAGTCTGTTTGTGTTGAGAACCATGCTGAAAAAGCACTTGGCACGCAAAGGAAGCACTTTGCACAAAGTTCCCCTTTGAGGAACGTGAGAGGTATACCTCCGTGCTGCATACCTTGTGATCTGAGCTATGGTGTCCCTGACAGGGGCTTATAAGATTGGCAGCCAAATGTAATCTGTATCCTATGCTTCATCATGAGGGAGTGGGCGGGGCAGGAGGAGTTTCAGGAGTCGTACTTCTATTTTTCGCTTCCCCATTACTCCCTATGCCTATGGGGTTTCTCCTACTTATGCCAGGTCTGTCATTGGCGTACCATTTTTATAGCATTGGAGTCCATTGTATGAAGGGGGTTAGAATCTGGCATCTGTAGAGTTGTCCTCATCCCATTCACATCCCACCTGTATCCTCCCTGTTTTGGCCTCTCTGCCGGTGGGGTTGTGCTGGCATCCAAGCTGTGACCAAGTAATGATGCAGCATTTTTCCAACATTGAGCTGGTGTCTATGGCGCATCTGTCAGTGGGGGGGGGGGGACTGGATGGGACAGACGGACTTCTGTGCTAGTGGGTCAGTTGTTACACCAGCATATGTGGAGACAGTACACTGGCATATCTCGTGGATAGGATTGGGCCTTAGGTGTTGTCTGTATGATGGCTTCAGTTTCTTCAAAAATTAGGAGACTCTTCTTATCTGTCCGAAAGCAGGAGTCTTTCCAATTCTTACCTTAGCCACTTGCTCTAAAGACACATTACGCTTCCTCCTACTTCAGGCATACCCGCGGTATGCTCACCATTGTGCTGCTCTCCTCCTGTATCAGTGACTGGCACAATACGCTTTATCTGCTTGCTTCTCCCCTGCTTTGGCACAAAAACAGAAGGTCTTTTTGCTGCTGCTCATTCTGCTTAGTGTCCAGTTTGCTGCTGCTTTCTGAATTTAAAGCTTTGTACTAGCTGTTTTCCTTTCTGAATTGCTCGATGATAAACATTTGTCCTCTGTTTTGGAGCCTGAAAGTTCTTTCAAAGGCATAGTTCATAGGCTTGGAAATACAGTTCTTAAAAGCAGCAGAAATGTGTTTGGATTTCTGTCATTGAAATAAATGCAGATGAGTTGAGATTTTTTTTTTTTGTTGCTTACACAGTTAGGTCCTTATTTGCACAATTTCAGAGAGATTGGATATATGATGCCTTAAAATTGTAGTACAAATACTGGAAGTGCTGTGCAATTTGCATGGAAGCTGTAGAGAAAGTGATAAGTTGAGACAAGTTAAGGCATTCTCTGGGGGCTGAGACTGCCTAATCCCCTTTAATCAGCACCCATTATCCACTTCCCAAGGAAAGTCACCATTCCCAAAGGCTGAAATTTCTCGAATCTCAATTAAATAACCACTCACTGTGATTTTGCGCTGCCCTAGGCTGTACCCGAGTCACATCCCCTACCTTTAAATAAGAACCACATCATCTTTTTGTCATATTAGAGTATGATACAGGAAACAGCAGATGACGTAGGTAGTGTTTTTGGGATGACAGCCAGGCAGGGTGAAGTAGCAGCGACTGTAGGCTTCAGGCACTGCCAAGGCAGCAGCGAAGGAGTGAGCAAGCAGGTTGGACAGGTCCGAGGCAGCGGATGCATGAAATGAAAACTGGATCACGCCCCTGAACATTTTAGGTTCTAGGAACCACCTCAAGCAATTGTGAACTACCTGATGCTGCTTGGTATAAGTGAAGTGGGAGTAACCTTGTGCTGGATGTGTATCCTAAAATTATTGTATATACTTGCATATAAGGTGATCTTGCATATAAAACTAGGGGCTAGTTTTGAGCCAAAAATCCTGACATTTACTATGACCCTTCAGTAAGTCGAGGGTAAAACTTAAGACCATGACTTCGTCTTTCTGAGAGACCGCTGCAGGTTGAAGACCCAAGTTGACTAATGAAAAGGCATTTACCAAACCTAGGGCGAAATCCTGTGTAAATATAGGCCAGCGGAGCCTACAAACCTCAGGATTGTCTAGAACTCAGTCCAAACACAACTGCTCTACACAGGAATGTGTCTAGGTTTCTAGGAGCTCTTGGCAAACTGCTCTCCACGAGTCTCAAGGAAGTTGGTCTGCCACCACCATAGAGAGGTTATGTGCACAGAAATGATCTTGGGAATCAGCAGTGGACCCTTCTGAAGATCCTGGTTACTGCCCAATGCTTCCATGCAGAGGCGTCATTAGGGGGACGGGGGTCCACGGGCGCAGTGGTGTCGAGTTCGGAGGGGGTGCATGAAGACATGAATCGTTCCCGACAGCAGTGCACTTCATGCTGGCCCTGACTCTAGTAGGTAGCTTTTCCCCACTCGTATTTATTTATTTAAAAAAATTATATCCCGCCTTTTCCTATGCCGAAGGCAAATGCCCAAGGCAGCTTACAACAGATTAAAATACATAATTTAAAATACATAAAATAAGTTTAAACAATACATAATACATAAACAAATTTAAAAAACAATAAAATCCACTGGGGGGGGCGACAGTATGGAGCAGAGATGCATTTCTACTCATGTGTCTAGGGAAATCAAGTTAGTTTAATTGGCAGCTGATACTTGCTCAAATTGAGAAAGCTCCTGGAATCGAAGAAGAATTATCTAAGACCGCAGTTCAACTGGGGACTACCTTCTGCCTCAGGATATAGCATTATTAAATCATAAAGCTGAAGTTCCAAGCCCCTGCTTGTGTAAGCACTGTATTATCAAGAGCCTCCATTGGAGGACAGTAGAACACAGCAAATCAGGATTGACTACATATTGATGCTCTAAAGAATCATTTAAATACGTTGAAAAAAGAAAATGTTTTCCAACATAGCAAGGTCTGGTGTTGTTAAGTCTCAATAGTTTGTATATATTCTGTCCATTTAATATCACCAGCTATGTTTCCCCCCTTTTTGATTTGGCAGTTCTTCAGATTTCTTCTGAACAGCTATAGGCAACCATTTATTTATGACTTGTTTTGTTCTTCAGAGTGGCTTACACAGGGTTCAGGCAGTGTTCCATCCCAGCTGAAAGCTGCTTAACTTTAAAAGTATGAAAGCAGCATGTGGCCACAGAATTCTCTGGATCCCAGCTGTGCTGCATCTGCAATGTGGATCTCGTTACTGATTTGTCTGTCAATATTTACATGACTAAGGCGAATATTTTCAGATTTTGTACATCTATTTAAAAGGAAATGTACAGCAAAACCTTATTTGGCTTATCTCACAACTGAAGTTTAGGAACCCTGTCTTGTACTGGGTCAGGATTGTGAACCATCTAGTTTGGCATAGTCCATATTGACTGGCAATGGTTCTCTAGGGCTTCAGACATGAATCTTTCCCTACCTAAAGATGCCAGGCAGGCATTGAACATGGAACCTTCTGCTCGCAAAGAACAGTATATCACTGAGCTATAGCCACTTCCCTGGGGCTTGCTTCTGAGTAGACATGCCTAGGATTGTGCTCTAAGGTTTAACAAGCTACACCTGCCCACATTCCTTCTCCTAAAGGTCTAGCACTCTGTCTTGGTTGGAGATCTGGTAAGCCTACTTATATACGACTACTCATGACTTGTGTAATTGGTCACTACTCAGATTCAAATGACCTAAGAGCCCTGGTCACTGCTTAAAAGCTTATGCATGAAACCTGTGCTGCATGGAAAGATGGTAATCAATAACATAGGACAGAGGTTCCCTAACTCCTGGGAAGGCCCTACGCTGCTCTAAGTGGCAGCGGGGCCTTCCCAGGGATCGCGACGGCGCATCAGGGATCGCGCCGCCGCCACCGCCGCAGACGATAAGGTCCGATTTACCTGTATTGGTGGGCAGTGGGTGTCCGGCGGGGTGTGTGGGGAGCCTGTGGACCCCTCCGCAGGCCTCCCCGAGCGTCGGAGCAGCGCTCCGATGCGATTGCAACTCACTTCCGGTTTTATGCGAAACCGGAAGTGGGTTGCGATCGCGTTGGAGCGCTGCTCCGACGCTTGGGGAGGCCTACGGAAGGGTCCGCAGGCTCCCCACACACCCCGCCGGACACCCACTGCCCACCAATGCAGGTAAATCGGACCTTATCGTCCGCGGCGGTGGCGGTGGTGGCGTGATCGCGGACGCGCCGTCATTGTCACCACGGGTTGCCACGCCCCTTAAGGGTGTAGCAACCCTTTCTTCCCGGCTGGGGCATCGCGACGCCCTAGTTTGGGTAGCACTGACATAGGACCACTTGGTTAAGCTGAATGTCGCCACCTACTAGCTTCCCTTGATGTGGAAGTGACTGCAGAGAGGTGGTAATACTGGGCTTAGCCAGATGATCGAAATCTAGTCTAACAGAGTTACATGTATCATGTGATAAATTATACGTGGCTTCTACTTGGCCCCAGTAATCACTTTTTAGATCTTCTGCTTGGCACTGACAAATCAGGCTTATTTGGGATGAATGTCAGGACACATTTAACATTAAATACATTAACATTAAATCACCTCCCCTTTCCCCATTTTTAATTTTCTCCTATAACTCTTCCCTATGAGAACTAATGCTCAGTGTGTCAGACTTTCAGTACATTCAAAACACAATAGCAAGGATCTTTCCAAACACATTATTCCCCATTCATTCAAGTGTGTAGGTATGTATTGATTGATGCAATTGATTTCTTCATTGTGTACATGAATAGTATTCAGACTTCAATTAATTTTTCCTTTTCGTACTTTGTCGCTAACGCTGGGTACAGTTTTACAAACAACCCCCCTTGACTGAGATACAGCCAATTAAAATGTAAGTAACAACTGATGATGACATATCTATACAGTATATGGTCCAATAGACAATTATCATTATTATAATCTATGTTCAGTCCAGGGACTGTCACCTGTAGGGGTGGCCAAACTTGCTTAATGTAAGAGCCACATACGATAAACGTCTGATGTTTGAGAGCCACAATATTTAAGAAGCATTTAAATTCTTAATATATTTACTCACCATGAACATTAAAGTTATGTTTTAAGCCAGTGGACTCTCAGTTTATACTTGGAAAATAATTATAAAGCTTGAAAATTTCTTATTTACCTTTTATATTAATTGTGATGCAAAAAGGAGCTCAGCCAACATATTTCTGAGAGCCGCACATTATATGTCAAAGAGCCGCATGTGGCTCAGGAGCCACAGTTTGGCCACCCCTATACATATAGCAATTGACTGATTAAATGAAAGAAAGTTGAATCAACTAAAACTATGTAGTTCAACCTTACAGAGATCTGGCGTCCATTGGTGGTTCAACAGTAAGAACTAGAATGAAGCTACTAGAAGCCTATGGGGGCTTCTAACCCCTAGTCCAGGTGGAAGGGGGGCTCATAAGAACATAACATAAGAACATAAGAAGAGCCCTGCTGGATCAGGCCAAAGGCCCATCTAGTCCAGCTTCCTGTATCACACAGTGGCCCCACCAGATGCCTCAGGGAGCACAAGACAACAATCTTGCTGGGTTTCAGAGTCATTCCTCTCTATCCACTTAAGCCCTGCTGATCTTGCTTGGTTGTTACTTCAATGCTGTTTTGAAAGGGGAGGGGCTACCCTTCCTCCACCTCTCACAGGACAGCTTCACTGGGCTGCTGTCTCTCTGTGGCTGCAGAGGCAAAGCCCTCAGTCTGTCACTACAGCCTCCTGTCTGTCACTAAAGCCTCATCACTGGCAGCACAAGCTGAGGCCTTTATACTGGAGCTTGCCTTTATGGGCATGTGCAGCTCAAACCCCAAAACCATCCCCCAGTGCTTTTGTTGCCTCAAGCAACCAAGAAACGTACCTTTTAAAGTACTGTATACGAAGTTGCAGGATCTGACTGTGGGATGTCTAGTGGCTGCGCAGTGCTGGTGGGAGAGTTGTTCACCCACAGTAGCAGACTCAGCAGCTGTGCACAAGGGTTGGTCGACTCCTGGGGGCGCTTGACGGGTGCAAGTTCAGAGAAGGCAGAGCTGGTCCTGGACAGAGCCAAATTAGATGTTTGTTTGTGTGTGTGTGTGTGTATATATATGCGCGCGCGCGCACACACACACACACACACACACACACACACACACACACACGATATGTTTAGCATCATCCTGATGCTCCTTTTGAAACCAGAAAAATCAATTCTAGCAGGGCAAATGAGATGCAAAAAGCAGTAGGGTGGCTGCTTAACTCTTTCTTCAACTACTATTTTTCCATTCCAAATTGCTCCTTAAGTGAGTCTTCCTCCCATGGGGTTTAAATGAGGGAAAACATGCACTTAATTCCCCATGGGAGGATAACACTGCAATTTTGCAGTAGGAAAAATGTTGGTAAGGAAAGCATTAAGCACCTCCTACCCCCACTACCTTCCTGATCCAAAGTGTCCCTTCTGAATCTGGCACTCTTATTAGATGTCACTGCATAGAATATTCATGCCACTAGAACAGAGAATGCTTGTAATTGTCCTGGAAAGAGTCTTGTTAATATGTTCAGCAATGATTTCAATTATTGCTTATTTTTACTTCAATATCATGTCAAGCTCCGGCTTCCTGAGTGTGTGCATTCCACCCCCCTTTTTGGCCTGATATTTTAAAAGTCGTTGACACTAATACTGGGACTGACTCATTTAGTTACACAATATATTGTTTTCATTTTTGCCTAGGAGCATGCTTTCAAATAATTAAAACGGCAGCCCACCATTTGGCCTGTTTAGAAGGAGTACAGTGCCAAGTTCTCAAAGGTTTACAAACAAATCCATGTGCAGTTAAATACACAGACGCATATGATAATATTGCTACAGACAATTGTACGATACTCTGTTTTGTACTTGACCCTCAACTGAGAAGAATGTAGTACCACCATTGGTCTGTTTGATTGCTCTGGGCTTTTGATGATAGTTACATAAATAATTCCAATCAGCAGCTTGACACGAATAATTTTTTTTGCTGCACGAAGTGCTTTATAGGCTCTCAACCCAATCCAGGAACAGTGATTTGTGCATAGGAACAGATGGCTTTTGCAGTCGGGTTGCCCTTCTGAATTGTGCAAAGGGCTGTTGTATAGGGAAGCACTCATCATCATCCAACACCGAGAGGCGCACATAGGATATGTGAATTTCCTGTTTGGGAAACGATTCCTTCCGAGAATGTGTTCTCTCTTTCTCCAGCTGACAATCGGTTCTGTCAAGCTGACAATACTTGTCATTTGTTCAGTAGGAGGATGTGCATGGATCGCTGGAACAGGACCAGGATTTCGTATCTAGATTTTACAGATGGGAGACAGAGGCTGAGACAGAGGCTTTCTTAAGGCTACTTAGTGAGTTCACGGATTGTTTATATAGTGCCACCCACGTACATGCTGCCCTGTCAGACAAAAAGACAGTATGGGGAAAAGAGGCAGTGGGGGGGGGGGGATGAAGGCAGGGGTAAACCAGAGTTGATGAACAAGGATCTGATCCAGATTTCCCAAATTAAATGCTATATAAATTACAGTGGTATGCCCAAGGAGAAGGGTAGAGTCTCTCTACTCGCACTGCGGATCTCTTTTCGGACTCTAGCAATTATGTACAGGATAATTGGCTCCTGGCTCACCAACAGTACAATCCTATGCATGTGTTTATGCAGAAGCAAGTCCCATGGTGTTTGGTGCGGCTTTCTCCCAGGAAAGTGTGTATAGGATTTCAGCCCAAGGCAGTGGTTCCCAAACTGGGAGGCGTGGCTCCCAGGGGAGCTGTGGAAACCAGCCAGGGGAGCTGCGGAGTGCCACGGAATCCTCTCAGAAAACAGTGCAATGCATTAACATAATGTAATGGGGACCCACGGCCAATGGTCGCCAAAGGTCAAGGGAGCCACAGGGGCAAAAATATTTGGGAAACACTGGTCCAAGGGATCTCCTGCCAGAGCAGCCAAGACTTTCCCCTTGATCTGGCCAGGAAAGGCTGCTGCTGGAAAGGTGAATTGTGATTCCATACCCATATCCAGGTGCTGTGGCCATCAGGAATCTAATTTTGAGTGCATGTCTTGTTGCTTCCTGTTGTTAGGGATTCCTTTCAGCTGGCTAGTCCTGTGGAAAGAATTCTCGAACGTGTGAAGTGGACCAAATCTGTAAAGGGAGGGAATGATATCATCTGGTTTGAAAACTGCAGTAGTTCATGCTCTGCTAAAGAATCCCTCTCTAGATACCACTGTATTGGATAACTACTGGCTAGTCGCTAAATATAAGATAGGACTGGGACTAGAGAGGTAGGATTGGCTTTCTTCATGTGCAGCAATGCTTTCCTACTACATTTGCTTCCAGCAGCCTCTTGTGCCCCAATAAGCTACACCTGAGGATCAGGGGACTGCCTGGAAAGGCATAAGAAGTTGAATATAGAGGGTGTCGGGGAGATCAGCAGGAATTGGGGGCCTTCCTTGTGGGAGCAGAAGCATCTTCTGCACTTGCAAGTACTGTAGCTTTTTCAGTTGCAGCCTTTAACAGTGTTTCCTGGTGTTCAAAAATATTGAATCTAATGTAACGTTCTTGTAATGAAGTGATAGCAGAATTCCGTACATTTCAGCGTACCCTTTTTATGGCTCAGACAGAGCATCCAACTCCTGTGGAGGTTGCCATTCTTTTCTTCTGTTATATAAATTGTTGCTTTCAGAGCAAAATGACTGCAGCTACCATAAGCGCTCCCTTTCTGTTTGTGTCTTCACTATCCATTTGTGCAGTAACTGCACTTTCTGTTTATACACAAGGCACCAAACACAACAGATTGTAAGAGCTTTTTGAACTCGCAGATGGGATTGACTTCTGCTTTTAAATGAGTTGTAAATTGCTAGAGTCCAGTTCAAAGGGCCTGACAACAAAAAGGTTTCTGTGTCTGACTTGCTGGTGCCAACCATCAAAATTAGGATTCACTGTCACAAATTCTAATTTATGCCAAGAAGATGGCTACTTTGGCCATGCATCACAGAAGCAACAATCCTTTGAATTTAATGACAAATTGATTTCTGAATCCCAGTTTCCCTCCTCCTCCTCCCCCCCGCCCCTGGTAGGTTTGGCCCTTTCCTTTGTGTCACATATCTTTTTTTTTCCCTCCAGAGATTTAGTGATATATAAACATGACATGTAGGTTCATTAGACTGACCAGAAGTGACACTTTGTCACTTGTGAGAGATCAGGTATATAAGCAGTGCCAAATTAGGTCTAGCTACTGGCCAGTAAATTGCAGGATAATTGACAGGAGTCCACTCACATTTGACTGCAGGTTTTTGGGATTACAACCTATAAAGACTGTACTTGATCATACAAAATTAGTACCAGATGGCTGAGTCCAGTTTCCAATATCAATATTAGTAGCAACAACATCAAAAACCAAACCTTTCCCAAGATATGCATAAGCATTTCAGTAGAGAGAATGCCACATTTTTCCTGCCATTATGAAGGTGGGAGAATCTTTGCCCTGTCCCTCCATCACATGAAACCAGAGTGGGCAATTTGGAGCAACTTATTGGGTGTTTCACACAAACAGGGCGGGTCTGGGGCATCCATTAGCTCAGTTCATCTGCTTGGTAGGCTCAGTGTGCCTCGAGCCATTTTTTACCCTCCCCCCACTGAGGCTAGCTAGTTGCCATTTGGGGTTGCATAGGAATTTTTAGCTGTTCATCCAATTGGCAGGTAATGAGGGAATAGATGGTGTTGTGCTGCCCCCTCAGGGTAACATGCACACGAATACACCAGTACCCCCCCACACACACACATAATAAGCACACGTGATGCAGAACTTGGAAGAAATTATGGGCCATGTTTATTGAAGTCATTATAGATGTGTTTATTTGCAAATGGTGCTGGCTTCTTTGCTGTCCCATACCAGGGATACCCACGAGTTAGCCCCCAACCAATCCTGGTTGGGCAAATCGCCCACGTATGCTGGAGGAGAGCGTTGCAAATTAGCCCCAACTGCACATGTGCAGAGCTGCATTTTTTTAAATAGGACCCACTGCAGGGTTTACAGTCCCTTGTTGGTTATAATTGATTTAATACACATGACCCAATAATAATCTACAAGCTTTGTCTCATGTGTACCCCAATAAGAGGGTGCCAGGGCAACTATATTTAACAAGTTACCCCCTCGTTTGTTTGTTTTTGCCTTGCTTAACATCCAACCTGACATAGACGTTCGGAGAACTCATAAATCTTGGGGTATATGGGTCTACTTTCATAAACCATGCTTAAGATTTTGTGTCCTTTTGGTTGGTCTTAATAAAGGTATTGCCAGATTGCACCTTTTGGATTCTCTGAAGACGATGATTCCTAAACTTTTTTTTTTGTGGACTTCATACTTGTTTTACCTTGATCACCATTACAGCAGTCATTCAGAAGCCCATGTCTGCAACTGAACTCCTTCTGTATTCCAGTGTAGCTCTATTACATACAAGCACATGAGTAAATGTACAAATTGCAGGGAAAGGAGAAACATTGCTACATAGCATGTACTGTAGATGTACATGCTCTGTACCACAGAAACATGATCCTTCAGTCACAAAGACACTATTATTTGGAGTGATTCTTGGTTGGTCCTAAAGAGTTGTGTCTTCACTGACAAATATCTGAATGACACAGAACACTAAGCTAATAATGGTCCCCTTTCTCCATACCTCCATATGCCCTTCAGATGTACCAGTGTTACATTTTAATTTAGTGTTTGTCAGAGTTTGTTTTACAAAAGGACTTAAATTGTCTTGATTTCTGCTGAGGTTTCACAAACCACATGAAAGTTTTCCACAGACCGCAGATAACAACCACCACTTGAAAGGGTGATCACACATGATGTGAAATGCATTATTATAGTCCACATTTATTTATTTTTCTTTAGGAGCTGCAAGGAGGACAGGGAGAGAGAGAGAAAAAATCTGAAGTGGAATGATGGTGGAGGAGGAGCGGAATTTAACTCCCTTGCTTTGCAGTACTGACAAAAATTCAGGAAGTTGGTAGCAATAGCAGATTTCCTTCTAGGGCAAATTGCAGCTTTCATATCTTTTTGTTGTTGTTGTTCAGAAAGTGATGTGGGGGGAAAGGGTTAAATCCCCACTGCACTGCACTCCTGAACCAGATTGGCTTCTTCCCACATCTGCTATCTTAAAACAAACAAACAGAACTACAACAATGCATTTAACATTTTAACCTTAGCCAATGCATTTAAGGTTTGACCCTTAGCCATGAAAATAAAGTGGCCTGGTTATCAAGCTTTCTGTTCCATTTAAGTATTGTTTGTGTGTCTGTGAATGAGACACTGAATGTTGTTTATTGTGATTAATAATGGTTCAGGCACAGCTATAAAGATAAGGTTCGACCAACAAGTCTTCTGCCAACTTTGTGTAAGAACGTCTATTCTGCATAACTTCCACAAATCATATGCAGCACTTAAATCTGCCTTTGCATCATTGATGGGCTTGTCCTGATATTCATAACACGCATTACTGCGCATACGCTATGGTTGTGCATACACCATATTTTAGCCTTTGATTGCTTTACTGTAATGTAACTCTGCATATAACTTCAAAGCCATGGCTAGAATAAAAAGCACCAATCTGGCAAAAGACAGCTAGGGGCAAACTTCTTCCAGCAGAATATGGAAATGAATGACAACCGCCCGTGACAAAATCTAATTTACTGCAGTCTAAATGGTACATGCACAAGTCCTATTCTAGCAATCGGTGATCAAGGCTTGATTCCAAATTATGTTTTGCCAACAGTGGTAGACGGAGTGAAAGTAATTTGAAGATAGCACATGTTTCTAATTTGGTGCTACAGTATATGTTTGGTGGAAGTAGCCTATCCCCCCATACTGTATATTTAGACATAAATCAGATATGCATACATTTTAATTTATTTTATATCCCATCCTTGCATAAAAACATAAGAAAAGCCTTGCTGCATCAAACCAAAGGCCCTTCTAGTCTAGTGTCCTGTTTCCCACAGTAGCCATACCAACCAAATGCTCTGGGAAGATGGCAAGCATATACCTCTCACATCATTGTTCCCTTGAAGCTGGTATTCAGAAGCACACTGCATCTGAACCTGGAGGTAGCATATTATGAGCAGTGTTTCTTTAAGCTGTGGGGCAGCACTGCTCAAAGCCCTGGGAAGCCAAGTTCTGCACAGCTCGGAGCTCAGCATTCCCGTAAGTCTGGTGATGTATGACATCATCGTGCATCTGGAAATGCCACAGGGCTCTGGTGCAGCAGCTGAAGGGGTCTGCCCACCAGCCTGGACCCCTTAAGTGGGATTATTGATTATAACCAGTGATAGACATCCTCCATGAATCTTACTAATCTCCTTTTAAAGCCACCTAAGCTAGTGCCCATCTCCACATCTGTGGTAGTGACTTTCATAAATTATGCAGTGTGTGAAGTACTTCTGTTTGTCCATCCTAAATCTCCCATGGAATTTTATTGACTGACCCACGACTAGGTTCTAGCCAAGACCAGGCTTTCCATGAAGTGGCCCAAAAACAACCACGTTGGAGGGGTGATGATGTTTTGAGGGTTGGGGCAGCAGCAGCTCTTTTCTTCCTCAAGTGTCACCATTGGAGGAAAAAGGGGGGAACTTGCTGTGGTTACACCTCCTCAGTCTTCTTGCCCACTTTCAAAAGCAACCTCTTCCAGTGCCACCTCTGTTTTCCACATGGGTCCTGTTTCAAATAAACAGGAAGAGCAGAGCATGCTGGGAGCGCTCCATTCTTTCCTGTTTATTTAAAATAGGATCTGTGTGAACAGAGGCAGTGTGGGAAGGAAAGATTATTTCGTCTCTCTTCCCCCTCCCCTCTCCTTATTCACCTAGGGGTGGGGGCAGGAGTTGCTAAAGTGCACGACAGGTGCTTTTTGTTGTTGTTGTGGTGGTGGTGGTGGTGGTGAATGAAAGGGCAGCACTTTTCACTCGTCTCGGACACCAGCCAACCTTTGGCCAGGCCTTGTTCTAGTGATATGAAAGAAGCAGAAAAATGCCTCTCTTTTCACCCTCTCCACATCATACATAATTTATAGGACTAGCAGCAATGCTATGCACATTATATTTAAGAATAAGCCCCATTGAACTCAGTGGGACTTGCTTCTAAGCAGACATACATAGGGTTGTACTATCATTCATGCCCCCCCCCCCAGTTGCGTTTTCCCTAAATGAAAAAGCTCCAAACATTGTCGTTTTCTTCCAGGGAGTTCAAGGTTGCATACCTACCTTCCCAGGTGGTCTGTCATTATGTCCTGGTGTGGATCATTGCCAGCATGGAACTCCCCCCATGCAAGTCAAATATTAACATAACATTTGACATGCATATTGGGAAATAACAATGGAAAACAGATCTGGTTGAATTCTAAAAAAACCAAAAATCATTCAAAGTTTCACTTTACAGTCTGACCATGCGAACCTCTCTATTTCAGCAAAAAAAAGTTAAACATTTCTTACCTTTTGAAGTTTATAGAATCCTGTGAGGTTACATCAAAACTGTTCTATCAGTTTTTGGTGGCTTTTTCTTTTTGGTTCAATATACCAGAAATCAGTTTGACAGGACTATCGGATAAAATCACATCATCTCAGCGATATTAAAAGCTTAGAGCATTATATTTCTCCAGCTGTTACTTCTAGATAGCAGGAAACTGATTAGCTACACTCTCCTTTGATTTTCTCTTACCTTATCTGTATACTGTGATGGGTACTTGGTCAATTTGCATAGGTCATAGTGGAGAATATAAATGTGACTTTCAGTTACCTAAAAAAATTATATAAATGGTATTTCAGGTATCTGGGTGTTTCAGCAACTAAACTGTGATTTGATTCTAAACTATTTGAGACGAAGCGATTTAAAAATAGAACTAAGTGTCACCCAACAGAGATCTCTACATTTCCCCCCATTTTTAATATTTCTGATCTGTTATGAATTGGCAGAGGAGAGGAGCTGCACAGCCAAAACTATCACTGTTAATATTTTCTTGAGTGTAGTGCATCAGTCTGTACTTACTTTGACATTCATTTTCAGATGTCAAAGGTTTTCAGTTTCATCATAAACCACACGAAAGTGCATACCGTATATACTCACATATATGACGATTTCACTGATAAAACGAGGGCAGGTTTTGAGTCAAAAACTCAGGGCTTCTATTCCAGCTGCGCAGTTGGCTACCCATTTTCTCCACTACCTCCGGTCGCGTTGCGCTTGCGTCTGGAGGCGCGTGAGCATAGGGGACAGGTCGCCCCGCCCGAAACGCTGCCCTGGTCTCAACCAGTTTCTTCATGCAAACAGTCCCTCCTGATTGTCCCTCCTTCTAATAAATCTCAATGGTGATTGGATGAAACACAAGTGTGCTCCGATTGGCTGAAAACCGCCTCATTCCATTGGTCAAATAGTTAGCTCCTCTCAAAACATGAGCCTGGTCCACTGCTGATCGCAATGGAACTCAGGAGAGCACGGCTCTCCTGCGTTCCGATGCAATCAGATAACAAGGAAGCCACACAGCTCCGCACTCTCTGCACGCGCCCGGGACGCACCAGAATTCATGCAGTGGAGGTCAGCCTTAAGGCTCAACTTCTGATAGGTGAATAATAATTTGTTTGTGCATGGCTCTTCAGAAAAACTAGTAATTCATAATTCATAATAATTCCTCCATACAGCTCCGTTCTGTAGGGTTCAAAACGTGATTTCCCCCTCCACCAAGTATCCTATGGTATATAGATATCTATAACTCCTTTTTATACAAAGAAACATGGATTGGTAGGTGGTGGTGAAGGAGGAAGATAGCACGAACATTTTCCTCCTCTTTGCTTTGTGTCTCTCTTTTTCAGGATTAGGATATCAAATTGGGGAAAAAGAAGTGTGAGCAAAATAAAAAAAAAACTGCCCAAACACATGTCTTGGATGATATCTAATTCTGATCAATAGAAAGAAATTGGATGAAACAGTGAAGATGCCAGATAACTGGGGGGAAATGATAGTTGGAAGTTATTGAAGAAACTGCTGAGGTTTAGTTTTGACAACTTCTAAAGACAATAATTTTAGCTTACTTTTAAGTACTTTCGTTCCTCTGGTTTTATGTAATCTGCTTTAACTTCTCTGAATGTCTGCAAATTTTCTTCTAGTGTACTTTTAAATAAATGAAACTAACTGTATACCCAGCCAGTTACAGAATAATAAAGCTTTCAGAAAGCTGTTATGACCCATTATATTTCCCTTGGAAAAATTCCAGTTCCCCATAAAATACATCTTTCTTAAAATATTGGTAGTTTGATGCTCGAAAAGCTTAAATAAACTGTGCTTGGTGACCATTGCATATAATTCAATCAGTCAGTGACTGTGGTGGGTTCATTATAAAATATGCATTGACCCACTTAAAATATTTTTTAAAGATGTATCTGTGCTTTTAAGTGTAAACCTATGAAAAGCTGATTAAAAACTTGCTTGATGAAGGATTGCATTGGGTGCAGAGATGGAAGGTTAATTTGGACTTCTTCCTGACCAACCTCTAGTTCCCAAGTGTCCAAAGCCAAATCCAGTTCCTCTCTTATGCAACTTCAATTCCTCCCCCTCCCCATCTATATTCTAGTGAAGATGATTGGCACATATTCCCTAAACAAAATTACCCCAAAGGTGGCCGCTCTGGCATTTGCTCTTTTCAATTTGCCAGGATCATTGAAAGATAGTACAGTACAGGTGGGCCCCCATATCCACTGATTCGCTATCCACGGTTTCAGTTATCCACGGATCGTGGGGAACCCCCCAGGCTTTAACTTTTTTTTCCCAGTAAGCTTCGTTTCTTCCTTAAAGAAACAGGAGAAGCAGCCAGAGGCTGCTTATTACAGGCAAGTAGAATGAGACTAAGTACTAGAGAGGCTCTGCAAGGTTAACAGAAACCTTGCAGAGCCTCTCTCGGACTTAGTCTCGTTCTACTTGCCTGCAATGTAGGCTGCTTCTCTGTTTGTTTTAAGGAAGAAACAAAGCTTGCTGGAAGAAAAATAAGAACTGGGGGGGGGGCAAGCATGCCTGCTTGGAGGGGAGGCAGGGTGGGGGGCCCTCAGGAAACCATGGAGGGGGTGTTCGCTCTTATCCATGGTTTCAAGTATCCACGGAGGGGCCTGGAACATATCCCCAGCGGATATGGGGGCCCACCTGTACATAGCCAATCATCACCTTCTCCCTGCACGGATCCTTGATGAGGAGGAACAGATCATTTCAGAGTTTGTGTGCTAGAGGTCTGTCGGGTCAGCCAAGGGGAACCACTTTACTTTTAAACAGAAATTGTTCTCATGATGTTGTCAAGACAACTTGGAAAATATTCTCTGGCTTCCCACTCTTTAAAGGCAGGCAGTAGAACCTGTTTCTTCTCTCTTGCTCCACCACTGCATTTGAATGTGTATTTAAATATACATGAATACACAAGCATGAATCAAATTCTTCATGGGATACATTCTGAGGTGCATCTAAATGAGCATCTGGCAAGATGCTCCCTAGTCTTTGCCATGTTTTGGCAGGTCAATTGCCACAATGCAGTAAAATGGGGAATGTTGACTTGTTAGTGGCACTTTTTTATGCATCAGGCTTCCTGTCTGTTGGCATCGTCTCAATGTGGGGCTTGGGAGGGCTTGTCAAGGCCAATAAAGGTTCTATTGAGACTGGGACTCTATGGCATCAAGTTGCTCACTTGGAGCTATCCAATGTCCTGCAATTCCAATCTTCCTTTTGATCATCAAGACTCCACACCACTCTTCCTGGGTCCTTGTGTGAAGTTGTGACACCTGTGCTGAAGTAGCAGCATAGTGTTATGAATTGGTACCGAGCATCCATGGCAACAGAGTAGCTTTAGTTGAGTGTCCTTACTTTGGTCTAAATCTGAATCCTGTGAGTCATTCATCCCCCCCCCCCCCCCGCGGTTGCTTCCAATATTTCTCCTTTCCTATTATTATGAGTGAAGCCTGACTAGGAGCTAGCATTGTTGTTCAGTCATTCAGTCGTGTCCGACCCTTCGTGATCCCATGAACCATCTCCCGCCAGGCCTTCCTGTCCTCCACTATCTTCCTGAGTTCGCTCATTTTCATGTTCGTTGCATCGGTGATGCTGTCTAACCATCTCATCCTTTGCCTTCCCCTTTTCCTTTTGCCTTCAACCTTTCCCAGCATCCAGAGAGTCCTCTCTTCGCATTAGGTGGCCAAAATATTTGAGTTTCAGCCTCAGTACCTGTCCTAATCGCAAAATGGCTGCAATTTTGAGATCATGCCTAGAATGCCCGACCAATTCTTAAGATATTGGAAAACTGTGTGCCAGTCAAAACAAGGTCGTTTGGTGTTATAATAGAGCAATGAACTCAAAACCTTTGATATCCCCTACTAAATTTTTTGATTGAATTTGCCTTGCCCTTACTTTGGGCAAGGACAGTGCCCAAAATATTTTGTTAAGGTGAGGAAATGACCATTGCCCCAACCTTAACCCAAATCTTTTGAATGGACAGCAAGCCCAACCCACTGGAACTGGGTGTGAACAGGACACTCAACCAGAATGGTGTAGTGGTTTGGGTGTTGGACCTAGACCTGGACGATCCACGTTCAAATCCCTGCTCAGCCACGAAGCTTCCTGGGTGACCTTGGGCCAGTCACTATTTCTCAGCCTCACCTACCTCACAGGGTTGTTGTGAGGACAAAAGGAGGGAAGGCACCATGTATACCACCTAAGGTCCATGGAGGAAGGGCGGTATAAATATGGGAAATAAAAATAAATAAATAAATAAAATATAAATAAATAAAAGCTGAAACACAATTAAAATGCCCAGAGGCCAGAATATGCCTCAGGAAAACAAAAGACTACATGGTGGTCTAAGAGAAAAAGCCCTTTAAAAGATATGGCCAGTGAGTCACAATTTGGAATTCCATCTTACAAGTTGTAGCTGGAGTAGCTGTAGCTGCCATGCTCGTAACAGCACCCCCACATTCTTGCTTAAAAGACAGCATTTCCAGAGAGCCAGGAAGGTGCCTACGGCTGCTTCACCTGTCGTACCTTCCTTGTTTTCTTCTCTCTTCTGCCTCCCTGTTTCTTTTTCCAGTTAACCTCTCCCATGAAGTGCCAAGCGCCTTGCTACCTGGCAATGGAACTACCCCAAAGCACTGCTCTCTCTCTCTCTCTCTCTCTCTCTCTCTCTCTCTCTCTCGGACCAAGCTAAGTCACACATGAAGTACCACATTGCCCCCTTCCCCTCAGTAGGTCAATGAAGCAGAAATCACACCAAAGGTGACATCACCCAAACATTAGGCTTAGGAGTGTGCTTGGCTGGTCATCTTTCTCTCCTACACCCCTCTATCTTTGGATATTTTTGATAATTGACCTGGAGCCTAACTTGGCTAAAATAGCATGATAAAACAACTCAGTGCTCCAGGTTCCAACTCGCCTCATCAAACTAGGACAGGTGTTCTTGAACAGTTTCATTAAGCTATTATATTTCCCTGCACAGTCCATTGACTGTGCAGTCTCTCTGTCATTTTCCCTCTGCAGTTTCTTTTCTTTTTCTTTTTCAAGCCACAATGGCAAAAGATCCTGGAGAATCAGCCTCCAACTAGTCTAGCAAAGCCTCTGAGCCTACAAAGTTTATTCCATATGGAGGCCAGAACATTTGTCATTGTTGATATGGTGTGTAGGTTTTCCCACCCAAGCATTTTGTTCAAGGCATCAGATGGCAAGACCAGTAAGATTCTCTTCATCGTGAGTTGGGCATTTCATTTTAACTTCTAACCGTACTAAAGTATTTAGTATAACATAACCTAATATGAGAGCAATCCTATTTATTGTAAGCAAACATAAAAATAGTTTTAGAACAATTTACAATGGACAGGTAAAAAGCCATGGCAAAAAAAGTTTTAAAATGATAAGAACAGGCAACACAAGTTCATTCACGTGAAAAAGTAATGGTTTTAAAATATAATGGTTTAAAATCCAACATTAAAATATTCAGCATTAAAATCTCAAGTAAAAACCTGTCTAAAATAATCTATTTATTTGCAACGTTTCGCTCAAATTCCATTAAGCATTATCAAGCTGTCCCACATGCAGCAGGAAGATGTTATCCCACCCAATCTACCAAACCCGCTACATAAGGCAGAGAACAACCTCGACTTCACATTGAGGTAATTGCTTAACGTGGTAATTGAGGTAACATGCTACGTGCTGCGGCAAGGAGAGTCATGCTGGCCACATGACCATGGAGGCGTCTTCGGACAATGCTGGCTCTTCGGCTTTGAAATGAGAATGAGCACCACACCCTAGAGTCGGACACGACTGGAGTTAATTGTCAGGGGTCACCTTTACCTTTACCTTACTTGCAGTACAAGTTGTAGCACAACAGGTGTAACTGGCAATTGTATAATTAAAGGTCTCCAGAGCATCTTTGTCTGCATAATTATTAGGAATGAGCAGGGTGTGAAGAAAAGAAAGATCTGAATATGTACACAAAAAACATCCATTTGAGATTCATATTGAAATGTTTCACTTAAACAGGAAATCAGAGTGGGCACCAAGCACAATGTTTAAAATCCCCCCTCCCCTTGTAAGTGTTATGTATTCTATGACTAAGAATGGAGACTCCGTATAGTGTAATTAATAAACTATTGAACTTGCCCAAGGAGATCTAGGTTCAAGTCATTGCTCAGCCATTAAGTTGACTGAATGATATTGGGACAGACGGTTTGGCCACCTTCAGATGCAACAATCTATGGTTTGATCCACAGTGAATCTTGGGCAGGTGCACTTACTCTCCTTCTTCCATGAGAAAGAGAGTAGGAGCTTGAGCTTCCAGTTTGCTAATGCCACAAACTCTGGTTTGTTCAAACCAGAGTTCTTAAACTAGGCGCTGTAACTACAGTTTGATGTTAGTTTCATATCTTGATTTGAGAGTAGACTATGGTTTGCAGAAACCACAACTGCTGTGCAACCACACACATCAAGAAACTGCAATTTGCTGCAAATTAGAGGTGGAAGTTCCTTGTTGTCCCAAATGCACAGTGGAAGGAAGAAGAAAAAGGGACGGCATACACATCTTATTTTTGTAAGAACATGCTGTCATTTATATTGTATCTCAATGCAGCCTCTCTGTCCTTAACCTACCTCACAGGGTTATAATGAGAATCGAAAAGGGGAGGGGAGCCTCTGAACTCTCCAGCCCAGGTATGGGTTTTGTAGAAGTTTAATAAGGTTCATTTTTGGATTAGAGCTCTCCACATTTCTATTTTACCAGGCTGGATATCGGAAGCTGAAGAACCTCTACCTTAAGAACTGCCCTTGCCCATATCTGTCTACCTGGCTCTTGTAAATAGCCTCTTAGGGCATTTCCTGTCTGAGGGCATTTCAGTCAGGGCATTTCCAACTCAAGCCAAAATATGTCATCTTTCTCCCCCACAAAATAAAATAAAAAAATGCTCTGGGTCATGTTAAACAGGTCCTGGACCGAGTGTGGAGGGTGGAATAGGACTGGGAAGGAGGTGATATTGGCGGCGGCAGTGCCACCGATATCCTATGCTCCTTCCTGGTCTTGATCCCCTGATCTGGGTCCACGCGGACTTGTGCCAGTGAAATTGCTGGCACAAGTCCAAGTAGACTGAGCAGGACAGCATGGGCTTACCTCAGGACAAGGGAACAAATGTTCCATTATCTCAAGGAGGTCTCTAGGGCCTCCTGCACAGGATACAGTGTAGACACAGCTGCATCGCCATGTGGGGAGTTATGTAGAATTGAGCTACCCGTGCGTTCTTTGAAGTGGTGAGTGTTAAAGCAGGGAAGTTCTGATTCGTAGTTCACAGCCCAATACTATGGCTTCTCTGTACTGCTGGAACTAGCATTCCAGCAGCGGAGGACACCGTGTGGTGGTGCGAAAGGAAGACCACTGTTGCGTGCTCTTGGGTTGCCGCCGCAATTGGCAAGAACCATAGTGCATGCGGCAGTGGCTCCAAGAGGCTGTGCCAGCAAGTTGTCAGTAGGAGTAGGCGGGAAGGGGGAGTAATGAGGCATTTTGGGGGAGGAGCTGGGGGCATGTCAGGAGAGGGAGGGGATAAGTATCAGTCGTGCACACTGCATCTTATTCCCCCTTTTTCAGCTCCCCTCGTTCCCAGCTCCCCCTCGTTCTAGCTCCCCTCGGTCTTATGGCAGCTATATTAGCTGGCGCAAGTCCAAGGAGATCCATAGGTAGAGAGACATAGGTAGAGGTAGATTTTGGTGTTTTCCAAAATAAAATTGCTGAAAGTGGATGTGTTTTATTCCATTTTTATAAATTATGTCGCTTTAATAATCGCTTCAAAAGTGTACTAGGTAGGTGATATAGATGGTTTAGTGTCAGCAGATGCAGCCACAGTCATTACCAATATATAGAGATGTTAGAAAACTGTTTTAATTTTTGCAGCTTGTGTGTGTGTGTGTGTGTGTGTGTGTGTTTGTGTGCGCGCGCGCAGAAAGCGATGTTATGCATTTTTATTTTGTTATTACTGAAAAAGACTGCCCCTATCCTACCATAGGCCATTGGGGGTTTATGCTGAAGTAAGGGAAAAATATTTTCTCTCACCTCTGGCAGGCTTCATTCCCCCCACCCCCATAGCATGCAACACAGCCTCTGTTAGCACTGCTGCATACCATGGCTGGGGTTAGGATTGGGCTGTCAGTCCCTTTAGCCACTAGGCTCTACCAGCTCTCTTTCTACACTAGGAAAATGTAAGCTTGATTTTTTTATACTCCTGGCAGTCTTGCATTTTAATTTTGACGGAGTCTCTGTTTTGTCATATATTTGTTTCTTCCACCTGGAAACCATAAGAATTGTGTCCATAGTGAAAAACCTATTCAGATCTGTCTTTAACACTATAGAAAGTTTCATTTTGTTGTCACTTCACTTTCCCAAGGCCACAAGGTAACAGGTTTTACACATTTCCTATATTAGTACAAGGCCTCCAGGAAACATCGTCTCATCCAAAGTAGATCATTTTCAAAGAGCACCAGCTTTCTCTGAAAATGTATTTTTGCAAGTGTGTCGTTTACATTTTTTATCTTTTCAGGCACAAAGTAAAATTGGCAAGTAAAGAGGCAGTCTTGTCAAGCTTACTACAGAAAAACAGATGAACACCCCTCACTTTGGCCGTTTTCAGTAACGTTGTGCAAAAATGAGTAAGCATTTTTCTGCTGCATAGGAAGCAAATGTCCTTTATGAAGCAACCAATCATTCTAGGCAGCTGGAAGCTTCTGAAGAAATGGTTCTGGAAACCTGAGGTAGGTCTAACGACAACTGCCAGTTTCATGACTATGTTTTAAAGACATTACAGAGTCCTGATACCTTGGTTAAAATTTATGGGAGTCTGCAGTTGAGGCTCATAGATTTTGTTAAGTACCTTCCTGCCCTTTCTGGCATAATTTGAATGGTGGTTCTGACTGACATCCTCTGAGCAGCTGATGGGGTTGAATTACATTGGTGGATTAGAAGACAATTCTGTGGGGGAATCCAAAGTTGCCAGGACACGAAGGAGCTTTAGCTATCTGCATCATGTTTAATAATTCGGGCACATTGTAGTGGGTTGACCAAAGTCGAGTCAGAACTACATATCCAAAAAGAAGAATACAGCAGTAAGTGTTTCACAAAACAAACACTGGAACACAGGGAATTGGTCTGCAGATCCACAGAAATTGAAACTCTGTGCACCTTACATAATAATATGTAGAAATAGTTGCAGCTTGACGTTTCTTAAAGTGTCACCCATGACTGCAGCCCTCTCTGCAACTCATTACTCATGACTAACAGCACAATCCGACTTAACTTTTGTGCTGGTGTATCCAGCAACACAGTGAGAACGGGAGACGCCAGAATGGAAAAGGGATTCAAATCCTTTGAATTCCTCTTTTGGAGGGGATTTGAATCCCTTTTCCGTTCTGGGGCCTCCCATTCTCACTGCGCCGCTGTTTATACCGGCAGAAAAGTTAAGTTGGATTGCGCTGTAAGGTTGTTAGCCCCCCTTCCCAGGCCCGGCTGACCAATCCCACCCTCCTGTTCCACCCCGTTCCAGCCTCCACACGCCTCTCCACTGCCTGGCGGGGATCTTACCTTTGGATCTGGCCTGGGTGGAGAGGTGCTGGCCTTGGCACCAGTGCTGCTTACTCTCTGTGTGCTGCAAACATGCTTTATGGCACATTTGTGAAATCTAAAATTCAGGCAGGATTGCAGCATTATTTTTAAATGCAATTGACCGAGAATATATTTATTTAAATAATTTATATCCCGCCTTTCCCATGCCAAAGCATATGCCCACGGTGGCTTACAAAGGTTCCATAACAAGATGAACATAATAAATAATGTATTTTGCTATATTTGGAACAAATATACAATTTCTTAATGCATTAGATTCTGACTCTCACTGATCAGCATACCAGTTTGTACAACTTGTGGTTGGTTATTGGTTATTGAATAAAATGTGTAGAATCCTTGAGAGGCTAATAAATGCAGTATTTAAAGTATTTTTGACTACTTTTCTTAGTAGTGATATAATTTCTTAATACATTGGCTTGTGTTAAGGAGTAAACTTGTTGAATTTTAATAATATATAGATCAAATCAAAATGTCCGTGTTACTAGAATCTGATTAGCTTACCAACGTTTTGGAGATTAAGGAATAGAAATCTGATCAATAAACTAATTAATGTTTGGCTTTGTTTGCAAAGGCATAATTTCTCAGTGAATAATCTTGTGATTGATAACTTAATTGGTGATATTTTAATCTTCTGTGAGGTTATTCAACATGCACTGTGTTCCTTTGTATGTTTGTTCCAGGTTACTGTGCATAGGATTACACTCTTAATTGATTTATGGAGATTGTAGAGTTGAGTAAAATTCTACTCAGATGTTATTAATTGTGACGTCCATGTTTGTGGCCTCCAGGGAGTGGGGCTGCCCTTTCCCAAACCTCTCCTTGGGCCGGTGGGAAGTAGACCCAGAACTGCTCCCCAAAATTAAAGAGACGGACTTACGTTTTGTGATGTTCGCAAATTTTACTCGAGTCAACTGTTTTACATTCATGTGGCGTTGTTGCCGTCACAGGCCCTTGCTTCATCCGAGTCTCTGCTAATACGACCTTCTCCGTGTTCTTTTCACAGGAGATGTTTTGTTTGAGGCGTTGGTTGGTTGGTCCTGATCATGCACAGGAAGTCTAGGTAGGTCTGCCGGCAAGTTGCTGCTATGAACCCCAGGGTGTGGTCTTAGAGGTGGTTCGTAGGTCTGAGTAGAAGTTGAGGCCAGGGAAAACCCTAAGCGGCTCTTCCCCCACTCCCACAACTGACCCCAGGTCGAGCTGGGGGTTTGAGGCCTGCCGGTGGCTCCAGGACTCCCTTCACCTGGAGAACTGCTGTCTGCCAAAAGCGGGCCCTCCCTCTGTTGCCTCACAGGGGTTGCCTCTCCTTTTCCCTTCTGTCCATAGCTCCGCCAGCGCGTTCCTCCTCTATCGGAGGTACTGAGTGGGATCTTCCCTTTCCAGTCAGGGAGACTCCTACTCCAACCTCCCCCCTCCTCAGCCACCCGGCTCCTTATGAGCTCCTGGGCTGGCTTGGCGAGCCCCGCCCCTTCTTGGGGAGGGCTTCCCAGAGTTTGCAAGTCTTGCGAGACTCCTATATAAGTCCCGCCCCTGCCTCCTTTGCCTGGCCTGGCAGTTGCCTGCCAGGAGCCTTCCAAAGCTGCAGACTCCCAGCTGGGTTCCAGCTCTCCTGTTGCCTTAGCCCCCACAGCCGATTGCCTGGTGGGTTTGGCTGTGGTGTGACATTAATACTTAGCTTGTATAATACTTTCAAGTCTTCAAAGTGCTTCATATGTATTTTATAGTTATTCTTACAACATACTCATTATAGAAGGATATTTACATTTTTTTTAAGGGAAGCATCTATCAAGCTGGGGGAAGAAAGGTTTTTGGGTTGCCTAAAATTGGGGTTATTTACCACCCAATCCTATCCTGGGCTGACCTGCATGGTGCAAGAATGCTGACACAGCATCCGTTGCATTCTGCGGGCTCACTGAGGACCAGGCCAGCTGGGAGAGGTAAGTAAAGGCTGGCTTGTTTCCTCAGCTGCTCCATGGTCCCCTATGGGACTCCTCAAAGCCACACCAGCTCTTTTGCTGGCATAGCCTTGGGAGCCTTCTGGGGTGTGTGTGTTTGGGCCAGGGCAGAGGTTCTGGATGTTACACATGCCACTGAGATTGGCCCCTGATCCACCCTGATCTGCCTTCACCACCAGCAGAGACCCACTGATAGCCAGTCTGTGGGGTGCTGCCAGCGGCGTGAAGCCTTCAGGGCTTTGTACCGGTGGCAGCTCTCTGCAGAATGGAAGAGAGGCTGCTGTGAGAGTAACCCACACAGTATGCTAGTGAACCTTGCAGTCCACCAGCGTACCACGTGGATAGATTTGGGCCATTACTCTGTTTATGAGAAAAAAGTGGCATGACTCGTATTTTGTTCAGTAAGTGTCTATGGTTGGTATTCACTTTCACGTATGACACATCAGTAACTATGGCATTCTAGTGGTTTCTATATATCGTTCTCTTATAAGATGAATCTTTTATGACTAGTGTGAAAGAGATAACAGGGATATTTTGATTTTAATACTTCATTGGAAGCAGGTTGATTTGTTGTTTGAGATGCACATAAGGCTGAAATCAGAAATACTTGATTGGACCATTGAAAAAGAAAAGGCATTATAAAACTCTGGTTTTAGTGCATTGTTAAACTAGAAGAATATCATACAGAATCAGGTTCTGAAAATATGTACACTTACAAATGACAATAAAAGAAGTAGATCTCAAGATGTTATGAGTTTAAGACACAGGATACTTGAAAAGCGGAAAGCTGAATGATGGAAAATCAATTAAAGAGAGAACACAATGGAACATGGGTTTTGCATTTAAAATCAAGCCAAGAAGATTGCAAAGGAGTCTATGAATTACAAAAACCTGTATTTCTTGAGACACCTTGGAGTGTTTTTATTATGGATTTAATAAATAAATATTCAAATATTTTCCAGAATATTAAATAATAAATCTGTTTCAATTATGGTATATTACAGATATAAATTGTGTAATTTGCAAACTTGCTCTATATTTAAAATGGTTTGAAGAACAAGAAGTCACTAGTGTGGGCAGATTCACTGTTACATATCAAGTTTCTGATGCACATACCTTCCCATTGATTCATTCTATAAATGAATGTATGACTTAGATGTAAGATCCCAAGAGTTGGGAAGAAACTAAAATGACAGTTTTTCCAAAATGAAGTGGCAATCTTCCCTTAGGTAAAGCTAAAGGTGACCCCTGACAATTAAGTCCAGTCGTGTCTGACCCTAGAGTGTGGTGCTCATCCCCATTTAAAAGCTGAAGAGCCAGTGTTGTCCGAAGATGCCTCCGTGGTCATGTGGCCGGCATGACTCTCCTTGCCGCAGTGCGTAGCATGCGGCTGGAACACGGAGCACTGTTTACCTTCCCGCAAGCGGTACCTATTTATCTACTCACATTAACATGCTTTGGAACTGCTAGGTTGGCAGGAGCTGGCCAAGCAACGAGAGCTCACCCCATTGCGGATTCGAACTGCCGACCTTTCGATCGACAGCTCATGGTTCAGCGGTTTAACCCGCTGCGCCACCCGCTGCGCCACCCCTTACCTAATTCTTATTGCTTATTTTTCTCCTCAATCAAGTGTTTAAATACTTGAACAATATTCAGTATTCAATAGAAGAACAATGCTTTGTCATTTTTGGATGTTTTGGTCACTAAAAAGGACAACTTGTCGTGTGGGCATACAGTCTTTAGGAAACTCACCCATACAGGTCGCTATCTCCATCAGCAATCGAATCATCACCCAGCCCAAAAAAACTCCTTGATAAATTCTTTAGTATATCGGGCAATTAAGATCTCTGATGAGTCCTCTCTAGAAATGGAAAGATGTATATTACGTGATTCCCTGAAAGCCAATGGATATACAGCGGCACAGTTTGATAAGACCTGGACTAAACAATACAAGAAAATCAACACCATAAGACCACCCAGGGATCAGGAAGAGGAGACAGCAAAAGAGGAAAAGAAATGGGTTACTTTGCCCTTTATAAAAGGGGTTACTGATAAAATCTCCAGGACCTTTAGACACTTCAATATCAAGACAATTTTTAAACCCACCTCCAAAATAGAACAACTGCTCCGCATCCCAAAGGATGCCAGACCATTGCTGTCCAATCCTGGAATTTACAGTATACCTTGTGATTGTGGGAGAAAATATATTGGTACTACAAAAAGAATGATCAAAACAAGGATCTCGGAACATGAACGCGCGGTTCGTCTACGACATAAGGATGTCTCAGCCCTCGCAGAACATTCAATGACAACTAACCATAGTATTTTGTTCAATGAGACTAAATGTCTAGCTAATGATTCGAACAATAGAACGCGCCAGAATCTGGAAGCAATTGAGATTAGTAAAAGAAGATCACAAAATCTTATTAACCGCCAACAAGAATTAACATTTATTGACAAAATATGGTTTCCCATATTGCACAAATATACAGGGAACAATACTTGTTAATTCTGTCTCCGTATAAGATTAGTGTACTGACATATGCTTTAGATACCTTGATACCTGGTATTGTTTTAGTCTAGTAGCTGGCCATGAAAGCTTTCGTTGCAAGATTTATAAGATGTGTTTTGCCTTTTGAATCTGTCTGATGTTCCTTTAAGATCTCTGTTAAGCTCTGCCTGTGTTTCCCTTTAAGTTCCGTTTCTGTCAGTTGGTTTTCAGTGCCATCCCAACAGCCAAGCTGTCTCAACCTAGATAATGTCTTAGGAAATAAGACGAAACGTCGGTTCCTGTAAACATCGGACTTTTCCGCACTCATTGTTTTGCTGCTTGTTATGAGTGGCGAGTTTTGAAGATTTTACGTGTGTGCCTGGAGTTCTTTGTATTTTATATTTAATTACATGGCTACTTCACCGATAAAACTTGTGTCTTTTGCTTAAATACTGTACAGTGTTTCTTATCACAAAACAAATTAAACTTAAATATATTATATTCAATTTTATCAAGGGCAGGTTATTGTCATACAATCATAGGATGGTTATACATTATGTGAAGTGTTACACAAAACAATGTGTAGTGTTTCTGGATGCAGAAAAGGCATTCAATGGATCAAATGGCATAAATAAATTTCATTTTGGAAAAGTTTTGAACTGGGAAAATATTTATTCAGGTGTGAGAAAATGAATAAGATTCTAGCTTTTTTTTTTTTTTTAAATCTGGACCTGTCAGAACATTTCTCTTTTTAGAAGGACTAAATGCTACATTTGTTCATACTTTGTACAGAACTGCTCGCAATGACAATTTCCTGTAGTAAACATGAAATTAGGCTGCAGTCCTATACACACTTACAGGGGGTAGGACCCATTGAATTAAATGGGACTTCTGAGTTGATGTGCATAGGATTGTGCAGTTAAAGAAGTACACATAAACTAATGATATACAGTGTATGCTGATATTAATCTGATTCACTTGCAAGTTGCAGCACGCATGCAAGTTGCAGCATTAGCAGATTTTAGTGAAATCTCTGGATGCCACAACATAAAAGCTAAATTGACCCAAGGGTGTAATATTCCATAGGGGAAAAAAACCACCAAATTAAATATTTAAGCATATAAATCTCTGAGAAACTGATAGTACTATATAAACCATAAACACTTTTAAGGTTGCTTAAAGATTTACAGCCCAATCTTATTAAGATGCAGTACCGACAGCACATGGACACCGGTGCAACAACTTCTGTATTCTAATCTCATTCAGGCAATTCCATGCTGGTGTAGCCCTCCCAATAATGCTGGAACAGCCTTTCCCGGTAATGCTTCCAACATCCATGGAAACTCTGATACAGCCTGCTGTCTCTGGAGTATCCTGATGTCAGTGCACCATAAGAACGTAAGAAAAGCCCTGCTGGATCAGGCCAAAGGCCCATCTAGTCCAGCTTCCTGTATCACACAGTGGCCCCACCAGATGCCTCAGGGAGCACAAGACAACAAGATACCTGTATCCTGTCGCCACTCCCTTGCACCTGGCACAAAGAAAACCTACTCCTACAACCAGGAGGTTTCTTATCCCCATCATGGCTTGTAAGCTGTGATGGACTTTTCCTCCATTAATCTGTCCAAACCCCTTTTAAAGGCATCCAGGCCAGGTGCCATCACCACCTCCTGTGGCAAGGAGTTCCACAAACCAATTACACGCTGGGTAAAGAAATATTTTCTTTTGTCCGTTCTAACTCTCCCTCCACTCAATTTGAGTGGATGTCCCCTAGTTCTAGTGTTATGTGAGAGGGAAAAGAACTTCTCTCTATCCACTCTCTCCATCCCATGCATAATTTTATACGTCACAATCATGTCCCCCCTCAACCGCCTTTTTTCTAGACTGAAGAGCCCTAAACACTGTAGCCTTTCCTCATAAGGTAGATGCCCCAGGCCACTAATCATTTTGGTCGCTCTCTTCTGCACCTTTTCCAGTTCCACTATATCCTTTTTGAGATGCGGCGACCAGAACTGAACGCAATACTCCAGATGCGGCCTTACCATCGATTTGTACAACGGCATAATAATATGGGCCGTTTTATTCTCAATCCCTTTTTTAATGATCCCAAGCATGGAGTTGGCCTTCTTCACAGCCGTCACACACTGGGTCGACACTTTCACCGACCTGTCCACTAGCACCCCAAGATCTCTCTCCTGATCCGTCACAGACAGCTCAGAACCCATGAGCGTGTATGTGAAGTTTTGATTTCTTGCCCCAAGGTGCATCACTTTGCACTTACTTACATTGAAGCACATCTGCCATTTTGCTGCCCATTCTCCCAGTTTGGAGAGATCCTTCTGGAGCTCTTCACAATCCCTGCTGGTCTTCACCACCCGGAAAAGTTTAGTGTCCGCAAACTTGGCCACTTCGCTGCTTATCCCCAACTCCAGGTCATTTATGAACAAGTTGAAAAGCACCGGTCCCAAGACTGTTCCTTGGGGCACACTGCTTTTCACTTCTCGCCATTGTGAAAATTGCCCATTGACACCCACTCTCTGTTTCCTAGTCTTCAACCAGTTCCTAATCCATAGGAGGACCTGCCCCCTTATTCTCTGACTATGGAGTTTTTTCAGGAGCCTTTGATGAGGAACCATGTCAAACGCCTTCTGAAAATCCAGATATATAATATCCACGGGTTCTCCCGCATCCACATGCCTGTTGACTTTTTCAAAAAATTCTAAAAGGTTTGTGAGGCAAGACTTCCCCTTGCAGAAGCCATGCTGAGTCTCCCTCAGCAAAGCTTGTTCTTCTATATGTTTTCCGATTTTATCCTTGATGAGGCTTTCCACCATCTTCCCTGGAACAGATGTTAGGCTGACCGGCCTGTAGTTTCCTGGGTCCCCTCTCCTTCCTTTTTTAAAGATTGGTGTGACATTAGCTATCCTCCAATCCTCTGGCACAGTGGCCATTTTAAGGGACAAGTTGCATAGTTTTGTCAAGATATCAGCAACTTCATTTTTGAGTTCCTTAAGCACTCTTGTGTGAATGCCATCTGGGCCCGGTGACTTATTGATCTTTAATTTGTCGATTAAGTCTAAGATATCTTCTCTTTTAACCTCTATTTTACTTAATTCTTTAGTCAGGAGTGGCCGTTCGGGCAGCGGTATCTGCCTGAGGTCTTCTGCCGTGAAGACAGATGCAAAGAACTCATTTAATTTCTCTGCAACCTCCAAGTCCCTTTTTATCACCCCTTTCCCTCTCTCACTGTCCAGCGGGCCAACCGCTTCTCTGGCAGGTTTCCTGCTTCTAACATATTTGAAGAAGCTTTTATTATTCCCTTTAATGTTTCTGGCCATACGCTCCTCAAAGTCTTTCTTGGCCTCCCGTATCATCTTTTTACATTTCTTTTGCCACAGTTGGTGCTCCTGTTTATTTTCCTTATTAGGCAAGACTTCCATTTACAGAAGGAAGCTTTCTTGCCTTTTATAGCCTATTTAACTGTGCTTGTTAGCCATGCCGGCACCCTCCTGGACTTAGTCGAGCCCTTCCTTCTTTGTGGGATACTCTCCCGCTGGGCCTCTATTACTGTTGTTTTAAACAGCCTCCATGCACTCTGGAGCGATTGGACTCTTTTTACCTTCCCTTTCAGCTTCTTTCTAACTAATCTCCTCATATTAGGGAAATCCGCCCTTCGGAAGTCAAGGGTTTTCGTGTCAGATTTGCTTGGCACTCTCCCCCCGACATGCATGGCGAAACAGATTGCAGCATGGTCACTGTTCCCCAATGGCTCTGTAACATTTACGTCCCTGACCAGGTCCTCATTACCACACAATATCAAATCCAGAGTTGCCTGTCCTCTGGTTGGCTCTGTGACTAGCTGCTCTAAGGCCCAGTCATTTAGCATATCCCAAAATCCAGTCTCTCTTTCATGACCAGAGCTTGAATTGACCCAGTCGATATGAGGATAATTGAAGTCCCCCATGATCACAACCCTGTCTCTCACTGACATCTCTCTGATTTGTTTCCTCATTTCGAGGTCCCCTTCAGGTTTTTGATCTGGGGTATGATAACACCCCCCCCCCACTATTACATTGCTCCTTGAGTGCAACATTGGTCCAATGCCAGCCCAGCATCCAAGGAGCCAATAATTGCGTCCGTCCCTGCACCAATGCCAGTGGCTGCCATGGCAAACCAAGCAGGGGGCAAGGGCAGGCACAAGTCCACAGAGCAGCCAACGCTCTCCCTAGGCATGAGTAACACAGCAACTGTCACCCTCACCAGCCATGGGGAGATGCTGATGGTGCACACACAACACAAGGATACCACAGCCCCTACAGGAGCTACTGTAAGCAGGCATAAGCAGTAAAGAGACAGAAGCAAAGAACTGCTAGGAATCCCTGCACCCAGCATTCAAATCCCTTTCTGCTGTTCACACAAACACAAATGTCCAAGAGATACCATTTTGATTACAGCAGAGCAAGGGTACAAACGTAGATCTCTTAGAAGAACGTAGTGAGGTGAAAAGCACACACATTGCTCCATTGGGCAAGGGTTTGAATCTTTGTGGGTTGTTCACCAGCTGGAAGAAATTCTTTTGCCGGGGGAGGGACTGGGACAAGTCACAAGGGGAGCCTCAACAGCAGAAAAACAACAATGGTCTCAAATGTAGCTGTAGTAGTATGAAGCCAGCTAGTTCAAGTAGCCTTGGATAAGTATGTGTCTCCAAATATGTGCTGATGTCAACTGTGGGTGCAGAAATCATGCAAATGACCTGTAAATCAACCCTGTGGCATATTATGATACAGGCAACATGGCTATTCTGCTCCTCACGGTATGCAGGTAGTTGTAATATTTGAAATATTTCTAGAGCCAAGAAACACGACCAAGGGATTATGTGAGTCACACTTACTTTTGAAAGTTCTTTCACAAAGATTAGGAGAGGCAATTCTCCATTATGTGAAGCCCCTAGAACTGCATCATATTAGCACCTAGAAATTAAGAACTGCCTCATAATAGCTATTATGTAATGGCCTAATACGGTCTGTACCAAGACTACTTGTAGCTTTTTTTCTTTTTTAGTAGATACCATGGTTTATGAGTATCTGTTTCTCCTTGCACATGATTTTTTGTAAGTGTACTGTATGACAGCTGAAATGTCTGCATTGCAGAGACTCTGTTGAGGTGTAAAACTCCATGCAGTGCTAACTATCCTTTTGAACATACTGTGCATTGCAAGAAATGAAAATAACTACATTAATCACACTGTGGGGTTTCAGCAAGAAAGGTCTCTTCTCCTATACAGGTTAGATCTATTTGCTGTGCTGTCAACCGTTAGGTATGTACAAAGATATTCACACCTGTGATTGTTTGGTGGCAGAGGGGCTAAATTGTATTTGAAGTAAGCTGTGGGACACCTCTAATGCAGGCAACTTATTTGGTATGGTTTTACACTTGTCAAACAGCTAAGACTTCTGCATTTCTGGAAACATCTTAGGATGAAGTATTTGGTGATTGTCTAATACGGTTCCCAACCCAGAAGTGGAGCCCATGTGGGGGTGGAGATTGCTAGGCAGCTGCCTTATACTTGGATCTGGCAGTAAACTTGCAGCGCAATCCTGTGTAGAAATCCACCGGTGGAGCGCTGGCTGTGCTGGCGCCGGGTGTCGTAAAGACACATTTTTGACACCCGGGAGTAAGTGATGCTGGTGGAGAAGCCGACGCTGCTCACTCTCCGCCACAGGAGCTGTACCCACTGGTGAAGGTATGTTATCCGCTGGGTGGGGCAGAGGGAGGGGGGAATGGGACATTCTGGGGGGCCCAGATTGGCCCGCCGGGCCTGGGAGGGGGGAGGGATCATCGGTGGTGCGCTCTGTTCTATCCACCTTCCTGGGCCTGTTGGGCCTAACATGGGCCTCCCAGATTTGTGCTGGCCATTTTGCTTGCACACATCTGAGGAGACCCATTGGTCCTGTTGAGGCTCTACCCAGGGGAAAGAGACAAATGTCCCTTTCCTCCAATGAGCGCTCCAGCTTCACCGGCATGGGCCCAATCCTGGCTAGGATGCAGCTGCTGCCTTAGGTGCTCTGCTGTTGCATTCTAGACAGGATTGCGCTGCTCAACATGAACAACACAGAACTTGTGATGGTGGGATTTTGAGCCAAAACTGAACATGTCTTGACTTAACTGGGACTGTTAGGAGCTGTCTCCAGCTGGTCAGAACTGAGTCATAAGAAACCATTGAGTGAAACTCATGTGGCAAGTCAAGGATTAGATCTGGGGGATCAGACCAAGAACAAGTGGTCAGAACCAATAAGATTACACAGCCCAACAAAAAAAGATATTTTTTTCTGGTGCTTCAGAAGTTAGACCTATTCTTGGGTATATCTGGGGCACTGATTCCAAAAATGGCATCAGTTTTACCCTATCAGCTCTAGTTTTTGAGATATGGCATAGCCAACCTATAAACTGATTCAAGCAGCTTCGTCATGAAGAAGCTATGGCGTTGACTTCCTCACAAGGAGGCTGCTTGAACCAGCATATAAGGTGGCTATGCCATATCTCCAAAACTAGAGTTGATAGGGTAAAACTGATGCCATTTTTGGAATCAGTGCCCCAAATATACCCAAGAATAGGCTTAACATTTAAGGCACCAAACTGTTGGGTTGTGTTATCATTAATTGGACAAAGTTCTAGTCTGAGCTGGAAGTCCCATATAGCTCTTCCTGTTGTGGAGAGGCAATGACCAGCTTAGGTGGAGGAGACATCTCACCTGGGCATTCTTTCCTGTTAAGGCAGATGTTTCAACCTGTAGCTCTGTCTGGTCCACCAGAGGGCACTTTGCCTTGAGCCTTGGGATCCTGGTGCAAACTCTAGAGCTCCTGACACCAGCCACGCCTTGGCTGCAGTGGTGTAATTTGCATTGGCATTTGCCACCCTAAATTACAACTAGATTTAGTTGTAAATCTAAATTACAACCCTTTAAAATGATTTGGGTGGAGGAGTTTGCATTTTTCTATTTGATATTAATTTCCATTCTTGTAAGAACTCTATCAGTAAGAGCAAGCCGATTAACAGCAGAGCCCCAACTGTTAAACTTGCACAACAACAAGCTGCTATTGTTTCTGCACTTGCTTATACTGTTTAGCCCAGAGGGAACTTTGTCATTCTTTTGTTCTTTCCCCCTTCACCAGTTTTCATGAGTAAATGCCAGCCTAGCGAAAATCCAGACGTTTGTCGTTTGACACCAGATAAAGTGCAGCACGATTAGCTGGTTTGGGATTTAAACAGCTTTCCACTGGAATTAATACTCTGGAACATTAATCTGCTGAATGCTGCATGTTTAGAAAGTTTTTGTGTTTGCATATTCTTTTGGAAAGATAGTCGTGTTTACACAGGCTTAGATTTAAAAATGTAATTGTGTGCGTAACTGATGGTGTGGGTAATCAACTGATAGCAGGCAAAGATTAGTGGCAAAAGAGAAAATACATATGTAGTATTTAAGATCTATTAATATTCAAAATGTTCCCTACAGTTATTGTGTATAAAATACTTAAAAGTGTGGTTTCTTCATGGAATTCTAGTATGTTTTTCAAAATATACAGCCTGCTTGTTGTGAATGTGGTCAGCTAGGATTTCTCCTTTGTTGCTTCTTCTGGCATAGTGAAAAGGTTTTAATGAGAAGCGCGATTCCTGTTTGCAAATTTAGAAGCCAAATGGGAAGAAGGGAAGCCTACCGGACTTCTGCAGCAACCTGCGTGCCAGGCCCAAATGCTTAGGTATCAGTAGCTGCTATACACCCAGATTTTACACTTCTGGTGTTTTAAATACAGCATATTTCTGGTGTTTTTCAAATGTAGTAAATAAAGTTGGGCCCCCATATCCACGGGGGATACGTTCCAGGTTCCCTGCGGATATGTGAAAAACATGGATAGGGGTGAATGCAGAGAATGCAGGATAGGGGGTTTTCTGCACCCCCCCCGCATGCATGCGCGTGACCCCCCCCCCCGGCTGTTATCTTTCATATTGTAACATTGGTGTCTTGCTTAAACAAACACTATAAGCAACTTCCTTGCAAGGTGGAGACCCTATCAAAGGTGACACACTCTTACTCTGCCATGTAGCAAGGGAAACATTTCTAGCAACTTCTGGTTGAGTCTGATGATGGTGATGAGAGAGTGGATATGATTTGAGACAGAGGCAGAGGGAGAGAGATCCTGCAATGGAAGTTAAGAGAAAGAATTGGAATCTAGCAGCACCTTAGGGTGCAGAAATGCCACTCTGGGAGACTGATGCAACCCATTGTTGGTTTTAAGGAGTGCTCTGCTATCTACCTCCATCCAATGATTGACCTGTATATAATAAAGAAAATACTATAACACCATAAACTTCTAGGGATCATTCAGCAGTGCCCTGGAACTTCTCCTCACCTGGGGAAGTGGAGTGTGCACATATCAGTATTGAGAAGCATTTGTTGCATTGGCATTGTACACCCCTCCGCAAACTACTTTGGATGTAGTCTGGGTACACACATATGCACTACTGATCATCGTAATTCTAATAACACTTGAATAGTGCTTTCAAAGTGTTTCACCTATATTAATGGAATTATTTATTTATTTATTTAGGCAGCTTACAATCAATCAATAAAATACAATAAAAACTAGGGATAAGGTAAAGGTGACCCCTTTCAATTAAGTCCAGTCATGTCCGACTCTAGGGTGTGGTGCTCATCCCCATTTCAAAGCCGAAGAGCCAGCGTTGTCCGAAGACGCCTCTGTGGTCATGTGGCCGGCATGACTCTCCTTGCTGCAGCGCGTAGCATGCGGCTGGAACACGGAGCGCTGTTTACCTTCCCGCAAGCGGTACCTATTTATCTACTCACATTAACATGCTTTGGAACTGCTAGGTTGGCAGGAGCTGGCCAAGCAACGAGAGCTCACCCCGTCGCGGAGCTCACAATCAATCAATAAAATACAATAAAAACTAGGGATATAAACACATTAAAATGCTCCTCATTAAAAGACAGGGAATAAAAGCTGGGAAACCGCTTATGGGGGGTGGGGACCACTAAGGGGCAAAGGCAAACGTAAACAAAAAAAGTCTTCAGCTCCTGTCCGAAGGCCACCAGAAAGGAGGCAGATCTTAATTCTATTGGGAAGGAGTTCCAACATTGTGGTGCCACCAGAGAGAATGTCCTCAATCAGTGACAGCCCACACAGAAGAACCCCTCCTAGGTAACCTCAGGGGATGGGTCATCACATAAGGGAGGAGGTGGCACTTCAGATTTCTGGCCTTACAGCGCAATTCTATCCAACTTACACCACCGGTGTAACCAGCAGTGTAGCGAGAACGGGAGCCCCCAGAACGGAAAGGGGATTCAAATCCCCTCCAAAGGAGGATTCAAAGGGGTTTAAAATCTCCCCTTCCCTCCAAAGCCTCCCGCCTTGCCCTCCCCCGCTGGTTACACCGGTGGTGTAAGTTGGATAGGATTGCGCTGTTAAGCTGTGAGCAGCTTTTAAAGGTCAAAACCCTTCCTTGTGGAGGGAATTTGAGTGTCAAGAGGTGTGAAAGAGTTATTTAACTTTGCTGAAGGGAGGCATGCCATCCTAAGCATATAGTTTCTGCACTGGTCCAAAAAAGTTCAAGAAATACATGCAAGAAAAAGTTGCACTTTGTTGCATAAATTGGCACCTACAGAATTCATCTTGAGGTTTTCCACTTGCTGAGTGCTTCCTATAAAAGCACTGAAGCAAAGACTATAAATTTCCGTGAATGGAAAGTAGTCAAGCTGAAAAAAAGTCATTCTTTTGTAAGTCAATAGTGTAATATCCAGGATTTAGCACGTGCAGAAGTATGATATTAAAGCTCAACAGAAATAGTCCCAGTGACCTTGAACATGGCCCTGGGAAGGTGAAAATATATTCCGTATTGTCTCGGGTGGCCTGCAGAGTCAGCGAATATACAGCCGTTAGTGAACATATCTTTTAGTTTTATAATGTACTTAGAAGCCTAATCAATAAACCTGACTTTGGGAAATACAATCCTCTTCCTTTCTCTGAAGAAAAAAAATACTGATGTATATCTTCTGGAAATCTAGTTAAAAAGTAGATTTCCTGTTTTTCAAATATACTGTAGAGTGTCAATAAAAAAAGAAGCAAGATGTTTCTGTCATAGGAAGATAAAGGGGTCATTATATTCTCCATTGTAAATGACTCTGTTACACGCCTGCCATGCCCTGAAACTGGGTTTTGACTTGGCCTTCTGTCACCTGGTAAGACGTTGCTTAAAGCCTGCCATTGAGCAAAGGGGAGGCTTTGCTGCAAAGGAGTGTCACAGCTGGCCTAGAGCAGATTGCTCCATTCCTTTAAAGTTAACCAGACTCTGACCTGGCAATTTGGAGATAATGAATAGCCAGCTTTGAAATAAGCCTTTTTAAATTATCCTGCTCTTGAGTGGTCATTTTAATGCCAGTCCTTTCTCAAACTGATTGCACCGTACTCTATCATTTAGATTTCTTCCTGCACTCCTTCCCAACCGCTAGAGCTTAGACCAAGTTGCAATTAAAAAAACGAAAACACACACACACCACCACCAATTCAGTTAGAATATCAATAAAAATCCAAGAAAATAAAATGCATGCTAAAACCGCATTCCCTCTTGGGAGTCTGCTGATGGGCTATAATCCTTTGAAGAATGAGATCGCAAATTACCTGTATTTTAGCACCGTATATGTATATGTATATGTATATGTATATGTATATGTATATGTATATGTATATGTATATGTATATGAGTGTGTGTGTGTGTGTGTGTGTGTGTGTGTGTGTGTGTGTGTGTGTGTACATTAAGTGGCACTGTGATGGGGTTTATTAAAATGTTTTCACAAAGCGATCTGCACAGCATAGTATATGTGGAGATTGTGACATAACAAAATTATTATTATTCCAGCAATAAAAACAATTATTATTATTATTATTATTATTATTATTATTATTATTATTATTATTCCATAATTATTACAATTATGATTGTATGTAGGTCGATATTGATGCATATGTTGAACGACCCTATTACTTATTATTTTTTTCAGCCTGCTTTCCAGCCCACATATTCTCTGCCTATTGGTCTCCTTATTTGTTTTCATACTGACTCTCTCAATAATGCATTTATCCAGGGGAGAAACCTGTCATTTCCCCTGTTTGTGTAATCCCTTCCCTTGAGAGAAAGTAACCCTAATCAAGTTGAGATGTCTACTTGTTCCCATACAATAAATTATGAACATTCTTCCAGTACAGGAATGAGGAATATTAGTTTAATGGGATAGGGGCTATTATTGTCATCTGCATGATTAGAGATGATTAGAAGCCTCAATTTTCCTAGAACTTCCAATTCATCAAATCCCATAATCATTAGAACTCCATGTATATAAATATTTTAAATGCTAGGTGAAAAATTAATCATTGGCAAAGCAGTCAAGTCTCATGTGTGGCTCATACCCTTGAACTACTAACGTTTTTCTTCAAAGTATGTGTTACTGGAGTCTACAGGGGATTAGTTCCTCTGAAGAGAGATGCAGGAAAGTAATAATGTATCTTCCGTAGCAAAATTTCTCTTGCTGAATATGATCTTTTGCAGAGTAGAAAAATGAGGATGGGAATTATTAGCCTAGTAGTTTTGAGTTTTTGCGTTCCCTAGAGGGCACATCAACAGTGTATCCGTTGCCACCAAATCTGAGTAATGACTTAGATAGTTACTTAGGATATTTGCTGTGCTTCCTGTACCTCTTCTTAACCTCTGTCTGGAACTATGGAGAGCCACCACTGGAAATGTTTCTTCCTGGGAGAAAAAATGGCCTGCAGAAAAAGTGACAGGTAAGGGGAGGATTCTGCAGTCCTCCAATTTTGATCTTTAAATCGGAGCTCAACCGCACTGCTTTCTATATGATTATCAGCGCAATCCTAACCAACTTTCCAGCGCTGGTGTACAGAGACGTCGTGGCACGGGGGGCAGTGGGCCCCAGGACGCAGGTCGCTTACCAGTTGATCTGTGACCCTGTTGCTTCCTCTTCGCAGCCAAGAACGGCTGTGTTTCAGCTCTCCCACCCTCTCTTTTGCTCCAAAAAGGAGCCAAAAAGCGCCGGGGGAGGGCGTTTCCGCACCGCGGAGGCACGCTACATTGGGGTGGGGCGTGTGGCGGCTGTGGGGGCGTGGCAGCAGCGGCCCTCACCCAATGAGGTTCTACGTTCGCCTCTGCTGTAGCCGTGCCAACAGGGTGCACACTGCATTTTGCAGTGCAGGGGCAGTCATGGAGGTCTCTTCAAGGTGAGGGAACATTTATTCCCTTACTTTAGGGCTGCATTGCGGCTGCACTGGTGTTGGAAAGTTGGTTAGGATTGTGCTGTATATAAGGTAAGAATTTCAGTGTACAGATCTGCTGCCATCATGTCTAATTAAGCCAACAGTCTTGCATTTAACTATTTATGGACAGAAGAAAAGGAGCTACAGAAAACGTAACACTACTCAGTGTTTCCTTAGTTGAGGAGACTATGACAGCTCTGGTGGCTGCCATGGTGCAGTGTGTATTTCTGGTAAATAATAAAGGAGGACCAGATTAGAGGAATGCAAATGCCTGCTCTTCAAGGGTGCTTCCTACCAGAAATTCCTTTTAAAATAAAATAAAATGTCCCCTTCCCTCGAGGTGAGCCCGGGCTATGCTGGAACAGCCTGCATCCTGACTAGGATCCAGCGGCCGCCACATCTTAGGCAGGATTGGGCTGTAAGCGTATAAATTCTAAATTCATCCCTCTCTATTATAATACTGTCTTCTGAAAACAGTTGGTTTCTGATCACCTTTCTAGTAAGAGGTGGATTCATATTACGCTCATACTAAATACATATAATGGTCACAAATATTTATACCCAGGGCTGCATAAATTTATAACTGAAAACAATATTTAAAATTGTTGCCTTGTTTATTTTGTAAATTGTTTGTCTTGTGAAAATTATTTCTGTATTAATGACACAGAACAGATTTCCAACATCCAAGGATACATTTTCCCCATGCAACTTCTAAAAAAACATCATCTCAAATTCTAAAGGGATATGTGTACAAATCTAGGTCTGCTCTGTTGAGTGTTTACCTGAATAGTATCTTTGCCTGTGAAATTGTTTGCAAATGTTAAGCCTATTAACTGGGGCTTATTTATCTCAAATGCTCTTTTTGAAAAAAAAAATTGAAAATGCAAGGTGAAGGAAGACAAATTGCAATTATAATTAAATATGGTTCGGAATATGGTTTGCTGAAGGCTAGGATTGATTGACAGATCAGTGAGAACATCAGTGTTAATCAGTGTCTCTCTATAGTTCAATTTTTTTTAAATAGGAAGTTACTTTTTGCAGCCATCATAAACAAGCTCCCCTCTCAGGAAATGACAGTGCAGTAGATATGCTGATTATGACCAGTCTCATCCTCAATTCTGTAACTGTTCTGTCTAGAACAGAGGTTCCCAACCTGTGGTACATGTAACCAAAGGCTGGTGGTACGTGGGCTGCCAGCAGCCAAAATGGCAGCCACTATCTTGGCCGCGTGATGTCGCGTCTTCGGCTTAGCTTCCCCGTGATTGGGGAAAATGAGCCGAAGACGCACCTGCCCCAGTCTGCTGACAGCTGCATCTTCGGCTTCTCTTCCTTGCAATTGTGGAAGAGAAGCCGAAGATGCGGCCGCTCCAGACTGCCCCCCTCAGAAGTAAGCGCCAGTGACATCATCAGCACTTCCTTCTGGTGGTACATGGGTGGCTGGAGGCCCACGTAGGTGGCATTGCAGGCCTCCAAAGGTTGAGAACCTCTGGTCTAGAATTCTAGGTCTCATATCACTCATGGCACCTTCCCCTCAAATGGGTATTGAAGTCCCATGATGACTGTCTGGTATTGCCAGTGAAACAATATCCTTGACTGAAACTTTCTGGATTTAGCTCACACCTGCTGGGTTTAGCTTACACTTGGTCATTGTTGATCCAGTCAGCCCACCTGACTTGGAAGTGGAAAATTTGAAGTTCTGTTAATTTCAACCCAGCTTATCCTAGTTTTGGGAGGCTAGTCTGCCCAAAATAGGATAAAAGAGAACTGACCAGCTGTGTTAAGTTGTTCAATGGCAGCCAAATGAGAAAGAATGCAGGGGCTGTTCAAAGAGCTGGCACGCATCTGAGGAGGCCCTTTGGGACCTCTGGTGCTTACACTGGGGGAAGGGGACGAACGTTCCTTTCTCCTGAGGTGAGCCCCGGCCTCTGCAGCATGGGCTACATCCTGACTAGGATGCAGCGGCCAGCCATTTCAACCGGCTGTCGCATCTTAGGCAGGATCGGGCTGCCCATTAAACAGGGCTACCTAGTTATTTAACCTAAATTGACCTTCCATCTCCAAAGTCTTACTCAGCCAAGGTACTATTCAAAGCAGGGCTTGAGTGTTTGTGTAACTGTATAGGAGTATGTGTGTGTGTGTGATGATGATTTGAAATGGGTAAATTCAAATTGCTGGTGGTGGTGGAAAGAGAGTACGGGATACATGTGCAGCATGACAGAATGTGTCTTACATATGCTGATGAAGCACAGATACCTAGAGATGAATGCTAGTCCCTTTTTAGCCCTACCCCCTGAATATTACAATAGCAATCAATAGTATTACTCTCTACCTCTTTAGACAAGATAAGCATCTTTGCACAGGATTGCTGTGCATGTATGTGATGAATGATGTCACTGCACTTTATTCTCATGAAAGTTGAGGTCACAGTTGCTTCTTCTTTATTCATTCTTTGAATATCATTACCCCATGAAAGCACTGGAAACCCCAGTGAGGGCTGGAATGAGATATACAGTATTTCTTGGAATATTTTGTATAATGCATTTCAAGACCAATGTCAAGGAGCCAGGTAAGAATCCATTGCCATATATTAAGCAATATGCAAAGACAGGACACATGGGCTCTTAAGACAAAGCCAGACATGTGGAGTGCATTGGAATTATCCCAGCATGCTCAGCATTTCCTGTTTTGATTAAAGAGCCACAGAAAAAGGAGTCATAAAGGGGACACAGGTAGGACAGCATCAGATGGGCAGCAGGGGGAGTCAGCAGAGTGGAGGGTAGAGGTATTGGGCTACTTCAGGAAGCCCAATAGATTCAGCCGGCCATGATGGCATATTTTAATGCCACATCTAGTTTGGTACTGAGTGGCAAGCAGAAGAAAAAAAATCCTCTTTTTCTTGTTTAAAGTTTTTTTTAAAAAAATACGAATATTTGATAATAAAAGTTTAGAAAACCTTTGTCACTCTGAATAAAGGAATCATGTACAGGTGGGCCCCCATATCCACGGATTCGTTATCCACGGTTTCACTTATCCACGGATCGCGGGGCTTTTACCCCCCCCCCCAGGCTTTTACTTTTTTCCCAGTAAGCTTTGTTTCTTCCTTAAACAAACAGGAGAAGCAGCCTCTGGCTGCTTATTGCAAGCAAGTAGAACGAGACTAAATCCTGGAGAGGCTCTGCAAGGTTAACAGAAACCTTGCAAAGCCTCTCTAGGACTTAGTCTCGTTCTACTTGCCTGCAATGGAGGCTGCTTCTCTGTTTGTTTTAAGGAAGAAACAAAGCTTGCTGAAAGAAAAATGGCCTGGGGGGCACACAAGCTGGGGGGGCACAAAGCTGGGGGGGCACACAACCTGCCTGCAGGGGAGGCAGGGCGGGGCCCCCTCAGGAAACCATGGAGGGGGTGTTCACTCCTATCCACGGTTTCAAGTATCCACGGAGGGGCCTGGAACATATCCCCAGCGGATATGGGGGGAGTACTGTATACAGTCTTTTCTTCCCTTTTGAATCAAAGTGCTCCAGGTAACTCTGGCAATGTGAAGGAACTAAGAACCACTGAATGGCTTGATGGTATTCCACAGAAGGAAACCTATAAAATGTGAAGGGAACATATGTGTTTCTGAACATACAGTACATGGATATGTCACATATGTGTCATGACCCAGCAGCTCCCTGGCACCTATCCCCAAGTGTTTGGTGATGTATATCTTCCCTTCATACTGTATGGGTTGTATTTAAACTTCCTGCAGTATTCATAGAATGGAAGGAGAGTTTTGCTTATGGAAGCAGTGTGAGTGCAACTTTCCTTCCATTCAGGGAAGGAGCTTTGTACGTTTGGGTACAACCATATGTGTTTACCATGAAAAATACTGGTTAACCCAGTCTGCTGCATAAAATGTGGATCTAATTCTACTTCTTGATTAACGTTAAGGTTGCAATGCTATGCATACTTCTTGGGAAAAGCCCCATTGAACACAATGGGACTTACTTCTGAGTAAACATGCATAGGATTGTGCTGCAAACATCATAAGTATTATACAGTGCAATCCGACTTAACTTTTGTGCCGGTTTAACCAGCGGCGCAGCGAGAATGGGAGGCTCCAGAACGGAAAAGGGATTCAAATCCCCTCCAAAAGAGGAATTCAAAGGGGATTTGAATCCCTTTTCTGTTCTGGGGCCTCCCATTCTCGCTGCGCCGCTGGTTAAACCAGCTCAAAAGTTAAGTCGGATTGTGCTGTTAGTCTCATGTCTTTTTGCACCCTTGGCAATTATAAGGTACCCTTTCTCCTCCCTTCTAGTCTCTAGGGACTGTATATATGTTACACAACATGGCAGCCACTGCATTGTGTGGCTTTTGCAGGGAAAGGGGAAGTTTAATTCCCTTACCCCTGTGTAAGCCTCACAACCTGCAATAGGTCTCTTTGGACCCACACTAGCAATTTTGCTAGCGCAAGTCCGAGGAGAGAAAAGGGGAGGGAGGTTACAGGGAAGGGGGATTGGATCTGGTGTGGGGCTTCCGTGATGGATCCTTCCCCTTCTGAAGCCTCCCTGTCCCATTACGCCCTCCCCCCTGCCTTCCCACCATCATACCTATCCTGACGCGCGTTCAGACTTCCTCCAACGTGACTGGAAAGGTGCAGGCCTTCACGCCAGCGTCCCTGGCAGCACACTAACCAGTGAGTTGTTGAGGAGGCTTTTGTGACTGGCGCAGACTGCTTTACGGCAGTCAGCGCCAGCACAGGAGGCATGCCGCCATTGGGCAGTGCAATTAGGATTGGGTTCACAGTTATTTTCCTGTTCAATCAAGTGATCCTAAACCACTATGCTTAGATTTAGGAGGCAATTTCATTTTTTTTAGACTTTTAACATGTTTAAAAACGTGTCTTTTTGCTACCTTTCCCCTTTTAGCACTTCTATTCCCTCTGTAGCATTATCTCTGACCCACATTATATTGTTCTCTAGACTTACAATCTTTCCTTCTAAGCTTTCAACAAGATGTTTCTTATTCCCCGCTTGCCTTGTTCTGAGCGGTTTTTTAAATTAGCTTGGAACATTTTCTAATTCATTCTGACCTATTTCGATGCATGTGTTTAGTACAACATCCTTATCATTCTTTATAGCTTCTGCTCTGCCTTTTTGTTAAATATTTTGGTCTGAAAATAGAAAAAAGATCAAACCCCAGCTTGGGACCTATCGGTGCTCAATAGCACAGGCATCTAAAAATGACTTCTTTCCACTGTTTAATTTCAGCATCCAGTGTTATCTACTCAAAAAGGACTATTTGCTCTTTCCTCTGGACATAATGTTACTGCAGTTGTCATTAGATGCCCAGGTTCAAAATTAGAGCTTTGTGCCTCTTCTTTTAAGCAAAGAATGCTTCAGTCCTATTGGATTTGTTTGAATGATGGCTCTGGATTTTTTACGCTCAGAAAGACTGAATGGCAGCATCTTCTTTTTACACTGGGATAATGGTTCACTTAGTATGTAACCTACCCTGGCAATATGTCCAGAAATAATTATGAACATTATTTCTGCTGACAATCAGTGGATTTAAGCTGGCAATCAGTGCCCCAATTGCATTCGGGGTTTTGCCAGAACTAGTGAGTCCTGATTAAAATACAATAGTAGTTGTCGTAATAATAGTAATAATTTATATACCGCTTTGCAAAAAAGAAAAATAGATACAAAGCAGTTTACACTCAAAAAGAATGAGAAAATGGTTCCTGTCCCAAAGGGTTTCACATTCTAAAAACAACAACAACACGGAGACACCAGCAGCAGTCTGGAATGCTATGCTGGGATGAATAGAAACAGTTGCTTTCCCTCTGTGGAGTACAAGACAGCCACCTCTTTAAAAGGTGTTTCTTTGCCCAGTCAGCAGGGATTATATCAAGAGATGGGTAACACTGTCTATAATTAAGGTTCAGAATCGATAAATTAGTTGGTTATTCACTGTTAATCCATCCATCATTCTGGACTCCAAATTCAATCTATTGATGAGCATGGATAGTATCTCAGCAATTATCAGTATTGTTCATGCTTAGTCCTGTGATGGTTTTGATGCATCTGAGTGGGTTGCATGATGCATGCACCATGCAAAGAGTTGACCCATATGTCATGAGTGTAACACAGGAACAAGTAGCAGCAATTCCTATAACATGTGCCTTTGATATAAATAGGCAGGACATATTAATTATTTTGTGCATACCCACAAATGTCTGAGACATCTCAGACAGTTATGGGTATGCACAAAATAATTGGGTTGCTACGAGTTGAGAGCATTCTGTTGTATCTAGCTACCCATGGAACAATCATTGCCCTGATTTAACAAAGGCCAACTGGTGAAGATCTGGAAGCTTCTCACATGGGTCAACTGTATCCTGTGTTAAGAACCCATGCCCATGCTTGCACCACCATCTCCCAGGGCAGTTCAAGTTGAAGTTGTGATAGCCATTACGTAGACCAAGTGCTGATAATAAACATTCTGGCCATTGTTGGAACAAAACTCTGGACTAGGTGACCTGATCCATCAGGGCTCTTTAGTGGGTGCTTTCCACATGATCAGACAGTCCTTTGGGATTGGGAAGTGCTCAGATGGAGCCATAGCTCAGTGGTAGAGCAAACACTTTATATGCAGAAATCCCAGGTTCAGTCTCTGACTTCTTCAGGTAGGACTGGAGAAGATGCTACTGGAACCCTTGGAGAGTCACAGCCGTAGACAATACTGAACTACTGGTAGTTACAGTAGATAGATACATAGTTTGGCTCCATATAAGGCAGCTTCTTATGTTCCATGGGAAGCTGATTGTACACATTTCAGCAGCAATTTTTCAAAGACCTTGGCTCTTTTACTTCAAACTATTTTGAAGCAAATATTTGAGCTAATTTTTCTATATCAAAACATTGCACCTACTTTCTTGAATATTTCATTGACTGAAAAAGAACACTTTTAGAATGTACTGATAGAAACGATTCCACATGGTGGCTTCAATCATGGGAGAAACCAAATTTCCTTCACCTGCAACCTCATGGCAAGACTCTCATTACCACTTCCATTCCCTACATACCAGTTTCCCTAAGTTGTGACAATGGTTGTTTGTTTGTTTCCTTCTGCCATGTTTTCTTGGGAAGGGAAGGCCTGAATAAATGATGCTTCTTTGAAATTTATCTTCAGATGCCATTAAGAGAACATTAACATTTTTTTTAAAGACTAAAGACCTGTGATTTGTAGCTTCCAGCAAAGGAAGCCTTGGAAGTAAAATTCTGTGTCTGAGTCTTTTCTCTAAGGTGCACATCTGGGCAGTTCAATAAGTCCAAGAGGAAGAGAGAAAGAACCAGGGCCTTATCAGGCATTTACTTGGAGTGCTTTCATCTCCTTGGCACTTTAGTTCAACGAGACTGTGTGTATACAGAAGACAGATTGGTGTTTAAGCTCCCAGTGGACCACATAATATTGCTCTTTCTGCTAGCTTCAATGATGAGAGCCTGCCAGCTTCTCTTCAGAACAGCTCACTGGGAAATCGCATGTGAAAAATGAACAAGGAAGAAATGTTTAGCATTCAGCTTTGGAAACAGACCACTGTTATTCACTCAGTCTATCAGCCCTATCAGCATATTCTCCCAAGTACTAGTTAACACTGAAAGTCATCCCATTTTGCTTTCTTCCTTTGCCAGGCTGTTGACTAATATTTTTGTTGTGCTGCTACAGTTGGAGTTCTGCAATGGATGCCAATCGAGCGGCAGTTTGTCAAACGGAGAGCTCTACTCTACCACATCTTTTTAGTCATTTTTCTGCATTTGTTGCAGATAGACATTTCACAAATTCCATGATGAAGCGAAGGAGCATACTTATGTTCCCATAAGCACCTTTTATAGCTGCATTTAGAAATGAACCGATATACCTTCAAACTTCTCATGCCAAGCTGATTTATCGTCTTGCGATACTTAGGCTGGAGATACTGAGCAGCTGAGGTTTAGCAGAGGGGCAGCCCAACACTGTCCAGGGCCACCACAGCATGCAAAAGCTCGCTGCTCCAGATCCTGGGCAGGATCGGGCCAGTGCAGCAGGAGACTGCCTCGGGGCAAAGGAACGTTTATCCCTTTCCCCCAGGTAATGCCCCAGTCGCCCCTATGGGTCTTCTCGGATGTGCACTGGCAAAATGTCCAGTGCAAATCCAAGGAGCCTGTGTAATGCTGGCCAGGCCCGGGACGGGGGGTAGGATCTGGTGGAGCATGCCACTGAGGATCCCTCCCTGCTCCCGTGCCTGGCGGGCCAATTCAGATACCCGGATCACCCCTCCCTGCCCTGCCCCGATTGGCAGAGCACCCACCTTCCTTGGGGGGGGGGGTGCAGTGACAATCCAGAACCAACTTGAGCAGCAGAGGCTGCTCTGTCGCTCCTCCTGAGGAGGTGCCAATGTGCCTTATGCTTCAGAACGTGCCACTCCAGAATATAGAGAGGATTGCGCTGTTAATCTTACTTAGATAGGTGAGAAGCTAAGGTGTCAAAGATTATTATTAGTCGAAAAGTTTGTATTAAGCCCACAGCTTAGGTTTGGGTGCTCTTATTTTAATCAGCATGCTGAAGTACTGGCCTACAATTTGTTTTTTGTCCTCTTAGATAGGTCACATTTAAAATTATCCAGGAAAGACTGAGGAACAACAGTATCAAGCAGATCTTCATTATGCTGTAAGTGGAGGCACCAGAGAAAAACTGAGGGGGCACAGAAGGGGCAAAGTGCATTTTGGGGGGAAGAGTTTAACTTTGTTCCACGTATTAGATTTCTGGGGAAAAAATTAGTGTGTGAGCCCAATCGTATTCTTCTCCCCCCCACCCACCTGCCCATGCAGCAGCACCAAAATGCCTGGGGGGGGGGGGTTTCTACTCGGACCTGCGCTATCTAAATAGGGATTGGGTCCAGGAAGGGGGATTGGGTTCAGGGACTGGGGTTAGGATTTGGCGGCTGCCACTGCCACAGAACCTGCTCCCTTCCCAGACCCATTCTGCCCTCCCCTTGCCCCTGTTATGCCTTCCCCCCTCTTCTACCTCACCTGCCACCTTACCTCCGTTGTCGTTGTCGTTGTCTGGTTTCTCTGGAGCGTGCCGGAAGGCTCTGACCTTCCCACTGGCGCTCCAGTAGCGTGCAGCTTCACATGCTGAACACCTGTTATGACTGGCACTGCTCTATGGCAGTCAGAACCAGTGGAAAAGGCGTGTCGCTATCGCCCAGCCCAGGTATGATTGGGCCGGGTACTTCACATTAATGCTTCCATCTCCAGTGTAAATAGAACATATATTTGGGAACTGCTCACTGTTGCTTTACTTTGATATGGTTGGTAATCAATAAAAGCACAGTGAGTATGTGAAAAGTGCCTTTCTTCAAGTTACCAGAGTCCAGCAGTGAGAGGGTGGCAGGAGAGTGAGTGACTGGTCTGGTGCCACCTATGCTCATTGGAATAAAAGTAAAGTCAGGAGATTAAAAAAATCAAAAGCAGGAGGAAGAATGTAGGCTTAACCACGATAGTCTCCATGTACGAAAGGGATAAGATGGTTTGGGATGATGGAACCCCCCTAAGTAATCCCCTCCAATTTCTCTCAATTATATTCTTAAAATGGGCAATCTGTTGAAACTACCAGTCTGCATGTCAGGCTCTAGAACACAGCAAACTGTTCATTTCTGAAAAGAAATGATGCTGATTTGATAAAGCTAAAATGATGCCATTGCTTGTTGTTGTTCAGTCGTTAAGTCGTGTCCGACCCTTCATGATCCCATGAACCATATCCCGCCAGGCCTTCCTGTCCTCCACTATCTTCCTGAGTTCGCTCATTTTCATGTTCGTTGCATCGGTGATGCTGTCTAACCATCTCATCCTTTGCCTTCCCCTTCTCCTTTTGCCTTCAATCTTTCCTAGCATCAGAGTCTTCTCCAGAGAGTCCTCTCTTCGCATTAGGTGGCCAAAATATTTGAGTTTCAGCCTCAGTACCTGTCCTTCCAGGGAACAGTCAGGGTTGATTTCATTTAGGATTGACTGATTTGATCTCCTAGCAGTTCAAGGGACTCTCAGGAGTCTTCTCCAGCACCACAGTTCGAAAGCATCTATTCTTCGGCGCTCAGCCTTCCTTATGGTCCAACTCTCGCAACCATACATTGCTACTGGGAACACCATCGCCCTGTCTATACAAACTTTTGTTGGCATGGTGATATCTCTGCTTTTTATTATGCTATCTAAATTTGCCATAACTTTCCTTCCAAGGAGTAAGCGTCTTTTAATTTCATGGCTGCTGTTTCCGTCTGTAGTGATCTTGGAACCCAAAAAAGTAAAATCTGTTACTTCTTCCATTTCTGCCCCTTCTATTTGCCAGGAATTGATGGGACCAGATGCCATGATCTTAGTTTTATTAATGTTGAGTTTCAAGCCAACTTTTGCACTCTCCTCTTTCACTCTCATCAAGAGGCTCTTTAGTTCTTCTTCACTTTCTTCACTTCTTCACTTTCACCATTGCTTAGGTCTGCCAATATTTTTATCATAGGACTTACGTTCCTTCACCAACTGCAAAAATTCAGCAGACGTGCTGTTAGCCAGCATAGTGATGCAGTAATGGGAAAGTTGACTCTTTGCCTTTTTTGGCTTTTAGCTGTTAAAGGCACAGGAGAAGCCTTGCCAGAAAAAAAGGTAGAAGCTGTACACAGTGCTCCTGGCTGGGGCTTTGAGCTTGCTGCCTCCATTCTTAAGGTCTGCCCTTTGCTTAAGGTGTTTCCATGTGCATCTTGGGCTCTTTACCTACAAGATGCAGGCCCATGTCTTAAAATGGCCTTCTGTCTCAAGCTGGGCCTCTTTTTGGAAAAAAGAAAGCTGTCATTTGGCAGCAAATGCCAAGCTAGCTGTAAGTTTCCTTTCCTTGTCCAGCTTGGCAGAGAGATGTTCCAGCAGCTGGTTTTTAATTTGTGATTTTGGCATGGCAAGATTAATGCCAACAGTGACACAGAAAACTCTCTGTCCCCATACCCAGACCTTGGAACCCCCTTCCTAAGGAAGATTTGTTTAGCCCCATCCCTCCTGACTTTTCATTGAGTGGCCATTGAGTGTATACGCTGACAGCTTTTTAATGATTGCATTTTGCCGAGTTTGACTTAGCAAGATCTTCAAAGGACGTCTTGCTACACATGTGATCGCCTAAGGATATACAATTGATGTGCATATGGAAAAGGGTCTTCTCTGTGGTGGCCCCCTGTGCTTTGCCAAGGGAGATGCAAGAAGCCTCCACACGTTTGGTTGCTAAAATGATAGCTGCATCTTCCAAATGGATTTGTTCCCTGTTCATTTTTATACTATTATTTTATTGCCTTTTATAATATTGCAAGCTGCCCTTGTACCATACAGTGGGACATAAATACAAATAAATAAACAATTTTGCTTGAATTAGAACATAGTGCTTTCAGGACCTTTCTGTGAAACTGTGGTTTTCAAAATAGGGCAGCTTTTTAAATGTCATACTTTTTAATTATTTATATGAAACATTACAAGGTGTATTTCTAAAACTTCAAAGAAACCTCAAAGCCCTACGAACCTGGATTCCAAGGTAGATGTTAGTATAGCATGTGTGTTGTGACAAACCATTGCAGAGAAATTATATGCTGAAAGTGATTGATATGTTATAGAATTTGCTAGCAGACTGTAGGCAAATGTTGCTATTTCTTTCCAGACAGGCTGTCTCACCAACAATAATGTTCGTTGTTCATTCTTCACCCATAATCTTTCATGTGAAAGAAAAGCATAGTGCATTTAGTAATTTGGGGAAATGGTTCGAGATAGCTCACGTTGCTATTATTTAGTCGTCTTCTTGAGTACATATGACTGATAAATGGATTTAGTGGTGCCACATTTGTTGGCGAGATGAGCAAGAGGGCTGGAAACAGGCTTCTGAAATTTGCCAGTGCTGTTAAAGCTAGTGTGATAAGCAAAGAATAGAGAGTACACAGGTATGGACAGAGTGGCAAAAGAGAGAGAAATATAATGAAGCGCGAGAAACAGCAAGAAACTAGCTGACATTCAAGTAAACAGACAGCAGTGTAATAGAATTCAATTACATAGAAAATTAAGCACATCAGTGGAGCATAAATGGTTCATTTTGTCTGTGGTTTGTCCTTGGGAAAACCAGCATGTTATGAAAAGGCAGCAACCCACAAACCATGTTGCAGCTATACAAATGGGAAAAGCTGCTGAATGTTTTGCACTGCCTAGAAAAACAGTCATCAAAGCATTTGAGCTGACTTGCATAATGCAACCTGCCCTTCCCAACAGTGCATCACTATGTGGGTTTTCCACATGCTTTCAATATTTTAAAACCATATCCTGGACTAGGAAGTGGTGAGTCCAGTTGCATATGTGTTGAAGTGTTCTCAGGACTGGTTCATCTAGCATGCAGTGGCATTAAGCAAGCAAAAATGTGGCCTCACCACCATGATAAGCAGTGGCCTTGGTTGGCTCTGCCTCCGCAAAAGCAAGACATCATAGAGGTGCCCGACTGCTGAGCTGGCAGTAGGCTGACCATACTTTGGTGTCCAAGTGCTTCGATCTCACCATCCAAGCTCAGGTGACACTGTACCCACCCCACCCACCCCAGAGATCGGCTGAGATTAACTGGACACCTACGGGGACTGGGTAGACATTTTTTTGCCTTTTACCTGATTGACCCTTGGGGTTTTTCTGCCTACCACAGACTGTTTCCTGAGATGTGGCAGGTATAGTGTGGGACTAGGAGTAGGCAGCTGGTGTGCATCCTATGGTATGCAAGGGCCAGAGGAGAAGCCAATACCGATCTCAAGAAACTGTCCGGCGTGAGGATGCTGGCTGGTGGCCCCTAGGGCCTAAATTGCAGAATTAATCCTAAAGGTTTCCTGGCTTGGAATGAGCTGGGCAATTTGGTTGCCTTGACCCCCTTTCTAGGAGTTGGTGGGGAAACCCAGAGGTTGGCATGCACTGATCTCTGGATGGAGCCAGGGTGCTAACGTCCAAGGGATATCAAGGGATTTCTACTCCACCCCAAAAGGGCCCTCCCAAAACGGCCCTCCCGGTAGTGTTGTTGTTGTTCAGTCGTTAAGTCGTGTCCAACCCTTCGTGATCCCATGAACCATATCCCGCTACACAGTGGTTGTAAGTGGGTAATAAATAATGCATACAACATCTTTCTAGGATATTTCATAAAGCCTGAAATCAGGTATTGGAAATACAAAGTTCACCCTATAAAACAACGTTCTTTATTGTCTCTGACTTCTATAGCTATGTTATATGATGTAAGATACCAGTGATGGTAAATGTTCTTTTTCATTCCATAAGACATGTATAACTGTAGTACTTGATTAAAAAGTAAAAATACACTTTCAGGAAAGAATGGTGTCCTAATTAGAAGTATTTATCTGTACAAGTTGTTGTATGTGCATTTTTCTTAAAATAATTACAATTAGCATTCTCTTGTGTGATATCACGCTAACACAAAGTAGTTTTCATTGTTACACAGGGAACAATGAAATATCTTTTTCTTACTGCCTAGCATTGTGAAACATACAATTTATTAATCATCGTCATAATTCATTTTATGCCTGTTTGTCTTGCACCTCTGCCAAATACTCTGAAGAGTGATCTCATTAGATGTGACCTGTAAGTGATTCGATTTTTGTGTGTGTGTCAAGCTTTACTTCCAAAATAGGACATTAAACTGGGTTGTCTGAGAAAACATCATGGAATTCTTTGAAATACACTTGGGTACAGCATTGCAGCTTAACACAACTTATAATTACGCAGAGCCAAGGAAATGGTTCTATTTGCTTTGTTTGATGTTGCAAGGTAAAGAAAAAAATATTGAGCATTTATTTGAAAAATCTATCTGGTACAGTATGTCTATAGAATACTTGAGTAATTATTTTAAAAGCCCCCTGTAGTCCCAAATGTACATGCAGAATTTTCAGCAATTGTTTCAGACACCAATTGCCCTAAGCTACTGACTGCCTAATTTTGACTGAAATGTTTGCTGACTTCTTGTTCTTAATTATCTATTCTTAAGGATATTCTTGCCAAGAAAAACACAGGGGGGGAACCCTCTGTATTTGGAAACGTATAATTCCCTCGGGTCTTTTGAGAATGATTTCTGTTTGTCGAGGTGATTTGAAGTTTTTTTTCCACATAAATCGTGTTCAACTTTTGCAAAAACATCACAATCAGATCTAATAAAAGTTGCTTATGCTGAATGACAATTCTTGTTTACTTGAGCAAGGAATTACAGAGTTTTACATCCTTGCTCATTTTCTTGGGGTGCTATCAGGTCACTGCATGCTTTCGCTGTACAGTCAGACCTTTTTATCCACTAGTGTTCTATTCCTGGAACCACAGTGTATAAGAAAATCAGTGTTATATGAAATCCGAGGTGGGGGGGTCGGGAACGGTGCCACATTACAAAAAAGTAAACCCTTTTTTCCAGCATCTTCACCACTTCCCTCCTTCTGAGTTTGTTTAAACTGACTGAAAAAACAAAAGCCACTACTGGAAGCAACCTGTAAATGGTGCCAGAGACTCTCGACTGCATTTTTTTTTTCATGCCGAGAAGTGTCTGACAGGCCCCTGACAGATTCCCAGTTGCGATTTTCTTTCTTTTTTCAGCGGTTTGGACACGCGCAGTACTGTAGCCTGGAAGTGACTGGCAGGCCCCTGACAATGCTGAAAAAAGAGGTAGTGCGGTTGAACTCCCTGTTCCACAGTTTTGCCATCCGTATTGAGTCAAATCCGCGGATTAAAAAAACTGTGGATAAAAAGGTCTGACTGTATTCTGAATATTTTAGATAATAATAATGAACATGTTTTTGAATCTATTTAACCACACATGAAACCCGGCAGAGCTCAGATTAGCTTCTGATTATCTCCTGCAACATACAAGTAGCTCAGGAATTGAAGTGAGTAAGACTTAGTGCCCTGTGATAACATCATATAAGCAAGCTCAAAAGTGTCGATGTGGAAGGTTGCCTCTGGGCCTTGTATTTTTCTGAATCAAGAAGAGTTCCAATAACCTGACCTACTTTGTTCCCTTTAAGCTTTGGAACAAATGAAAAGATTTCTGAATGCAGAATGCTATTTTTGGAAACCCAACATTCATAGTGGCTGCCTGTTTGCTTTTAAACACTTTTTTCATGTTTACTACTCCAGTATTTGGGTTGATTTCACTGATCAAATTCAGTTACAAGCCTGCTCTATATGTGATTCTACCTCCACATTCAACACAGCCCACCAGCCATATACTTTGGTTTTCAGGAGCTCTCTAGCACCTTCCTTTTTTTTTTTTCCCCAGTCACAGGCAGGTAGCAAAACCAGAGGGTTTCTGAGTTCCCGGTGGATCACAGTTTGTGCTCACCTGATCTATTACTTGTTTTTAATAGATTTATGTCACAATCCTAACCAACTTTCCAGCACCGGTGCAGCCACAATGCAGCCCCAAGGTAAGGGAACAAATGTTATCTCACCTTAAAGAGGCCTCCCTAACTACCCCTGCACTGCAAAATGCAGCGTGCGCCCTGTTGGCACAGCTACACTGGCGCTGGAAAGTTGATTAGGATTTCGCTGTCATATCCTCCTTTTCTGTGAGACCATATTGGCAATGGTGAATAAAAAGATGATACAGCTCAGTGCAAACGTATGTTCGTGACCCCCCCTCCCCTGTTCTCAGGTGTTCCTGGTGCTTTCGGGACCTGTAGCAAGCCCAGGAGAAAAGAGTTCAGCCCCAGGAAGAGTGCTGCCAGGCAGCACCAGCTGTAGCTGTCACTTGTGTGTGTGTGTGTGTGTGTGTGTGTGTGTGTGTGTGTGTCTTCACACAGACCAGGTGGAATGTAGGTCTTGGCTCATTTTGGTGGTGGGCACCTATGAGAGGTGTGTTCAATGGGGCTTTAGTAAAGGTACATAGGACTGCAGAGTCAGGCTGCAGTTCGAAACATGCTTGCTTGAGAAGGCATGCCATCAATGAAGAGATACGACAAGCCATCTCTCTCTCTCAGATGGCCTTAGTTGAACCTAGTGGCATTTACTTCTGAGTAAACACAAATAGATGGGCCTGTTAGTGCTGTTGTTGATTCCAGTGCAAAGAAAGTTCATCACACTCACATCCTATTGAAATCAACAGGGCAAATTAGTTGTGAGTGGCCACAAACGTAGGTCTCAATAATGTCAATGGTACTTAAGCAAAAGTAACTTTACCCTGAGTAGAAAATATTAAACTGGCCTGATTTGTTATCTGCCTGCACTATAAATGCTGCTTTTAAGGAATTTAATAAGACAAAACAAGCAAGCAAGCAAGCAAGCAAGCTGCTGCTGCTGCTGCTGCTGCTATAAAAGCCTTATATCCCTCATTCAATCTCATTTAATTGATTACCAAGATCATTTAATGTAAGATAAGGATGTGTTCATGAACTGATGCGAATGTGCATAGAAGCTTTAACAGACGCAGTAAAGAAATTACAGTCAATAGACCCATTGAGAAAGCAAGATATTGAAGAGTTCATTTGCCTATACACTTAGGTGGACCAAATGACATTGAATGCTTAGCTGCGTGTAGTTTGTCACTGACTTTTAAACATTTGTTATACAAATGCACCCAAACTGTAACCTGAAGCCTAAAATTAGCAGGGGAGGGGGAAGGAGTTCTTTTTCTTACAGCCCAATACTGGGCTCCGCACTGTCGCAAACATGCTGTAAAACGTGTGACGGCATGGAGGCCAGTGCTGGGAGGCCTCCGCCAGTGAAGGAGCAGCACCCACTGGGGTAGGTGAGCTCTGCGCTGGGAGGTGGTGGGGAGACAGGGAGGGGGAGTTCCAGGTGGGGGGGAGGGTGGGGACGAGGGCGGATCGGGCCCAGGAGGGGGGTGGGCTAGGTGGAAGAGGCCCCCACCAAATCCTATCCCGCGTCCTAGGCTTGAAAACTCGAGGCTACTTGGAGCTGCACCGGCCATTTAGCTGGTGTGCCTCTTAGTAGCCCCATAGGGGCTGCTGGGGCTTGACACGGGGGAAGGGAACGCTTGTCCCCTTTCCTTGAGGAAACCTCCAGTCCTGCGCTGAATAAAGCAGACCCTGCCCTGACGCCACTGCGTCCCAGAGTGGGGCTTTGGATAGAATTGGGCTGTTAGTCCTTTCCCTACATGCCATTATCCTGCAAAAAATCACATCCTTTTGGCCAGCAAGAAACAAAATGTCGGATCATTGTATATTTTCCCTTGCTAGGAAAAAGCACCTGGGGAAAGTGATTTATAGAAGACAAACAACATCATGGGAACGTTAAGAACTCTCTCCCATCCCTGTGAATGAGTGGCCTTAGTTAGGTGTCCTTTCTGGTACTTGGATTCATATTTGTATCTCACACTCCTGCCATTGAACTCAAAGTAGCATTTGTGAACTGGGGTTACACTACTTTGTCCTCACAATGACCCTGTGAGGTGCATTAGGCTGAGAAAGAATGATGGGCCCCAAGGGGTGGAACAACAGCCCTGTAAAATGTTTTATTATTACAAATATTTATATACTGCTTTTCAACAAAAAAAGAAGCTCACAATGTGGTCTGCAGAGCACACTAAATAATAAATAAATCCTCCCCTGTTATAAGCTAAAAAGAAGCAGAAGAAACACCAGCAAACAGCTGCTGGAAGAGACGCTGCCCTGGGGTGAATAAGTAGGCTTACCAGATCTCCAACCGGGACAGAGTGCTAGACCTTTAGGAGAAGGAATGTGGGCAGGTGTAGCTTGTTAAACCTTAGAGCACAATCCTAGGCATGTCTACTCAGAAGCAAGCCCCATTGTGTTCAGTGGGGCTTGCTTCTGTTCTGAGGAGACATGCCTAGGATTGTGCTCTAAGGTTTAACAAGCTACACCTGCCCACATTCCTTCTCCTAAAGGTTGAGTACTCTGTCCCGGTTAGAGATCTGGTAAGCCTATGAATAAGGATAGTTGCTCTAAATACGTCAACATTCCCATATTACAGCTGGATGCATATTACAATGCATGTCAACTCCAAAGTAAGTCCCAATGCATCCAATGGGGCTTACTCCCAGGGACATGTGTATAAAGTTGCAGCCTGAGAAGCAGTGATATGCTGCTTCTAGGAATTGTTGTGTGTCCCCTTTCATTAGGCCCCCTGGTGCGTGTTTGTGTTTGGTACATGGAGGTCAAATTAAGTACTTGTCTTTCGGTCACTCTTTGTTTCCCAAAGATTAAAAGAGGGAACCTGGCACCAATGGATGACTCCAACCTTAGACACTAAGGTTAGATATGTAGACAATGGTCCACCACATTGCCTGCAAGCCAGAGTTGTAATGGAAGGGGATGTGGCCATTTTGGCCTCCAAAGCAAAGGGCATAAATTAGCGCAGCCCAAAGCTGAGGAAGTCAAAATTTCTGATGAGACCACAGGTGTGTGTGTGTGTGTGTGTGTGTGTGTGTGTGTGTGTGTAAATTTCTTTTTATTTCAGTGTCTTATGTGTGCAGTGGTGCCTTATCTTATCTTAAAAAATAAAATAAAATTCAGAACTGAAGTAACTTGTTTCCATTCATCCGCTAAAATTATCTTACAGCTAGATGGCCTTCATTCTTCCCAAGGCTGTTTGAATGATGACAGCCAATTACTTATCTGTGTTGGCTTTTTTTATTGTATAGTAGAGTGCATTTGGTACTGACTGACCGGGGAACTATAATGGAACTGAACAAAGCTGAGACCCAACGTATCCCTAGAGCTTCAGAATGGCATGCCATCTCGTGAGCCGACACTGTCTGTTTAAGTTAATCTAATTGGTTGCCAATTATTCTAAAATTCACTCTTTTGCTTATTCCTGAAAGCCAGTAAAACAAAAAGCATATATTTGGAAAATTATTATAACAAAATAACCATGTTACCACTTCCTGTCAAATAAAAGACTAATTATATGTTTCTCTTAAATGGGTCCAGTGCTGCTTTCTGTATTCATTTTTATGGCCTCAGCTAAACTGCTTCCACCGGGAACTGATGCTTTATTGCTAATTACTTGTCTCAAATTGTTGACTAGCCAAGTGGAAAAACATAGCACAGGGCATGTATATGCAATTGTCGTTAAAATTCAATATTTTGAAAAAGACAATGAAGAAGCCAACAGTAGATCTCAAGGTTGCTGTCTTTGTCAGCTTATGGCATTGCTTGTCTGGATTTTGAAAATACATGAAGAAGAAATCTCTATTTTTATGGAGATTGCAAGAGAGAAACATGCACACAATTTAGTCTTTGCTGAGCAGGCTTTATTCTGTATACAAAAGTGTGCCAGTCAATTACATTGAAACAATTTCGTTCGGGTCGCTACACATCAGAAGGTAGCCTGACTTAGTGCTGGAACATTTGTAGAAGAGCAGAGCAATTCTGAGGTTTGGAACTGAAATAGAAATGGCTGCGTGGAGGTATATTGACATTAAGCAGGTAGAACAGCAGGAGGTTCCTGCCCTCTGAGAAGGCTGTGATGCGAGTTCTCATAGCTCACTAGGAAGACACACACACACACACACACACACACTCTCTCTCTCTCTCTCTCTCTCTCTCTCTCTCCCCCATCCTTGCAAACAACACAGTTGGGTTTTAAATTGATGTAATCACTCGCTTCCTTTGTTCACATGGTGTACAAAAATGTAAAGACAAAAGTAAAATAATTGCAATACGTTTCATGGTTGTAGATTCCTAAAAGCCTGTATATTATTCTCACATATGTAATTAGATGTTTTCATTTTCTTTCCTTGAAAAGGAAGAATTTGATCCTTTTTCTCTATAACAAAGAATTAGGTTCCATGAAAGACATCTATGTAATGCATAGAGCTGAAAGATATGGGGAAAGGGATTTATTTTCTGTCTCTGTTCCCCCCCCCAAAAAAAAGATAGCTTTCAGAGCAGTAAAAGCCAGCTTAATGCAGGTTCTTACAGTATAGTTGATTATAATGATAAATATATTTAATTATATATTATTATATTATATATATTTTTGGCTCCTCGGCTGTTTTTTGCAGCCGGAGGGCTGCGTTTGCAGCCACAGAACTGAAACACGCCAAAATTGGCGCGTTCCTACCCTGGCTCTTGGAAGGCTTGAAATGAAGCCTTCTGGAAGCACAGCGGGTGGGGCAATGATGCAAAATGTGTCATCGCCCCCCCCCCCCCACGTGACCCTGATAGCAACGCAACTGAGCTAGTACAGAACACAGCTGCAATAGTTTTTACTAGTGCTGGGCAATTTGACCGTCTCATTCCACAGTTATATCAGTTTTGTTAGTTTTATTGGGTGCCAGTCTGCTTTGGAGTGCATTCAAGGTGCTGGTCATTATCTTGATGTTTCTAAATTGCTTATGATGACCCTCTCTGTCCACTTTCTGATGGCAATACTTGTTTTATTTTCTTTAGTCAGTGATGTAGACTTGAGTCTACTGACTCGGACTCAAGTCGCACCAATGACTTGACTTGGACTAGACTCGGCTATTGTAAGAGACTCAACTGGAGACTTGGAGCCTTTTATAACGAGTCGAATTTATTCAGGTTTAAACCCATTTTCCCCATTAAATAGATAGGGACTCGCAGTTCGCTACCAAAGACTTGAGACTTGGACCTTGAGACTTGACTCGAGACTTGGAGTCAGAGACTTGATCCACATCCCTGTCTTTAGCTTTTAGGTTTAGGGTCTTTTTGTGTTTGCTGTCTCTGCCTTATTTGCATTTTTATTGTTCTTGGTTGTGCTCCTTTTAATTTTGTGTTTATCATCTCCACCTCCTCCTGGGGGGGAGTTCTACCTCCAGGGGACTTGTGAAACTGACTGGCATACCAGCCGGGATGTGGGATATGTGGTTGCAGTATGTCTAACTATTGGAGCCAATAGTAGGCAAACAGAAAAGGGGGAAGGGTTGGCCTTCCACCCCAGGTTCACTCCATCCCTTTCTTCAGTCCTGGCCTGTGGTTTTATTTGTCTGAGATCCTAAGTGGAGGCCCTCTGCTGCCTATAGCAGGGCCTCCTGGGATACCTCAGACCCCGCACCACCTCCTGTGAAACTAGCTCCACCAGATGATCCCTCCAAGGGATGGGCTCCAAATCCCTAGGAAAGCTACTTTGGCCTCTATCCACGGTGGGTCAGAATGTGGATTCCCACTCCTGTGGACTCTGACTGGAGGCTCCCAGACAGGCTGCACCCACTTCCCTGACATCCTGCCCACTTCTCCTTTTCCCACTTTTCAGGGCCCCAGAGGCTGTGTCTGCCTTGAATGGGTCTGGTCTCCCCAGGGAGTTCTAGTCCTTAGCCAGTCCTTACGCCCTTCCCAGGCACACAAGGTCTTCTCCCACTCTTCACCCTTTGTCTTGTCTTGCCTTCCTTTCCTCCTTCTTCCTCTTCACCTTTGCCCTTTTCTCCTCTCACTGTTGTCTGTACTCTCCCCCTCTTTGCTGCCTGGGAAAGCCCTTTATATAGGGCCAAGGCCAGTCTGACCCTTCCATTGTCAGCTACTGCACATTAGCACCGCTGTCCATCAGCTGGGGGCAGGAGATAGCTGGTGGTGTCACTGGTTATCGTGTTGCCACCTTGCTGACAGCGGGGCCCTTACACGCTGCTGCCCAGCTTCATGCCCCGCTGCATGTGCTGCCACCCACCTGATGGGGCAGTTTCCTCTCCCTGCTAGCATATTATTGTTGGTTAATTTTGTTGTAAACTACCTTGGATACCTCTAATGGTATGGGAAAGGGCAGTGTCCGGGTCCTGCCTGCAGCAAGCCCAGACTTCCTGAGCTTACCTCTGCCAGGGCCCACCCAGGAGCGGCAGCAGGCGAGCCAGGGGAAACAGTAGCCACCCGGGAGCTGGAAGGGCAAGGCTGGAAGGAGACACAGGTGGGGAGAGCACAGCGACAGTCAACAAGCTGTCAGGCTAAACACTGACAGCTGGGACCCGGCCCACCAAACAGTCAGCCAATCAGCCAGGACAGGCGGAGCCCTCATGGGGGCGAGGCCTCAGCAGGGCAGGGCGGGGCGGGTCAGCCAGAGATCTGTAATAAAAGCTCACTGGAGGCCGATGAGAAGGCTGGTCCGGTGTTAATCTCCACAGCCCTGGTGCTTGGAAGCCCATGAACTGAGTTCCAGACTGGAGAGAAGGTTGCTGGGTGAGGCAACCCCCTTCCTCCAGGTAATTCTGAGGCCAACGTGAGCCAAGCCAAGATAAGTCGGCCCCAACCTGGAGGTCGATGACCCCCTTGACCAAGCCCCTGCGATCGGGCTCGCCCTCACCACCACCCTGCCGGGGTCCCCGGTGCGGGCGAGCGGACAGGCAGGAAATAAATATTTTAAAATACAAGCATTAAATATGATTGCCAATGGCAGGGCCTTTTCAGTGGTGGTATCACAATAATGAAACTCCCTTTTACAGGAAATCAGATTGACTCCTGTTCTTCCTGTTTATAAAACATTGATTTGAAGAGCTTTCTGTGCCGCCACCACAAAGTCTTTTAACTCTGCTTTTTAAAAACTTCTTGCTGTTTTAATTCAGTTTTTTTTATCCACTGTTGTATGGTTCGCTCATTAGCATCTCTGAGCATCTTGCAATATCGAGAAAGCATTGCTTATATATTCAGGCTGGCCCAGCTGATCTTGTACTTTGGATTAATAAACATAGGACTGGCAAGGATATAAATGCTATCAAGAGAAATTGATAGGCTTATAATTAAATAGGGACTCTATGCTAACTCTGGGGATGCTAGAAGTCATAATTTGAAATGTTTATGTTGATCTCTCATCACTGTATGTATATTTTATATGCAGAAGAATGAAGGCAATATGTTTGTGCTTGATGTTAGTTCTTGCTTTCTGCATCATTATTTTATTAAGTATCTTGATGCTCAGGGATTGGAAAGAACTCAAGGAAAAAAACCATCTTGAAGAGATAGGTTTAAGCAGGTGGTGATCCCATTAATATTTTCAGCAATTTAACAAGGATATTAAATGGCGATAGGAATGGAGTGATTGCAAAAAGGGAAGCTCAATTCATTATGCATCACTGCTATTTGTAGTCTCTGGTAATATGGCTATGAGAACAGCAATTAAGTGCTGACTTTTGACATTGCCTACACTGGTAGCATGTATGATTTCTTTCCTATGACTTTTCCACATCATTGTGCCATGCAAGAAAAAATAAAATGTAGAAAGAAAGAGGGCCAATGAGAAGTATTCTATTGGAATCTCCACAAGGCATAATTTAAAAGAAGCAAAGATGCATTTGTCCCAACCACAGAACAAAAGGTACCAACCCATCTAATTGTGGGAATGTTGAACTTTGTTGCATGCTATAATGCAGAGTTATAAGCCAGTGGACTCACGGACAAGGAACACTGAAGGAAAAGGAGAAAGGAAAAGAGTTGCTCAGAATAATTCTGTACCGCATCTTGAAGGGCGGTGGGAGGGCAGGCAGGGGTGGTGTGGGAGGGAGCCATTGGCCAGCACGGGCTGGGAGGTGGCAGCGATATTGGCAACGTGCTCTGCCAGTATCCTGAGCCCTTTCCCAGCCCATGCCAGTCTTACATCGGCCCGCCACCGGAATGGTCCTGATCCATTTGGCTCCAGATCAGGGCCATACCAGTGGCGGGGCGGATGGGGCAACGATGCATCGCCCTACCCACTGGCGCAAGTCCAGCTACACTACTCTAAAGGGGGCAGGACTGTAGCCTGTTGCGCTGGAAGGAGGATAAATTTCTCCCTATGTTTATGACATTCTTTTGACATGGACTCTGTGTGTGTGTGTGTGTGTGTGTGTGTGTGTGTGTGTGTGTGTGTGTGTGTGTGTGTGTGTGTGTGTGTGTGTAGAGAGAGAGAGAGAGATTCACTCCAAACCCTCCAGTACTGGTGGCAGAGGTGTCATAAGTCTCCAAGAAATTTGTACCACTGCTGCACCTGATGCACCAATGTACAAATAGGAGCATCCCCCCCCCCCCCGATGCCCCTATGTCATTGCAGGGCCTCTAGAGGTGCTCCCATTAGCTGATGGGAAAGGAGGAGCTTCTGCCACTGCTCAAATGTGGAAAGTGGAGCTGTTGCTTGCCTCCTCCCTCCCCACTGCTGGTGAGTTGGGGGGGGGAGTAGGCCACTACATGCCCTGAGCAGCCTAGTGCAGAGTTTTGCACCCAGGCTCCAACAACCTGCATAAAGTGGGAGAAGACAGCCTGGGAGAGAAAATGGGGAAATAATTATTTTGATGCAAGTAAGTGGGGAAAATTGTGACTATAAGTCACACATTTTTCTAAATTACCAAGATGCCATTAGCCTTTTATCGTGCTGTCTTTTCACGATCCAGGCAGGCATAAAGTTGCTTCTTAGGTAGCTAAGGTCATAAGACATGGAAAAGATTCACTAGGAGCAAAATAATTTCCAAGATGCAAGATACTGAGGATTACCTCTGGGCAACAGTGCATTAAAATATTTTTCCATCCTCTTCCATTCTGTAGATCAACCAATGCCTGTGTACAGTGGAAAATAGCTCATAAAAGGAAACCTTGGGCAGAAAGTCCTTTATAAAACATGATTCGTAAGAGAAAACAAATCTGTGCTTTCTAAGTTAATGTCTCATTTTTTTCCAAGTGCTGAGATATAAAAGTAGGTCGACAAGCCTATTTATATAGCTCACTCCACAGTGTGATTTAAATTAACACTAGTGACAAATGTTTGATATGCTATGCATTTGGGTTTTTCCTTTTATAGCAAGCTGGTTAAATTTAGACTTGTTCAATGAGGCTGTTAGATGCAAACCTTAGGGCAAGCCTAAGATCTTTCAGTTGGCTCTTTTTTATTCCCTTGGCCACACTGATGTTGTATTCATAAGCAACATGCCTTATCATGCTCCCCCCCTCCATTTCTGTTTCACCTGCAGGATAGAGTTATAATTGAGAATTCCAGATTTCAGTTCTCTTATTAAAAAAAAAAAGGGGGGGGGGAGAGCCTATAGAGACATGGTTCAAGAAACAACCAGGAAACATATGATGTTACAGCCACAATCCTGTACACACTTACCTGGGAGTAAGACCTGTTGAACTCAATGGGATTTACTTCTGATAAGTTTGAGCTGTAAATAAATGTTCCTGTCTTAGAGTCAAGAAGTAAGTTACAAGGCAGTCCAAACTGATATCCAAGATTTATTTTTTAGGGGGGTGGGCACATGGTTTTTTTTTTAATGTAATTAAATATACCAGAGTACGTTCTGAGTACGTAAATATACGCTGATATAGAGTACGTTCAATTTGTCCAGCAGTGATTGTGTACCTTATGTTTATCTCCAGGAGGTCAACACAGAGTTAGGTGTCATAAGTGGCAAAAGGAGAAGCAGTTTCTGGACAGGGTCAGAAATTCCCATGAGCTTATAGTCAGAATTTATATTCATGCCTGCCTTTCTCTGTAGCATAGTAGATAACATTTGGTCTAGGATTATGGAAATCTGGGTTCAAATCCTTCTTCAGTTAAATAATTCACTGTGTGGCTGTGAGATTGACCACTAGCGTCGACGGGGGGAAGCGGGGGGGGCGGGCCGCCGGGGGGCGTCGCGTGTATAGGGGTGACGCGCGGCGCCCCTCACTTACATTTTTGCGGTGGAGGTGGGCCTGCCCGCCCTCCCCTGGGTCCGTTTGGCTCCAAAATGAGCCAAAAACGGAGCGGGGAGGGCGCTCCGCTCCTGCGCGTGACGTCACGCACGGGGGCGGAGCCTCCCCTTAAGGGTGACGCGCGCCCCCGCTCAGGGGTGTCGCGCGTCGTCGCGACGCCCCTGAGATTGACTCCTCTTTGTTTGTCTGTCTGTCTGTCTCTCTCAATCTAACCTACCTGGCTTGTTGTGAGTAGGAGTACCTTAGAAGATTGACAGGGAAAAAAGTGTAATGAATAATACAGCGCTACTGGCTCAATAAACTAGAGATATGGTCAACCAAGGCAGAGATAAGTTTGCATATCTACTGTAGTGAGCTCTAGGATGGTACTATCTGAAGCATGGACTGGAAAGAATGGCACAAGTTTCTTTGGACTTGTGGCATTTATTTATTTATTTATTTATTTACCATATTTCTATCCCGCCTTTCTCCCCACGGGACCCAAGGCGGCTTACAAAAATACAAATACAAATACACATAAATTACAATTTTACATTTTAAACAGCAAAAAATAAAAACATCTAAAAATTTAAAAATTTAAAACAAGATCATAAAAACAGCAGCAACCCACCCGTACCAGCAAGCTATTAAAAAAGGCAAAGGCTCAGAAGGCTTCTTTGAACAAGAGGGTTTTTAGGCCTCGCCGGAAAGTGTCCAAGGAGGGAGCAGTTCGTAAGTCAAAGGGGAGGGAATTCCATAAGGTTGGTGCCACTACTGAGAAGGCCCTGTTTCTGGCCGCCGCCCCTCGCACCTCCCTGGGCGACGGCACCCGCAAAAGGGCCTTCTCTGATGATCTAAGGAGACGGGCCGGACTATATAGAAGTAGGCGGTCTCTCAAATATCCTGGCCCCAAGCCGTATAGGGCTTTAAAGGTTAAAACCAGCACTTTGAATTGGGCCCGGAAACGAATCGGCAGCCAGTGCAGCTGTTGGAGGAGCGGCCCAACAGAGTCGAACCGCCTACCTCCAGTGACCACACGGGCCGCCGCATTCTGCACTAATTGCAGTTTCCGAACCGTCTTCAAGGGCAGCCCCACGTAGAGCGCGTTACAATAATCTAATCGCGACGTCACCGTGGCATGGATCACCGTGGTCAGGTCTGCACGATCCAGGTACGGTCGCAGCTGGCGCACCAGCCGAAGCTGGGCAAAGGCCCCCCTGGCCACAGCCGCCACCTGGGAATCCAGGAGCAGCTGCGGATCCAGGCGGACCCCCAAGCTGCGGACCTGCTCCTTCAGAGGGAGTGCAACCCCATTCAGAGCAGGACAATACTCTAGTACCTGCATTGTGGATTTCCGGACCAGGAGAACCTCTGTCTTGTCCGGGTTTAGTTTCAGCTTGTTAGCCCTCATCCAGGTCCCCACCGCCTCCAGGCAGCGCTCCAGAACCTCAACAGCCCCCCTGGAATCAGGTGGAAAGGAGAGATAGAGCTGGGTGTCATCAGCATATTGATAGCACCCCACTCCAAATCCCCGGATGACCTCTCCCAGCGGTTTCATGTAGATGTTAAACAGCATGGGGGACAAGATGGAACCCTGCGGCACCCCACACCTCAAGGGCCAGGGTGCCGAACAGGCGTCCCCCAGCACCACCATCTGAGACCTATCTGCCAAGTAGGAGCAGAACCACCGCAAAACGGTGCCCCCGACCCCCAACTCGGCCAGTCGGCCCAGAAGGACACCATGGTCGATGGTGTCAAAAGCCGCTGAGAGGTCCAGCAGAACCAACAGGGACGCACTCCCCCTGTCCAGTCCTCGGCGCAGATCATCCACCAAGGCGACCAAGGCTGTTTCAGTCCCAAAGCCTGGCCTGAAACCGGATTGAAAGGGATCTAGATAATCCGCTTCATCCAGGACCCTCTGGAGTTGAGACGCCACCACCCGCTCAATTACCTTGCCCAAAAACGGGAGGTTTGAAACTGGCCGATAGTTGTCCATTACTGTGGAGTCAAGGGAGGGCTTCTTCAGAAGGGGTCGAACCACCGCCCGCCTCAAAGTGAGCGGCAGCACCCCCTCCACCAACGAAGAGTTAACCACCCTCCCCGTCCACTCGGCCAGCCCCTCCCGGGCCGATCTAATTAGCCAAGCAGGGCAAGGGTCGAGCAGGCAGGCAGCTGGCCTCACGCTCCAAAGGAGCCTGTCCACATCCTCAGGCTGTACAAGCTGAAAAGAATCCCACAACACTGGACCAGCAGATGCCAAGGGGACATCCTCAGATATTGTCAATGAGGCATCCAAGTCATGGCGAATCCGATCGATTTTATCTGCGAAATGTTTAGCAAACATGTCACAGCGGGCCACCGTGTGTTCCTCCTGGTCTGTTGGAGGGGCCTGATGTAGTAGGCCTCGCACCACACGGTACAGCTCCGCTGGACGATTGCCTGCAGACGCAATGGTAGCAGAGAAGAAATTTCTCTTCGCTGCTACCACCGCCACGGAGTAGGCTCTATAATGGGCCCTACTCCGTGTCCGGTCGGACTCGGCACAAGTTTTCCGCCACCGTCGCTCAAGACATCTACCCCGTCGCTTCATCATTAGCAGCTCCTCAGTAAACCAAGGAGCCGCTCTGAGTCTGCGGCCTGGCAAAGGTCGCTCAGGAGCAATCTCATCCACTGCCCTGGCCATTTCCCCATTCCAGAGGTCAACCAGAGCCTCAGACGAGTCACCAGTCTTGGCAGTGGGAAAATCCCCCAGAGCCCTCAGGAAACCCTCTGGATCCATCAGCCTCCGGGGGCGGACCATAGAATGCGGCCCCCCGCCTTTGCGGAGGAAGGAAGCTGCAACAAGCCTAAACCTTACCAGAAAGTGATCTGTCCATGACAACGGAGTGGTCTTAATCTCCTCCACATCCAGATCACCGCCCCTTTGCTCAGCTGTAAACACCAGGTCCAATACATGACCCGCCTCATGTGTCGGGGCCAAGATCTTCTGGGACAGGCCCATGGTTGTCATGGCGGCCATGAAATCCTGAGCCGCACCGACCCCAGGGGCCTCAGCATGAACATTGAAGTCCCCCAGCACTAATAGGCGGGGGGACTCCAATGCCACCGCTGAGATCACCCCAGTCAGCTCAGGCAGGGAGACTGTTGGGCAGCAAGGCGGGCGGTACACCAACAGAATCCCAATCCTGTCCAGCCCTCTCAACACAACATGGAGACATTCAAACCCAGTGAACTGCTGAACGGGGCACCTGGTAAGGGAGATGGATTCACGATAGACCATCGCAACTCCTCCTCCCCGTCCCTTCAACCGTGGCTGCTGCACCACCTGGAAACTTGGGGGACAAAGCTGGGAGAGGCCTACCCCTCCCGCCTCATCCAGCCAAGTTTCTGTGATGCATACCAGGTCGGCATTCTCATCCAGGATCAAGTCCCGGATGATACTGGTTTTATTATTTACCGACCTGGCATTCAAAAGCAGCAACTTCAGGTTCAGGGAATCACTGCCAAGAGTACCAGTCATCCAAGAGTTGGGGGAAGGACCAGAAGGAGAGACAATCTGTCTATGATGGACCCTCCTTCTGGTGGCATACCCACCAGGAGTGTTGGTTACCATTGGTTTGATTATTCAGATTATAACAACCAATGACCCTCATGCAAGCAGATGCAGCCTATTAGTAGGGTTAGAATGTACCCTTCAGGACAAGGCAGCAGGCCCTTAGGGGCCATCTCACTGGGTCCAGCTCCTTTTCCTTGTTTTTCAGCTCTCTAACCCGATGAAGGGTTCTAATGAACTCAAAAGCTTGCTCCTCAAGATTGTGGGTCATGTTGGTTGGTCCTAATGAAGGTATTGGACAGTAGTGGTGATGGAGAAAGAGGAGGAGAAAAAAAAAGAGAAGGAGAAACCAATTTATGAAAGTCTGTAACACTAATAATCACTGACTACACAGGCTACTATCCCATTCTAACAATTTCCCTTCAGGAGCAGAGAGGTCTCAGACGAATCCTTAATTCTACTGCTCCCCTCTACAAAACGTTATGTTTTGAGTGCCTCGATCTGCCCCTCCTTCCCCACCATTCATGCTGAAAGTCCTTTAAACTCTGTCAAACAGCACAATTCTGCAACTCCCCTGCCTTTTAAAATACTTTACGTTCTCAACTGACCTCTTTCTGCTCTCCCCTGCTGGAGCTTTTTTTTTTTTTTTTTGCTTTTCTTGGTGAGCTAAATTCTCTTGGCAATCTCCCTATAGAAACAGTTTTACGTGTACTTACCCTTGAATACATTATTAAATGCCTTTGTTATGTTATTGTTGGTTTCCCCTCACAACAGACAGAAAGGGAGGACTGCTGCGAAGACATAGATGGCAAGATGACTTCAGCCAAGGCATATATATTCCAGGCTGTGGTTCAGGTGCTACTGACACAAGCTGCCTTAATCTGCTGTGATGGAAAGAACTCAGATCTCACCGAGCTTTCAGGGAAAAGTGCTTTTAACCCGGGCGACATGCTGATTTTGCTGTCTTTTCATGTTAGCCCCACCTTTTGAATGGCAGAGTGTGTTGGAACGACAAAGTGAGAGATGAAGTCATCACAATTGCACCCAATCCAGTATCTTTGCTTGGGGTTTTGAATTGTAGATAAATTTGAATTGTATAACCCAAACAAATGATCACTATCACTTAAATTTTATTTGTGCTGTAGTTTAGAAGTAGACTGTATGCATTATAGGAACTGTGTGAGTGATGTGCGTGGGTGTGAGTGAGGAGAGAAAGGAAGACCAAGGAGATATTAATTCCACATTCTCCCTTCCTTCTATGCCCTCCCTCAGTTAATCTAGCAGTGGGAGACTTACCCCCTGGCAAGGGAACAAATGTTCCCTTACCCAGAGGAGACCTCCGGGACCCTCCCCCCCACAGGATGCAGCATGTGCTCTGGTGCTGGGAGCTGCATTGAAGGGGGGATTTGGTTAGGATTGGGCTGCAAATCATTCTAGCATAAAGTTAATCTGGTTAATTAATCTAGCATAAGGGCTGTTGGTTCCACCCTCATTTGCGTGGAAGGCTTATAACGTGACCTTAAACTTACGTTGCTGATGATAGCAATAATCTACATCAGCGTTTCTCAAAATCCTACAGGGGAGTTTACTCCCCTGTAAGTCTTTGCAGGGGCGGGGCAATGTCAGAGGCAGTGCTCCAGGATTATGCCCGCCCCTGACACAAAAACTCTTTTTTCAACGTACTTGGTTGTCCTGCCAGCTCCCCGAAGGGTTGGGGGGCTGCCGCCTCCTCTTCAGGCCTCCCTAAGACTCTAAACAGCGGTGATCATGTTCCAAAGCCCACTTCTGGTTTTTGGCAAAAACCAGAATTGGACTTCGGAACATGATCGCCGCTGTTTAGAGCCTTGGGGAGGCCTGTGGAGGTGGCGGCAGCCCTCCCAACCCTTCAGGGAGCTGGCGGGGGCAGGGCAACCAGGCATGTTGAAAAAAGCGTTTCTTCGGTGACAGCAGGCACAATCCTGGAGCGCCGCCATCCCTGCTGGCCACCCCCCTTAAGGGCATATCGCCCACTTCTGGTAAAAGTGGTGGGTCGCGACCCACCACTTTGAGAACCCCTGATCTACCTTATATGTATGAAAGGGGCATATTCATGTGTGTTGGAATTGATCCATGGGAAGCAAGGAATTGTGGGTGTGAATTTGGGTCCTTCCCGTCTCTATCCTAGGGATTGGCACAATATGAGAAACTGCAAACTCGGAAAAAGGGTATAGAGGGCAGGGCAGTTATAGGTCTTCTTTGTTAGGAAATTTCAAGTGAACTGCCTCAGCTAAAGTGAAAGGAATGTTCCCATAAACACAATCCCCCAATATGCTGGGAGAGAGGAAATAAATGAGTTGTGGTGATGGATTAGTATTGGAAAGGATTTTAAGTAACAGCATCAGGAAAAGCCAAGAAAAACCTTGCTCCCAACTCAAGCAGCCCAAGATAAGTGCAATTTCACAAACTCAGAATAATATCAGGGTCTAAGGAAGATGAGGTAAGGTCAGATTGTGAGAAATTTGAATTAAAAAGGAATGCTATGGCTAAGGGGTGTGGGGACTGCACCCCAGACATATTCGGAGAAATACACTGCTGGAATGTCAGCCCAATCCTATCCTCACGTTCCACGTGTGCCAGATCTTATTCCCTCTCTTTGAAACCTCCCTGCTCCTTTTCTCTCCTCAGACATACGCTAACAAAATGGCTGGTGTATGTCCAAAGAGACCCATAGGTACAGGTGGGAGAAAATGGTTTTATTTTTTCGCAGATTTCGATTTTTAATCAAAATGAAATAGCAGAAAGCAGTGTTGTTGTTCCATAGGCAGCCTATCAGGGGTGAGGGGTAAGTAAATTTTTTACTAAACTAAAATACTAAGGTAAATAAATAAATAAATTAAATAAATAAAACATACTTTTACTTACATCCTGTAGGCTGTCTGCCATAGCATGCAGTGCAGCCTCCTTTGGTGCATGCTGTAATGTGGTGGGGGATAGGATTGGACAGTTAATATGAAATATGTGTTAATGTAGTAGTGTAGCCAGGCCGGGGCTGGGCGGGGGGTTTGCTCTGACCCAGGTGACAGCTGTGGTCTCCTCTCAAGGAGGAGCCACGGCGGCAGCTTTCTGTTCCGCAGCTGCTTTTTTTGCAACCGAAGTGGCTGCGTCTGCAGTCACGGAGTGTTTTCACTCCATTCTCAGCACTTTTGATGGTCCCACCAGCCTGCTCTTGCTCCTAGAAGGCTTCAAATGAAGCCTTCCAGGAGTGCTGGAGGTGGGGCGATGATGCAAAATGCATCATCGCCCTGTCGCCAGGGCATGCTAGCAATGCCACTGTGTGAACTATGACATAAAGGTGAATTCCAGTGTTGCTTCAGGCCGTAATAGCTACTGCATCCTTCCTGAGAAGGACATCTGTGCTATCCCATTTGTGTCTGTTGAGTGGAAGCACTAATAATTGGGCACAAACAGACCGGCAACTGACAACCACCAGAAGCTAGGTTGGGGATGAGAAGAACTGTGAACTACTATCTAAGAAGGTCCTTTCACCATAATCTCCAGCAAATGACAGTGGTAGTTCTCAGTGTTCCACCACATCCTAACAGATGCTGCAGAATTTGTTTACTTATTTCATTGTGTAAATAAACAGAGCTACACATCTGTCTGCAGGCATCAAAACAGTGATTATGGCTTATTCAGCAATCGACTACAAAGTAGCCAAGCAGACTACGGCAAAATAGAACATGATCATGGAATGCAAACATCACAACTCCTTTAAAACTGTGTTAACAACAAGTTGACTAAATAGCTAGTTCAACTCAGAAATGCAAATCAGATGTGTTAGTGGCACATATTGGGTGATATAATTTATTGTAGATTTTTGGGAGTGTTCAGATCTGCAAAGCTGGTGTGTAAAAAGTATTACAGCCTTAGAGTTTTGTCAGATTCTAGTACTGGAGTTTTTGCTCCACCTTCTGAGTGGCTCGGAGGGACAGAATAAACATGGACTGTTACCAGGAAAGTCTTTTTGAAATGTTAATTAATACGAAAGTTTACAAGACTTGGTTCGCTGTACTAACGTCTCCATCCAATTTGCCAACATGCATGCATAGCTCATAAATCTTTATGGTTGTGGGATTCCCAGTGTATGCTGTTAGGATGAAAAGGGGATATCTGATATAGAAAAGTGTAAATACCGTAGAGACATTCAATAAAAAGTGTTTCATTCCCCACTGGTGAATGACGGTTTTATGGCACATAAATAAGCAAAGGCAAGAGAGCTAAAATACAAGGAACAAACAGGTGTATATCATTTTTGGGAGCTGCGTTTTCCCGAGTGCAACTGCTTCCAGTCGTTACGAAATATTTTTTTTCTTCTTCCTTAATTTGACTTTTGATTTTGCTGTCAGAAGCAGGCTTTCTCTGCATGCTTCATTCAGATCAAAGCCCAGCTGACTGACACAGTCATTAAAGCAAAATCAGATTTTCTGGGACCTTGATTTTGCAGTCCTGCTGTGTAACTGGGGGGAAAGAAAATTGGGAATGGGAGGAGGGGGCAGAGAAAAGGGTGGTAGGATGCTAACTTTACAGAACGACAACCTGCCTGTGACTTGTTTTGACCTCTCACATCTCCGGTATGAAGTTTTTCCGAACTGTTCAGAATAAGAAATCTTCATATTTTTTGTAAAAAGAGCAGACTGTGAACTTTACCCCAGGAGCCAATCTGGACTTCCTGATAAGAAGCCTAGAACTACAGATGTTTCCATTTTTGAGTCTCATAAAAACACACACAAACTCTGGCTATACTAGCTATGATCTGACTTAGCTGAGCAAGGTGAGAGGTGAGATTGTACCTGCATCCCATCATATGATGCAGTCTTGGAGTTTGCTTTCCTGTGGGATAGATTGATTAGCCTAATCTACTGTATCTTGGTTATTTAGGAAGCTCTTGTGAAGGGAACCATAAAGTGCCACCTGTTGTACGGGGGCTTCCCATAAAAGGTAACCAAGAATCTAGTATCACCCATGATCCTTGGTCAATGTGTTTTAGTTCTATATTGTTAAGAAAGAAGTGAGAATATCTCTCAAGAAGGAAACTCAACTGTTAGGATGCAGATTGGAAATAAATAGGGGCGATTCCTCTCCTCCCCCAATGGGTTTTCTCCAAAGATGTAAATTTGTTTTGGAATGACTGAAACATTGAACTGAATGTGTCCCATTTGGTTCCATTTTTCTTGGCATCAAAATGAATGGCATGAAGAAATGAACTTCATTTTTGGAATCCTATTCATTTGTTCTTTTGGTGGTAGGGGAGTCTTACCTTGTCCTACCACAGCAACTCCTCTATGTTCCCTTGTTTGTGATGGATGCCGTTTTCCACCCCCAACACCCTGGGACAGTGCTGCATCTGAGGCATAAAAATGGTAGCTAGCGGCCAGTGGTTGTACAGAGGAGCTGCTGCTGCTACAGCAGGGACCTGCAGGCATGTGAGGCAGAGCCTCACCAAACACAACAAGTAAAAACAAAAAAGTACCTGGCCTTTCTGCACCGCTTCTAGCCTCTCCAGCACAGCCAACGAGTTAAGCAGCACACGCACACGCACACATTACAATACACGAGAGCTGCCTTAGTCGGTTAGGCTGCAATCATGGCTGCCTTTCAATGAAAAACAGGCAGGGTAGCTGACATCCAATGGAAAAAAAAGGCAGGGTGCCTGCATCGCCAAGCTCTGGAGGGCAGCAGGCAGAAGTGCCTCAGTTCTGTTTTAAAAAAAGTCATGAAAAACAGGAGGAATCCTGTGCGCAGGGACCGGCTCTTTAGAGCAGCAGGAGAGGCAGCTATCGAGCTGCCTCAGGGGGCATGTCGCTGAGCTCTCCCTAGCTCTGAGTGGGGGAAGAAGAGGTGAGGTTTTAAAAAAAATATTTCCAGGGGAAGTAAGTGTGTGTGTGTGTGTGTGTGTGGGGGGGGCAAGGATGTGGATCAAATCTCTGACTCCAAGTCTCAAGTCAAGTCCCAAGTCTTTGCCCCCAAGTCCTGAGTCTTTGGTTGCGAGTCCCTATCTATTTAATGAGGAAAACGAGTTTAAACCTGAATAAAACTGAACTTGTCGTAAAAGGCTCCAAGTCTTTCAAGTCTTTCAAGTCTTTTGCAGTCGCCGAGTCAAGTCCGAATCAAGTCATTGACACGACTTGAGTCCAGCTCGAGTCCGAGTCAATAGGCCTGGACCTCACCGCACGTCACTGTGCTACAGGTGGTAGCTTATTCTGCTAAGGCCATTTGGGTCTCGATGGCTAGATATAATAGCACTACCAGATTATGATCCAGTCCTTCAAGAAGAGTACAACCTCCTCCAAAACAGGACAAGCATCATTTCCTGGCATAAGTGGCAACCTCATCCCTAGGAAGTCACTCTCCAACCTGCCTAAGAGCAGCAGGCATGGGAACATAGGCAACTGTCTTCTACTGAGGCTGTGGTCTGCCATTGGTGCATCTAGCTCAGACATCTCTACCTTAACTGGCAGCAGCTCTCCAGGATTTCAGATAGCCAAGGGTTTTTCCCAGCCTTTCCTAGAGATGCCAGGGATTGAATCTGGAACACCCTGGAACAAAATCTGGAACACCCTGCGCATGCAGTCGCGCCACAAGGATGCGCGTCACCAGGGAGCGGGGAGCGCGTGTCACCTTTAATGACGACGCAGCCCCGCCCCCGCGTGTGACGTCATGCACAGGCGCACAGCACCCCCCGCGCTGTTTGCGGCTCATTTTGGAGCCAAACGGACACAGGGGAGGGTGGGCAGGCCGAAGGCAGATCGACGAAACGTGAGTTTCGGCCCTCCCCGCTCTCCCCAGGGGGTTGCGCGTCACCCCCGGCGGCCCGCCCTCCCCGCCGCGGGCCAGCAACGCGCCTGTGCGCATGCAAACTATGTGTGCACAGTGCCACCACTGGCATATGTTCCCTCCCCACTAGCAAGTGAACACCTATGATGAAGGGCATCTCCATCTTCTCAGGATTGATCTCCGGCTTATTACCCCTCATCCGTTATTGATCCACACACACCACTTCAGCACTTCCACAGCTTCATTGACCTTGATGGTAAAAAGTGAAATAAAGTTGGGCGTCGTCAGTGCAGTGATAACACTGCACTCCAAAACCCCAGATGACCTCACTCAGCAGTTCTTGTAGTGCAGATAAACAAGTCAAAACATATCCACTTGTAAGTTCCATATATCCTTACAGAACTGTGAGTTGTGAACAGCTGAACAATGATTCAGTTTTCCAGTGGATAAGATCCAGAACAACTGCATTATAAAGCCAGGGATAATGACAAATCCATATTGGATGGAAACTTATTTAGACGTAGGACTTTTGCTACTTAATTTTCTTTTCCTTATTAACTTGCAAACTTAACACTACCATCACTTGTAGGCCGGATGGAATAAAGATTTTTTTTCTTCGTGAACCAGCTGGCTTACATCTCTTCTCTTGCCACGTAACAAGCTAGAATACGTCTGTGGCCATTGTCCTGAACCTAAAGGAGATTTCTTACTTTCCTACTGTCGCATCAAGTGCACCAAATTGACATCAAGTGTGTCAAATATGTATATCTACTACATGTCTAACATAACTGGGAGTGGTCAATTTTAACACTACTGAATGATTGAGTCCTCAAACAACAAAATTTTATGTATTATTTTGAGTATTTACCGTATTTTACACTCCATTGGACGCATCGGTCCATAGGACGCATGCATCCTATGGAGCATAAAATAGAGAAAAAAAGGTTTTTACTTACCTGGGCTTGGGGGCGCTTCGGGGAGGCCTGCGCGAGCCTCTGCAGGCCTCCCCGATGTTCAGTTTGGCCGAAAACGGCGATTTTTAGTGTGGAAAAAACTAGGGGATGTGTGGTGAAGAAGAGGTAGTCTACAGAGTCTTCCAGGATATGTTCTGGGCTGCCTCTCTTTCTCCTGCTATGGCTTTGCTTAAAAACCAGGAATAGAAAAATAAGTGTGTAGGGAGGAGGCAGAGGGGGCAAGAGGGGTGTGTCTGGGCATTAAATCAAGGGGAATCGGCAATGGCATGCCTCGCTTCAGGTATGGGAGGACTTGAGCCAGCCCTGCCTGCGACTCAAGGGTGGAACTGGAAGCTAAAGGGTGGTGCTTGGTAGATCTGGGACTGGAACCTGGTGCGAAGGGTCAGAGCCTAGGGCTTCCTAATGAGTGACATGTTCAGGCTTTCCATCTGTAAGGCTCACAATCATTCATTTATCAGCGCTGAGTCTGATTTAGCTGATTCTGAGCTGGCGAAGGACTTGTGGGATTCATAGTTTGCGTATCGAAAACATTATGCATTTGATGCCATTACTGTAATGTATTGCTGCTCTTTGTAATTTCTAACTAGATTTCTTTTATCACCTTGCTTCTAAATTTTAGAACAAGCAGATATCAGAGGCATAGTAGTGAGAATGTGAATGACACTTTCCCTGTGATGTTGCACAACAGAATTTGTTCCTGACCCAAGTGTCAACGTCCTAGCAGCTCCAGTAGCCACTGGGCATGCATAGAGCAGGCAGAGACAAAAATGAAAGGCAGAAGGTGAAATGATTACTCTGTGCACCTGCGGCAAAGCTGTAAATAGAACCCAAGTTCATTGGGGCCTCATCCAGTGTCCTCAACCACGTTAGCCTTCTTTGCCATAGGAAATGTATCTTTAATTTCATCTTATAAATCTTCAGACTATGAAAAACATCACTTGATCATATAAAATATGAATAACATATGAAAAACAACATTTGCATATACTATAAATCAATAGTGATAAACTCTAAAACTTTCGTGGCCGGCATGATCAGTTCTATCATTAAAATTATCCAGATATTGTGACCATGGTCTGTTGTTAAAAGATCTAGCTCCTAACATTTCGCCCATAACTTTGACAGGCTTTTTCAAAGGAATAAGAGGACTGAAACTCTTTAAAACATCTAAATGCTAATAACTTCCAGTTAAAAGACTAAATGCTAAAATGTCTAAAATCCTCACAGACTCACTAGAAACCCAGGAAATTAAATGTCTAGAATATAAAATCCTAAAACTCCCAGATTAAAAGATTAAATGCTCCCACAACATCTCAGATCCTCCAGTATCTCCAGCAAGCAGAACCCACAGTGAGACCAGCTATAAATAGGAAGTATCAACCTAGGAAGCTAGATCTTTGAACAGACCATGGTCACAATACCCAGATAAATTTAATGATAGAATTGAATAGTGATAAAGCTTGGAAAGTCATCCTCAGGGATCAGTCCCTATCTCCTCCCCAACCCCTCTTTATCCTCACAACAACCCTATGAGGTAGGTTAAACTGAGAGAGGGTGACTGGCTCAAAGTCACCCAGTAAGCTTCATGGCTGAGCAAGAGCTCTCTGGGCCAAGCACAACACTCTAACCACTACACTGGCTCTTGATACCCTTGCTGTTGCCCCCTGATCCTTACTGCCCAGTCATTACTCACTCACTAATCCTTGACCCTTTTTTCTCCACCATACCCATATGCTAACCTAGATGCAGTCAAGTAGTTAAGGGATCTAATTAGAGAAAGCCCCAAGACACAAGTATTTTTTGTCTTTAAATATTATTAGCATAGTGCCTAAAAGTATACTTAGATAAAACATTGTCACCTAAACAGGTTTAAAACAACTTGGCCTGTTTGTCTTTGGGTTGGACAACTGCAGTTACCATATATCCAGATCTGTGTGTGCATTTTAAGCCTCACTCTTGTTGCATACATGTAACATTTGTTAAAATCTGCAAATTAGCATGGCTCAGCTTTCCTCGGTAGAGGAAACAGCCTTACTGAAGTCGAGGAAACACATTCTTAGGCTGCAATCATGTACACACTTTTCTGGAGTAAGTCTCACTGGACATAATGAGACTTCTGATTAGATGATGCATACGATTACACTGTTAGTTGCTTTTCTGAAATTGGAACTTATGCTGAGTTTTTATTTAAACTTGTGCTCTTTAGAAATGGTTCTTCGTTGGTTTTTGCATGAATCTTAGTGCTAAAGTATGCTCAGGGTGTTCCAAATAAAGGTATCTCATTTTTTTATCTTCATAACATCCCTGTGTGGTATGTTACACTAAGAAAGAGATAAACCTGCCTCACAGTAGCATATGACTTCATGGAAAATATATAAAATGGGACTGAATAATTTCTTACCAACAATTGCAAGTAGTGTCCATGTAACCATTATGTCTAGTAGCCTGTTATAGACTTTTGCTAAGTGCCATGAAGTTGTCTAATCAATTTTTAAAGCCAACTAAGCTATCTAGAGGGTCTGCAAGTATGATGTTCTGATAATGCCTGAATAGTAATGCTGCTGATTTTATTTCTAGTTAAATGTACAACTCAGGTTTGCATAAATCTAGTTCTGAAAATGCCTCCTTCAGGCACACGCTCACTGACTTGAGAGATTAACAGGGCAGTCCATGCATGTCTAGTCAAAAGTAAGCCCCATTAAGTTCATTGGGACTTACATGTTAGTGTGTATTGGATTGCAGCCTAAGCCCCACAGGATATGGGCAATGTGAGTTAACATTAGAGTGGTAAACTAGGACTTGGGAACCTTGGGTTCAAATCCCAACAGTATGAATCTCATTGGATTGCCTTAGCCTGGTCACCAGCTGTCAGCATAAACTACATTATAGGTTGCTGTGAAGATAAACTGGGGAGGAACCCTGGACTCCTCAGAGAAAAGCTGAAACCCTGGATCAGTAGCGGAGCTGGGGGTGGCAGCGTGGTAAGTGCTGCAAGGTGCCCCCCCCCACTTTCCATCAGAGTCATTCTGGGCAGCAAAGGCAACATGCAGGAGATTCCATTTTGTTCGGTGAGCACCTGCACATTGACTTCGCTGCCCAGAATAGTTCTGATGGCGAGCGGGAAGGTCCATCCTGCAGCGCCTTGCAGCACTGACCGCGCCTCCATCCCCCAGCTACACTACTGTCCTGGATCTTGTTAACAGCTAGCAACAACCCTGCCTGCCTTAGTGACATGGTCTGAGAGTGCCTGTGTGCCATTGCTGATTTGGCGACATAGCTTGAGGGTGGCATATTATCCTTTGTATCAGGCAGCAACATTTCTTGGGTTAGCCTACCTTAGAAAAGGAGACAAATTCATGAAGACAGTATACCAAACCTCGACTAGTGCCAGGTTGCTAGAAGACCAAGGGCAATGCGTCGCACTGCTCCCCAAACTTACAAGCAGCAGCTCCTCCCACCCTCCTATCAGCAAATAGTGGCAGCCCCCCCCTCTCCCAGTCTCCCAGTCTCCCAGTCTCACATGATCCTCCCACATTCATCAGTGGGAAGAGAGAATGGAAGAAGACTCCTCCTTCCTCAGCCCACCCTCCAATGGCAGCCTCTTTGGGATGCTCCCATTTGTAGATGGGGTGCTGAGTGTAACGGCAATGCAATTGGTGTTGTGTCAGCCAACACACACTGCTGCTGCCACTAACACTTGGAAGTTCAGGGGAATGGCCTGGCCAGGTTGGGCCTTCACTGATGCCCCACCTGGCTGACCTGTGATGCTGCCGCTGCTGGAGGAGGGAAACCCTGGGCAAAGATTATTGTCTCCATGTTTTACATCTGGACTTCCAGAACCCATTTGGATGGTCAGTGTTGGAGATTCAGGAGGCTCTTCTGGTTTCTTATGACAATATGCAAAGAACAGAAAAAGTGTCTCATGAACTGTAATCTATCTGAGTCTCACAGGCACTGTATAAATCTTACTCTATTCCAGTTTAGATCAATAATGTAATTTGCTTTCTCATGACCTACTGAAAGGAGTTCACATCAGGTGAAATCAGGAAGCTGAATAACTCAGCATGTTATCCAGTGGAGTCATATATCAGATCTGCCTCTCAAACTCCAGCTGCAGTGTCGACATCCTCCAGCCTCTGATGCTAACCTTGCTCTAGAAACCACAGGACGATCCAAGGACAAGTCCGCCGCACAGGCTCTTGCTTTGAAGCTAAGAGAAGAAGAATTTGCTGGGTCCCAATAAATGCCTTCTCCTATATTTAATTTTTATTTCATACTTTATTCTGTTGGTTTCAAGGAAATAATACAATCAGGAGAACTCATCATCATCATCATCATCATCACCATTATTATTATTATTATTATTATTATTATTATTATTATTATTTATTACTAAGAATATTCATATACAGTACTGCTTTTCAACAAAAAAAGTTCACTGAGCAGTTCACAGACAAAATCAAATAATGAAATGGTTCCCTGTCCCAAAAGGGCTCACAGCACGGATGTCACTAGCGCAAGGCGGGGAGGGCGGGACGCCCCCGGGTGACGTCCCGCCCTCCGAAGGGTGATGCGCGTGCGCACCCACGCACGTCACCTCCCCTGCACTGCATCGCCCGGAGGCTCTGAGGCCAGGAGAAAGCCTCGAACCTCCCGGGCCGGTGCTCCTGGGCCTTCTGACGAAGGCCCACTGCGTCGAACGTTATTTAGAACGTTTTTTGCGCATGCACAGACCGTTCCTGAGGGAAAAGGGCTGCCCTTTTCCCTCAGGAACGGTCTGCGCATGCGTGAAAAATGTTATAAATAACGTTCGACGCAGTGGGCCTTCCTCAGAAGGCCCAGGACAGCTGGCTGGGGAAGACGTTCCCGAGCCGGCTGCAACGATTAAAGGTGCGGGGGGCGCCCGGAGCAGCAGCCCGACGGGCACCCGGAGCAGCGGCCTGCCGGGCTGCCCCCCAAATCAGGGGATCACTTGGGTGACGCACGCGCCCCACCCTGGGGCTGCGTGCGCCCTAGTGACGCCATCACAGTCTAAAAAGATATAAAAGAACAACAACAAACAGCCACTAGAAAAGATACTGTGCTGGAGTGAATTTGACAGTTACTCTCCCCCTGCTAAATCTAAGAGGAGCACCACTTGAAAAAGTGCCTCTTTGCCCAGTTAGCAAGCTCATGCTTGCATTTCTCATATATTCATTATTGCAATAACCTCTCTGCTATGTATCTATATCGATCAATATATCTGTATAAAATGAAATTGACCAATTTGGAATGATAAATGCTGATGAATACTGGAGCTTGTGCTGGTCCATCGCTGGATGTGCTGCACTGGATGGCAACTGGCTGGGCACCCAGTTGCCATCCCAATCATCTTCTAATTCACTCTCCCTGAAGGACAACAGCCTTTCTCCTTTTTCAATAATGCTACTAAAAATCAGCTGGAGCGAGAAGCATGAGGTGGGAGGGGGCCGTGTTTGAGATGACTACAATTGTGGGTTGTCAGAGAAAGTCACCCAACAAATGCGGAATGTTGGAAAGGTGAGAGAGAGAGAGAGAGAGAGAGAGAGAGAGAGAGAGAGAGAGAGAGAGAGAGAGAGCTTGATGTCATCAACATCTTGGTTTTTTAAAAAAATTATTTAAAAACATTTTCACCCCGCTTTTTCCATTGTGGCAACCCAGGGTGTCCCAAACCTAAAAAAATAACCAAGAAAACAGAATAAACAAACAAGTATATTGATGACACAGTACTCCCCCACACTTTAGAATTTTTACTGCACTACTTAATTGCATGCTAATAAAATTCTAAGGAAAAGTGTGAATAATTGAATATATACTAGAATTTCAGGACCTGTTTGATTATGATATGCAAATAGTGGGGAGTAAGTTGAGTATGTAAATTTTGTGCTCTTGAGTTATTCTTTTTAAGAGTACAAATTAATGGTTGTTTCCCTGGTGGTATATAGTTATCCTGAAATTATCTATATTTATCTTCATCCATTTCTCACTGTATCTCTGTATTATGCAAAAGTTTCATTTGGTTCAAGTCTATATCATAGGGATGACTTCAAGTGCATTAAAAAGAGGAAAAAGGAAATTATTAGGTTTGTAAAGTGATGATGTATGCTCAGAAGAAGCTGCTTCTATTTAGAAATCGGTCATAAAGATGTAATTATTCTTTTCATGGCAGAAGAGGTTTCCAGATAAATATACAAAGAATTTGAAAGTGTATGTAGTCATTCGATTTTTATGTTGTTGCAAAATCAATAATGGTAGCAGCCGAGGAACATACTCCATTAACCGGTCCCTGCTTTTAGTATTAAAAAGACATTATTCAAGTTTTCTCTAAATGAATTTATGACTTGCAAAACCTTGAGAAAAATAATATATTTTTCTAGGATGCAGGCAGTAGCAGTGTTCATTGTCTTACTCTATTAAGAGGTCCATCCCATTTTGTCATGAGCTGTTTGTTTCAAATGTCCACTTGAATCTGTAGATAGTGCCTGAAAAGCAAAACAAAGGAATGTTGCTCACACTATTGCTCCAGTCCAGACACTCACACGTGCAATCATGTGCAGTCCAAAATCTGGTCTATATGTGCTGCCCCATCTATTTCAATGAAGTCAGATTATTCATTCTCTTATGGATCAGTTTCCTGATTGAAGCAAACTGAAAGCACAATACTGCACAAACGTCCGACGATGGAGCGAGCACTCCGCCACTGGAAGCAGTCGCGAATATGCTGTAAAGCACGTTCGCGATGACTCTAGAGTAAGGGCTGCCAGCGCAAGGCCGGCAGTCCTTACTCCACCGCCAGATCGCCCCTGAGGCCGCTGGAGGAGGTAAGAAATCCACCAGGTGGCAAGAGAGGGGGGCATTGGACAAGCTGGCCTGGGAGGGGGCGGGGATGGCGGCTGTCATATCCCTGTCCCCGTTCTGGCTGGCACAGCCTTTACACAACCTCCTCTTAATTCCATGAGCTAAATAGCTGGCGGAAATCCGAGGAGGCCCATTGGGTCCGGCCCACGCTACACCGGGGGAAGGGGATGAGCGTCCCCTTCCCCCGAGTAGACCTCCAGGCCCGGAGCAAGGATAGGATCTGGCATGCGGCCTGGGCCGCCCACTGGATAGTTAGGCAGGATTGCTCTGTAATGGTAGTTGCCCTCACAGAGGAACTGCTTTTTACAGTATGCCCTTCCCTGCCCACCAAGCAGAACATTTTGTCTGTGTTTCTATTTTCTCTTGGAACCTGAAACCATGCAACCTGGCCTTCCTTTGTTGACAGATATTGTACCTATGAAAGTTGGTGTAGTGTAGCAACAAAAAGACTGAATCAGGATTTCTCCAATTTGAAGCTCACCTCTCCCATGAACCCACTAGGTTGCCTTGGGCAAAACACTCTCAGCCATAGCCCCACATGTGTAGGATGAGATAATAATACTTAGGCCCCAATTCTATCAGGGCCTTGCACTGATGGAAGTAGTGTTCTGGCAGCGCAAAGCCTTTTATGGAGGCATGAAAGTCAGGCTGCTGTCGGCTGTACACTTCTGGGCCACTACTGCAAATGGGCGGCAGTGCAGCTCGTGAAGTAGCGGCTCCTGAAGCCTCCATTGCCACTGGAAAGTTGGCAGCGGAGGTGTGCCATGGGCAGAGAGGAGGGCAGGGAAATTTTGGAGTGTATCGGGGAGGGCAGGGGGACAGGAGAGGATCTTGGTGGCACTGGCATGAACCAGATCCTATTCCCTCTTTCCCACCATTGGATGTAGTGTGCGCTCTGTCAGCAATGGTACATTGGCGCCAATGGTGGAGGATTGTTGTTGTTCAGTCGTTAAGTCATGTCCGACCCTTTGTGATCCCATGAACCACATCCCGCCAGGCCTTCCTGTCCTCCACTATCTTGATTGGGCAATAACTTATCTTACAGGTTATTGAAAAGGATCACACCAAGACAATACATGTGAAATGTTATACAGTACAAATGTTTTAACTAGTATTCTTATTCCAAATTTTGGTGGCATAATAGAGAAAGCCCTCTCTGAATTACATATTTGTAATGACCGGGAAACTTGAAGGACAACCTTCAATGAAGAACGGAATGTTCAGGCATTTTATAGGAGGAGGCAGCTCTTCATATAGAAAATATTGATATTTTAACCGGTTCCTTTAATTGGATAAAATTTAATTGGACAAAATTGACAGAACATCTGGCTAACTCACTTATTGAGATTTGAATGCATAGGAGCAAACAAATAAACCCAGGCTGCCTGAACAAGATTGGCTTTGGTTCCTTTTTCAAGGCAGGATTAATATAAAATGAAGGCAAAAAACCCCAAGTCTCCCTTAAAATAACACTTTCTAACTACAACTGAGTACCAGTAAAATTATGTATCAATGCAGCATTATTCAAACTACCGCACAATTGCACTCATTTCACATGCTAGCAAGGTTATACTCAAACTCCTACAAGCTAGGCTTCAGCAGTACGTGAACCGAGAACTACCGCAAGTACAAGCTGGGTTTTGAAGAGGCAGAGGAACTAGAGATCAAATTGCCAACATGCGCTGGATCATGGAGAAAGCACAAGAGTTCCAACACCTACTTCTGCTTCATTGACTAAGAAAAAGCCTTTGATTGCATGGATCACAACAAACTGTGGCAAATTCTTGAGATTCTTGAGAGATGGGGGTACCAGACCACCTTACCTGTCTCCTGAGAAACCTGTATGCGGGTCAAGAAGCAACAGTTCGAACCGGCCATGGAACAACCGATTGGTTCAAAATTGGGAAGGGAGTACGGCAAGGCTGTATATTATCACCCTGCTTATTTAACTTATATGCAGAGTACATTATGAGAAATGCAGGGCTGAATGAATCGCAAGCCGGAATCAAGATTGCTGGGAGAAATATCAACAACCTCAGATATGCAGACGATACCACCCTAATGGCAGAAAGTGAAGAAGAACTCAAGAGCCTCTTGATGAGAGTGAAGGAGGAGAGTGCAAAAGTTGGCTTGAAACCCAACATTAATAAAACTAAGATCATGGCATTTGGTCCCATCAATTCCTGGCAAATAGAAGGGGCAGAAATGGAAGCAGTAACAGATTTTACTTTTTTGGGTTCCAAGATCACTGCAGATGGAGACAGCAGCCATGAAATTAAAAGACGCTTACTCCTTGTAAGGAAAGCTATGGCAAACTTAGACAGCATAATAAAAAGCAAAGATATCACCATGCCAAGAAAAGTTCGCATAGTCAGGGCGATGGTGTTCCCAGTAGCAATGTATGGTTGCGAGAATTGGACCATAAGGAAGGCTGAGCGCCGAAGAATAGATGCTTTCGAACAGTGGTGCTGGAGAAGACTCCTGAGAGACCCTTGGACTGCTGGGAGATCAAATCAGTCAATCCTAAATGAAATCAACCCTGACTGTTCCCTGGAAGGACAGGTACTGAGGCTGAAACTCAAATATTTTGGCCACCTAATGCGAAGAGAGGACTCTCTGGAGAAGACTCTGATGCTGGGAAAGATTGAAGGGAAAAGGAGAAGGGGAAGGCAAAGGATGAGATGGTTAGACAGCATCACCGATGCAACGAACATGAAAATGAGTGAACTCAGGAAGATAGTGGAGGACAGGAAGGCCTGGCGGGATATGGTTCATGGGATCACGAAGGGTCGGACATGACTTAACAACAACAACGTCTATCTATCTATCTATCTATCTATCTATCTATCTATCTATCTATCTATCTATCTATCTATCTATCTATCTATCTATCTATCTATCTATCTATCTATCTATCTATCTATCTATCTATCTATCTATCTATCTATCATATTTGGGGGTAGTCTGAGTTTCTATATTTCCCACTTTTGGAAATCAGGTGGGTTTCATGGGTCAAGGAACTGGCTCAAAGTCAAGTTCTTTTTTTCCTGGCCAGCTGGGGAAGAAGATGCTCAACAAAGACAAAAAGGAACAATGGCTACTGCATCTGGATGACTGTGCAGCCTCTGAGTCATGCAGAAGTCTGGAGGGAGGCGAGAAGCGTTCTAGATAGGGAAGAATATGCAAAAACCAGGGATTTCACCACATGTATGTATACATATCGAGTTTGCATATGATCAACGTAAGTGATCGTTAGGAACTCATGGGTATCGTTTTAATTTACACCTTCCTAATTTGAGTTCAGTTAATTGTGCCTCCCTCCATCACATGATCTTGGAAGCAACATCGTTTACACAGCAATTGCCAAATAGTTCATTAGCGATGGGTTTTGATAATTAGTGTCAAATAAATCCAATGTGCTACTTTTCTTAATGTGATGTATTCCGCTGATGAACAAACCTGTGTTTTAAATACTTCTCTAGTTTCTCCCGGTAACTTTCAAAATACTCACTCCCACTGTAGCTCTGGTTCATCTTTTTTTAATCTCTTAAAGTGGTTGTTTCATCTCAGTGGGTTCCTGGGGAAATTTACTTCATAATAATGTACATTTCTGGATAAACTTCAGGCTTTTTGAAGTTTTTTCCCTCCCATTTTTAGTTAGACTTGATTCTTTCATATGGGATTAGCACCCTTACTGTGTAGCATGCTAACTTTGAGAAGCTAGAGGCAACATGGATGAAGAACATTTTGCCTCTGACAGAGAGTTGGCTGTAGTTGCCTGCTGCAAACTAGAACAAGAAAAGAAACCACTGCAGTGATGCTTTTTTGCTGCTTGTGTGTCAAACAGCACTATGGCCCCTTCATCACACTGCCACAGTTGTATAGGGCGACTATGCATCTCCATGGCATAATCCCACAAGGATGTGGAATGTGCATGAATACTTCAGCAACATGGCTGGAGCCGGTTGCTTGGGTCTTTTCCTTTTGATTGGCATCCTCCCTACCAGTAGAAACCCAACCAGTTGAAAAGACCCATGTAATCAACATTACTCATAGACTTGATAACTCTGACTGAAGCTATTCGTGGAGATTTTTTTTCCCCACATCATGAAATATTGGAAATTGCTGGAGGCATGTTAAAAATCCCTAGTAGTCAGCTGGAGATTGATGTTGATTCTTGGAGACTCGAGGTCAACACTGAAGAGTTGGCAATCCTGCTAACCCATGTGGTTTTCGTATTCACTCATATACTGGAACTACAAAAAAAGTGCTGTAGGGAATCCAATCTTTTAATGCCCTCTGTGTGGTGGTGGTTGCTGTTGTTGTTGCCAGTGACATCCTTTTCCAAATGTTATGTGGGCCCTACTAGTTCCTCAAGCAAACTGGGCTGAAGAGCTGCAGTACCAATGTTGGCCAGTATGGGCAATGTTGCAATGGGCAACATTATATGGGCAGTGTTGCAATGCAGCAGAAAGCAGGTCAATAACTCCATCTGCCTAGGAGGTGCTGAGATGCAGGAGGGAGTAAGGCATTGGCACCTGATGCCAGAGTCCCTTGGTTGAGGTCCTCAGCATTTATACTGAAGAAGGTTTTGGAAAAGTTGAGAGTTTGCTGCATGTTCTCTTCTACTCAAGGACGTGACCTTCACCAAGAAAGCACTGTGAGAAATTGGAAAGTCTTAAGCATGCACATATATTTTCATATTTCCACAAGCCTCAAGGTGTGATATGTTCAAGCCTGTGAACACTTATTCATTCATTCATTCGTTCATTTATTCTATTCCAAAGGCTTGGAGTGGTTTACACAAATATTTCAGAATTACATTTAAAAAAAGAAGTAAATCCTAAAGAAACAGTATTCTCATTTCTGGTGATACTGCTAGCAGGAAGAGAGGGCATGCAACTTCCCAAAAGCTTTTCTTCCTTTGTATAGTGAGGGGCTCAAGCATATCCTTTCCTCCTTCTATACAGCAACCAGGACAACCAGGACTCTAGCAACGAAGTTCTGGTGGGAAGGGAAGGGAAGCAGATGCAATTCGGAAACTGCAATTAGTGCAGAATGCGGCGGCCCGTGTGATCACTGGAGGTAGGCGGTTCAACTCCGTCGGGCCGCTCCTCTGACAGCTGCACTGGCTGCCGATTCGTTTCCGGGCCCAATTCAAAGTGCTGGTTTTGACCTTTAAAGCCCTATATGGCTTGGGCCCAGGATATTTGAGAGACCGCCTTCTTCTATATACTCCAGCTCGTCTCCTTAGATCATCAGAGAAGGCCCTTTTGCGGGTGCCGTCGCCCAAGGAGGAGCGAGGGACGGCGGCCAGAAACAGGGCCTTCTCAGTAGTGGCACCAACCTTATGGAATTCCCTCCCCTTTGACCTACGAACTGCTCCCTCCTTGGACACTTTCCGGAGAGGCCTAAAAACCTTCTTGTTCAAAGAAGCCTTCTGAGCCCCTGCCTTTTTTAACATCGCTGGTACAGGTGGGGGTCCTGCTCTTTTTATGCTCCTGCTCTGATTGTAGCCATGATCTTTTTAATTGTTTTTAGACACTGTTTTTATTAATTTTCATTGATTGTTTTTACTGTTTTAAAATGCGATTTTTTTATACTGTGTTTTTTGTATGTATTTTTTTCTGTTGTAAGCTGCCTTGGGTCCCTTCGGGGAGAAAGGCGGGATAAAAATACTGTAAATAAATAAATAGATAAATAGATGCCCAGCAGGGTTGGTAAGTGGTTTACAACTCACTCAAGCATCTGAGTGTAGCTGTTCTATAACACAATCTTTTAAAAAAGCCAATAGATCCCAAATGTTTTCGGTTATCCTCAGGGAATGTACCGGCCCCAGCCTTCTGGCAATTAGATTATAAAATGACTTCTTTTGGAGACTTGGACAAGCTGCGCTGCAACATTGAGAATCCTAAAAGGCTTCTCCTTGGCTCTCACCCATTTGGAGGCTGCAGGCTCAGCAAAACAAATGAAACTCATTTTTATTTTTTTTTGGCCACTGCCAGACATCCAATGGAGAATCGACCAACTTGAGATGCTTTAACAATCTATAAAGTATGATGGAACACTGTTAACTGTTCTCTCATATTAGAATTGCTATCAACATTTTTAAAAAGTATTTCAGTTTGGTGGATGGTAAAATAAACATCAAGATTGTGCTATCCTTATTCGTGCTGAATAGTACTTTACAGTGGATTCCCATAACCAGGCAACATAACAAGATTTCATTGTCCACATAACAAGCGTCATCTGTCTAGGAGCTGCATGGGTATGTGGCACATTCTCACAGATCTCTGAGCATGGATATGGATGGTTCTTTCTTGTATCCATTGTGACGCACAGAATGGAACTTCAAACAACACATAGAACCAGGTCATGCCACTGCCAAAACTGGCTTGAATCACTAGGCAATGCTATTAGTGCTCCAAGAGGTGAGACTATCCTCTCCAGGCAATTGTGGTTGCCTCACTCATACGCAGGAGGTATTTCAGTCTTACCAGCATCTGAATTGATATTGTATGACCTCTCTGTGGCACCTTATTTATGGTACTTGATGGATGTACCATGGATGATACCTGGATGATGACAGATTAAATCCACTCAGAAACACTCATAGATATATATATAACAAACTGTTTATTACCTAAAGATGCAGAGCAGAAAATGATTTTTAAAAGCAGAATGTTCACTAGTCCCTATATACTTAGGCCATGATCCAGAACAGAGTTAAGTGTACACAAGTCCACTGACTTCAGTCAGCTTAAGTGCACCTAATTCTGTGCTAGGTTGGGGAATAACTCTCTACAATAAATTGTCCGGTTCTGACTCTGAAACAGATGAGACCTCCTCTGCAGAGAATGACCAGGTCCCCAGAACATAATCGAAACACAGGGGATTTAACAGGAGTCGGTACCACCTGCGGTACACGTGGAACAGCCTACGGCTGCCACTCAAGAAAGTACCCAACCAAGGCTGTGAGACTGGGGTACCACTACCCTACACCTGGGTCTCCACCTGGATATCTAGGCAGAAGACTGCATATTGTATGTAAGCAGGCCCCAAGCAATGCAACAGAATATTAAAGTTTGGGTTTAAACTAAGAGGACAGGATGCTTATGCCAAGATAGGTGTATTAGGAAGGTGCCATAAGACCCCCTCATTTTTCTGCAACAGACTGGGTGGGGAGGGGACATAATGGGGGCGGGGAGGCCGCGGGAGGGGGAGGATTCATCACGGCCCGCGCCAGATCCTACCCCCCTTCCCTGCAGCCTCCCCGCCCCTTTTCTCTCCTCAGATTTACTCTAGCAAAATTGTTAGTGTAGGTCCGAGGAGACCTATTGCGGGTCATGATGAGGCTTACGCAGGGATAAGGGGATTAAACTTCCCCTTGCCCTGCAGAAGCCCCCCTCCCCCGCCTTCCCACCGGCTTGCAGCGGCTGCTATTTCGGTGCTGCTGCATCAGCAGGGGAGGCAAAGGATAGGATTGGGCTCTGAATCTGTTACCCTGGGATTGGTATGGGTCAGGCTCTCTTGTAGTGGGAGAAATGACTTATTTGACTTTGGAAGGACAAAGAACGTAGAGCACAAGAATAGGACATTTCAGTGAAAGTTGCTTAAGAAGAAAACTGTGTATACACACACACACACACACACACACACACACACACACACAGAGTCATGATGCACCGCATTAAGACATTTCAGTCAATGATGGACCACATATATGATGGTGGTCCCATAAGATTATAATGGAGCTGAAAAATAGTTTCAACTAGTGATGTCATAGCCATCATAATATTGTAGTGCAATGCACTACAGTACTCACGTGTTTGTGGTTATGCTGATTTAAACAAAACTAATGTGCTGCCAGTCATATAAAAGTATAGCACATACAGTTACGTTCGGTACATAATACTTGATAATGACAATAAACGACTGTTACTGGTTTATGTATTTACTATACTGTAGTCGACTATACCATCTAGGTTTTTGTAAGTACATTCTATGTGCGCAGAACGGCAAAATCACTTGACGCATTTCTTAGATTGTATCTCCATTGTTAAGTGACAAGTGCCTTTCTTGCGGTGTGTGCGTGTGTGTGTGTGGGGGGGCATGTAAAAAAACCTGCCCTGTTCTGACTGAGAGTGAAAGCCTACAGAGCAAGTGGAGGATCTGAGCAGGACCAATCCAACTACAGACAGACAGACAGACTGGGTAGCAGGCAGGACTGAAGCAGCAGGACCTTGGACAGTTCCAAGCTGATGACTTGCTCTGAGAACATCTGGACTCCAACTGAACCTGCTTGTGTTGACCTGTCTACTTCCAACCTCTTCCCCCAGTGATATAGACTTGAGTCTATTGACTTGGACTCGAGTCAGACTCAAATAGTGTCAATGACTTGACTCGAACTTGACTCAGCAATTGTAAAAGACTCAAAGGACTCAACTTGAGACTTGGGAGCCTTTTACGACAACAAGTTGAATTTTATTCAGGTTTAAACCCGTTTTCCCCATTAAATAGATAGGGACTCGCAACTCGCAACCAAAGACTCGGGACTTGGGGACAAAGACTTGGGACTTGACTTGAGACTTGGAGTCAGAGACTTGATCCGCATCCCTGTCTTCCCCTTCTAAAGTGTATACAGCCAGTCCTTGCATGCATCTTTGCAAAGCAAACTGCTTCTCAAAGTGCCATCTGCAGAAATTCAACAAGTGCATTCTAAAAAGGTTCTTGGTGCAAGGAGGCAGAGGAGCAAACATCAAAACACTAGAACTGACTGTAAGGAGACAAAAAGCGACATCTTGACAGGAGTGGCAGCCTGGTTGCCTTGGCAACTGAGCAGACACATTCCTTCTTCTCCCCCCCCCCCCCTTCAAACTGAGGGCAATGTAAGGTCTTCATAGGCCCCTGGTTTGAATGAGAGGGAGAAATAATCTGGTTTCAAAGCTTCCTGCTCTGCGGCTTATTGCATTTCATTGCTTATTAGTGCAGAAAGATGGTGAAATTGCTTGGTTCCCTCAGTACGGGTGACACATTCTCTCCCCCCCCCCAACAAACACTTAAATGTGCCTTTACCCAATAAATAACAAAAAATTATCCTGTTTTTGGGATGCACCTAAAAATGTTCATAAGTCATTTCAGCTCCACAGTCTTGTGCCTCTATTGCTCAGTATTCCCTTCAGCCCCCAACTTTCACTCAGAGATGCCCCCTCATTGCTTTGTTCTTGAACATAATCAGAATACATGTCGTTACTGCATCTGGTGTCAGCAAGTTCCACAGCTTAACTTTGTGTTGCTTAAAAACAAACAAAACCTACAAAGCTTTTCATTTGTTGCAAATCCGTTTAAGGTCTCTTTTCACAAAAGGTTCAAAACTATTTACAATTTTCTTTTAATTCTGTATTGCATTCTAAAACCCAGACTTAGGGCCCAATCATGTGGGCTACCTGCACTACCAGAACTCGTGTTCCAGCGGCATAGCTGCTGCATGCTGTAACGTCGTGCGGGATAGGATCGGGGTCTTTTATTTTAATCCTTTGTTTTAGAAACATAGCTAGAAGAAATCATTATACAGGATAAAATATAACAAATCTTACAAGAACATTCAAATTTCTTGACACTTGGAACAGAACTAATTGTTTATAACATCCTTTAACACAAATTGCTTCCATAAATAATGCATATTTTCTCCATAATTATGGAAATCCGCCATAGGTAACTCTGAAGGGTACCGCTTTTCATGTTCTTTTGTTGCAATTCAAAACAGTGACATAATTATGGGAACACTATGAACCAATACATTTAACAGCCAAGGACAAGTTGTCACTTCAGGTCTTGAGCAAATGTAGTACGGTAACATAAGATGGCAAGTTGAATTCTAAATGCTTAGGTGCACAAAGCAAAGAAGATTATAACAAAACAAAGTGGGCTGGAGAGTTTTAGAGAATAGTTCTAAAAATGAATGAAAATTAGTATAGGACCACATACGTAGAAGTTGAAATAATACAAACACAGAATTATATTTCTGTTTACATTTAGTTTCACCTACATTTCTATAGTAAGAGAAACAGTGAGGAAAAAACATTTTTCTTGCATGTTTAGTTCTACTATATATTGTATACTGTATTTCTTCTGAAGTATGAGAGCTGATGGAATGGCAGAGGTTTAGAAGTCAATTTCATTTAAAATTTTAATGCTTGTGTCCCAGTTCCAGCTCTTGTTGAATGCAACTAGTCAGACACAATAACTAGTGGCTCCAGATGGGTATGTGCATCCTTATCCACATCAAAGATGCATCCTGTCACTTCCATCTGGACTGGATAAGCATCACAAGGCTGATGTCTGTTCAGATGTGCTTCTATTATCTGCATTGGTTGCCTTTATGAAAGCCTGCTTGCATGCCTTAACGTTCAGAATAAGCCTAGCTTCAGAGCTGTAGTAGTTCCATCTTACTCAGAAGGTATGAAACTCATATGGGGATTAGAATGATGAGCTCTAGGACAATACATTGCCATGTTGTCCACAACTATAATCTGTTTATAATAGGAAGTGGTTTACGCTTCATAGTCTTCAACTTGTCAGAGGTCTTCAACTTGTGAAGAGCTGGAACCCACTTCAAATCTGCCTGGGACCCACCTTCAAAACATGGGACCCACATTCAGGGGTCAGCACGTGAGAAGGGTGTGGGTGGATTAAGGTGCAAATGAAACCGGAAATTTTTTTGTTGGGTATGACGGATGATCATGTAGGCAAAAAATTTCAAACTTTGTTTTTATATATGATTAGTGCGGCAAGAATTGTATATGCACAATATTGGAGGAATTCAGAGAATTCAGAGGTGGAAAATGATCTGACATCTTTACTGAAGGGTGTTATAAGGTGGTGCAGGAATCATGGGAGTTGCTTGTTCAGCACTGTGCAGGTGTGTAGCATATAGAGACATGCGGTGTGGGGGGTGAAAGCGGGTGGCATGGGGACGCAATCACAGGGTTAGTTAGGCTGCGGCTGTTTTCCATGGACGACGACAGAGCGGTTCTGCCTCCCCTACTGCCCTGCACGTCCCTGGTAGCATTCATGTGAACATACAAACCTCCATACCACTAATACCAGTTGGTGGAGAGCAATAACAGGAAGTGAGCTATTGTCATCATGCCCTACAGATGGGCTTTCTGGAAATATCTGTCTGGGTACTGTGGGGAAAGGAGGGTGACACTTTTATCTGATCCAGCAGTGCTTTTCTTATGCTTGCTGAAGTGTTTAGGAAATATTCCTCTAAAGTGTCAGAGTCTATATTTTGCAAACTATATTTGAATTTAGAGGTCTACTGAGTTTGTGGCCTCTTTCATCTCAGACCAGAGGCTACCTTGTTTAAAACAACACATAAAACACAATATTCTGGATCTAGTAGCTCATTTGTGCGTTAGGGCAGGGCCAGTCCATCCATAAGGTCAAATGAAGTGGTCACCTCAGGCACCAGATCCTTCCTTCTACTTCCATGTCCTGGACTAGAAACGTGGGGGGGGGGGGTGAACAGAGAAAATGTGGAGGGGAGGAGACTGCTGAGCTAGAACACTGGAGAGTGGGAAGAGCAGAGGCTGGCACATCATCAGGTAAGGGGGGCAGCATTTGACATGCCACCTCAGCTGTCAGGAGATCATGCACCAGGCCTGCATTAGGCCATACATCGCATCTGCAGTAAACACACACACACACACACACACACACACACACACACACACACACACACACACACACGTGTGTGTGTTATTAATTAAAGATGATTTGTAATTTCAGTCAAATCCCTGAAATGTTGATATTACTGTGGAATTGTTGACACATTTTTATTTTGTTGAGGCAAACACTACGTACGATTAAAATGCAATTCTGTTGTTTTCTCTGCAGTATAATGTGGTGGCTCAACATTTCTCAGGATTTGTTTGCTTGTTCATTCTCTGGTGGATTGGTGTCGAAAGAGCATAATCCTTGGAAACTGTTTGTTTTTATTCTTTTCTAGCTTCCTTCCACCTAAACTCATTTTCACAGTTTTAGCTTCCAAGAGGACCGGAGTTTTGAGATATCTTTTGTGCAGAAAGGTGAACATTAATACAGTGTGGTCCATCATATAAGGATGCTGCGGCATATTATCAAGATATCTCCCTGTGGTTGTGTGGAAGGAGAGGTTATAAGACCTGCTTTTGCATATACAGACATTATTTAATGTGTACGTTTCTCTGTGATTTGTGTGGGCTACCGATTCAGGGCAGCTGGTATTTGCAATTACATTCCAAGGTGGCATTTTCCAAGATGACAAGAGCACACTGTCCCCACCTCACCTTCAGTACACCAAGCATGCCATCCTTTCTTCCCTCAACCCCACACAATTTCCCCCAAACCCTGATCTCCTTCCCCCACCCACACACACATGATCTCCCTTTCCTGCTATGGTCTTTCAGTACCGTCCCACTTCATGGAGCTTCCCTGATCCTTCCCCTTCTCTTACTTACCTACTCCTGGTGCTGCCGCCATCTGCCTTGCTCTCCTTCGTCCCAGTCCCCACACCCTGTCAATTCAAAAGACAGGGATGGCGGGGATCAGAAGCTGGAAATGGAGGAAGGAAGTGGGGAAGTGGGCTAGAGTGACAACAGTAGGATGTGTGGAAGCTGCCATCTGTGCCAATTTAGGTATTGGGATTCTCTATCCCTCTTATGTGTCCCACAGCACAATCCTGTGTAACTTTACACCGGTGCACCTGCTGTTACACCAGTGCATCAGTGTACACCACAGTGTTTGCACAGTGTTACACCAGTGCAAAGTTACACAGGATTGCGCTGCCAGCCTCCTAAAAATGCATATCTATTGTAATAACAATATCTGAGGATTGGCTATTGAGGTAGCTCATTTGGATCCACATAACAGAAAGGTAAGAAGCTGCTTTATACCAAGTCAGCAATGCAATTGAGATAAAATAGAAGGGGTATACTTCAGAACATTGGGAGGGGGTTAAAAGGAGTAAAGGAAGAAGAATAGCAGAAGTAAAAGCAAGCGCCCCAGGGTGCTGGTATTTTTGGAATGCTGCATTTCATCTCAGGAACCACAATTTCTCCCTACTTCACTTTCAGCACAATCCTGTGTAAGCTTGCACCGGTGTAACAGTAGATGCACTGGTGTAAGTGCACTTATGCCAGTGTAAGTGCACTTACACCGGTGCATCTGCTGTTACACTGGTGCAAGGTTACACAGGATTGCGCTGTTTGTGTCTTATAGGGCATGATATTCTTGGAAGCTTAGCTCCAGCTGCCCAGACCTATGTAGTAAATCCCATTGGTAAAGTATCCATGGGATTGTACTTTCGTTTGGCATAAGAAGCATTTTACGAGAGTTTAGTAAACCTAGAAGGGACGAATAATGAACGATACGTTTATGAGCTTGACATGCTGCCTCTCATACTCATTAAATAATTAGTGAAGGATGAAAGGATATTCAACCAACCACATAGTAAGTTTTCATGAACCGACAAGTAATGGGTAATAACAGAGTAAGATTAATATTGTAGCTCATATTAGCAAGAGTCATTTGAACATGCTAGGTTGTACACCAACATTAGGGATTTCCAGTTTGTGACAAACTCCCCAATAGTCTTTTTTTCTTAAAATGCACCAATAGCTGAGTGATTTGGTCTGTTGTGGAAACATTTTCTCTGCTGCATTCCACTCAGTTTGGAACCATCATTTATCAAATACAGTACATGATATCTGCTTGGAGTTCTAACACATTTAGGTGTTTTATTCCCCCAAATGCATCTATTACATTCATTTTGTCTCCTCCTTTATTGAGTGACTCCTTTTCAGATTTTGTTTCTTGCAATGCGAGTGGAGCAACTGTGAGTAGAAAATCACTTGATAACATAACCTTGGGAAAGGTAACTTTCTGAAATGACTTTTTCACAGCTATTTTTGTTTAACCTGACGTGGCCCTACATTTCTGTAATAGTTGGGGAAAAAGCACTGCTCCTGCAGATCTCGTTGCTGAACAGTGTTGTTGACCCTGCCAGTTTCTATCCAGCTATCTTTTCAACACATGCTGTTATCCTTGCTTTGGACAGCAAAATTTCAGTTATCTCTTATTCAGCAGGAATGACTATATTTCAGCCTGGTGAAATTTAATTCCCAAATACTTGCAAAATATAAAATCTCAGATCCAGATACAAGTACTAACAAAGCAAAAAAAATGGCTTGTTCAAAAATGGGAGGGAAGGGGCTGTGGTGCAGCTATTTTGAATTTAGAAGGTCCCAGGTTCAATTCCTGGCATCTCCAGGTTGGACTGGAAAAAGACTCCGCTGCCTGAGAATCTCAAGATCTGCTTCCCATTAATGTAGGTAATAGTGACCCAGATGGACCAGTAAGTTTGATCTGGTATTAGGACACTTCAGATGTACTTATCCAGAAAGTTTCATCCCATGTTTCTGCCTCCCAAAAATGGCCACAAAGCAGCTCACATCATAGGCAAAAAATAAAAGCATACTAAACATTTAAGGACATCTAGAACAACAGAGTGAAACTAACAGCGCAATCCTGTCTCGAATGCAGTGACAGCACACCTAAGGCAGCTGCTGGATTGGGCCTGCACCAGCGGAGCTGGAGTGCTCCTCGGGAGAAAGGGACATTATCCCTTTCCCCCGGGTAGAGCCCCAGCAGACCCAATGGGCCTCCTCAGATGTGCACCGGCAAAATGGCCGGTGCAAATCCGAGGAGCCAGTGTAAGTCCGGCCAGGCCCAGTACCGGGGATAGGATTCGGCGGAATGCGCTGATGATGATCCCCTCCCCTCCCTGGCTCAACAGGCCAACACCCCATTCCGGTGGGCACAGCTCCAGCTCCAATGTGCCTTATGGCATGTTTTTGACACCCAGCATCAGTGGAGAAGTGTCACTCCGCCAGTGCTTCTTTAGACAGGATTGTGCCATGAATCAACACAGAGATCACAGAGGAATGAAACTGGTACAGGGGAGACGAGCTTAATTGGAAAGCATGTCCTAACACTAAGCCTTTCCCCATACAAAGATCCATAGACTGAAAGCTGTGGCTGAGAAGGTCCTGTCATATGTCTCTCACTCCAAATGGACTTCAGAAGGAGGGGGAAACACAGAGCAAGGCTTCAGACACTGCGGAGAGTGGTCGGACAAATTCAGGAAGGGAGAGTCGGTCCTTTAAGCAGCCTGGTTTCAAGCTGTTAAGGGCTTTAAAGTATCACAGTAACCAACACTCAGCGCAATCCTGTGTAACCTTGCACTGGAGTAACAGTAGATGCACCAGTGTAACAGCAGATACACTGGTGTAAATGCACTTACACTGGCATAAGTGCACTTACACTGGTGTATCTACTGTTACACCAGTGCAAGGTTACACAGGATTGCGGTGACTGTTATATAACATCAGCTTTTTTCTTCCCATTCCCTTTCAGCTCTCTACCCTCCCGCTATAGCTCATTTGTGAGTTTAGTTAAGACCCACTTCAAAAATGCTAGTTCAGCTGAAATTGGTGAGGTTTCCAGTAGCAAGGAGAGGATTAAAAACAAAGGGCCATAAAGAAAGATATGCAAAATTAATTGGAAATCAGAGACCGAGGAGTTGGAATTGGCACATGCGAGGGTCATTACAATTCCATCCTTATTTTCTATATCACATTCAGTGCAGACAATGTTTTGGAAATCTTAACTCATTCATTCTCATAATAATCATGTGAGGAAAGTCATCATTGTGCCCATTTTTACAATGACTTCCCCAAGGACACTCTGAGAGACCAAATTGAAGGCCTAGCCATATACAGTATATGGATAATCTATGTGATTCTATTTCTGTCTATACAGTTGTATATCTTATTGTTATATTGTGTGAGGAAGTGATCTCATTCCCAGCTTGCTTCCTTAGCATCCCTTTGGGTGTAATTTTGTGCCTAGTTGCGCATGTATAAATTCCATTTCTTTCCAAAGGACTGAGATTTGGATCCGATGTGACAAATGGGCTCTCTGCACTGTGCCCTGATCGTCTCCAAGGCACAGATACAGCCAGAAGCAATTTTACCATTGCAGCATGAAAAATGTCCCTGTGTGGTTGTGGGAATTTCCACCAGAAGTGAGGTGACCCAGAAGGCTTGTGGTGAGCTGGGGCTGTAGTTGGAGCTCAGTAGTACGGTAAACCACATGCTTTCCATGCACAAGGTTGGTGGTTCCATCCTTGGCATACAAAGGTAGAAACGGGAAAACTCTTGCCTGAAACCCTGGAAACACTGCCAGTCAGTGTAGACCAGGGGTTCTCAACCCTTTCCTGGCCAAGTACCACTCTCCTGCTGCGTACCACCGGAAGTGACTGGTGACGACATCATTGCCAGTTACTTTCGGGTTTTCAAGTTTTTGGAAGGCAGAAACACAGGTAGGAGGCTCTGGGCATGTGGGAGGGCCCTTCTCAGCTTTCCCAAGAGGCTTGGCCAACGGCAGGAGCCTCTTGGGAGTGAACACACCGCCGAAAGCGCCACATTGTAGTGGGGTTCCGGCGGTCCGAGTACCACCAGCAATCAGCCAAAGTACCACTGGTGGTACTAGTACCACTGGTTGAGAACCCCTGGTGTAGACGATTGTGAGATAGAGAAACCAATAGTCTGACTCAGTATAAGGCAGGTTATATGATCAGGCACTGGTTCAGTGACTGCTGTCTTATTGGGGCTGCTGGAGAGAGAAGGGAGGTGCAGATAGCAGCACTGATGCTCAGAATCCTCCTGTTCCTGAGAACGACGTGATCGCAGAGAGCCAACCCCATGCCACTTCCTGCTGCAAAACATTCAGATCTACGGGTGGCAGTCCCTCAAAGTGGGCAACTTCTTGCAGTGGAGGCAATCAGAGCATGCCTCTATGATGTCTTACTGCCCACTGCAAGTTTTTGCCAACCCTTGGACCTAAGCCCCTGATAGAAGGCTCCATTCACATCTTAGAAATCTACATGTGCATTTATCCCGCTAAATTTGAGGCACATTGTATGGAGCTTTTTTTGGCATCATCTGAGCTAGTCCTTACATGCACAGAACTGGTCACAGGATTTCATCCCTGATCTGAGAATTGTTGATAGATTCCACAGAGATTCGGGTTAAATGTTGAAATCACGTGCTGTATTGTACATACAAAGTTGACTTATACAGAATCTGACCATTGATCCATCTAGCTCAGTGCTGTCTACCTGCCCTTGCTTTCCAGGGTTTAGGCTCAGTGGTCTTTCCCTCCCCTACTTGGAAAATCCAGGGATCAAATCTGGGGTTTTCCGCATGCAAAGCATATTTTCTACCACGAAGCTATGACCCTTGTCCTGTATTAGTGAGGCTCAGACTAGTAGACCATAATATTTTATCATTTTCCATGTGCCTTCCACCTCAAGGCTTATCTCAAGGATGTGTGCCTGCCTATGTAATGTAACCTCTCCCCTGTGGAAATGCACTCTTTAATTTGTTCAGGTCATAAATGAAGATGAACTCTGTAGCTTCGACTTCTTCTTAATGGACATTTTTCCACATCACAGAACTTCCACGTAATATATTTTGGTGGGTCATGTCTCTCTGGAAGCACGACGAAGGGTTGGAATGAGAGAGGTATGGCAGGTCAAGGATGAGGCAATTAGCAGGGCAATGGGGAAGCTCGCCTAGCTTATGGGTGAGTGGTCTTTTTTTTTTTTTTAAGAGTACACTGATTGGTTTCTGACTTTCACCACATAATACATCCAGACCTATAATATAGGGGTGGGAGGATAAATCTAATAGTATTTTACTAGGTTATTTGAAGTTGCATGCTAAGAAGGGGGAGGGAGGAAAAATCTTTCCTTTGATTTTTTTTCATAAATATTTCTGTAACAAACCCTCTGTTGTTGTTTTTTTACAATGAGTTACTGTTAGCTGTTTCATTTAATACAGTATGACTTTTTCCTAGTACACTGCAAAGTTATTTTTTGTTCTTCAGGCTCAACATTTCAAAGCCGGTTTAGGCTTCCCTGGAGTTTCATACCATATTATTCTTGTCTTTTAAGAGTTCCATCTTGGTTGTAAATTACATTTTATATCTTTCTCTAACAGTGCACGGAACTGTTTCCCTCTCACCTCCTTCAACCGTAAGCTTGATTTTCTTTTGGTTAATTTAATACCCCTGCAACTAGAAATAGTCTTATCAATTTCTTACACACTCTGCTTTGTTTTATTGTGGCTCATTATCTGTCTTATTGTTTTACCTAAGATTAGTACTGCACATTCCCAAGGCATTTCCACAGTATGTCTTGTTTCTGTCTGTGTTTTGAGAGAACTCTCCCCCCCCCTCCGATTTTCACATTTTCTGGCTGATGGGTGCATCCCTGCTGTTTTGAATGGCACTTCGTAATATTGTGTTAGTCGTTTTCTCATAATGGATTATCTGTTTAGTCGTCATTTCCTCCAGAGGTTTATTTCCACACGCACACGCACGCACACACGACACACAACACACACACACACACACACACACACACGACACACAGACCCTCACTTGAAGTACTTCCAACTTTTGTACCAGTTTATGTGCACTGATTCATAATACCGTACTATTCCAGACATGATCATTCCAAAAGACTTCTGAATTTTAAGATACAGATGTACATATTTATTTCATAAATCTTCAAGCATCCATTTTGACACGATTGACTTAAATAAGGTGACTTTTAAAGTTTTGCTGTCCTACAACTGTTTTCTTCAGGCCCTCTGATTCTATCTATACACCTGACAATGACTTCCCATTTTTAGCAATCTTTTGATGCTCGTGCTTTTTGTCACTTTCCATATTGATTGGCTGCATCTTAATTTCTATGCTTGTTGTACATTTCCATGTTTTCTTTATTCTTTGTTGCCTTGTTTTGGAAATTCTTAGCATGTGTTTTTATTCATGTAGCTTATTTCCATTTTTCCACCATTTCTGTCTCATCTATTTTCATTGTTGTTTTGTTTCCTATCCAAATAATATCTCAAACTCAATCTTTGTCAGAGGTTTTCATTTTTTCCTGGTTTTGTTTTGTACCATGTGATTTAGAATATTTCCTATAGATGGGGTGTTTTTAATGGGTTTTTTTTTTGCAGATGTCTGTGTTTAACCAAAATGAAATAGCAGAAAGTGGTGTTATGTGTTTTTATTCCATTTTCCCCATTTTAACCACTTTAAAAGTGTACTAGGTAGGTGGTATAGGTTGTACAGTGTCAATAGATGAAGAATGACACAAAATTACATGGTTTTATTTTATTTTTTCACACCCCTGCATGCCGCCAAACGCCCTGCCCCGGGAGCCGTGGTGTGATGTCATGCTCGTGCGCCTGGGCGTGAAACACCCCACCGCCACGTTTTGGCCCATTTTCAGAGCCAAATGGCTCCAGGGTGGGTGGGACAAACTCACACGTGGATGTTGCGATCCGGAGGTGAGTACAACCCGCCGCCCAGGGGCCCACCGCCCCAAGACCCCCACTGCTGATGACGCTACTGTGCGGGATGCAGCGCTCGCCACATTGGTGTGGCTGCATCAGTGCCAGTGGAATTGCGCTGGATTGGGCAGCCCATGTAACATAAACTTCATAGTATCTCTCAGGCAGCCCTTTGGACAGGTGATGTTCTAGACCAGGGGCGGGGAACCTTTTCCCTGGCGAGGGCCATTTTAAATATTAGAAATTTGTTTGCGGGCCGGCTGTAAGGCCGGGCACCATTTTTATTTATTTAACTAATTTTTGTCCCCGCCCCCCATCGGCCTCTGGAGGCTCCGCACTCACCATCCGAAGCTGCCGCTGGGTCCGCGCGTCACCTCCGGAGACCGGGAGAGGGCTTCAGCACGTCCTCCCCGGCCGCCGCCTCGACCCCTTCTCACCAGACCATCGTCGGCCATTTTGCACATGCATACCATGCCGATGAGGGCAAGAGGGCAAGAGCTTGCCCTCATTGGCATGGTACGCATGTGCAAAATGGCCAACGGCCTGGTGAGAAGGGGTCAAGGCGGCGGCCGGGGAGGACGTGCTGAAGCCCTCTCCCGGTCTCCGGAGGTGATGCGCGGACCCGGCAGCAGCCTCTGCCATGGAGGACGTGCGGAGGCCCTCTCCCGGCCTCCGGAGGTGACGTGCGGACCCGGCGGAGCCTCCAGGGGGCGGTTGGGCGGCCTCCCGGCAATCTCTCCGGGGGCCGGACCGGATGGCCTCGGGGGCTGGATCCGGCCCTGGGGCTGGAGGTTCCCCACCGCTGTTCTAGACATTAACATATGCTTCAAGCAAAGATTTCTCCAATTGCCTCCTGCTGAGCATGATGCTTCTTCTCATCTAGGGTCCTTTGAAAAAAGTTTCAAAAGCAGCACTTGAGCATGCTGATATCACCACACCCTCTATAGAGGTCCCTGAGCCCCATTACCTCCTCTGTTCTTCCTCACATCCCTGCTTTATATACTCACAGAAGTGATTACTGTATTTCTTCAATTCTAAGACGCATGTTTTTTCCCAATTAAGCATTTCAAAAAAATGAGGTGCGTCTTAGAATCGAAGGTCTCAAAAAAGCACCCCAAAATGCTATCTTCTTACTTACTGGGGCTTGGGGGAGCTTCAGGGAGACCTGCGTGACCCTCTGCAGGCCTCCCTGATCTTCAGTTCGGAAAAAACCAGTGATTTTCAGCCATTTCCGGTTTTCACAAAACCCAAAAATGGCCAAAAATCACTGTTTTTCGCCGAACTGAAGATCAGGGAGGCCTGCAGAGGGTTGCGCAGGCCTCCCTGAAGCTCCCCCAAGTCCAGGTAATGAAGAAAATTGCACTTTCTGGCGGGGCCAGAAATGCTATACAAAGGCAGTGCACTCAGTCATCCTCAGCTGCAGGAGACATGCTGGGGAGAGTTGGTGCTGAGCGGGTAGATTCAATGAAGGGAGGTGAGTCTTACAATCGATGGATTTTTTTCCCCTGCTGGTGGTACTGAAAGTAAAGGTGTGCCTTAGAATCGATGGCGCCTTAGACTCGAAGAAATACGGTATATGTGCATGTCTGTAAATGTATTTACAAATGTATTGGAAAATGGGGTTAGAGCTTTAAAGGTCATTCTTTGCTTGGAGACTAGGCATATAAATGACTTCAGTTTTTCAGCTTGTATTATCATTATTTTTCTTTTCCTTGCTAGGGAAATATACCATGCTGAGCAAAGCAATTGTGCTTTTAGTTATAGACTACAGGAGGCAAAAGCTGTTATCCTTTGATTGATTACTATTTGTAAAACACTGGGCACAATTCACAAGGTACTGACTTTGTGCAAGCTGCAGAGAAATGAAGAGAATTTGTTCAGTCCCTGTGTCAAGACCTGCCTGGACTGCAACTGAGGGCCGTAGAGTTCTGTGAGCCACTGTGATGTGTGGCAAGCTGCCAGTACTACAACCAGGGACTGCTGCAAGTGTAAAGTATTCTCAGGTTCTGGAGTGGCCTCACCTACCCAGACTGGCAATTTATCCCCCTGAACAGGAAGGACTATGAAGGATTTCCTACTTGTGCTAGGTCTTTGCCTGAGCAACAATGCCACCTTGGCGCAGGTGCTTTCCCTTCTGTCACTCCTGACTTCATTCCTGACTCTTGGATTGGTTCTCTGTCTTGACTTCTGGTTTGACTCCTTGGTCCTGACTTCTGCCTTTAGGTTTGACTCCTCAATTCTACAGGGCAAGGGGAGGGCAGCAATGGGGGTGGGGGATGGGGGGGATCGAGCCCTGGAAGGGAGTGGGATTGCGGCAGCAACGTTGGCTGCCATATCCTATCCCACTTCCCAGACCTGATTCTGTGTTGCAAGTCCACGCGGACCTGTGCCAGCGAGTTAGCTAGTGCATGTCTGAGTAGACACCCCCCAGCGCCACAGAGACTTACCCCCTTACTTGGAGGAGACCTCCGCAACTGCCCCCCCACCATAGGATGCAGTGGTCATCATTTTGGCAACGTTGCATTGCTGGTGATGGTAATAGGATTGGGCTGTTAATAGCTCAAATCCATCTCTATCCCCCCCTTTGTTCTTTCTAGGCTTTTGCAGACTGATCATTACACATAATATGATTTACTCACAGTCCAATCCTAACTCCTGCCAGCCCATAACATGCAGTGCTGCCAACATGCTGCATGTTATTGGGGGGGGGGCAGCAAGATGGCCTGGTAAAGGTAATTTAAAATATTTTTTACTTACCTCACCATAGGCCACCTGGCTGCCAATGGGTCTTCTCAGATGTACGCCAGTTATTTAGCTGGTGTAAGAGAAGAGCCAGGGGGCATGTTGGGCCAGGAAAATGGGGATTGGCTCTTGCTGTGCACTGATGTCATCGAGATCCTCCCTTCCTGCCCCAGGTTGGCCCATTCGCTGCCCTGGTTCCTCCTAGATCTGCTCCTGAACCACTCCCGCCACCACCAGTGTGGGCTGAGTGAGTTGGTGGCACATGTGCGAGATCTCTGGCCATTTGTGCCAGCAGCCCCAAAGTGAATGAAAGTGGTGTGGCTTTTGCGTTCCCATATGGGAACTTATGGTGGTGGATCATGACATCTGCTGCCCTAAGCCCTGGGTAGGATTCGGGCATCAGTTTTGCCTGTTGCACAATGGAGTGATATTATCAGTATAGGTCTTAAGGCTCTCACAGCCGGTGCATATTACTGAGTTAAAAATTACTCGTTCCGAGTTTTCAGGCCATTTATTAAGAAAATGATAAACACGTCTTGTTTTTATTTTCTTAATAAATGGCCTGAAAACTTGGAATGGGTAATTTTTTTTAACTCAGTAATGATGATACTATCAAATTTCATAAAAATCATGTTTTTATATCGTAAAAACATATCACAAATGAAATGACCCAGCCAAAGTTAAGCTCATTGTAAGTCTTACTGATTTCACTGAAACAAATGGAATTTACAAAAAGATTAACTGTGGCTGGATACTACCCAATAGAAATAATTCCCCACTGTTCGTAATAGGGAGAATTATAAGAGGAAAATAATGAAGAGAGGAAATGGAAGCCCCAGGACACCAGTTCACTCCATCCTGAGACTCTTGCTAGAAATCTTTTTAGGGAGATGTCTGAAGTTGTAAGAACTATGATGGAGTGGCTGCATCTATGCTGATCTAACAGGACTGTTCATAGGTTCTTATGAAATCTCACTTATACTTCTCTGTGAACCTTCCACCAGCCCAGCTTTTTGTACATTGTCTTCCAGCTGCAGCAGGAATCTTTTTTTTTTTTTTACTTTCTAGTATCATTAAAAATGTATCGAGGATAGATAACAGATCTAGACAAAATGAAAACAAAATTAAAGGCATGAGGCTGCTCACTGAGGTGTAGGGAAATAGCATTAACTACTCCAGTGTAGTTAATGGTCAGAATCAGCCAGGATCTGCAGTGGCTGAGGACCCCGGCCCCCAAAGGCCCAACAGGCTGGTTCCGGAAGCCCCTCAGAGCAGCACTACAATCTACCACTGGGATTCTTCTGAGAGAGTTCAGCCAGAGTTCCTTCCCCGCTTCTTTCCTAACTTGGATGGCTGAGAAAGGAGAGGACAGTGATCTCGGGATGTTCATCACTCAATGCTTCACTGACATGAGGGGGGGGGGCAGCTGTGGTCAGAGATGGCTCCCCTTTCCTTTCCTCGGGTTGGGAAAGAAAAAGGGAGTGGTTTTATTGATTTTTTTTAAGAGAGAGAGAGAGAGAGAGAGAGAGAGAGAGAGAGAGAGAGAGAGAGAGAGAGGAAGGAATGATATGCAGATTTAATGAATAGAATATTGGTCATATTTTGGCTTAGTTGGATTTTATATGTAGAAAATAGTGAATAGTATGCTAGTACGATATATTGCACTTGCTATAACTTTTTGCAATATGATATATTGTTTTTATGTTTTAATATTACACGAATAAAGAAAAGAGAAGGGGAGTGATCTATGAATGCTTCTCTTTCAATGTCTTGGAAGTGCTGAGGGAGGAGTGTCCAAAGCACCATGGGGGGGGGGGGAGAGTAGCTTTGCCTGATGGCCCTTCAGATCTTGGTGCTGGCACTGTCTACTTTTCACATGGTTCATAAGAGTTGTGTACATTAATTGGAGCCATATAATTCCAAGAAGTCATTTGGTTTGAAATAATTTCATGCAAAAGTATTGTTTGAGCTGAACGTTTGGTCAATAAGAGTGCAGAAGTCAGGCACAACATTTCTAGACTATTTTTAATCCTATTCTTTAGGATTATTTACCTAATCCTATTCTCACAGGATGCTGGGGTACTGCGAGGTCTGCCATTGCGACAGCCACTCTGCCAGTCTGCGAGATGCTGCTGCTGGTGCTAGAAGGCCACACACCACAACAGTGCCCCACAGACCTGCCTTCTGCCGGTAGAGGGGACAAATTGAGGAGGCTCGGGGTGGGGATGGGGTCAGGTTGGGATGGGGTGGATTGTGGCAGCAGCAGCAACCACCGTATCCCAAACCCCTATCCGGCCTCGGCCTCAATCCACCCCCAGCAGGCTTCTCAAAGCTACACCAGCAAAAATGCTGACGTAGGTCTGAGGAGTCCCATTGGGGGCCCTTTCACAGCTGACACAAAGATACGTGCTTTCCATTCTTACCTTGCTCAACTGGCCTTGTCCCCAGCTGGTGCATTGCATGCAGTGGAATCTGCACAAGTGGCTCACCAGCGGGAGATAGGATCGGGCCATTAGAGAAACACAGAGAGGATTCTATAGAATGGTTTTAAGAGTCCTTTTTTTCAGAATGGTTTTCAGAATCCATAGACTGGTTTTAAGAGACTTTTATTTCCATTTAGGGAACTTGATGTTTGAGGAATTGATGCAAAATGTGTTTTTGTTCATAGAATTAGCTGTGTGATTCTGCACCTGAGGTTGAATCACCATGCAAAGGTCTTCCATGCTTGTTCTGTATCGGAGATCCGTTCAAGAATACTTTCATAATGCACTAGATTTCAACAGCCTGAAGCCAAGGGGGAGCCTGCAGCAAGAGCAATGTCTGAAGTGATGCGATACTCTATTACTCAAGCTAAACAGGTCTGGCCTTGTAAACTACCACCTGGATGGAAGACCACTTGGGAACCATATTTATTTATTAATAAAGATCTTGAACAGCAGGAGACCTTATTTATTTATAAGGGTATTTTTATCCTGCCTTTCTGCTTCCCACCCCTCCCAAAAAATATCCGAGGTGGCAAACAGTTCAGATAACAATTGTTCCTCATTGGGCAAAGAGACACCTTTTAAAGTGGCGGCTGTTTTATATTTAGCAGGCGGAGTGCAATTGTCCCTATTCATCCAAAAATAGCATCTTTCACAGTGGCTGCTTGCTGTTGTCTCCTTTCCTTTTTCTTTCTCCAAATTGTGAACCCTTTTGGAACAGAGAACCATTTTTATTTTTCATTACTTTGCTATGTAAACTGCTTTTTGGGAAATGGTATATAAATATTATTATTAATAAAACAGATATTAATACATTTTAAAAATCAGTCACTTTAAAACAAAGCAAAGCAACAATGAAAACGCAACTGAATGTCTTGAAATATCTCAAATACGCATCAATATATTTCAGCATAAGTTCTCGCACACACAATGCAGTATATTTCATCAGATGCATCAAGTTGACTGCACTTCATGAAAGCTGATGCTGAATAAAGGGGTTAATATTTAAGGCATGGCAAGACTCTGTTGAATTTGCTGCAACAGATGAACACAGTTACCCCTCTAGAACAGGGATTCTCAACCGGTGGTACGCATGCCACCAATGGTACTTTGGGGTACCTCTGGTGATACTCAGACCGTTTCAGCACCACGTTTTCGCTCCCGAGAGGCTCCTGCCTTTGGTCAAGCCTCTCTGGAATGCTGAAAACAACCCACTCCCTGCCTCTTACCGGCCTCCTGCACTGAAAAACCGGAAGTAAGCATTGTTGATGTCATCCTCGCCTATTTTCGGTGGTACTCGGTGCGGTGGCAGTCATGTAGGTGGTACGCCACGCCGAGTACACTGAGAACCCCTGCTCTAGAAGTTTAAACAAGCAGAATGGCAGATAAAAATTAAATTATGACTACAGGGTGTTTTCAGAATAAGCAACTTCTGGTCAGGCTGCTGGAACAAGAAAAGATGACAGACAGCTATTAGAGAGGAATAGTGCTTAGCTGATGCGCATGTAAGCCATTCTCAGCACCTTGGAAGAAGAATGGGATATAACTACAATAAACAGATAGAATGCAGCAAATAGACACACACGAGATGTTCACAGTTTATTATGATGCGAAATAGATTTGCTATGTACACCCTGCTTTTCTCCTAAGTGGGCACCCAAATTGCTCACACCAATGTGTGTTGCACTTGTGTTTTCTTGCATTGTGGTTATCTCCTTTTAAAAAGAACTGTTACTTGTGTGCCAGTCCTCAGCAGGATCTAACGTATCATCTGTCACAGTCCCTGATCCAAGTAGTGACTTTGAGACCAAACCTCAGGAGGTGGGGCCAGCATGAGACCCAACACCAGGCCCTGAGCCAGAGCCTGAAGAACCCCAGGATCCTAAAGAGGGAGCACTTCAGAGGCAGAGCCTGAGGAGCCCCGGAACCTCCTGAAGAGACAGCTCCTTCTATGCAAGGAACCTCATGCTCACTGGCATCTACACACCGGAGCAGAGCCAGCAACAGGCAAGGTCAGAGGGCTGCCCCTTTTCCACTTGCTCCCCTGGAGCTATCCGTGGTATCGTGATGCTGCCACGGCTTCCTGCCTTGCCCATCTGTAACTGCTCAGTTTCATCTTTGTGGGCCTCAGCTCATGATCTGGACAGAGCATTGCCTTTCTTAACAGGATGGATGGGACGGGGTGTTGGTGGTTGTGTCTTGAACATACTCCTTGTCCTTGTTTGTGGAAAAGTGACACTTTGCAACATGTATTCTTCTGCATTCAGATAGAGCTGATCTGGCTAGTATAATATTCTCTATGTCAGTGTTTCTCAGACTTGGTGGGACCCACTTGGTGGGTTGCGACCTGATTTCTGGTGGGTCCTGGGTGATGGAAAATTAGATAAGTAATTGCCTCAAGCCCTGAGGCTATTCAAAAAGCAGATAGCTGCCCTGAAAACAGCTGAGCTCCTGCAGTTTGCAAGAAGCTGAGCTTCTACAGTTTGCAAGCTTGTGTAAATATAGTGAGATAAATGTTTAAGCGTCTTTTTTCTGTTCCCCCCCAAGTCTGTCAATGACAGATAGTGGGGGCAGGTGAAGGCTGGGTCACAAAAGTAAGCCCCTCAAGCCTTGAGGCTATTCATTAGGACTGCCTTGCAAATAAATAAAATAAAATATTATTTGTAAATAAATATTTATTTCTAGATCACTTTTTTTTAAAGTCTTGTAAAGCTAGGTGGGTCCCGATAGGGTGTCATTTTAAAAAGTGGGTCCCGGTGCTAAAAAGTTTGAGAACCACTGCTCTATGTAATATCTTTTCTTTGGACTGGCAAAGTAATATGAACATTCTATAACTACAGTCTTAAATTTATATTTCTATCCTTCCCTCTGTTTCATTACCCCTTGCCCCTCCTTTTTTTGTATTATATGTTGCCTGCCATCTAACTTGGCCCAGGAATGAATAAACTATATTGTTAATATTGCGTTATTTTCCAGTTACATAAGATCACATTAGAATTGTCATTTTAAATCAGCCCACGAGCCAGCGTGATGATCTTAATGTGCTGCCTAGATGTGTATCTGCACTGAATTAAACAGTAATTTGGCAGTCTCCTCTGCTAAATGCAGTGAGATAGCTAGCTAGTGTGATATGCCAGGCAAATGTATTGTGCTAGAGTGACAGAGATAATTCCCTACAGGGACTAAGCTGGCATTTGACTTGATTCCTCCTGAAAAATTAAATCAGCATGCCCTTTAAGTTGAAGGAGCAAATATGTACTGTAGATATTTCCATGAATGCTAACAAATAGGAGTGCTGTACACAAATTCAGGTCATAAGACTGGATGTGCGGTGGTTGAATTTACACTATTTTTAGGATGCCGTGATTTGGGGAACAGGATCTTGATTGGGATTTTCAGCAGATGGGCTATGCAACATGTGTTAGTTTTGAGATATAAACTGTTGCACCTGTTTCCTTTTTAGTTCTCAAATTTGATTCTCAAGTAAATTTTTACACTGTGCTCCAGGCCAGTCAAGCAGTGCTTTGAAAACCTGTTCTAGAGGAAGTGATACATTATTAATGCCTTAATGCAGTTGGAAATATTTCGTTCCACTTGGCTTTTCTTTTCCTCCTCCCTGAGAAGAAGTCATCTAAGGTTATAGAACAGATTAAGACTGGTGGAGGGGGAAAAATAGGTAGCTCTCTCCAAACAAATGTTAAATGGAGAATGTAAATACTTCCTGCAGGATAGGTAAATCCAGTCATCTTAACGCTTAAGACAGCATTTGTTCAAGAAGAAGACAAAGTTCTGCTCCACATCTTGTCTGCACAGCTGACAAACAACATGTTTAAAAGGGTATTAACATTTCTTCACCTCCTTTAGGTGCTACATCTGTACGTCTGAAATAACTCTAAAAACTGAAAGATGAAATAGCAGGAACCTGTAAAAATGAGGCAGTGAGAAAACAAGATTAAAAATAACCAAAAGTCTTCTTGCTCCTGAAACAGTCTTAATGATTCATGCAGGGTTTTTTTTACAGTAGAACAGTGCTCTCCCAAAAGAAATTCAGGGCCCATTCAATAAGTTACAGGGGCCTGCAGGTGGGTGCTAAGATTGCCAGGTGTAGGTGCTGAAGATAGTATAGAACAAAAGTGCAAGTGAGCTCACTTCCATGTCAGGCCGAATACCACCCCCTTACCTGCTACAACACCAGCAGCCAGTTCTAGCCTACCACTCTCTTCTTATCAACACTTTTGATGCTCCGCAGGCGGAGGGTGCCGTAAACGTGCCGTAAAGTGCATTTTCGGCACCCTTGGGGTAAGGCCCACTGGCGCGGAGGCCGGCAAGCCACTATCTGCTGTGCACCTGACACTGCAGCCACCAGAGCAGGTAAGGGTTGCACCTGTGGGTGCAGGGGTGGGGGGAGGGTGGCGAGGAAGGGTGGCTGTTGGGCAAGCTGGCCCAGGAGGGGGCGGGGATATCGTCAGCAAGTACTGCCAATATCCTGCTTCCGTTCCTGGGCTCGGCAATCCTTTCCCCGCCGCCCCGAATGTACATTGGCTCGAGAGCCAGCATACATCTGAGGAGGCCCATTGGGGTCGGGCAGCAGCTCTACACTGGGGGAAGGGGACAAACATCCCCTTCTCCCGAGTAGTCCCCAGGTCATGCCGGAGCCTATGGGCCGACCACGGATCCTTACACAGAATCGGGCTGTTTGTCTTCTGCTCTCTTCTTCTATTTTGAATTCAGAGAGAGAGAGAGAGAGAGAGAGAGAGAGAGAGAGGAGGAGGAGGAGGAGGAGGGAGGAGGAGGAGGAGCAGTAGAGGCCTTCCAACCTCAGGTGTCCATCTCACCTCAGTGAGAATAATCTGATCTTTTCCAGACCAGAGAGGAGAGACAGGCTGCAAACAACAGCAAAATAAAGATGTGTTGATTGATCACCTTATCAAAAAAGTGTAGATACTTTTTGCAGCAGTTAGAAGTAGCACTTATCTCCTTTTATCACAATTTATGGATTTATATAAATGACGTTAGTACAGATCTTAAAACTCTGCTTTAGAGCCATCTTTAATTTTATCTCGTTCCAGATTCTATGGGCTCACATAAATGACTGTTTCTGATGGTCATTATAACATTTGGTATATTATCAACAGTGTAAACTCCCTTGGTAGATATATACTGTAGTTGGTCTAGCACCATACCTGTCATTAGCAGTAATTATAACTACTGTGAGGCATGAGAGCACAATTCCATGATCAAGCTATTCTTTTGCCACTGATGATTGGTAGAATATGCAGGGTCCATCACAACATATAAGAGAGAGTCCCGACCAACAGTGACTCCAATTATACCTGGTCAGGGTCACCCATGTTATGAGGCAAAGGGGCAATCCTATGCACACATTTCTGGGAGTAAGCCCCATTTAACAAAATAGGACTTACTTCTGAGTAGACCTGAATAGGATTGGGCTGCAAGTGACTCCAAGTGATAGTTACTGGGCAGCCCAATCCTCTCTACATTTTAGACCGGTGAAGGTAAGTGACAAATACTGTAGATGTTCCCTTCCCCCGAGGTGACCTCCCACTTGCCTGCTTTTTGCACCCTGGATGCGGTGAAGGCTGCACCAGCCTCGCTGCATCGCAGGGCGCAAAGTTAGACAGGATTGGGCTGTTAGAATCCACACCGTGACTCAAACCCTTTCTTGCTTAGTTTTCAATGGTGCAAAATTTATTTGGCAGACATTTCTTTCTAAAATTATAAAATGGAATATACTCAGCCACATATTATGGCCCCTCAGGAAAAAAAAAACATATTCAGGTTCAAGTGTGGTTTTTTTCAATCAACTCTCCAGCTATTTTTTATTCTTTTAAATGTCTTTTCCTCATTTCTAGACTTCTTTATACCCCCCCTTACTGCTACTTTCTTAATTTAATTTTCAGACTCGTAATAGCTTTGTAAATCATTAGAAGAAATTGCTTGCACAAACGAGATATGCCTAATAAAGCTGTACAGTATCATTTTTTCCAGATGTCTATTTATGAGACAGTGCAGTTCATGGAGATGCAATAAGAAAGCAATAAGTGCTTTGTGCCTCTGATGGCACTAAAAAAAAATTGCTTTTGGATTTCAGTTGGCTAGTACACATTGGTTAAAAGAGGGGACGACGATGACATAATCTGACCAATTCAAGTGCAAGCATGGCTTTCTGTGGTGCTGATGAATGTATAGATTTCAAGTTGTGTGGTGTTTCACTTGACATCAAGTGTGTCAAGATTCTAGGAGGGATCATAGGACCTAGCAGTAATATGTACAGGTGGGCCCCCATATCCACCGATCCGCTATCCACGGTTTCAGTTATCCACGGATTGCGGGGACACCCCCCCCCCCAGGCTTTTACTTTTCCCTCCAGTAAACTTTGTTTCTTCCTTAAACAAACAGGAGGGAGAAGCAGGCTGCTTATTGCAGGCAAGTAGAACGAGACTAAGTCCTAGAGAGGCTCTGCAAGGTTAACAGAAACCTTGCAGAGCCTTTCTAGGACTTAGTCTCGTTCTACTTTTCCTGCAATGGAGGCTGCTTCTCTGTTTGTTTTAAGGAAGAAACAAAGCTTGCTGAAAGAAAAAGAACTGTGGGGGAGGGGGCACATGCCTGCCCGCAGGGGAGGCAGGGCAGGGGGCCCTTAGGGAACCGTGGAGGGGGTGTTTGCTCCTATCCACAGTTTCAAGTATACACAGAGGGGCCTGGAACATATCCCCAGCGGATATGGGGGGAGTACTGTATTGTAAAGCTACTTAAGATAATAAGGACTGGGTCATATATGTTATGTCATCACTTGATGGTGGAAGGGCTAAGGACAGTGTCTGCTGGGGTTGATATACTATTTGTACTGAGGCCCTCCCTGGCCATGTGATGGCCTGAGTTTTGTGACCCTCCATTATGTTTATCTGTATCTTCCCTGATTATTTATAACCGTAACGTGACCAGACGTCCCAAATTGCCCGGGACAATCCTGGATTCTGCATGTCGTCCCGGTGTGTCCCCTCCGGTTTCTCTTTTGTCCAGAATTCAAGCCGAGGTGCCAAGCGTTGCACCCAATTGGTGCCTGGCTTAAAGGGGCAGAGCCATGTTTTGACCCAGAGCAGCAGCAGCAGCAGCAGCACTTCCTTGATCTTACTCTTACCGCTTTCAGCCAGGCATTTCTGGTGTCCAGTTCGTGCCACCAGTGTGTTCTTTTCATCACAGTTTCAGTGGAAGCTTCATTAGGTTTCCTTGCTGCTGCCTTGGTTTTGGCTGTCCCCAGTTGAAGTGGTACAGTTTTATTTATTCCCTTTGTGAAGGGGGAGAGCTTGCAGTTTCCCTTCACTTTTTGCAGTTCCTCCCCCCCCTATTTTGGGTCTTTAGTTTGGTTGTTTTCCCCTCTAGGTTGGTTGTCTTGTAACAGTGGTATGTTGCTGTCTGTTTCTTCATAAAGGCAATTTCCCAGCCCCCCCCCCCCTTTTCCTTAATTCTCTTTCTCTGTTGTGTCTTCAGTATCTCTGATCTCCCCTCTGGGTTGTCTTGTCATACTGGTATCTGGTATATTGCTTTCTGCCTCTTCATGAAGGCAATTTATTTGATCATTAATTTAAAATACTAGGTTGGTTAGCATTGTCTATCTTAATTGGAGGGTTGTAAGGGTTTCTCAGTAAGTAAATTGGTTTAAAGTATGTGAATGTGCACCAAGAATAATTATTCTGCTTGTGTTACTTTTTGTTCAGATAATCAATATAAATACCAATATAAAGATATTTTAAATAGAGCAATTTGTCTGTAAATAAATACATACTTCAATTTTTTTTATAATTTTAATTAATTGATTAATTAATTAATTAATTACTTTTCAGCACCCCCTTTCACTAGGTTCAGATTATAAACTATGTGGTTGTCCTACTTATATGTTGGTCTAGACTGGATGACTTACACATGTGACATTGGCTTTTAATGGAAGTGTTTTCTAGTAAAAATAACATGCAGGGGTTTCAATCTGAATTGGAACTATGGTGGAGGCAAAATACTAAAGTTTCCCTATTCCCTGCCATGGTTTTGCCCCATTTTGCAGTTGCCCATGTACAATTAACAAAAAAAAAAAAAAACGCATGGGTGATCCTCACTAACTTTAGAGCAGTGAAACGTGCACTCTGCTGCTCTAACGTGTCTCAAACATGCCATAAAGCGCGTTTGCGACAACTTGCGAGTAAGAGCCATTGTGGACCCTGTGGCCAGGGTAAGTCCTGCAGCGGATGGTGCAGGGGTGGGGGGAAGGCAATCAGGGACGTGGAGGGAGGGGGCTACTGGCCAAACGGGGGCCGGGAGAGGGTGGGATATCGGTGGCGCACTGTGCCAATATCCACTCTGCCGCTTCGGATGTACGTCAGCTTCAGAGCTGGCATACATCCGAGGAGGCCCATCGGCCCCGGCCAGCCCTACACTTGGGGAAAGAGACGAATGTCCCTATCTTCCGAGATGTTCTTGGGCTGTGCCAGTGTGGCCCGGGAACGGGCTCAGGATTCTGCAGCCCGCCCTTTAGGCCAGCTAGTTTGCCCATAATATCACCTTCAATGGAGACAATTTGCACATTCAGCTGTGGGTCATTACAGGTTACTAACCTAGATATAAATTCGATGTGTGAATCAGGCTTGTGTGTCAATTGTTCCTCAATATCTGTGGCCATGCCTGATCTGAAAAAACTAAGGAACCTCCTGCCTCCCCCCCCCCCCTCAGTTCCAGATATGGTCAAATTTATTGTCAGAAATGAATACAACAAAATGCACACATTGAAGTGCTCCGTAAGGGCTGTATATTTCCAACACTGATGTAGGGCATATTTTGAAAACCTCTAAAGTTTTCAAACGGTTTTCAAACTGAGAATAAAAAAACCCTCAGCTAATCTGCTGATAAGTTGGAAACCCATTTTTAACCAACACAGAGCATAATAGACCAGATCTGACATCTTTAAGAGGATTGACAACCTTGAAGAGAGTTCTTGTGACATCTTCTTGCCTTTCACAAATGTGACTTCACGCCAATCTTTAAAAAAGGAAGGAGGGGGGACCCGGGAAACTACAGGCTGGTCAGCCTAACATCTGTTCCAGGGAAGATGGTGGAAAGTCTAATTAAGGATAAAATCTTAAAACACATAGAAGAACAAGCTTTGCTGAGGGAGACTCAGCATGGCTTCTGCAAGGGAGGTCTTGCCTCACAAACCTTTTAGAATTTTTTGAAAAGGTCAACAGGCATGTGGATGCAAGCGAACCCATGGATATTATACATCTGGATTTTCAGAAGGCGTTTGACATGGTCCCTCATGAAAGGCTCCTGAGAAAACTCCACAGTCAGGGAATAAGGGGGCAGGTCCTCTTGTGGATTAGGAACTGGTTGAAGACCAGGAAACCGCGAGTGGGAGTCAATGGGCAATTTTCACAATGGAGAGAAGTGAAAAGCGGTGTGCCCCAAGGATCGGTCTTGGGACTAGTGCTTTTCAACTTGTTTATAAATGACCTCGAGTTGGGGATAAGCAGTGAGGTGGCCAAGTTTGCGGATGACACTAAACTTTTCTGGGTGGTGAAGACCAGCAGGGATTGTGAAGAGCTCCAGAAGGATCTCTCCAAGCTGGGAGAATGGGCAGCAAAATGGCAGATGCGCTTCAATGTAAGTAAGTGTAAAGTGATGCACATTGGGGCAAGAAATCAAAACTTCACATACATGCTCATGGGTTCTGAGCTGTCTGTGACGGATCAGGAGAGAGATCTTGGGGTGCTAGTGGACAGATTGATGAAAGTGTCGACCCAGTGTGCGGCGGCTGTGAAGAAGGCCAATTCCATGCTCGGGATCATTAAAAAAGGGATTGAGAATAAAACGGCCAATATCATTATGCCCTTGTACAAATCAATGGTAAGGCCACATCTGGAGTATTGTGTCTAGTTCTGGTCACCACACCTCAAAAAGGATATAGTTGAGTTGGAAAAGGTGCAGAAAAGAGCGACCAAACTGATTCGTGGGCTGGAGCACCTCCCTTTTGAGGAAAAGCTACAGCGTTTGGGGCTTTTCAGTCTGGAAAAAAGGCGCCTGAGGGGGGACATGATTGAGACGTATACAATTATGCACGGGATGGAGAGAGTGAACAGAGGGAAATTCCCTCTCACACAACACCAGAACCAGGGGACATGCATTAAAAGTGAGTGGAGGGAGAGTTAGAATGGACAAAAGAAAATATTTCTTCACCCAGCGTGTAATTCATCTGTGGAACTCCTTGCCATAGGATGTGGTGATGGCACCTGGCCTTGATGCCTTTAAAAGGGGTTTGGATAGATTCATGGAGGCAAAGACCATCACAGGGTACAAGCCATAAGCAACCTTCTGGTTTTAGAAGTAGGTTTTCTCTGTGCCAGGTGCAAGGGAGTGACAACAGGAAACAGGTTATCTTGTTGACTGTGTCCTCTCGGAAGCATCTGGTGGGGCCACTGTGAGATACTGGAAGCTGGACTAGATGGGTATTTGGCCTGATCCAGCAGGGCTCTTCTTATGTTCTTATATTCTTATGACTTAATGTCATACTTTTCTTTTTTCATCCAGTGTGAGAGTTTTGTTTATGAACCATTCCAGTTCCAGTGAATTAATGAGCAACCTTTTAAATAACTGGTGCTGGTAGTACTTATCCATCAGCACAATCCTATACATGTCTACTCAGAAGCAAGTTCAATTGTGTTCAATTGGGCTTGCTCCTAGGAAAGTGTGTATAGGATCGCAGCCTATGTGCATTTGTGTGAATATTTAACGTGTGTGTGTGTGTGTGTGTGTGTGTGTGTGTGTGTGTGTGTGTGTGTGTGTGTGTGTGTAAACACTGTTGGTATCATAAACATGACATCTACTGCTGAGACTTTCTTTTTTTTCTTTTGTGCAGATACTCTTTACTTTCTCAACATTTAGAGAAAGTAACGTAAGTTTCAACATAAGTTTATTGTCCTGACACCTCCATGAAATAATCTTCCAAATCACACTTTCTTCCCTTCCTCAGTGCATACTGTAAGGCTAAAACCATTTAAAACATCAGCAATGTTTTTGGAAAGTCCTTATTTTTAGATATGATGAGCAAACTTACAGGAATGGCAAGGAAAAACAAGGAAAGAAAAAGCTTGTCTCTACATAATTTGTTGTCTTAGTACAAAATCAAATTTAATCTAGGTATAATGGATTTAAGCCCATGATCCCCAAACGGAATATATTACTCAGGAGTGGCAAAACTACTGCCAAGTTGACTGCTGAATCATTTAAAGAATGGCTTGGTGCCCAAGGTTCAATTTCTGCTGTGAAGATTCCTTTCTTCTTGTTGAAATGTATCCACATTCTACCTTTATTTTTCTTTTTTCTCTGTCCTGATTGTAATTTCATTAAATTCCTCTTACTGCATTTGAGGGTCTTGATGTTTCCTATGTTCCTGTGGAGTACAAAGGTAGTCATTTAATTTTCACCGTTGCTAATGTCACCATGTATCATACTGAAACTTTCATTTTCAGTTGCAGTAAGATTAAGTATAACTAATTTCAGGATAGAGAGCCCTTCACTGTTGCTTGGCTACTGATGAACTCTCCTAATCCACTGAGTATGTGAAGTCACTTACCAGACACTTACAGCTCAATCCTATCCTCCCCCGGTGTAGGGTGTTCAGCGAGGGTCATGGGGCCCACACTGAATCCTATCTGGGGAAAGGCCCTACTGGGGAACTATTGGGGGGAAGCAGACATTTGCCCGCTTACGTCGAGGAAACCCCCAGCAGCCGCAATGGGGCTACTCGGTCTCCGCCAGCTCTTTACCCAGCTCCAACACCGATCAGAGAACCAGGTCAGTGAACCAGGCAGGCTCAGGGCCAATGTCCTAGGAAAGTGGGTGGGGTAGGGTAGCAGGAAATGTGATTTTCTGTTGTTTTCCCCATGCCTGTTGTTTCTATGGGCTTACTTCTTCCTGTGCCAGCTGTCATTGGTGTAGCGTTTTTCTGGAGTTGGGGAGAGTCTGTCATTTTAGGAACACTTGGATATGGTGTATTGACCCCTCCTTGTCCCGCCCATGTCCCTCCTATGTTATGCCCCATATCTCTAGTATGTGGCGATATGCCGGCTTATCTGGAGTAAAGGATTGAGCTGTAAGAGTCCCCAAAGCAGTCCCAATTTGCAAAAATAAAATAAACATTTCACCTTTCAAGCATTCAGTTCTTCTACGCCCAGCTATAAATATACTTTTTTGTTTCATGGAGAATTGATAGGATATACCGTATTATGTCATATAATTGTTAGTAAAGGTAAAGGTGACCCCTGACAATTAAGTCCAGTTGTGTCCGACTCTAGGGTGTGGTGCTCATCCTCATTTCAAAGCCGAAGAGCCAGCGTTGTCTGAAGACGTCTCCGTGGTCATGTGGCCGGCATGACTCTCCTTGCCACAGCGTGTAGCATGCAGCTGGTATGCATGCAGTACCGGTATATAAAAAGTGATGCGTCAGAAGATGGCAATAAAATAGAATCTGGAATAAAATGCCAAATAGACTTATTTTTTTCTTAGAATGTTGGAAACAGAACTGGAGCTTCCTCAAATGCATTCATTTTTCACATTGATTAAGTTTGCCTTGCTAATAAAATGTCATTTGTTCTAAGATTATGAGTAGTTTATATTTAGCATAAGAAGTTCTTGCTGTGATGACAGGTATGATTGGATTCATTAATAACATAGTTTTTTTCCATTACCCTAATTGAACAAACAGAACATTTAACAAAAGAAAACCCTTGATAAAGCCTCCTACCCTGAACCAAATCAGTGTTGCTCCAAGGTAGTGTGTGTGTGTGTGGGGGGGGGGGGGATGGACGGACGACATAATTGTTGATATGTTATTTTCAGCTTTATTATTAATGGAGCATTTTATTAAAGGTTGAGTTATAAGCAATAGATAGTGATAAGAATATTGACACTATATGTTAATAAATGTTCACTTACAAGTACCCATTGGCTCATAAAACTGTACAAACCAAAAAAATGATTTATTCAAAAAGCTGTAGTTGTGCATTAACCTTTCACCTTTCAATCGACTGGGAATAGAAAGGTATCTGCTGAAATTATGAAAATCATCTGGTGCTCAAGTGAACAGCTGAAATGAGCAGATTACTTTTATGTGATGATCTGAGAGATGGTCCAAACCTTCCCAGGCTGCAGCCTGTCACCGAACGTGCCAGTGACCTGTTTGTTCACAGGTGTCCAGTCAGGTTGAATCACTGACTCCAGTGAAGAAAAATTATCTGGACACATTCTTGGTCAACCAGAAATATCATACTCATAGAATAAAACTATCTGATGTCTGATTGTGGCCCTCATTGTTAAGTCAGCTATGACGCTGCCAACACTGTGTCAGCAGTTGCACTCTGTCCAATGCAGAGAGTCAACATCCCTCACTGAAATTTATGTACCAGCTTGGTCAAGAAGATGTATATAAAGAGTTCCCCTCTTTATTTTCGTACATGGCTTTTTTACCCATATACCAGATATCCTGGAAAGTTCCCAGTACATTCTACGTTGACCTGAGATAAGGTCAAGGCTTGCAACTCAAGCAACCTGTTGGTTTTAGCTAGTAGTTTGGCCTACGTATTTGAATAAGCACTGAGAATTATTGTAAGAGATATTATATAGAACAGGAGTTCTCAACCCCTTCCCAGCCGAGTACCACTTCCAGCACCACTCTCCTGCTCTGTACCACCAGAAGTGACTGGCGATGACATCATCGCCAATTACTCCCAGGTTTTCAGGTTTTCAGAGGCCAGAAAGTGAAGGTAGGCAGCTCTGGGCGAGTGGGAGGGCCTCTCTCAGCATTCCCAAGAGGCTCAGCCAAAGGCAAGAGCCTCTAATTTATTTATTCATTTATTTATTTAAAGAATTTATATCCCGCCTTTCTCCCAGCAAGGGCACTCAAGGCGGCTTACAAAAAACATTAAAATACGTATATACATTAAAACAATTAAAAACAAATAATTAAAACAATTAAAAACAAACAACCTCAGTGGGTCACCTATATTTACATTTGTTAAAAGCCATTTGTTAAAAAGCCAGCCCACCATGTCAGACATCGAAAGCTAACCTAAATAAAAACGTCTTAAGGCCCCGCCGAGCGAAAGCATCATGTCAGAGTGGGGTTCTGGTGGTCCAGTGATCTGAGTACCACCAGCAGTCAGCCAAAGTACCTTTTGCCCTCAAAACGGTCTGCACATGCGCGAAAATCTGAAAAATACCCGGATGAACGCGCTGCATGGGCCTTCTTTGAGAAGGCCCTGGAGCGCCGATGGGGTCGGACGCTCCGAGGCCGGTTCCCGGGCTGGCCTCGGAGCGTCCGGAGGGCGACGCGGGGGGGGGGGAGCCGGGTCGCCCCCCCGCACCGCGATGTCAGAGCGTCACTAGGGTGACGCGCGCCCCCTGCCCCAGGGTGACGCGTGCCCTAGTGACACTACTGGCTATGATGCAGCATGGAAGTTGAAATCTATACCCAGAGTTTCAGTTTATAGGAGAAACATCACTAGAGAGTTCCAAAACTGCTTCGGTGTTCCCCAGATCAGCACCACCACTCTGGTCAAACAGACGTTGTCCAATCCATACTTCCTTGCTGCTCTTTCTGTCCTCTTGTATCAGGATTCAGGGAACAACTTGTAGAGACACAAAGCTGTGGTTTCTGGCATGGAATGAGTTCCGGAATATATCTGACTTGAACTAGCTATCTCCTGCCAGCTTCAAATTGCTTTACTATATTCTTGGAATACCAAAAATCTTTTGACAAGAGATCTTCACAAAAGGATTTGGAGTAAATTGGTCTGACGAGTAAATGGTTTCATAAGAATAGGAAGTGAAGTATAGGGATAAATTGAGTTTCCTAATGAATAGGAAATGCAATAGGGCAGTGGTTCCCTATAGTAGTATAGTAGTTGTGGGGCTGGGGACAGTGGCGTTGTCGTTGATCTCTGGAATCACCGCCGGTGCTGGGAAAAAGGTGATTTTTTTTTGCATTTACCGGGGGTCCTGGAGCCCTCTGGAGGGTTTGGGGAGGCCCACGTTCCCCTCTATGGGCCTCCATGAGCTGTAGATCACCATTCCACAGTTATCTAAAGCTCGGGGAGTCCTGCAGAAGGGAGCATGGTGGTGCTAGTATTACCACTTATCTTGGTTTTATTTATGATGTTAATGTTGCTTATTGTGCATTTGACTTTTGTGATCTGGTCCTGGCTGTTATAATGACCTCACCCTAAACAAATTACATATTATACAGGACTGCTTTAAGGATTGCTGACATAATAAATGCTTTGAACACTCCATAATCCCTTACATCCTACTACAGAAAGGTCAATGTAAATTATCAAAGGTATGAAGTATCTTTTTCATGAGCAAAAGCTAACGAGATTGGGTCATTTTAGATTGGGTCATTGTTGAGAACCCCTGTCCTAATATAAACTGAGCCTGAAACTGATCAAGGTGAAGTATGACATGGCTTCAAGAGTTTCAGCATTAAATATGAAGAATTTATGCCATTACTAAAGGCTAAAATGCTAAAATGAACACAGACCCAGTACCAGGTTGCTGGATACCTTGGACAAAATTCCCACACTGCTCCCCAAAAGCTCGCTGGCAGTAGGTCTACCCATCTTACATCAGCAAATGGGGGTATTCTTTGGTGGCAACTACTTCTCTCCAAATCTTAAAGGGTAGTAGAATTGCTGTTGGAATGGAGGATGGGAAGAAGAGGTACTGCAATTGTTGCTGTGTTCCACAGCAGAAATTCCTTCTCCTACCTTTCCAACCTTCTAATGGGAGTATCCACTAAAGGCCCCACAGTGATGCAGCAGCTTTTGGGGGATGCTACTAGTTGTAGATGGAGTTGCCAGGCACATCAGCAGCATGAGTCTTTCAGCCAATTGGCACCACCACTGCCACTGGTCCTGAGAGTTGGGGGGGGGGGTGATCTAGCCAGGTTGGCCCTCTGATAGGTACGAACTCTTAGCCAATGTCCAACCAGGCAAGCTCCTAACGCAAGCACTGCTCCTAACGAGCACTGCTCCTAACGAGCAGCACAGGACTTGATACCCCCCCTCTTTCTCTTTGTGTGTGTGTTGTTGTTGTTGTTGTTCAGTCGTTAAGTCGTGTCCGACCCTTTGTGATCCCATGAACCATATCCCGCCAGGCCTTCCTGTCCTCCACTATCTTCCTGAGTTCGCTCATTTTCATGTTCGTTGCATTGGTGATGCTGTCTAACCATCTCATCCTTGGCCTTCCCCTTCTCCTTTTGCCTTCAATCTTTCCCAGCATCAGGGTCTTCTCCAGAGAGTCCTCTCTTCGCATTAGGTGGCCAAAATATTTGAGTTTCAGCCTTAGTATCTGTCCTTCCAGGGAACAGTCAGGGTTGATTTCATTTAAGATTGACTGATTTGATCTCCTAGCAGTCCAAGGGACTCTCAGGAGTCTTCTCCAGCACCACAGTTCAAAAGCATCTATTCTTCGGCGCTCAGCCTTCCTTATGGTCCAACTCTCGCAACCATACATTGCTACTGGGAACACCATCGCCCTGACTATGCGAACTTTTGTTGGCATGGTGATATCTCTGCTTTTTATTATGCTGTCTAAGTTTGCCATAGCTTTCCTTCCAAGGAGTAAGCGTCTTTTAATTTCATGGCTGCTGTCTCCGTCTGCAGTGATCTTGGAACCCAAAAAAGTAAAATCTGTTACTGCTTCCATTTCTGCCCCTTCTATTTGCCAGGAATTGATGGGCCCAGATGCCATGATCTTAGTTTTATTAATGTTGAGTTTCAAGCCAACTTTTGCACTCTCCTCTTTCACCCTCATCAAGAGGCTCTTGAGTTCTTCTTCACTTTCTGCCATTAGGGTGGTATCGTCTGCATATCTGAGGTTGTTGATATTTCTCCCGGCAATCTTGATTCCGGCTTGCGATTCATTCAGCCCTGCATTTCTCATAATGTACTCTGCATATAAGTTAAATAGGCAGGGTGACAATATACAGCCTTGCCGTACTCCCTTCCCAATTTTGAACCAGTCGGTTGTTCCATGGCCGGTCCGAACTGTTGCTTCTTGACCCGCATACAGGTTTCTCAGGAGACAGGTAAGGTGGTCTGGTACCCCCATCTCTTTAAGAATTTGCCACAGTTTGTTGTGATCCACACAATCAAAGGCTTTTGCATAGTCAGTGAAGCAGAAGTAGGTGGTTTTTTGGAACTCTCGGGCTTTCTCCATGATCCAGCGCATGTTGGCAATTTGATCTCTAGTTCCTCTGCCTCTTCGAAACCCAGCTTGTACGTCCGGTAGTTCTCGGTCCACGTACTGCTGAAGCCTAGCTTGTAGGATTTTGAGCATAACCTTGCTAGCATGTGAAATGAGTGCAATTGTGCGATAGTTTGAGCACTCTTTGGCACTGCCCTTCTTTGGAATTGGAACGTAAACTGACCTTTTCCAATCCTTTGGCCACTGCTGAGTTTTTGTGTGTGTACATGCGTGCATGTGCACGCAATTGTAAAATATGTGTCTTACCACGGTACTATTCACCTTACATAATTATTCAGCCTGCTTTCTTTAAATTGTCTAAATGCAAATCTCTACACAATCTCTACTTTTTATCCATAAGGAAGTTCTATTTACTAGATCCGTAAGGGGATCTTCCACTTTAAACCACATTTAAGATGGGAGAGATCAAGTAGAGATGTACATAAGAACATAAGAAGAGCCCTGCTGGATCAGGCCAAAAGCCCATCTAGTCCAGCTTCCTGTATCACACAGTGGCCCCACCAGATGCTTCCGAGAGCACACAGTCAACAAGATAACCTGTTTCCTGTTGTCGCTCCCATTGCATCTGGCACAGAGAAAACCTACTTCTAAAACCAGGGGGTTATTTATGGCTTGTAACCTGTGATGGTCTTTTCCTCCATGAATCTATCCAAACCCCTTTTGCAGTGCTAAACCATAGCTGGAGATGACAAAGGAAAGAAGGAAAACGTATTCTAGATTGGGAGAAGGCACATGCTTATATTCATACGAAGTTGCCTTGTAGTGAGTCAACCATTGGTCCATCTAGCTCAGTACAGCTCTCGAGGGCTTTAGTCTTTTCACAAGGATTGAAATTGAGACTTTCTGCATGTAAAACAGGTGGTCTACCACTGAGCTACAGCCCTTTTCCAAAGACCCCCATTCCATAGACTGGCTCTCTTTATGCAGCACACTGTTTTGAAGGCACTATTTGTAGTGGAAGGATCCAGCAGACTGGCAGGAGCCAAGTGTGGTGTCAGCAGTGGACCCTTGTTGACAGATCCAGGCAGCAAGGAGTTAACAGATGAAGACTTGGACTTTGACAGGACTTTGACAGGACTGGGCAGCAAGGGGTCAACACCCAGGACTGTGTGGGTGGAAGCACACCTGAAAGCAATTGGGCGTGGCCCACAGGTGTTGCTACTAAGTAGGAAGAAACTGGAACTTTGAGTGCAATGGGTGTGGCTCGCAGCTGCACCCAATTTGCACTAATTGGAACTTAAGAGTATAAAAGCAGCAGCAGTAGGAGCAGGAAGAAGCCTTGCCAGCTCACCACGGGGATACGCTGCCAGATTTCCAAGCGACGACAGGACGCTGCTGCTGCCGCCGCCGCCGCCTAGGACCAGGAGGAGGACTGCACGTTGGACTTCTAGAAGGACGACAGCCAGCTGGAGGACGCTGAGCCGACAGGGAAAGGAAGAAGCCAGCCTGCTGCCTGCCTGGACCGGACGCCAGCTGAAAGAGCCCGGGTTTGAGAGTGACTTGTTGGAAGAAGGAAGACAGCAGGGGCTGTCTCTTTCTGTGGACTGAGTCACAAAGGGATTGCTTTGCTTTTAGGAGATAGACTGTTTCTGTTAAGCAGAAGGGTTTCTGCTGTGGGATAATTTATGGTGTTAGGGAGATAAGGATTGCTGTAAAGCAATAAATTTGGTTAATTGTCCATCTGAGTTCGGCTTTCGTTTTTACACACGGCATTAACTATTTGAGGTGTTTTTCAGTCGAAGCGGGCATTTAAAAGGGAACAAACTTGCTCCTAGAAGGAGAAGTTGGGTTGAATCATTTGGGGTCCCCAGAGTGGGGTGCTTCCCAAAGCAAGACACTATTACATCTGCAGCAGGCAGAGTTTGCAAAGTTATAATTCCCAAACTATGCTATGTGTTCTCTGTGCTGGTGGACTGCAGGCTCTCATTCTGTCAATATGTTTGATCTACGCTATTGTTCATTTTAAATCACAGACTGTATATTGTTTGTTTCTGAAAACATACATAAAATAATAGGGGCCATCTAAACAACGGCCTGCCTATAATTCAATGTCTAAGACGCAGTGGGTGCCCATTTAGAGGACTCTTCTGCCAGATGAAAACAAACATTTGTTTGAGCATTGACATTTGAAATCAATATAGACCTCATTGAGGCCTGAGTTGGCTTCAGATGTTTCTTTTCTTAAGAAGTGAGGGTAAAAAATCTCTCTAACTGGGTTATTCCATCTTAAAATTTTAGAGGACAAAATATAACATTCCAGAGGTCTTAATCTCCAAGGTGTAACTTTGTTGTTTGATTTACAGCACAATCCTGCGCAACCTGCAGGCCAGCTGCTGCATCCTGCACAAGATGTGGCCTGCGCCGGCGCGGCCTGGGCTCACCTTGGGGGAAGGCGACATTTGTCCCTTTCCCCTGGTATAAGCAGCGCAGGTCCCAATGGGCCTCCTCAGATGTGCACCAGCTATTCAGCTGCCACACAAACGGGAAGGCCGTGTAAGGCCGGCCCGGCCTGGAAAAGGCCTCAGGATATTGGCATAATTCTGCCGATATCCCCACTCCCTCATAGTCCAGGCTGGCCAATGACCCCCTCCCTTGCCACCCCTGCTCACCCTCCCCATGCCCCTGCACCGACCAGCACAGCACTCACCTGTGTTGGCCAGTGCAGGTTTGGGACGCTGGCGGCGTGAGTGGTGCCAGTCTCCACGATGGCACTGCTGACACGCGAGGCATCTCAAAAGTGCTTTGCAGCACTTTTGCGACAACTTAGGCTGGCAGAGCACTAGCTCCGCCGGTCTAAAGATAGGCAGGATTGGGCTATAATTTGTTTAGTGCATGAAGAGCCAGGATGGTGTAGTGGTTTGGGAGTCGGACTTAGACCTGGAAGATCCAGGTTCAAATCCCCGCTCAGCCATGAAGCTTCCTGGGTGATCTTGGGCCAGTCACTATCTCTCAGCCCCACCTACCTCACAGGGTTGTTGTGAGGACAAAAAGGCGGGGAGGAAATATGTACACCACTCTGAGCTCCTTGGTGGAAGGGCGGTATAAAAATGTGAAAAATAAATAAAATAAGTTCTTTTTAAACATTAAATACATGTACAGCTGTACACACAGAGGCTATTCAAATGAAAGTTAATAGGTGAGAATGGAGTCATGCGTTTTATCTATTGCTCCCTCTTGCTCTGAATTCAGCCAATCACATAAAGCCCTTGAGACTATCATTGGGGTACATAACAACAAAGAGCCTTGAGTACTGCCAGCCCTGCTCAAGGCTCTTCATTGTTATGTGGGAGGTGGGGCACAAGCTGGCTGGAGAATGACCCAACAGTCAGTTGGGAGGCAGTGTAGTGGCTCCCATTGATCAACTGGGCAGCAGTGGATGGAGACTTGCATGTCAACCAGTGACACCATCAGCTATTGTCTGATCCCAGCTGTCAGACAGGCTGGTAGATAGGCAGCACCTGGCAGTCAGGGACTGCGGCTGGGTGCAGCCCTATATAGAGGTCCAGAGATTGCAAGATGTGGAGGAAGAAGGAGACAGGCAGAGGGGGAGACAAACAGAAAAGGCCAAGAGAGAAGGAAGACAAGGCTAGAGGAGAAAGAAGGGGCACTACACTCTGGAGCCCAGAAGACTGTGTACCCAGAAGAGGGTAAGGGTGAAGGAGAAGCAGAACACACAGGGGAAGGCCAGGACAGGCAGGAAAATATGCGGCTACAAGGGTGTGTAACGAGGAAGAAAGAGACGAGCAGATGAATACCCAGGAGGGAGGAAGCAGTATATGCCCCAAGGCCACGCCAGCGGTGTAAGGTCTCAGCCTGCCTAGACTGATCCCTTCCAGGACCTGCCTAGGGACCCTGAACCTATTCTGTGGAGGGACCTAGCAGAGATTGTGATGCAGAGGGGGCTTGGGGATTGCAGTATCCTCATAGGCCTTACCCTGCTAGACTGCACTACAGACAAAGGGCATCTAGGCCCCTGGCAGCATGCTCTTGGGAGGAGAGTGAAGGAACATAAGAACATAAGAAGAGCCCTGCTGGATCAGGCCAAAAGCCCATCTAGTCCAGCTTCCTGTGTCACACAGTGGCCCCACCAGATGCCTCAGGGAGCACACGAGACAACAAGATACCTGTGTCCAGTCGCCACTCCCTTGCACCTGGCACAGAGAAAACCCACTTCTAAAACCAGGAGGTTGCTTATGGCTTGTAACCTGTGATGGTCTTTTCCTCCATGAATTTGTCCAAACCCCTTTTAAAGGCATCTAGGCCAGGTGCCATCACCACATCCTGTGGCAAGGAGTTCCACAGATGAATCACACGCTGGGTAAAGAAATATTTTCTTTTGTCTGTTCTAACTCTCCCTCCACTCAATTTTAGTGCGTGTCCCCTGGTTCTGGTGTTGTGAGAGAGGGAGAAGAATTTCCCTCTATCCACTCTCTCCATCCCATGCATAATTTTATAAGTCTCAATCATGTCCCCCCTCAGGCGCCTTTTTTCTAGGCTGAAAAGCCCCAGACGCTGTAGCCTTTCCTCGTAAGGGAGGTGCTCCAGCCCACTAATCATTCTGGTCGCTCTTTTCTGCACCTTTTCCAATTCAGCTATATCCTTTTTGAGGTATGGTGACCAGAACTGGACACAATACTCCAGATGTGGCCTTACCATCGATTTGTACAAAGGCATAATGATATTGGCCGTTTTATTCTCAATCCCCTTTTTAATGATCCCGAGCATGGAATTGGCCTTCTTCACAGCCGCCGCACACTGGGTCGACACTTTCATCGACCTGTCCACCAGGACCCCAAGATCTCTCTCTTGATCCGTCACAGACAACTCAGAACCCATTAGCGTATATGTGAAATTTTGGTTTCTTGCCCCAATGTGCATCACTTTGCACTTACTTACATTGAAGCGCATCTGCCATTTTGCTGCCCATTCTCCCAGTTTGGAGAGATCCTTCTGGAGCTCTTCACAATCCCTGCTGGTCTTTACCACAGGAACAGAAAGGGGGAAGTTAACCCAGGGAGGAGGCTCAACCCCTTCCATTTTTTTGTACATTGTCGTTGGACTCAATAAGGAGTCTGAGAGTATAATCCTCATGGTATGGCTTCTGTGTCAATGAGCTTCCCAGTCCCCCTGGAGGTAGAGCTCCTCTGTGTGGGGAGGAGGAGGTTGAGATGACACCCTGTAGATTTGGAAATTACTGTAATTACATTGTCATTCCATCCAATAGCATTTTCAATTGCTTCATTTTGGTTGGTCCATACTCGCCAGTTACTCCTATACTATACTTTGTATGTACCGTAGATAGTGCTGGAATTGAATGCCAAAATGGCAAGGGTGATAATAAGCATATCGTTAGCAAAAACATAGATACTCCTTGACTAGACTATTAAGGAACATAATCATTTGGCTTGTGACCCAGGCCACATAGCATGTGAAAATCATGCCACAGGGCTTTCAACCATAACTCCACACTAAAGGTAGTAGCTGCAGTTTCTTGTTCCAAAGGAAACGTCCTCGCTCTGGATGAAGGGAAACTGGAGGCTACCCAAATTTTATTTTAATGTTGTATGCAACTTAAGGCAGGCTGGTGATGATTGTTAAGGATGAACATGCATTATTGTGAGTCACGACGAGTACTCTGTTTGTTTGTGCTCATTTTTCCTCATTTATGGAATCATCTGTCAAGAATGCAGAAGGTGACAGTGAAATGCATAGTTCAGTGTTAACAGCAGCTTTTCTTTCGTCTGACAAAGGAAACTGCTGAAATAGGTCATAGAGTAAAAATAGTGTCGAGAAGTAACCTCCAGGGTCAGATATTGTTTTCTGTTCGTTGGTGTAAATCTAGAGTAACCTGAATTTTTGGGATTTCTCTGAACAATATGAGTATCTAATGTGCTTGATTCTATTATTATTGTTCGATATACATTTTTCTCTGGGGCCATGGTGGCTTAGTGGTTAAGACGCTGAACTGCAGACTGGAAGGTCAGTAGGACAGCAGTTCGAGACCCGAGTGCCGTGTGATGGAGTCCCGTCTCCTGTACCAGCTCCTGCCAACCTAGCAGTTCGAAAGCAAGAAATTGCAAATAGATAAATAGGTACCGCTGCGGTGGGAAGGTAACAGCGTTCCGTTAGTCATGCTGGCCACATGACCACAGAAGCGTCTTCAGGCAGTGCTGGCTCTTCAGCCTTAGAAACGGAAATGAGTACTGCACCCTAGAGTCGGACATGACTGGCTTTCGAGCAGGGGATACCTTTACCTTTATACATTTTTTAAAAGTATGTTATGATTTTAAATCAAGATTTTCAAGGTGGCTTACAAAAGAGTGAAATTAAAAATAATGAAGCCGACAGGATAAAGATCAGAAGAGCAGAATAGTGCTTTTAAAAAATTCCAAATACCATTAGGAAGGGATTGTAACAGAGCTCTTTTGCTTGCAGAAGATCCTAGAATGAATTTTGCTTGCAGAAGGTCCTAAATTTATCCCCAGCACCTCCAGGTAGGGTAGAGAAAAATAACTGCACATGCACTGGTTTGACATTGCAGACTTTGATTTCGATAACAGCTGAACCCTGTTGTGTACATAAATTGTTAGTGAGGTCCAAGTTAGGAAAATGCACTGTGACAACACTTTATGATCAATTTCTACAATATAGCTGGAAGTACAGTCTTCATTTCTGATCGAAAAGTACATGTTTAGCATCTGAATACTTATAGAAAAGGCATTTATAACTGAAGCTTTTTCCCACCTATTCTAGCAAGTCAATCTGTGTGCTATGTCTGTTCAAGGATTATAAATAAAAATATGTCTGTGGGTAGGTCTTCATGTGTAAAATGCAGGTAAGAGTACTCTTTCGGATGTAAGGACTTGTCCAGGTATCCCACTAGAAAAGACACAAGAAGCTGTGACTTTGGAATGAAATCGGGCCACGTTTATTAACACAAAACAAGCAATTCATGACTGCAGTGGCTCCTGTCTAGGACAACCCAACCCCTAAAGTGCGGGCTCCTATCCTGCAGGAGACAATTGATTTGCCAGGATCCGCTTGGGTGAAACCACCCTGGCTCTAAACCCAGGATCATCTCTCAGTGACCCAAGTTTGTTCACCACCAACCCTTGGATAGGGGGTCAAGAAAGCCGAACTGTCCGGCCTACCACAGCCTTTAAGGCAGACATTGCAATTCAAACCTGAGGGATCACCAGCCTGCATCCCTGAGCCAGACAGCCTCTTAAGGTGGGTTCTGGTTTTCCCTCTGACTCTTGTTTGCCTAAGGGCAGACACTGGATCCCTACCCCTAACCCCTTTCCCACACATGCCAGCCATGCCCGTCCTGGCTAAACCCATGTTAGGGGCAGTCTGGGGTAGGCAAAAAAGCTTCACACTGCTAACCAATAAGAAGTGATGCCAAAAATTCCGACCGTGCCCCTCAAGGCGACCAGCTAATCTCAAACTATTTCATTGGGTAGGTGGGTGGGTTGGGTCACATGCTCCTCCACCAACAGGAAGATCAGAGAGGTGGCCAGTTGCCTAGCATGCAGTCTCTGGCCACTCCCTACTTCTCAGTCTATAGCTGTTGTTAGCCTATCACCTGGCTCCTGTGGGTAGGGACCGTGCAAAGAATGCCCCCCCCCCCACCGCATTCACAGGCCAGGCGGGGCAGCAATCATATAGAAAGCTTAGATTGGAAAATGTCTTTCAAATGTCTTCTTTCAAGCTACCATTTCTGGGAGTTTTTCTCTGAAATCCTCCTAGTTTTTTTTATTCACTTCCACTCTTTTCATATTTACTATGTGCAGATTGCTGTGACATTATTACTTAGCTGCATGATAGCCCTGAACCTTTGATCATTTTATTTGCTACGACCTCTGTGCGGACTGCCTAAGGTAATTTGTGCCATCAGTGGTTTTGATTAGTTCAACTCTGGTGACTCTTATGTCTTGATCTTCCCCAGGGATCTGAAGGAGCAAAGTTCTGGAGCTAGCTCCTGCCGTGATAATATTGTTGCTACTGGCTTTGTTTGTTTTACATTAGGATTTGATGAATGCTTTACCAAACACTGAATAAGGCAAAGTTCCTTTCCTTGTAGTACAGTCCTAGGCCTGTCTACTTGTAATTCCCATTGAGTTCCCAGGTTCCCATTATTCCTGGGTGTTTATAGGATTGCAGCCTTACTGCCCAAGCCTATCCCTCACCATCCTAACCATGCAGCTGCGCCAATGGAGCACACACTGCATGCAATGGTGGGGGGGGACCATATGGCCATGAGAGGTTAAGTAAAATATTTCTTACCTCTCATTAGGCCACCTGGTCACCAATGGGTCTCCTCGGACATATAAGAACATAAGAAGAGCCCTGCTGGATCAAGCCAAAGGCCCAACTAATCCAGCTTCCTGTCACAATGGCCCCACCAGATGCCTCGGGGAGCACACAAGGGAGCACAATATGCTAACTGTTTTTCTGGTGTAAGTCCGAGGAGCATCCCGAGAGGGTGGTATTGGATGATATTGGATGATAAAGGAAAAGTTAGTTAACCCTTTTGTGAATAAAAGAAAAAGAATGTTTTATTATTTGAAAAGATTTAAATAAGATGTGATTTGTTTTTAAGAATTTGATATAAAATGGGGATATAGATTTTTTAGACAGGAAAATTTGGAAGGGTTTTTTTTTTATATATTTGATTGATTTTAATGAGTTTTGTAAACCACCTGTAAACCACCTTGAATCCTTAAGTGCAGTGGTTCTCTCTCTCTTTTTGTTTTGATATATATTTAATTTTATTAATATACTACAAAACAAAACAAAACAATAAAACAAAACAATACAACATATTACAACATATTACGAAAGATTACAGCAAAAGATTACAGAAAAATGGGGTGGCTTTATATGTTAAAATATTTGAAGCAGGAATTAACATTTTTAGATGATAAAGGAAAATTTAGTTAATCTTTTTGTGAATAATTGGAAACCACTTATAGATTATTTGAGAGAGAATGAGAAAATAAAATGTGGATTTAATGAATAGTATATTGGAGATACAGGCTTAGATATAAGTAGAAAATATATAATAGTATATAAGTAGGATTTACTGCTTCGCGCTTGCTGTAATCTTTCGTAATATGTTGTAATATGTTGTATTGTTTTGTTTTATTGTTTTGTTTAGTAGTATATTAATAAAATTAAATATATATCAAAACAAAAAAAGAGAGAGAACCACTGCACTTAAGGATTCAAGGTGGTTTACAGGTGGTTTACAAAACTCATTAAAATCAATCAACACAACCCAAGAAAAAATGAAATCCAATTGCTGTGGTAGTGAATAACAGACATTGTAAATCAGGAAAACCTAGGAAATGTCTACTGAAATTGCCAGGTCTTCAGGCAAGGAGGGGGACGATAGGCATAATGAAGATATATGGTTTCCTATCCCAGAGTGACTCACAATCAATTAACAACAACAAAAAAAAACCACACCAGGTAATATCCATTTGGATGAAATGATAGCAATAGCTGCTCTACCTCTTCAAAAAGTACCTCTTTACTCAGTTAGCAAGGATTAATATCCCTTACTTACAGAAAGTCCCAGGTACCTTGTAGCTCAAATTAAAGCGTTAGCTCAAGTTAAAGAGACTGGTGAGTCTCTGACATGCACTGTGCCTTTATGGCCATTATTTTATGTATATTATTTCCACAGTTCCTTGTATAGAGAGATAGAACAGGGAATTCTGTGGGGGCGAGGAGAGGTCTGCACACACTCTGGAGCCCATGCAAGGAAAATCAAGTCACAGGATAGGTGAGTAAGGCTGCAATCCTAAATCCAGTTACCTGGGAGTAAGCTTCATTGAACACAATCAAACTTTCTTCTGAGTAGACATGCATAGGATTGTACTGTAAATTGAAAAGCAGGGTGAACATTGGAAATGTGATGTTTCCAAACCAGCTTTAACAAAAGGAGTATTGCACTTGAAAGAGGGATACTTCAATACTGGAATGTTTTTAAATTTCAGGATTCATAAAAATATTGATGTTTCAGAAGATGTCAGATTTGGTTCATATAAAAAAATGGATTTAAGTTTCCAATCAGGCCTGCAAGTGAAGGTCACAGAATGGCACTCCTGCATTGTTTCTGTCATATGTGCTGCTCTTGCAGTGTTTGGGCTGGTGCTAGTGTTTGATCTATGACAAGTAGAAGTGCAGGTGTACTTAAAAGGCTGTCTGTCATCCCCCATTGCCATCTTGGTTTTCTGAGATCCGAGTAGTTGTCATTTGTTGTTACCAAACATGTTTATCACATCTTCAAATCACTCAAAGGACACAGCATCCTTTGTAAAAAAAAAAAAAAAAAGTGGATAAAACCAGAAGTTTATTTAATGCATCCTGAGTTAATTGCATTGTATACATTACACCACAATGCTTGATTTAAAGAGGGATACTGGGCAGTGTAACAAAACCTAAGATATTAGTAAAGGGAACAAGAAGGAACCTGGCTGCAACAAAAGTATACACATTGTCCTGGGAGTAAGTCCCACTGGTCTACATGGGCAACGCTCCGGCTTCTATCGCCCCTCCCCCCGCCTCCCTTAAGGGCAAAAAAGGAACGTCCCGGTCGGCGATATGGTAAGCCTGTCCATGGGTATTACTTCGGAATAAACATGCCCTGAATTGCATGTTAGGCAGAAGGAACTATGTGGGAGTCTTCAGCATTGAATGGCCAGCCTGACATCTTTCCTCCTCTCTATTCCCAATCTTCCCACCTCTGTTATTTATTTTTACCTTTTTATTATTTCCATGTGTCAGGAGAAACAGACCTGGGAGGGAGAATAGGATATGGCAGAGGCCTGCTCTGCAGGTCCCACCCCCTATCGGGCCCAATCCGCCCACCCTTGCCCTGAAACGGCTCTGGAATGCCTCCGGAACATCCTCCCCTGCCCCTCCTCCGCCTGGTGGGGAACTTACCTTGGCGGACGCTCCACATCAACTGGGGTGAGTAGAGTAGCACTGGCCTCTGCGCCAACGCTGCCTTCTCACTGGGTGTTGTAAACGTGCCATAGCACCCCAGACCGGCAGAACAGCGCTCCGCCTGTCTTAAAATTAGACAGGATTGTGCTGTATTTCTCTAATATACACTACAGACCTAAACTGCAGTGAAGAAGTAATAAATAGAAACAGCAAAATAAACTGTATTTGAAGTCTCTGTGAGGCAATTCCTTTCTGGTCAGCCTCAAGTGAACAAGAATAAAGAAAATATTACACATGAATGAATGTAACTCCAATGAGAAAAATGTGGGTGGCTGTACCATGTGACAGAATGGTGACCTTTTGACTTCCACTATGCCACCTGGTTCTACCCTGGCCTGCGTATAAGATAGTGTATGACTAGGCTTGCCATCCATCCTGGAAACCCCGGGATGGTCACAGGATCCGGGATCTGGAATCCGGTCTCAGATCCGTCCTGGGCTTTCCAGGCCCGGTGAAGCCCTCGTTGCCCCCACCACTTTTAAAAGGTTTTTAAAACTTACCTTTTTTCCTGACGGTCATCCTGGATCTCGCAAAATCTCATGAGATTCAAGATGGCGGCGCCCAAATCTCGTGAGACCACATGAGGCAGTACTGAGGCCACATGAGGCTTCGCGCCCACAAGAAAGATTAGAACTTTTTTTAAGGTATTTATTTATTTATTTATTTATTTATTTGATTAATTATTTGATTAATTAAAAAATCTGTGTGTGTGTGTGTCCTGGTTTAGTGCAGGGGAAATATGGTAAACCTATCTATGACTAAGTTTCCACACCTGTTGCCTTGTTTTATGAGATTTGTGTCTGTCTTTAGGAATTCTTTCCCATAAAACCATTTATATTTTATGCTTGTGATTTTCTTGTAGATTCAGTTTCATTTCTCAAGAGCTGGTCTCTGAAGTAAATTAGATAGTGAGAAAAATTCTTTGCTGTAAAAAGTCTAATATTTACTGGTCTGCTAAAAGCAAGAAGTGAAAAAGTACATATGTTTAGAAAAACAACTGAGATTGGTTTTAAATGAGTGAGAGGGGGTTGGAGGAGCGTCAGAGGGGAAGCAACCTGGTGGTGGAGGAGGACAAGGGGCAAGGTGGGAAAGGTCGAGGAGGAGAGCCTGAAGAAGGGGGCAGAAGGAGTGGAAGGAGAGGTGGAACAAGAAGGCTGGAAGAAGGGGAAGGAGGCCCCCTGGCACCGAACATGGGAAGCACATCCCCTGTTTCCGGGCTACAATTGGGTGGTCAGCCAGGGAAATCAGACCATCTCACACCCATTGCTGCCAGGCACCACATTGGGGAGAGATTAGGAGGTCACAGGGCCATACGCCAGGGAAAGAGGTTCCCCTAGCCTAGGTGAAGAAGCTCCTGGTGAAGAGGGCAGGAGGAGGGTTCAGGATAGACCCAAACAAGGAGCGCCTTGCGACTTATCAAGCGCTATGGCTTCTCACTTGTTGAACTGTGTGCAAAAATAAATAAGCCTTGAGATGTAATTCCAGTCTCCAACCCCTCTGTCGCCCTTTGAGACCTGGTGAGTACAGGCCATGTCATTCCTGCCCCATATGACACCAGAACTCACTACGTGGGAAGAGGGCAAGGGGCTGGGGCCCCTATGTATGCTTATTTTTGCCAGATGTAGCTGCCCTCAAGACATGTTGAAACTCATCTCCCCCTCCCCGCTCCATATGTTTTAACAATGAATCAGAGGAAGGGTGGGCTTTTTTCTTTTTTTTCTTTTTTGCTCTAGGAATAGCACTTCTCTGTATTTATAGAGGTTTAGTTTCCTAACATCTGAGTCAGTTCAGTAGCTAGCTAACTATGACAATATATCATACCAAAGTAGGATAGTTATATAACACCAAGAAAATACCAGTTTTAAAAAAGAGGCTCTGAGAAACATTTTTACACATTACAATTACATCTTTTAGTACTAAGAGTCAGTGCATTGGGGCTGCGGTGGCTTAGTGGTTACAACGCTGAACTGCAGACCGGATGGTCAGTAGGACAGCAGTTTGAGACCCGGGTGTCGCGTGACGGAGTGAGCTCCTGTCTCCATTCCCAGCTCCTGCCATCCTAGCAGTTCGAAAGCAAGAAATTGCAAGTAGATACCGTAAATAGGTACCGCTGCAGCAGGAAGGTAACAGCGTTCTGCCCCATGCCATGTATCTAATAATCTGAGCTGTAGTCTCCCTGGCAGGGGCTTTAGTACTGAGTTGGGTGTGGTGTGATTGGCTGAAGTCTATATCCTATGTAACCTGTATCCTACAAATGTACTCTATGCTCCATCATAGGAAAGTGGGCAGGGCAAGGGGGTGGCAGGAGGTGCAATGTTCTAGTGTTTTACCCTTCCCCATTGTTCCTTAGTTATGGGGTTACTCCTACCTATGCCAGCTCTGTCATTGGCATAGAGTTTTTCTGGCATTGGGGGCATGTCCATTGTCTGAAGAGGGGTTAGGATACGGTGAACATTGACTCCTCATCCCTCTCAGGTCAAACCCCCCCTTGACCTCTCCACTAGTGAAGTTGCACTGACATCTGAGCTACATTGTTGCAGCATTTTTCCAACATTGCACTAGCATCTGTGGTGCGTGCATCAGTGTGCAGATTCTACGCTAGCAGGGCTGCTGTTGTGCTGGTGTATGTGGACATACACTGGTGTATCTCAAGTATAGGATTGGGCCTTTACCTTGTGTAACACATCTGAGCTGTCCATGACAAGACTCTCATAGAAGGTACATCTTTGAACCCAGAAAATGTGAATGATCAATTGTGCACATTCTCTTCTTATTCTTTTCTGTCTTGAAATGCTTTCCCCTGTATTTCCTATTGTAATGTGATGTCATAGAGGTTTTTTTTATTCCTGTTTGCAGAGTGGACACCACATTAGGAAAGGCGAGAGTCTACATTCTTCAAGGTTGGCTATTTTTAACTATTTGAGCTCTATAATTAAGCTTGCCTTTAATTGCTGTAATTGTTGCTTAAAGATAAATGGGTCTCACTGGGCCAGTGTGTGTGCCGATATTTTTGTCCATTGCATTTCTTCCAGAAGGCCATTGAAAGAGATTCTGAAAACCTTGAAAATAAATATAGCTCCTGCTCCAGGCCAGAATGTAAAACCAGAAACATTCACATGTGGGACAGAGCTGAACACACAAACCCAAATTTTGTTTCGTTTTTTTTTTTCTGCAGCTGAAGAGGTAGGCTACCAATTTGTTAAAAAAAGCAGCACATCTCTTTGGCAGTTTAAATTGCAATAGCAATTATTGTCGTTGGTGGAGGGGGTGCTGCCGCTCACTTTGAGGCGGGCGGTGGTTCGACCCCTTCTGAAGAAGCCCTCCCTTGACTCCACAGTAATGGACAACTATCGGCCAGTTTCAAACCTCCCATTTTTGGGCAAGGTAATTGAGCGGGTGGTGGCGTCTCAACTCCAGAGGGTCCTGGATGAAGCGGATTATCTAGATCCCTTTCAATCCGGTTTCAGGCCAGGCTTTGGGACTGAAACGGCCTTGGTCGCCTTGGTGGATGATCTACGCCGAGGACTGGACAGGGGGAGTGCGTCCCTGTTGGTTCTGCTGGACCTCTCAGCGGCTTTCGACACCATCAACCATGGTGTCCTTCTGGGCCAACTGGCCGAGTTGGGGGTTGGGGGCACCGTTCTGCGGTGGTTCCGCTCCTACTTGGCAGATAGGTCTCAGATGGTGGTGCTGGGGGATGCCTGTTCGGCACCCTGGCCCTTGAGGTGTGGGGTGCCACAGGGTTCCATCTTGTTCCCCATGCTGTTTAACATCTACATGAAACCGCTGGGAGAGGTCATCCGGGGATTTGGAGTGGGGTGCTATCAATATGCTGATGACACCCAGCTCTATCTCTCCTTTCCACCTGATTCCAGGGGGGCTGTTGAGGTTCTGGAGCGCTGCCTGGAGGCGGTGGGGACCTGGATGAGGGCTAACAAGCTGAAACTAAACCCAGACAAGACAGAGGTTCTCCTGGTCCGGAAATCCACAATGCAGGTACTAGAGTATCGTCCTGCTCTGAATGGGGTTGCACTCCCTCTGAAGGAGCAGGTCCGCAGCTTGGGGGTCCGCCTGGATCCGCAGCTGCTCCTGGATTTCCAGGTGGCGGCTGTGGCCAGGGGGGCCTTTGCCCAGCTTCGGCTGGTGCGCCAGCTGCGACCGTACCTGGATCGTGCAGACCTGACCACAGTGATCCATGCCACGGTGACGTCGCAACTAGATTATTGTAACGCGCTCTACGTGGGGCTGCCCTTGAAGACGGTTCGGAAACTGCAATTAGTGCAGAATGCGGCGGCCCGTGTGGTCACTGGAGGTAGGCGGTTCGACTCTGTTGGGCCGCTCCTCCAACAGCTGCACTGGCTGCCAATTCGTTTCCGGGCCCAATTCAAAGTGCTGGTTTTGACCTTTAAAGCCCTATACGGCTTGGGGCCAGGATATTTGAGAGACCGCCTACTTCTATATAGTCCGGCCCGTCTCCTTAGATCATCAGAGAAGGCCCTTTTGCGGGTGCCGTCGCCAAGGGAGGTGCGAGGGGCGGCGGCCAGAAACAGGGCCTTCTCAGTAGTGGCACCAACCTTATGGAATTTCCTCCCCTTTGACTTACGAACTGCTCCCTCCTTGGACACTTTCCGGCGAGGCCTAAAAACCTTCTTGTTCAAAGAAGCCTTCTGAGCCCCTGCCTTTTTTAATAGCTTGCTGTTACGGGTGGGTTGCTGCTGTTTTTATGATCTTGTTTTAAATTTTTAAATTAATTTTTAGATGTTTTTATTAATTTTTTGCTGTTTAAAATGTAAAATTGTAATTTATTTGTATTTGTATTTGTATTTTTGTAAGCCGCCTTGGGTCCCGTGGGGAGAAAGGCGGGATAGAAATATGGTAAATAAATAAATATATAAATAATAAATAGCAGAGAATGGGAGAGAAACTCTCATTGTCCACATGCTTGTCTTCTATGTATGTTGTATGCCTGTTTGGTTCTGGCCCCTATAGCATTTGGAACAGCAATACTATCTTGTCAAAGAGAGCACTGCTTAAAAAGTAACTGTCCTAGGAAGTCAGTACACCATACACATCTACTATCATCTTGGGCAACTTGCCAATAGTCCAGCCTCCCAGTGTTGCCCAAAAAAGAAGGAAGAAACTATCATCTTGGGCAACTTGCCAATAGTCCAGCCTCCCAGTGTTGCCCAAAAAAGAAGGAAGAAACTATCTAATAGCAAGAACTATAAGGAAGTGGATTGAAAGGGAGGAGTTGATGGAAGAGGAAGCCAGTGGGGGACTATGGGATGATGACCATTTCTCATCATGTTAAGAAGAACCTAAGGCTGAACCCTGTGAAGCAGTTCCCTGTCGCTGATAGTAGAGCTGTGTGGAAAAGAGCTTAGCCTGCAGGAACATTCCCTTTCAAACTGATACTCTTTTTCATTTTTCTCTTTCATTTCTCCAGAGTTCATAACATTTATCATTTGCTTCAAGAGCTGGCTAACTACAATTCCAAACATCACTTTCTTGGGAGTTGAGCTGAAATCAGACACAAGAACTAAGGCTTTTGTTTTCATGCCATACTGTAGCTTGACTGAGGCCTGTATAAAATTCACAGCACAATCCTATCCGGCGCTAGTACTGGCATAGCACATGCTGCGCTGTCGCTAGGTGTTGCAAATGTGCTGTACGCAGCACTGGCAGGAAGTCCTGCACTTTCCCTCTGGCCCTTCCAGGGATGCGCGCTGGAGCAGATAAGCCACCCTAGAGGCGGAAGGGGGCTGGGGGAGAGCAGGGAGGGGACAGAAGGGGGCAGGGACGGCAACAGGGGTGAGGATTGGGTGGATTGGGCCTGGAAGGGGGAAGGATTGGTGGTGCAGGCGCACACTGTATCCTAACCACCTTTCTGGGCCTGATACACCAACATGGGTGCATGTGGACTTGCACTAACCATATGGTAGGCGCAGGGCTGAGTAGACCTGTTGCGCAGGCTGAGGCTTTCCATGGGACAAGAGGACAAATGTCTCCTTATTTGAGGAGACCTTCCACCTTCTAAATTCTCCTTCAAGATGCAGCATAGCCCACACTGGCACTGCTTGCATCGGTGCAGGGAATGTTAGGTAGATTGGGCTGCCCAGCATAGACTTATAGAAGATTTATGAAGCCCTTTGATGAACATATGTTCAAACATCTAAAAACAGAGCCAATTGCATATCTCATATAGATGCTGCATGGTTAACACCTCATGTATAGCACTACCTTCTGTTGTTTGTCTTCTGTTCATCAGAACGTGAATCCAAAAGATTTGTTACTCTATATTGAATCAAATGTGAAGAAGGATAGCGGCAAGCGATTTGAGCTGTTCCAGTCTTCTTCAGAACATTCCGGCTTTTAAGACGAGTGGTTTATACAGCCACATATCTTCAGATCGCTCCCATTACTTTCCCGAAGAGCGTAGGCTCATCGGGTTTGTTTTGGTTTGAGCATGGAAGAGAACGGATCAACAACGAGCTCAAAAATCAGACGAATAGTAAGTCAAGCCCTCTCCCACTCATACTTTTGCTTTGCTTATGCAAGTGGCGAGGAACATAAGTTGACATAATCCAACATAAGTTGATGCAGCTGTGCCAAGAGAGCACTGGCGTTGCTGGAGGTGGGGCGGAAAGCTGCAGAACTTTCCGCCCCACCTCCAGTGACGCCAGTGCAAGAGAGCATTTGTTGCGTCCCACGGGGGGGGGGCAGTCCCAGAGGCCTCCTTGACATAAGGGAATATTTGTTCCCTTATCATGGGGCGAGCCTCCACTGCCCCAATGGCAGATCTGCAACAGTTATTTTCACTGCCCTCAGATCTGCAACAGTTATTTTCCTGGCACAAGTCTGAGTGGACTCAGGAAGGTGGATCAAAGCCAGGAAGGGGAATAGGATAACAGTGGAGCTGTTGCCACTGATAAACACCCCTTCCTGGCCTCGACACCCCCCATCCCTCCCCCTTCCTGCTCCATTCCACCCACCGCTCGCCCCCCACCAACTCCCCAGTGCTGATGGATGGTGGCCTGTCTTCACTAGCCCGCACGTGTGGCAGCCAGCCAGCCTGCCATTATGCTGGTGGCCTCATTGTGCTCACCAGCAGAACATCTCTTCCGTCAACATCCTCTCACTTCTGCTGGCGGAACACATGTTTCGCCAGTGGAAAGGGGGGATAGGATTGGGCTGCCTGTCTACCAACCTAGTCTACTATCAGCATTATTGTAGTCACAACCTGGACCCAAAAATATATTCTTAGAGATAACAGTTGTTGATTTCAGGACTGGCTAAAGGTAAAGGTATCCCCTGACAATTAAGTCCAGTCGTGTCCGACTCTAGGGTGTGGTGCTCATCTCCATTTCAAAGCCGAAGAGCCAGCGTTGTCCGAAGACGCCTCCGTGGTCACAACCTGGACCCAAAAATATATTCTTAGAGATAACAGTTGTTGATTTCAGGACTGGCTACTTCCAAGTAAATGTCCTTTGCATCTTTAAAGGACATTGCATCCTTCTAATGGAAGGGCACAATAAATTCAATAAGAATATTCCTTTTTGTTTGGCTTTTAAAACATGTCAGTTCATAACTATAAGTGCTCACGTTGTATGTTTCCAGAGTGGTACCAGGGGTCAGTCAGGTTGGGTGGTATTTGAGGGTCTACATCCATCAGAAAGCCCATCTGACTGACTGACTGACTCTCTCTCTCTCTCTCACACACACACACACACACACACACACACACACACACACACACACACACACACACACACACACACACACACACACACGGATTGGTGGCACCCATGGTGTGAAGGACTTATTTATTTATTTTATTTTTATTTTTCACATTTTTATACCGCCCTTCCTCCAAGGAGCTCAGAGTGGTGTACATATTTTCTCCCCTCCTTTTTGTCCTCACAACAACCCTGTGAGGTAGGTGGGGCTGAGAGATAGTGACTTCCAGAGGAAGCTTCATGGCTGAGCGGGGATTTGAACATGGATCTTCCAGGTCTAAGTCTGACTCCCAAACCACTACACCATCCTGGCTTATGCTGTTGCTATTTCTAGCACCTCCATTTGCTTCATAACAGGGCCTCTCGGGGATGCTTCCATTGGTTGGTATGGAGAATGTCCGAGCCAGCCCCTAGGCTCGGACGTACCGTGGCTCCCCCACTTACCAGGCACGGAGGCGGCAGCGAGACGAGCAGCCCAGGAGGACCCAGCGGCACACACAAGGCAGGGAGGGGCGACTGGCCGAAGAGGAATCCCGCCGGGAACTCCGGCAGCACAGGGAAGGCCGGACGGGCCGACCCTGGCGTCCCCGGAGCGCCAGGCCACGGGGCACGGCAACACGAGCCTCCAGGGAGGAGTGGAAGTCCCGCCCCCCTGCAACGAGGCCGCCGGAGGCCGGAGGGGCACACACGAGGGGAAACAGCAGGGAGACCTGGGGACCGGGTGGCTGACCCCCGATCGAGGCCTGCCAGTCGGAGGACACAGGGCTGGCGCCGCCACGCTACTATGGGGAACACGGAGAGAAAGGGAAGCCGGCCAGGGCGATAAAGCAGAGCGGGAGGAAACAGAACAGGCACTAGGACCCCGGGAGGAGCAGGATACCGACAGGCAGGGGAGGAGGCAAGAGAGGGCGGAAGGAGTAGAGTACTTAAGACCAAGGCTAGCCGATGATGAGTGTGTGGAGGAGCAGGAGGCTGGTCGCGCCGAACAAGAGTGCCAGTAGGACAGAGAGAGCTCCTGTGAAGCAAGGCAGAGGAGGAATAGGGCCAAGCAGCCCCCACCCTGCCACTCTGAGGCACGCTGGAGGTCCAAGCATCCACCGTGGTTCCAGGAAGAACACCGTTCTGGAGGTCGACCCTCCTGAAGAAGGGGCCGCTGCTCCCACACCCCAAGGGCGCCGGATTATCCGACCCTCCCTGGCCTTCGGGGCCCACGGCGCCGGAATACCTAGACCAAGAGGGGTAAGGTTGCCAGCGGCTTATCAAAGGACCCAGGATAGTTCTGAGGAAGAAGAGGACTTCCGAACCCCTCCTCCTTCCTCGCCAACGCCAGGTACTGTACAGAGAAGAAGTTTGGGACCTAATATAGGTTTGTCACAGGGATTTCATCCTGGTGGTTGGCACTGTTTATATGACATAGAAGAGATGTCTTTATAGCTAGGGGAGATTTTTCTGATTTCATACATGTCTTTCAGGATAGAAGATATAGGTATGCTTCTGCAGATCTTCATGTGAACAGTACCTACCTAATTATATTTTAGCTGGTTAAAATTAGCTCAAGGGAGGATCACCAATGTAGGATCATTTAACTGGACATCTCAATCCTTCTGTTTAACAAGCACATTGTTAATACCCATGATGATGACTATAGATCAGTGGTTCTCAAAGTGGTGGGTCGTGACCACTTAAGTGGTGGGTCGCGACCACTTAAGGGGTGGGGACAGCATGAATTTAGCCTCAGTGGGAACTGAGTGGCTTATAGCACACATGGGTTCATCTATAGCAGCATTTCTCAAAGTTCTCCCAGCGAGGCGGGGAGAACTTTGAGTGCTTGTGGTGGTGGGGCCAGTGGTGGAGGTGATCCTGGGGATCGCCGCTGCGAAAAAATGTTTAACTCAATTTTCGGACTTACCGGAGGTCCTGGAGCCCTCCGGAGGATTCGAGGAGGCCTGCACTACCCTCAGCAGGCTCCCCAAAGCTATTTTAGACCACTTCTGGTTTTCATGAATCTGGTCGGGTAGCACAGGCCTCCCCAAACCCTCCAGAGGACTCCAGGACCCCTGGTAAGTCCGCAAATTGCGTGTTTTTTTTTCAGAGCCGCGATCCCCAGGATCACTGCCACCACTTGTCCCATCCCCGCAAGCACTCACCATTCTTCCCACCTTGCTGGGAAAACTTTGAGAAACGCTGCTATAGATGAACCCATGTGTACTATAAGCCATTCAGTTCCCACTGAGGTTAAATTTAACAGTTTCCAAAATACATAAATCATTGGGTTCTATTGTGTCAGTGGGACTACTCACATGTGAAAAAGCACTATGAACTCAAGGATATTTTAATGTCTGACATCGTGGGCTGACCTTTTTAACAAATGGTTTTAATATATGTAAATGCTGGTGACCCACTGGGGTTGTTTATTTTTAATTTAAGTGTTTTAATTAATTATTTTAATGTGTTTATAAATTGTTAATGTTTATATGTATTTTAATATGTTGTAAGCCGCCTTGAGTGCCCTCGGGAGAAAGGCGGGCTACAAATTCCTAAAATAAATAAATAAATAAATATTTGAAATCATGATGATGTTTCACATATTGCATGCTGAGAGAGAAGCTGATATTTATGCACTAATATCTCTAAATCCGTTTCTGTCCCTCACCAACTGGGAGACCCAACATGAAGCCTCTTTTTAAAGCTTCAAAGCCTTTTCTAATTATTCTGTTTAAAAATAAAACAAAACATTATTTTGAATTAAAGCTCTGACATGCTTCTGAAATCTTTTAAGTACCAAAATGTTTTTAGTATCTGTAGCCTTTTTCCTAATCCCATTAAATCTTATCTCAGAGTGGCTTCGCAGAGGTAGTGGCTTCTCAGAGGCCCACTGAATATCCTCTGCCTACCCTGTCACCAATACGTATATACTATATATATATATGGGCCAGACCACTAATATGGCTATTTGCTAGACTGATGACAAGAGGCCTCTGATCCCCAGGCCAGGAAGCCCGCACTTTTGATAACCTGAGTAAAAAAAAACCTCCACTGAGATCTAACTGAGATATGCCTGCTCCAAATGTTAATGGATAGGCTTACCATCCGTCTTGGAATTTCTGGGACGGTACCGGAATTCGTACCGGAATTTGTGCAACTGAAGCTGCTGAGCCCTCTGTGGACCACCTCCCAACATGTCCCTTTCAGGAAAGCAGCATGGCTCTCTTGCCCAGATTCTCTCATTGAATAAGGCTAGTGCCTAATTCAGTTCTGCCTTGTTGTTGTTCTGCTCTACATTGTCACCCCCCAGTGGATTTTATTGTTTTTTAATTTACTTTATGTATTGTTTTTAAATTATGTATATTAACTTGTTGTAAGCTGCCTTGGGCATTTGCCTTGGCATAGGAAAAGGCGGGGTATAATTTTTTAAATAAATAAATAAATAAATAAAGTGCATGCTAGGGCTTGCTTCATAGCCCTCTTTCTGCATTGAGACCCCACTTTCACTCAGGAGGCTCACCTGATTGTGGCTCTCTTGCACTGCGGTCCTTGCAATGCAATGGTCTCAAGCCTTGCAGAAAACAGATCGGTAACCTTGATCCCTGGAAAAGTCTTGCCGAAGATCCAAATTCCCCTCTGCTTTCCTTGTCTTTCTCTCATGTTTAGTCAATTTGACTGCACACTTAGTGTCTGTGGCTTTCTTTCTCTCTGTGAGTGCTATGTCTGTGTGAGTGAATTGTTCTGTTTTTCAACCATTTTTAATGAAGGCCCAAGATCAGCCTCAGACCTCCTTTCCAAACAACACCTTCCATGACCAATCCACCAAGTCATGCAGAATAGGACTTTTTGGCTAGAGATTCTATTTCAGAGGCATGGAATCTTAACAGCCCAATCCTATCATACGCCGCCGGAATGAGTGTTCTGGCAACATAAACAGCTTTATGGCTATCGCAAATGCGACAGCACTGGCAAATGTGTCCTGGCCACCACTGTGAGTGGCTGGATCCATGCTATGATGGACCAGAGCCACCCGCTGGTGCAGGTAAGAGGGAGGGAGGTGGGGTGGAACTGGGAGGAGATGGGGCAGGGAGGAGGGCGGGATTGGCGGCAGTGGCGCCCACCAAATTCTAACCCCCTTCCCTGGCCTGATACGCCTTCATGGGTCAACACGGACAGAGGAATTGTTTTGCAGCCAACTGGAAAGCAAGCAAGAGGCAGTGATTTCTAATAAACTGCTAGAGCAGATCACTAATGAAACAAACTATTTAGGGGACCTGTGGAATCTTTTTTGAGTGTGGATTTTCAGGCCAAGGCCTGATGAGCATCTTTAGGGCTTAGATCTAGGATGCCTTTCTTCAAGATGGCCCATCAGGTTAGTCCCAGCGGTATTACGCTGTGATTAGCAAATGAGATGCCAAAGGCTGCATAAAGGATTATTATGAACGCTGAATCATTCCTGGTAACTTCTTATTGATTTTAGTACAGTAATGTAAGAAAAGAGATTTCCAAAGCAAAGCAAAAATATGCATTTTCACGCTTAAAATAGAATTATGTATTAGAGCATGTTCCAAGACTCTGTTGGAAAGGTCTTCCTGGTAGTGGATTAGCAATTTCTGTTCAAAACAAAATGGGCACTATTCTCTTAAATAAGGGAGTCTTTGATTGCTGCCTAACCTAGTGAAATAAAAATGCCTGATGCTTGGGCTTGTCTTGTAATATTAATGTAATCCCTGAGAGCATATCTGTCTAGCTTTTCAGATACTTCCTTGTGTTTTGAGCCCTCTTTTGAAAGGAAAACATAGCCTAAAGGGAATGCACCATATTTTATTTCAAAAAGCCATTTGAGAGTTTCTTGTTCATATTCTTGAAGCTAATTGGTGCTTATTTCTTTAAGATATATTAACACAGCCACATATCATGCTAAAATGTAGGTCTGTTGCCAACATTTCCAATGATACAATTCCAGAAAGTGGATATACATGTAACATGGTAAAACACATATTTCTTGCATAGCTTGTACAGCATGAGAACAGATACATTTGTAAAGCTTGACAAACAGATAGGGTTTGTCAGAGGCCCCATCATGGCCAGCCCAGCTGTGAAGCAACTGGATGTGACTTGTGTTAGCAGCAGATAGCAGGGAGGGTGAGGGGGTGCTAGATTTGGGGTACCCTTCACCCCGAGTCTGCTGCCCACCTCCTTTCTGCCAGCTGCGGATGCAAGGCACATGGTTCTGCTTCTCGCTTGCTAATAAGGAACAGAAAGCAGAACATCCCCTTCTTTAGTGTGCTTTATATTGCATAGATTTTGCAAACGCAGAAGCTTGGGACTTCCAGTTTTATTTACAGGAACTGTGTGAACAAAGGAGCTTCTTCATTACCGGAAGTCTTGCACTTCAGCATTTGCGAAAACTGCACGATGGAAGGGCTTTTTTTTCTTTTTCAGTGTGCTGCAGCAGAGGTGGCAGTGGCGGACTCAGAAGTAGCATTGGGCAGTGACCTGGTCATGCTGCTGCTGGTCCTCATGAGCCAAAACATTTTTGTCCAAATTCACTAATTGTCTCAAATGTAACGCTATGCCAATTGACCTAGAAGGGTAATAAGAGGAAGCACTTCTCACTGCGTACACTTTATTTTGTCATATGCAAAGCAATGATGTAGACTTGAGTCTATTGAGTCGGACTCGAGTCGGACTCGAGTCGCGTCAATGACTTGATTCGGACTTGATTCGGCAATTGTAAAAGACTCGAAAGACTCAACTCGAAATTTGGAGCCTTTTACGACAAGTAGAATTTTATTCAAGGTTTAAACCCATTTTCCCCATTAAATAGATAGGGACTCACAACCAAAGACTCAGGACTTGGGGGCAAAGACTTGGGACTTGACTTGAGACTTGGACCCAGAGACTTGGGACTTGACTCGAGACTTGGAGTCAGAGACTTGATCCACATCCCTGATGTAAAGCCCCCCCCCCCCAACGAGCATCCTCACTTACAAAAGTCCCTTCTAATTATAATCAAAGATGCAGTTCTGTGGATAGATATTTTTATGTATGCTCATAGCTCATCCTGTATTGAAGTAAATTACTAAGGTAGCTCACATAAGAGTTCCATGCTCTTTGACTTTTGTCCTCCCTGTATAATGTTTTATCACTATTATTATATGTTCTTTGATGTTTTATTGTGTTTTAATTTTCTGATTACATACCACCTTCAAGCTATGTATGAAAGGTGGTTTATAAATCTTAAATAAATGAATAAATAAATGTGCAGGCCACCGAGATATTATTTATATACCGCTTTTCAACAAAAAGTTCACAAAGCAGTTTACAGACAAAATCAAATGATTAACAGCCCATTCCAACCCAACTCCTCCGCAAGTCTGGCATAAGAGTGGCCTAAGTTCAGCATAAGTTCGACATAAGTTATGTCTGAGTTATGTCAGAGTTATGCCTGAGTTAGGCAGGCTGCAGTTTCTGTGTCCCAGCACCACCCCAGGATCCAGGCAACACTTACCTCCCAGGCAGGCAGGCTCTCCAGGCTCCGTGTCTGGCTCGGGCATGTGCAGGCCTCTGTCTGCATTTGTCAGCGTCCATCCATGGCAGCTGCCATAGGGTCTGCTGCAGCCCGGTTGCAAAGGGGCCGGCCACAGGCATGGGGGTTGCGCCAGTCATGTGGTGGACGCAGGGCAGGTGACAGGTGAGCGAGGTCCCCTTGCCAGCTGCCACAGGGCACCCTGTGCATCAGCCACCTGCTGCAGGGGAGAGTGGCCGTCCCCGCCCTCCTGCAGAAGGCAATGCCACAACGATGCCACGTTGAGGCTGCACGTGGGAGTCATGGGGGGGAGTGGGGGAGGGAAGGGTAGGAGGGGGTGGGAACGTCACACACAAGGGGGGTTGCATGCTGTCTGGAACTGCCTCTGACATGACTCGCCCGTGTGCTGCCTGAAGCCCTGGGCCTCCAGGGCTGGGGCAATGCCCACAAAGAAGGCATCCCGGCGTGCCTTCTGCTCTGTGCCCCGGCCAAGACCAAGAGATGCCTTGGGCTTGTCTGCTGCGAGTGGGAAGGGCTCATGCAGCTCATCACACCCCCAGATGGGGCGACGACGGCACCTCACGGCAGGCGCTCTGGCGGGGTGGGGGGTGGCCAGCCTCCATCATTAGGGAGTGGGAGGGGAGGCAGACACACAGGCAGGCAGACAGGGGGTGCTGGGGAGGGGCACGGGTGTGTCAGAGACAGACAGACAGACAACAAGGCTAGTGGGAGAGAGGGGTCTGCAGAGACCGATAGGGACACAGGGGGCGCTCCGCAGATGAAGGTGATGCATAAACAGGCGCCTCTTATGCAGACGGACTTTGGGCGGAAGCGCCTGCATTACGGGCAGACCTTCGGCGGAAGGGCCTTCATTACAGGCGGACGCCCTGGCTGTCACTGTTTGCCTGCCTGAGAGGCCCCCCCAACTCCCCCCTCCCCTCTCTGCCATGGGGGTCTGGCAGCGCCCCTACTTTGTTCTCCCAGGGAAGGCCGTGGCAGTCCCTGGATGGGACTCATGTAGGGGCTTCAGTGCTGGGGGCTGTCTCTGTGTGTGGGGCAATGCTTGTGAAAACACTGGGCACATATGTTTCACTGGGGCTCTGCCCGAGGGGCGTCTTTATTGTTCTGGAACGTTAGCAGAGATGGCCAGGCAAGGCTGCCAGGGGTAGTCACAGCAGCCAATCTGAAAGCAGCAGCAGCAGCACACCTGCCCCATGGACCTGGCGATGCAGGCTCTTCCCCTGTGGAACCACAGCCTGCTCCATAGCAAGGGGAGGGGCAGCAAGTAGACAGCCGGGGAGGTGGAGCAGCAGCAGCAGCAGCTGAGGAGGGTTGCAGGGCTGGCTCCCTGACCTCTGGCAGCATCGAGGCAGATGACAGTGGGGCACCCTGCCTGGAGCCCCAGGGGTGCTCCCAGGAAGGTAGGTGGTAGTGTACGTTCCTGGGGAGACAAAAAACAAGGGGGTGTTACATGGCAGCTGGTGTGTGGTAGCAATCGCCATTGAAGACAAGCCAGTGTGTCAGTTGCAAAAGCCTGCAGGGAGAGAAATAAAACACAGCTGAAAGGTGTGACACACATAGCATGGTCTGAGCTGCTTACCTGGGTGTAAGGAGAGCATGATCCTGTAAGGGGAAAGGGTCAAAGAGAGAGACAACAACACAACTTGGGGGTCACAACCATGGCAAACCTAGCACTACTGACCTGTCAGTAGACCCTGTGGAGACAAGAGGGGGGGGGAAAACAGCTGGTGTCTACATAAGGCTAACAGTTCCACACTTGTGGCAGTGTCTGCTCACATGACTACAGGCAGCTATCAGACACAACAGTGCTAAAGAGGCATGTATCCTATATATCATGGCAGGCTATGCAGGCAGCTATGAGACAACACATTGGTAGAGAGGCATGTCATGGCAGGCTATGCAGACAGCTATGAGACAACACATCGGTAAAGAGGCATGTATCCTTCATATATTTCTAAATGCAAAGAGGCAGCAGTCAGACCACATGTCAGCACAAACCCTGCTCTTACCTGCTGGTGTTGTTGCCTGTGGGTGGGGGGGAAGAGGGGCTGGGAGAAAGACATGGGTTAGCAAACACTTGCATGGAGGCAGCTGCCCAGGCACAGCTGTAAACAGGTTGGCCACAGCCAGAACAGCCCTCTCTGCCCTAGAGGGAGGCAGAGAGGAGAAGAGAGAAGTGGGGTGTTTGTGAATTTTGCCCTCCACCGACAAAGTCCCACTTTGTGGCTGTGAGGGACAGAACCCCACACCACATGCTCAGAGAGAGAGAGTGACTGGAGGTCTGGGGCTGGGCTTTTGTGGGAATGAGGCTGGGTGGGGCTGGGTGCTGATAGGCTCCCTATCTTAGGCATAACTCTGTCGGTTTCCAGACCTAGCAGGCCCAACTCCGTCCTAACTCTGACCTAACTCAGGAGTAGGGTGTTAGAAATTTTCAGGAGAGGGCTGGCTTGGGTAAGGTAAAATGGCTCCTATGGGTCTCCTCAAATTTGGGTCCACCTTTTTGGTCGACCTAAATTTTGTGTCAGCATTTGTGTTGGAGGGGGCGTGTCTGAGCTTGCCAGGGTCTGGAATCCAACGTTAATTGGTTGCCGCCCCCGTTACACCCACGGTCCGCCCATGTTCCGCCCACTTTTAGGTCAACTTTAGGTCTGACTTGTGCTGCTTAGCCCTTGGGTTGGAATGGGCTGTTCTTAGTCCGTCGGTCGTAACTTCAACCTAACTTTGACCTAACTTCGCCCTAAATGGTTGCATTCCAGACCTAACTTTGACCTAAATGACTTAGGCTGACTTTAGGTCTGACTTGGGCTGCTTAGCACTTGGGTTGGAATGGGCTGTGAGTCTCCCCTTTTCAGCAACTTTTCAAACTCTCCCACCACTCAATGTTAGTGGATGGCCCCTGGTTCTGGTGTTGTGCGAGAGGGAAAAGAACATCCCTCTACCCACTCTATCAATCCCATGTATAATTTTATACAACTCACAGTGCAATCCTGACTAAGGATCTGGCCGGCAGCCTGGGGCAGCTGGCTGGATCCTGTGTACAGGCTGCCCAGCACACCCGCTGGACTGGAGGTCTACTTGGGGAAGGGGACACTTGTTCCCTTCCCCGAGTGTAAACCCAGGCCGGCCCTATAAGCCTCCTCGGATTTCCGCCAGCTAAATAGCTGGCGGAAGTAGAGGAGGCCGTGTAACGGAGTAGCCGGCCCGGCGGGGACGAGGATATGGCTGACGCCATTCCCCGCCCCCTCCCAGGCCAGCTAGGCCAATGGCCCCCCTCGTCCAGCTGGACCGCCCACGTGGCCGGCGACTGAGTGCTCGCCTTCCGCCGCCGTCCGCGTGGAGATCTGGTACCGGAGTGAGGGAGGCCGGCCTTGCGCCGGCCTCCCTTACTCCCGAGTCGTCGCGAACATGCTTTACGGCATGTTCGCGACAGCTTCCGGCGATGGAACGCTCATTCTGTTGCTGGCCGGATTGTCAACCATGTCACCCCTCAGGTGCCTCAGGGATGGGGAGGTGCATCATTTTGTTGCTGGTCCCACTTGTGACTTACTAAAACAAACTTTCAGTAATCAGTAACCTTTTGTTTCATTATTTTATGTCACTTTTTTAAAAGCGTTGAGTAATTTATCATTCATACTTCAGGAAAATTGGTTGACTTGCCCTCAAGAAATGGAGGGGAGGGGAAGGAAAACAATATCACTATTACTATTATCATCAAATTGCTGCCAGCATGAAGTCTGATCAAATTAGTGAATGTATTTTTTCTCAATATATCAGGCTAATGGATTACAACATAAAGATAAGCAATAATATAAGTTGTAATTAGCAAAGCAATGTTTATGGATAACTATAACATTAAAGAAAATAAACTATTTCTAATTATAATTTCTAATAATTATACTTAATAATAAAGTAATATGCAATGATCAACTGTGTAATTATATTACTGGAAGACTACAAAACGTTGGGTGTATATATTCATATTTACTGAAAATTAGTAAATTAGAACTTTTTGTAATTTAGAAACAATCTCAGTTTTTTAAGACTCATCTATATAACAGAATTAAAAGCATTCATGATTTATGGGTCCATATGTGGATCTTCCTTGCTAACTGGGCAAGAGGCACTTTTTCAATTGATGCTCCTCTTATATTTAGCAGGGGGAGAGTAACTGCCTCCTTTCAGCCCAGCACAGTGTATTTTCTGGTGGCTGTTGCTGGTGATGTTCTGCATCTTTTTTAGATTGTGAGCCCTTTTGGGATAAGGAGTCATTGACAGCCCGTTCCAACGCAAGGGCTAAGCAGCACAAGTCAGATATAAACTCAGCATAAGTCGCTTATGTTGAAGTTATGTCTGGAATGCGACCATTTACGGTGAAGTTAGGTCGAAGGACATAAAGTCAAAGTTACGTCGACGTTATGTCGAAGTTAGGACAAAGGACATAAAGTCAACATAAAAGTGGGCGTTCCAGGGGCGGACCATGGGCGTAACGGGGGCGGCAACCAATTAACGTTGGATTCCAGACCATCGAAGGTCCGCCCGTAATGAAGGCGCTTCTGTCGAAGGTCCGCCCGTAATGCAGGTGCCTCCGTCGAAGGTCCGCCCGTAATGCAGCCACTTCCGCCCAATGTCTGTCTGCATAAGAGGCGCCTGTTTATGCATCACCTTCATCTGCGGAGCGCCCCCTGTGTCCCTATCGGTCCCCTCTCTCGGAATCTGTCTCCCACCAGCCTTGTTGTCTGTCTGTCTGTCTCTGACCCACCCATGCCCCTCCCCAGCACCCCCTGTCTGCCTGCCTGTGTGTCTGCCTCCCCTCCCACTCCCTGATGATGGCTGCTGGCCACCCCCCACCCTGCCAGAGCGCCTGCCGCGAAGCGCCGTCGTCGCCCCATCTGGGGGTGTGATGAGCTGCGTGAGCCCTTCACGCTCGCAGCAGACAAGCCCGAGGCATCTCTCGGTCTTGGCTGGGGCACAGAGCAGCAGGCACGCCGGGATGCCTTCTTTGTGGGCATTGCCCCGGCCCTGGAAGCCCTGGGCTTCAGGCAGCGCACGGGCAAGTCATGTCAGAGGCAGTTCCAGTCCTAATGAGACCCCCCTTGTGTGTGACGTTCCCACCCCCCTTCCCTTCCCTCCCCCGCTCACCCCCCAGTGCAGCCTCAACGTGGCTTGGGGGTGGCATCGCCTTCTGCAGGAGGGAGGGGACGGCCACTCTCCCCTGCAGCAGGTGGCTGATGCACAGGGTGCCCTGTGGCGGCTGGGCTCAGACACCTTGCTCACCTGTCACCTGTCCTGCGCCCACCACATGACTGGCGCAACCCCCATGCCTGCGGTCAGCCCCTTTGCAACCGGGCTGAGACAGACCCTGCGGCAGCTGCCATGGATGGACGCTGACACATGCAGACAGAGGCCTGCACATGCCTGAGCCAGACACGGAGCCTGGAGAAGAGCCTGCCTGCCTGGGAGGTAAGTGTTGCCTGGATCCTGGGGTGGTGCTGGGCCACAGAAACTGCAGCCTGCCTAACTCAGGCATAACTCTGACCTACCTCAGGCATAACTTCTGCCTAACTTAGGCTGCACTTAGGCCACACTTATGCCTGACTTGGAGAGGAGTTGGGTTGGAATGGGCTGTCATTTGTTAAAGGAATATCCACTCTGTCCTCCCATCTCAGGTCAGCACTACTTTCAAATTAGATAAGTGGGTGACCACTGCAAAGCATACTCTGCGTTTTTTTCAATGACCCTGGGGTGAACATTTATGGTGGAAAGACACTTTTTATGCTAAACCAATATCCTCCATTTAATAGTCCCATGAGAGCCTGCCAGATATAATTGCATGCAAAACCAATCATGCTTTCACGTTTTCTAGCAAGAGTACCTCTTATTGTGAGAGTAGAAGGTTGATAAATTGTAGAGTGTTTAAAGAGCCAGACTTTCTTTGCATATGATTAATCTGTAGCTTCAAATGGCAATATTTCTGCAAGGTAATGGCTTCGTACTCAGTAGCTAGGTTATTAAAAATATGGAATTGTTAAAAATGAATGTACGTGATATGGAAGCCCTGCCCATTAAATGTGTAGTTACACAGCTAACTTTGTTGCGTAAGCTGACACCCACATGTTTTAGGGGTAGTTGATCAGTAGTAAGCACTGGCGTCACTGCAGGGGGGCGGAGCTCTAAGTTCTGCCGCGGTCAGACCCTCCGTTACATGGGAGCACAAAGCACCCTGCCCCCTCACTTTTGGAGCCATTCAAATCAGTGGTTTCACTGACTTGAATGGCTCCAAAGGCGAGGGAGTGGGGGCGCTTCGTGCTCCCGTGTAACGGAGGGTCTGACCGCGGCAGAACTTAGAGCTCCGCCCCCCTGCAGTGACGCCAGTGGTAGTGCTGGCAGTGTATGTAGGGGTCATGGCTTGGGTTATACTAGCTTGTGATGTCAAAACTAAGAATTTTTCAAACCATTTTGTGCAACATGTTGCAGAGATTGCTCCTAGATCCCTTGCCAGTGGCCCACTTTATGATTTCAACAACCTTGGGAATTTTGTCAAGTATCTGAAGGGAAATAACGTGTTTAAAATGAATTCAAATGTGCTTTATTTGTATCTGAACATTTAATTTTTTTTTCATATATCACATATATACAATGGATTTCCATGAAACTAAAGGCAGAAGCATTCAGGCAGTGACAAGACCTAGACCTGATGAGCTTCAGCATGGTTTCTGAATCGTACTGCTTCAGACCACGTTCCAGACCATGATAGAGGGATTTCAGTGATCATCTCAAGTTTTGTGAATGGAGAACCACCAGGTTAAAAAACGTAACTATCGTGTTGACTGAGAATTGGGCCCACACATAATGATTCCCAGCAGAGGTGCTCCGGCCTCTTCTAAGTTCTTCCTAAGATCCTCTGTCACCAGCTCCAGTCATTTCAGCCAGTGTCTGACTCTGTAGGCAAACTTGGACCTCATTTATGCCTTTGCAGATAATTCTAGATTCAGATTGTTTCACTAAGAAGCAATATGATCCCATGGGGAATTTATAGGTTTTATGTATTCTTGTATGGACAGAAGGTGAAACTGGATATCAGATGAAAAGGGGACATAGGACTAATTTTAGATGACAATGGAATGATAGGACCAGGAAGTAGATGAGCTTGGGAAAACAATGAGAGAACAGAAAAAGAAAGGGGAGACAAAAAGGAAGGAGAATAACAGCCGAATCCTACCTACCTCTCAGCGGTGGTCCACTGCATCCCACGGCAGAGTTTTAGCCTCGGGTGGCCTCCTCGGGGTAAGGGAGTAAAGGGATATTGCTGGTGCAAGTCCACATGGACTGGTGAAGGTGGATTGGGCCCGGGAAGGGGGTCAGGATTCGGCAGGTGCTGCTGCCACTGAACCCGCCCCCTTACCAGGTGCAAACTTCCCTCCTTGCCACCCCGTTCCACCCCTTCCTGCCTCCCTCCCACCCCCTACAAAGCCTTACCCCAGGCAGCAGGAATCCCTGTTCCATAACCACACGGTCCCCACCACTCGCTGCTTGCGGTGGCCAGACCAAACTGTTCGGTGTTATCACATTTGCGACAGTCAGAAAGTGTGTTGCGCCATTGGAACTTGTGTTCCAGCAGCATAACGGCCCAATAGGATAGGGCTGTAGTGCTGCATTCATATACACACTTACCTAGGAGTCACTCCCATTGAACTCAATGGGGCTTACTTCTGCATAGACATGCATAGGATTGTGCTTCATGTTGCAAAGGGGGTAGTGCAGGCGACAAAGAAGCTGAGCTGTGAATCAAAACTTCCCTAGTCGGAAACTTGCCTGTGCCATGCTATTTACTAGGTGATCATAGTCAAGCCAATCCTTTTGAGCAACAGCTCTTCAGCTGCAATATAGAGATAATAATACTTCCTTTATAGAGTTGTTGTATGGACTACTTCAAGATAATACACGTGAAATGCTTTGCACACTCAGAAAGAGCTATAGAAATAATTAATAATTACCGGTAAGTATTAGTGGCAGCTGGGTACACTTGATTTTCATTTCCCTACACAGCTGAAATCAGTCTTGCTCATGGAGACACTCACATTGTACTTCCAAAACGTCTGCTTGGATCTTCTTTTTACAGATCATCATCAAGTTCATTCTTTCATATTCAAATGCCTAGAAGTATTTTATCAGATCAGATGACAGGTTAGATGCACTTGTGCAATAACAGACAGCTATTTCATAAAGTTAAAGCAATCTATACTCTGTGAAGCGAGAAGGTTTTGTTGCCTGCTTGGAAGGAAATAGCGCTTTTTGTGAACCTCTACACATGTATAGCTCCATTCATTCCTAACCCATTGTTCAAGAGGCTCAGCCATCCTATTCATAAGTGTCTTATAAGACCAAAAATGCAACTTCATATTGTCTTCTTCCAAATCTAAAGTATTGAGTGGCATTCTGAGTAACAAGCCTGAAATAAGCAATAGTGCCAAGAAAAAGAAACAGACATCATTCTATTGATATAATGATAATAGAAAAATCCTCTTAAGTGTCAACTTGTATTTTGAACAGGAACATGAAAAAGTATAGTTATCTTCGCTCAAAGGAACTATCATCAGATAATGAACTCAAAGAATGTGATTCATATGGTTGCCCACGGTCAGTCTCCATGTTGGTCGGAGTGGATAAGAAATATCTCAATCACCTATGAACCCTATTCATCGCTTTCAGTATGATTCTTTTTGTAATATCAGAATTTGTTAGTGCTGTTTCTTTAGTAACAAAGTCCTTTCACCTCTAGCTTCAAAGTAATATTACTGTATTATCAATGAAATTCTTGAGGCTACACTTCTTCCTGAAGAATGGGGAAGAAGAAAGGCTGGCACAAAGAACTGCAATGGAAAACAGGCCTCGTGGCATCGTCAGTGGTGGGGGCCCCCGGGTGGCGGGATCGGACCCCAGGCAGCAGGCGGATAGCGGGGTGCAATGGTGGCCGGCGGGCGGCGGCAGGGCGGATTGTCCACCGGGGCGAGCGAGGAGCACCATCGGTGTGTTCGACCCTCCCACCTGCCCTGCGCCTCCGAGTGCTCGATAACGCTACTGCCGTTACGTCACTTCTGGCGCGGGGGGCGGCAGTCATAGGAATACCACTGAATAGGCCAAAACTTCTTAATGGCAGATTAAATAGAGATGAGGAACCTGGGCATGCAAGCATCCAGTTCAACTGATGCGTAGGAGATTAGGAGAATAGCATGTGGGAAAAGCCAACACAAATTGGGGTCCGTCTCCATTAGCTCCCTGGAGTATATCTCTTAACTCTTCCTGGTCTCAAAACCATTTGAAGCACTGAAAGCTGCCAGGGGTTTTTAAGGAGATCCTCTTTGTGGTTCATGGCTGCTGCGTTCTGTTTATCCTATCTATACTTAAGTGTATAAATGCCACATACAACCCACATAAAAATGTGAAAAGTCACATGCAAATACTAACATGTATAAATCCTTTCAGGATTTCTGTGACAAAACCTGAGACTCTGGGGCCAACCAGGAGAGTATGTAAGGCAGGTGGATAGGATGGGCATATGTGATCTGAGCACTTGTGAGCTTCATATACCCATGGTCATGAGTTACACTTCTATCCCAGGTGCGCTCTTAGTTGTCTTGCCCAGTCTAGTGCTATTATGCGATGCCAGCCAGGGATAGGATGTCTATGAGATAACACAGCTGGCCACAAAAGGTATAGAACTGTAAGGCCTCAGTCCAGCCCAACACAGGCACAATTGAGGCACAGTTGAGGCCCAAAATAGGGCTGAATTAGGCTGCAACTGTGCCTGAGTTAGGCAGGAGGCAAGAGCAGTGGGCCAGGATCGAGGCAACACTTACCACAGAGGCAGACAGGCCCCTGTGGGGAGGTGTCAGTCTTGTGGAAGTGAAGAGCCCCCTCCTGAGCTCGTCTGTGTGTACCTACCACAGCAGCTGCAGCATTCACAGCAGATGGGCAGCCACAGGTGGGCCTGCAGGCACTGGGCGTGCGACAGTCAGCTGAAGGGCAGAGGTTGTGCCAGTGCCAGCTGCCCCAGGGCACCCTGGGCATTAGCCACCTGCTGCAGGGGGGAGTGCCACTGCCCTCCCTCCTGCAGAAGGCGATGCCACCCCCAAGCCACAGTGAGGCTGCACGTGGGAGTCATGGGGGGGTAGGCGGGGGAGATAAGGGAAGGAGGGGGTGGGAACGGCACGCACAAGGGGGGTCTCATGAAGTCTGGAACTGCCTCTGCCATGACATGCCCGTGCGCTGACTGAAGCCCTGGGCCTCCAGGGCCGTGGCAATGCCCACAAAGAAGGTATCCCGGAATGCCTTCTGCTCCGTGCCCCGGCCAAGACCGAGAGATGCCTTGGGCTTGTCTGCTGCGAGCGGGAAGGGCTCACGCAGCTCATCACGCCCCCAGATGGGGCAACATCAGCACGTCGTGGCAGGCGCTCTGGCGGGGTGGGGGGTGCCAGCTTCCATCATCAGGGAGTGGGCGGGGAGGCAGACAGACAGGCAGACACTGGGTGCTGGGGAGGGGCATGGGTGGGTCAGAAACAGACAGACAACAAGGCTGGTGGGAGAGGGATACAGGGAGAGGGGTCTGCAGAGACCAATAGGGACACAGGGGTCACTTCGCAGATGGAGGCAATGCAGGAACGGGCGCCTCTTATGCAGACGGACCTTGGGCAGAATGGACGCCGGTGACGGGCGGAAACGGACGCCGGTGACGGGTGGACCGAGGGCGGAAACGGACACCGTTGACGGGCGGACCGAGGGCGGGTGAGAGCCCTGGTTGCCGAAAGGGCTCTTCACGGACGTGGCGGACATGCGCCATGTCACCTGTCAGTGTTTGCCTGCCTGAGAGGCCCCCCAACTCCCCACTCCCCTCTGAGCCCTGAGGGTCTGGCAGCCCCCCTGCTGTGGTCTCCCTGGGCTGGCTGGGGCAGGCCCTGGCTGGGATTCATGCAGGGGCTTGTGTGCTGGGGACTGTCTCCGTGTGTGGGGGGCAGTGCTTGTGTAACATTGGGGACATGTGTTTCCAAGGGCATCTTTATTGTTCTGGAACAGTGGCAGAGATGGCCAGGCGAGGCTGCCAGGGGTAGTCACAGCAGCCACTCGGACCACATCATCAGCAGCAGCAGCAGGCGTGCCCCATGGACCAGGGGATGCAGGCCCTTCCCCTATGGAACCACAGCCTGCACCATGGAAAGGGGAGGGACAGCAAGTAGGCAACCAGGGAGGTGGAGCAGCAGCAGCGCCAGCAGCTGAGGAGGGTTGCAGGGCAGGCTCCAGGACCTCTGGCAGCATCTAGGCAGACAACCATGGGGCAACCAGACTGCAGGCCCAGGGGTGCTCCCAGGAAGGTAGGTGGTAGTGGACGTTCCTGGGGAGGCAAAAAACACGAGGGTGTTCCATGGCAGCTGCTGTGTGGTAGCAATCGCCATTGAAGAAATGCCAGTGTGCTGGCTGCAAAGGCCTGCAGGGAGAGAAATTAAACACAGCTGAGAGGTGTGAGACACATAGCATGGTCTGCGCTCCTTCCCTGGGTGTCAGGAGAACATGATCCTGTAAGGGAAAAGGGTCAAAGAGAGAGAAGACAACAACACAACGTGTGGGTCACAACCATGGCAAACCTACCAATACTGACCTGTGAGTAGACCCTGTGGAGAAAAGGGGGGGGGGGAACAGCTGGTGTCTACATAAGGCTAACAGTTCCACAATTGAGGCATTGTGTGCTCACATTACTACAGGCAGCTATGAGACACAACATTGGTAAAGAGGCATATCATGGCAGGCACTGCAGGCAGCTATGAGACAAGACATTGGTAAAGAGGCATATCATGGCAGGCACTGCAGGCAGCTATGAGACAAGACATTGGTAAAGAGGCATATCATGGCAGGCATTGCAGGCAGCTATGAGACAAGACATTGGTAAAGAGGCATGTATCCTACCTATATTTCTATATGCAAAGAGGCAGAAGTCAGACCACATGTCAGCACGAACCCTGCTCTTACCTGCACTTACCTGCTGGTGTTGTTGCCTGTGGGGGGGGGAGAGGGGCTGGGAGAAAGACATGGGTTAGCAAACACTTGCATGGAGACAGCTACCCAGGCACAGCAGTAAACAGTTTGGCCACAGGCGGCACAGCCCTCTCTGCCCTAGAGGGGGGCAGAGAGGAGAAGGGAAGAGAGAAGTGGGGTGTTTGAAATTTTTCAAAGTCCCACTTTGTGGCTGCTGGGGGACAGGACCCCACGCCACGTGCTCAGAGAGAGAGAGAGAGAGAGAGAGAGAGAGAGAGAGAGTGAGTGGAGGGCTGGGGCTGGGCTTTTGTGGGAAAGAGGCTGGGTGGGGCTGGGTGCTGATAGGGTAACTATTTGGGTCCGTGTCCAGAGTTAGGCCACAACTGTTCCGTCCTAACTCAGGCACAACTCGGGCCCAGGGTGTTAGAACTTTTCAGGAGAGGGCTGGTGTGGGTAAGGTAAAATGGCTCCTATGGGCCTCCTCACATTTGAGTCCACCCTTTTTGTTGACCCAAATTTTGTGCCTGAGTTGTGCTCAAGGGGGCGTGTCAGGGGGTCGCCAGTGTCTGGAACCGGAACAAATTTCGTAACCGCCCCCGTCACTCCCCCGACATGCCCCCTTTTAGGCCAAACTTAGGACGGAATAGCTCTTATGCTGAACTTAGGACTGAATTGGTCAACTTTCCTTAACCCGTCCTATGTCAGTCACAATTGCAGCACAAATTCGGCCTCTGTGGCACAATTGAGGCACAACTCGAGCCTAAGGAGCTTAGGCTGCAGTTGTGCCTGAATTGTGCCGCTGAGGCCTTAGGCTGGACTGGGCTGTAAGAACTCTCTTTATTCCTTTATCTTTTTTATCCCTTGTTAAAGGGAGAAAACCCCTGTCCAAAGGTGTAAGGTCATCCTTCATGCCTATAGCCAACAGTTTTGGTTAAAGTGATAAAGTCTTCTACCACAGGAGTTTTCAACTGGTGGTATGCAGACCATTAGTGGTACGCGGACTACTGTTTGATGGTATGCCGGCTCCTGGCTGGCAAGATGGTGGCCGCGCCACGCTGGAGCCCTGAAAATGGCGGCACAAGCTCTGCAGAGCTCGAGCGTGTAGGTTTCCCGGGTGGGGAAAGGTCCTCCCACCGGCCCTTGCCCCCTTACTGTTGTTTTGAGCTCTGGTGCAGCCAAAAACCTGGAAGCAAGTGGCAATGACGTCATTGCCACATACGTCCGGCGGTATTCGGCGCGCCAGCAGCCCTGGAGGTGGTATGCCATGCCGAAGGGGCTGAGAACATCTTATCAACCAGTCCTGGCATCTTATCAACCATTTTATTTCATAATAAGCTTTTGTAGACTACAGCCCACTTCATCAGATGCATGATGTGAACCCCTATGTTATTATTACAGTTAAAATATCTTTTTTTTTTACAAGAAAAGACGCTACATTGTAATGATTTCTGACCAAAAATGACATATCTTTTAGGAAAATATTAAACCAGTAGGTCATTATTCACATGAATGGATGTCAGACATTACAGGCATTATTTTGCTTTGTTAATGTTTCCATTTATGCCAAGGACTGCACTTCTGTGCTAGTTGTAATGCTGTTCCAGCAAGAGAAATACAAAAAGGTTTTTGTGCACAATGTCTTTAAGATCTTGTCCCAAAAAAATTAATAACACCTATTTAGCAGCTGGTACAAAACTACAATGTGTAATTTTGTTTATGTTACCCAAAACCTGTTTCCAAAATCTGTTAAAAATCATGCATTTTTAATATGCCTATCCCAATGGTTCCCAAAGGTTTTAGCACCGGGACCCACTTTTTAAAGTGACACTTTTATTGGGACCCACCTAGCATTATGAGACTTTAAAAAAATGATCTAGAAAGAAATATTTTTATTTACAAGTAGTATTTTATTTATTTATTTGCAAAAGACTCTGATTTTTGAATAGCCTCAGGGCTTGAGGCATTAGTTAGCTGATCTTTCCATCACCCCTGTTTTCATTAGAGGCTCTGCAGGACCCACCAGAAATTGAGTCGTGATGCACCAAGTGGGTCCCGACCCATAGTTTGAGAAACACTGCCCTATCCTATTGTGGACTTACGGCAGTAGATCTTGCAATCCGCTGCCTTAAATCCCAGTGCGGTGCCTCAAAAGGTGTGCTACTAAATAGGTGGCGTAGGTCTAAGGGTATTCATAGGCAACCAGGCGGCTTACCTCTCCTGGGCCGTCTGGCCACCCCTGCCCCACCATAAGATACAGCACATGCTCTATTGGCTCAATTGCATTGCGTAAGAGAAACTGTGGAGAAAGCATCACTCTCAGTGGACTTTATTTGCTTTTAGTGATATTGCAGACAAATCTGGTTTGCAACGTAACATTGTGATGTTCTTCCATTTACTATGTGACCCTCAATGGAATGGACTCACCTATGTACACTCCTCAATGTACATTTGACCACATATTGTACATATGTACATATTGACCACATACTATAGCCATCTATATGGCCATCTATAGGTACAAGCATGAAAATGTTCAATATTGTATCCGGAGGTTCCCATTGCATATCCTCAGATTTAATATTTTGTGCAGTGCAGATTGCTTTATAGAGCTCATTTACTAAAAGAGTGAAAAGGATTTTTAAAACTATTACACTGGCTCAAACACAAAGAAATTGTATTAAAAAATCAACACATATCAGACCAAATTATAAAGATATTATTGTGGCCAGCAGCAGTTACATTTAAAGTAATCTAATTAAATGCAAGCAATGGGAGAACTTTTTGTCCTTTAATTGCCAATCTGATTAATGGACATAATGAGATACAGGATTATAAAGATAGAAAACTCTGACCTTCAAATACCACTTACTTTATGACTGGAAACAAGTCAAGTGAGTGCATGATAATAGGAGTTTTATGTTCTACAATTAAATAACAAAACATCAACACATTTCAAGGTTGTTTCCATTTTGTTTCAAGGTGCTTATTCAGAAATTTTTGACAAAAGATGTTCAAAACGAAGTTATTTCTGAGGTGCTGCGAATATTTTTGAGAGCTGGTGGCAAAACAATGCCAAAGATGAATCATCAATATTGTTTGTTTCTTTAAGGCCACTGCATTAAAGGATTTGCTGAAAACAGAGCCACCAATGTAGTACTATAACAGGGATAGGGACTCAAGTCAAATGACTCCACTCACAAGTGCGACGGAGTCACTTTTTTCCCTGAATGGAGAGGAAATTGGGGCTGGGAGGAGGACGGATAGAGGTTGAGAAGGGGGCAGTATTGGTGGCAACGGCGCTGCCAATACCCTATCCCCCTTTGTAGCCTCAATCAATCCACCTTTCCAGGTTCACTTGGACTTGTGCCAGCTAAATCATTGGCACAGGTCTGAGTAGACCCATGCAGGTGGCGCAGGCTTACCCCTGGGCAAAGGAACAAATGTTCCCCTACCTGGAAGAGACCTCTGGGGCTGTGCCCCCCCCCCCCATGCAGCACATGTTTTGGTGGTGTGGCTACATTGGCGGGGTGGGTGGGCTGTAAGTTTTTTTTTCTCTAATGGCAGATACAAGTACATGCAGCAGCATTTCAAAGACACTGATAAGAAACTTTCCCAAATGCTCACTCAAAAGAAAACATTGTGGACGATGAGCAGAACATTGTTTCAACACAAACCATAGAAATCTTTTTTTTAATGCTAATACTATAATTATTATAATTTGACACACAGGTCTAAGCACATTAGTAGGAACAATTTAAAAGGTGCTCAACTTACATGATATTAGCATTCAGGCTACCAACGTGCAGCATCAAGAGCTCTGAATTTTACTCAGCTCTCCCCTATAATATTTTAAAGTTGTATTTTTATCCTTTTAGCAAGCATGGCACTTCTTACTGTTCAACATTGCCTGAATTAACTTCAGCTGGCATTGCTTTAGAACCAAACAACAACTGAAAGATTGTCCATATTTAAATATCATTCAAAACTACCACTGTTAACCATATTGTTTCACCTAGTTCTCTTGGAGAGTTTACTCAAGTTCTTTATAACCCAGCTGAGAACAGAGACACACCCACACACTTAATTTGATTCTTAACTAATCAAACTGGTTTATTCAAACATAATAGCACAACAACACATCAGTACAAGCAACTTAAGCAGAAATTCCTAAGCTTCATGGGCATTTACTATCTAAGTAGGAATGAAACCATGACAATGTGGTGCCACTAGTCTCCAGTCCAGACACCATGGATGACATGGAGACACTAGTCTCCAGTCCAGAGCCAGGATGGTGTTGTGGTTTGGGAGTTGGACTTAGACCTGGAAGATCCAGGTTCAAATCCCCGCTCAGCCACAAAGCTTCCTGGGTGACCTTGGGCCAGTCACTATCTCTCAGCCCCACCTACCTCACAGGGTTGTTGTGAGGACAAAAAGGAGGGGAGGAAATATGTACACCACTCTGAGCTCCTTGAAGGGTGGTATAAAAATGTGGAAAATAAATAAATAAATAAATAAATAATAGTATCAAACAACACTGACAGGCCAAGGAGAATTAGCATAGTTGCACTCCCTGTCCTTCTCCTGACGTAGGTCATCCATCAAGGTTACCAAGATAGCAACATAGACAATAACAGACCTGAAGCCCAATCAAAATGGATCTAGATTCTAGATGATCAGTTTCAGCCAAAGGTGCCTGGAATTGCCTAGCAAGCACCCACTCAAGCACCTTGTTCAGGAAGGGGATGCTAATGATGAACTACCATCTTCTGGAGCCAAGGATGCTTAAGAGCTTCAGTTGTTTGTGCTGGTGGAAGGGCACTGGTTCTGATCCACCAATAGTAGCTCCCTGTGTGACATCTACATATTTTTCATTTACATCTGTGTCTTGAATTAAAGATAGAGCTGTGTTCAGCCTCTGTGAATAAGGTGAATTACAAATTGAGTAAGTATAAAGACAAATACATAAGTAACTAACAGCGCAATCCTGTGTAACCTTGCACTGGTGTAACAGCAGATGTACCGGTGTAAGTGCAATTACACCGGCATAAGTGCACTTACACTGCTGCATCTACTGTTACACAGGTGCAAGGTTACACAGGATTGTGCTATAACACACACATGGTTAGAAACAAGCAAAGATATCCCTGCTGGGATACATTATTGAAGGAGTGTAACTGAGTATTAGGTATTTTAGACATCACAGTTTGAATCATCAGACTGAATTGCACAAGTTTATAGGAAAAATTCTACCTATCATGGTATGCTAAGGAAGCCAAGAGGGACTCCTTGGGGGAAAAAAAAAACTTTCATAGTTTTGGGGTGCAGTCATCAAGAAGGCTCTGACCTGATCAGAATACTTTCTTTCACCAGTTCTTTTAATTAGGCTTATACTATTTTGTTACTTGCTACTGTTGTTATTGTTTATTGTAAATGGTATTGTTAGTTTTCTTTGTATGGATTGTTTAAACTGATTATGATTTATTCTGACTTTTATTGCTGACTATTGTTGGGCTGTTTGTCAGCATAACAATCATATAGAAATCTTTAAATACATAAAATGTCTGACATTTTGCACAGTTTAGAGATTTTACTGTACTAGAAGAAGATCTGGAAATGGTGAAACTAGAGAATGCGCATAGAACTTTTAAGAGTAATTTGCATATTGGTAACCTGCACAAAATCTGAAGACTATTTCTGCAGCTTATTAGGAACATAGTAATGATGTTTCTGTGGAGCTAATTAGAGACTTGGGTTTTAACTGGAAAGACTCTGAAATCTTGCAGTCGCCTCAATGCGAGCTGAGGATTTACGTTCATTAGCTACTTTTGTCAGCATTACCAAACAAGAGAGAGCAACCATTACTGAATGAATATACTATAAAAAGGTAAAGGTATCCCCTGACAATTAAGTCCAGTCATGTCCGACTCTAGGGTGTGGTGCTCATCTCCATTTCAAAGCCGAAGAGCCAGCGTTGTCCGAAGATGCCTCCGTGGTCATGTGGCCGGCATGACTCTCCTTGCCGCAGCGCGTAGCATGCGGCTGGAACACGGAGCGCTGTTTACATTCCCGCAAGTGGTACCTATTTATCTACTCGTATTGACATGCTTTGGAACTGCTAGGTTGGCAGGAGCTGGCCAAGCAACGAGCGCTCACCCCGTCGCGGGAATCAAACTGCTGACCTTTCGATAGACAGCTTATGGTTCAGCGGTTTAACCCACTGTGCCACCCGCTGGCTATAGACTACTATAGCAGCCTACTTCATATTTTTTTTCCTTATAGCCTACTATAGTTTTCCTTATACACTGTAGACTTTTATAGTTATTCTTATAGACTTTTCCTTATAGACTACTATAGCAGACTACTTCATACTTTTTCATTCACAATTTTTTTAGTAGAAAGAAGTGAGCCTGGATGGTCTGAGGTACTAAAGGGAAATGTTTGCTTGAAACCATATTCCACTCAGTATTCTACATAGCTTTGACCAGTTCCCATATTTCTCAGGTGCTGGACAGGGTGAGGGAGTGAAGAGTTTGGCAGTCCACACAAACTCAAACTCCTAAGCATGGAAAGATGTCGGGCAGAGCCTACATCATCTGCCCCCTTTTCCTTACATAGCATGCAGCATAACATGGAGCTCACATATGCCTGTATCATTAGGCTTACCATATCCAAAGGGGGACAGAGTGCCTACACCTTTAACCATTGTAAAAAGAGGGAATTTGGGCAGGTGCAGCCTGTTGCACCCTTCCATTATGAGCTACACCTGCCCAAATTCCCTCTTTTTTACAATGGTTAAAGGTGTAGGCACTCTGTCCCCCTTTGGATATGGTAAGCCTATGTATCATGTATCTAATTGGTTCCCTCAAAAAAAAAAAAAGAGAGAGATGTACAGATCACAAGTGTGACTTATGCATGTGCAGGTGTGCACTTCCACACACATTATGCCTTCTGTGTTGTTGTTTGGTGCAGTGTCACCATGAGCCAGAGAGAGCCACAGCCTAATGCACTACCATGCATACCGTGTAGTCATAGAAAAGAGGAAGCTGCTTTAGTCAGAGACCATTGGCCCATCTAGTTCAGTATTGCTCAGACTGACAAGCAGAGGCGCTCCAAGTTTTCAGTTGTTGGAGGTGTTTTCTGGCCCTACCTGGAGATGTCAGGGATTGAACCTGGGACCTTCTGCATGTGTGAAACAGACCCAAATGCTTGGGGGGGGGGAAGGGAACTGTCTCCGGGCCAAAGAAAAGTAATAACTCGAAAACGTGTATCTGGCACATAAGCGAGTCATGTGTATTATTTGTGCCATAAACTGCCTGAGTGGAAAGGGCTTCTCAGGTAGGTCCCAAGGCTGGAACCTGCTTTTGAGGCTAAGCCTGGATGTCCCTGGGGCCACTAAAGCTCCAGGTGTCCTCCTATGCTTCGGTTCTGCCGCTCTCCTTCCATATGTCTTTTCTGGGTGTGCTGCTCTTTTTAGCGCGGCTTGCAGGCAGTAGACTACGGTAGTTTCTGCTTCTCTGCTGTCCCCCCCCCCCCTTTTTGACACAAGCGAGTCTCTCTAATTTTAGGAGGTGTTGCTCTGTTTACCCTGCTTTCTTCGCTGCCAATGGGAGGGAAAGGCAGGAGGCAGCGCAGCAAGTGGCCAGGCGCTCGCAACAATCCTCCCCCGCCGCTGCCGTTGCCCGATCCTTGCACGCGGCTTCGGGGCTCTACAGCCTCTCTGTCGGAGGTGGCAGAAGACCGGCGAATTCCTGGGAGTGAGTCGACGACGTGGGCAGCGGCTGACCCGTCCGCCGGCGTTTGAAGAAGAAGAAGAAAAAAAAAACTGGCGAAGAGGCGGGAGCCCGCCAGTTGTGGCGCTTCCCACCAGCCCCCGTCGTTTCTGCCTCCCGAAGGCGCTTGAGCTTTCATCTCCCCCGGCGAGCGCGTGCCTCCCTCCCAGCCGGGCTGCTCGCCCTGTAGTCCCTCCCGCCCGGCGCATGGCTAGCTGAGGGCGGCTGGGTGGGCGCGCAGGGAAAGCCTCCCGCAGGATGAAGAGCTCAGCTGGTAGTGGCAGGCGAGAGGAGCTGCTCGGAGCCAAAGCCCAGTGCAGGAACGGTAAGTTAGAGAGCCTCTGGCGCCTCCTTTGATTCCTCTCACGGGTTGGCGGAGGAGGGAACAACCCAAGCGCTTCTTTCTCTCTCTGTATTCTCAAGCTTGTGTGTTCTCTTGGCGGGAGCAGTAGGGAACCTGCCGAGCGTTTCAGCCCCTGCTCTCCAGACCAGTAGCATTTGTGAGACCTGGTGTCGAGGCGCAAGCAACGGCCTGGCGAGGCACTTCGGCCGGCCAGACCAAAGTTTGCGAAATAAGAGGCGCCCTTTTGGAGGCGTCAGTGGCGAGGTGCGTCCCTCGCTTATTCTGTGCAAGCGTGGATGGAAGGTCGGTCACATGGGGCCGGGGGCATCAGAAAGGACGACCCCCTCCTAGAGGCACTTGCTTTTGCGCGCGCGCACGCACACGCAGAGAGGGGCCCCTCCCATCTTGCTCCCTTCCAAGTGGCAGAACGACCAGTGACAAACGCTCCTAAGCTGTTGGGATACTTTTTGGACCATCTTTGCACTCAGGACTCCAGCTCCTCTCTGTTGCGACTTGCCACTGATCAAAAGCCTCCTCAGCTGCTGCTGCTGCTGCTTTGCTTCTGAGTTTCGTTCACCTCCTGCTGAAGGTGGAGAGGGCTTGCATGCACTTCATTTAGTGTCTGTTTGGATGGTTGTCTTTCTTTTTTCCGTTTTCGAATATTTACTCTTCGTGATGAACGCTTCCTTTCTCTAAGCTCGAGGTGCTTGAACCTCGAGCCTTTCTGGAACAATCAAGTCTTAGATGCCGAGCGTTACCTTTCGAATCCCAGAGCAAAGGAACTCTGCCTCCAAGGCATTCCACTTTAGTTTGTATTTCGTGGGGATGGGATGTCAGTGTAGAGCACATACTTACTTGGATGCAGAAGGTCTCTGGTTCAATCCCTGGCACCTCTAGGTGTTGCTAGGAAAGACTTGTGCCTAAAACCCTGGAGAGCCCTGCTAGTCAATGTAGGCAATATTGAGTAAGTTGGACAAGTCTAAGGCAGTTCCACATGTTCATATATGTTCCTGGCTGAGTCCTTCTTAGGTCAAAAAGAGGCACTGGTAGTGGTACTGAAACCTAGTGAGCAATGGCTAAATCAGCCAGTGATTTGTAAAAGCACTTAGGCACTCCAATAAATCTGGAGGGAGCACTCCAAACTTTACTGACTTGCATGTTCTGGAGCTTAAATGCTTGGAAAGCATTAAAAAAAATCACAACACATTTGTCTTCTCTCTGTGGGCAGAAGATAGATGTGTATTTCACTGGCTTAGAGTGTGGTAGAAATGCTGCAGAACTGGATTTAGGAGTAAGAGGGGGAAAGCAGTTGATATGAGAACCCATTTCATAAGCCACTGTTTGCACATAGGTGAATCATAGTTACTAAGAGATGGCATGGCATATTTTACTTTACAGCTTCCTTGTCCTTTTTGTACACTGTGATGTACACATCAATTACATTAACAGTTTCAATGGTATACCATCTGTATTAGTGATTGTGTCTTTTATTTATAGGGGTTTTAAGGCTGTTCTCTTGCTGTACTAACTCAGGTCAGTTTTACAAACCTACCATCTAACAATAAATGGTTCATTAAAAATTATAGAGATGCCAAATGCAAGCACATTTGATACTTTAAAATCAACAACAGCCAGGTTGAAGTGTTTTTAAAGGAAGGGTCTAACATTTGGTGATGATCATATAGAGCGGGGACTTAGTGTTACCAACGCTGTGTTTATTAAAGACAGTAATTGCCATGAAACTTAATGGAATGTTGCTGTCAGGTAGATATCTGGCTATTTAAAAAGAATAACTTACAATAGCTCCCGATACTCCTACACCTGCCTCCTACTTTAGTTACTGTGGGTTTTGTCGTTGCACTGTCACTTACTGAAAGGCATACAAATGGATCAAGCACTAAGTGATGATTCTGAAGAAATATGAAGCGCGATGCAGTGAACAAAACAAAAAGTTAGAGAGCCACATTTTAAATCTTTAAATAAATGTTTTCTAATTGTTTGCTGTAAAGATAATAGGGTTGTTTAGATTATTAATGCATCCTATAATTCATGATATGTCTTCAAATTGCATGGTCACTTGGCATGAGGCCAAATAAAACACATAGTGTTTACCAAGGAGTGTTCTTGCATGATAAAAAATATTTCTTTGTAACATCGCTTTTTGGCCTTCCTTGAAAGAACTTGGAAAACTCATGTAGGCTGTAATTCTAGGCACACTTACTTGGGAGTAATCTCCATGGAACACAGTGAAACTTGCTTCTAAGGGAACATGCAAGGGTTTTGCTCCATGCTTTGTAAGAACCCCATGATGAAGGTTAAGCTAGATATGGTTTACCCAAGGTAAACCAGTGGGCTTCAAATCTGTGTAGGGATTGGGTTTTTGAAATTCAGTACGGGGGGGGGGCTGGTATCTGCGGATTCACTTATCCGCGGATTCACTTATCCGTTGATCTGGGATCCACACCCCCTGCGGCCTCTGTGGCCCTTACCTTTATTTCTTAAACACTAGCGCCAAGCCAGCACTGATCTTGCTTAAACAGAATGCTTTAAGCAGTGGCGTGCTGCTTATAGCACAGAGTCTGAATGATTCTAGCAAAGTGCTAGAGAGGCTCTTAACATTAACAGGAACTTGAAATTGTGGGGATAGCATTCTCCCTATCCTTGGGTTCCCAGTATCCACTGGGCCCAGGAACCTATACCCTGTGGATACTGGGGCCTCACTGTACTATACAAAGCTTATAAAGGTTCATTAGATTAAATAGGCTGCTGGCATGTCCTTTTGGCATGCTAATGAAAATGATCAGAAATGTACGTTTTGGAGATGTGTTTTTATGCATGATGGGAATCACAACTGTGTCTGAATTATGGTATGCCATACTTTCCTTTGTAGAAGTTTTTCTATAAATTAATACTTTCCCCCCTTCATATAATAAACTATTGTTTAGCCAAGTCTAGGAGGTATGGAATCAAATACTCACTTGCCTAGGGCACAGCAAGTAGCACTGATGTAACTATAGGTGGTTTCCAGGACCAGACCAAGCTGAAGGGGAACCCAAATATTCTGCTCTCTGTTTTTCCCCAGCCTATCTCATTCCTTGCCTTTTCCTCTTTGCTTCTTCAAAACAGGCTGGGCTGAGCATACTGGGAAGAAAAGAGGGAGTCCTTTTCAGTTTCCAGCACACGCTACCTAGCCTGTTTTGCAGAAGTGTTTGGGTGGGTAAGAAGGAGGTGGTGGAGGAAGCAGAATGATCCTGTTTTGATCACTCTCCTGGAAGGGGAGTGATCAGAATAGGATTGTAGAAACTCCCTGCTGTCATGATTGCTTGCAGCAGCAGTGTCGTGATTATTATTAAGAAGGAAGAGGTTGGGCACTGCTGCCCCAGTCCTCCTCTTGTTCACTGTCAGTGCAGGGTCAAGTGATTGGGTGAGCAGCATTTGGGGGGGGGGGAAGAAGGGAGGTGTGTGGAATGTGGGGCACCCCTGCCAATTCACAGTCTCCTGCAGGCCACCATTCAAACCAGTCCACTCAAAGCAGACTTCACCTGGCCTCATGGGTGGCCGGCCCTAGTGCCTTCAATTTCAGTTCATACAATTTCAGGTCAAATTTTTACAGTTTGGGTATCACTGAACTGAACATATCCATCCAACCATGTATTGCGGTCTTCCACGTATTTAACTGTGTCCCATTTTTGATGTTCCAGGCTGGCAACAGAAACCAGAGGCTTTTGGATAGCCACCATTCATGTCTGGTAAGCTGCATATGATTTGGTGGATCATTAGTCATGCAGCCCTGTTGCATCTGGGATCTAACAATGATGTGCATCCCTGCCTGTTAAGCATTTCCAACAAGTGAGCATGCCAGTATGGCTAAAATTTATTCACCAGAAATCAAGTGAGAGGCCACTTACACAAATGGCTCGTAGCATGGGACTTTACCTGTGCACTTGCATTACTAGCAGATAACCCCATGAATGTCTGTCTGTATGAAATGGATTTGAGCAGGATTGAGCAAGGAACCCATTAGGTACTGAACCTGCATTGCTGATTTGAGTTACTAAAGAATGAATAACTTACTAGGGGCAATCTGCATGTTTCTTTACGGCTGCGTGTGGCAAAGTCTCGGCCCTTTTTGTTTGCAGAGTAATCTCTGAACACTGGAGGGATAATTTGCTTCCTGTTAAAAATGAGGAACTTTCAGTTGCTTTTGACCCTTCCCAAGTTCTGGACCCTTGGCTATTTTTATTATTTATCAAAGCAGATGGAGCAGGAAAGGTTCAAGGGATAAAGGTGCTAGCAGGGCAAGGATTAAACAGACTTTTGTTGCCTGTTGCTTCTGTAATGTACATTTCTTTCCTAAGGGAAAGGCAAAATGAGGAGGCAGGGTCTGAAATAGTGAGGTTATACTGTAATTGCTTTTAATGCAGCATTGGCAGCCAATGGCTAGCTAGGATCTTTCCAAGAAGGAAGAGAATTTCTGAGAATCTAGAAGTGATGATGGGTTGAGCAGGATCACCTTGCTAAAGGGATGAGTGTGAGGGGAAGGGAATATAATGGGAGCATGTAAAAGGAAGCTGCTATTGGTATGTCAGTTCGCCAGCTTAGGCAAATTGACACTGAAAGCTGCATTTGGTGCACCAGATTGTGAAACAGTCTGACAGCGCAATCCTGAAGTTCATTCTTGCACCGGAGTGAGCACTCTGGTACCGGAAGCCGGAGCAAACATGCCGTAAAGCACGTTTGCGATGACTCAGGAGTAAGGAAGGTTGGTGCAAGGCCGGCCTCCCTCACTCTGGCGCCGAATCTCCATGCGGACACGGCGGAAGGTAAGCGCTCCGTCGCCAGCCGCGTGGGCGGTATGGCTGGGCGAGGGAGGGGGGACATTGGCCTAGCCGGCCCGGGAGGGGGCGGGGGATGGCGTCAGCCATATCCCCGTCCCCGCCGGGCCAGCTACGCTGTTACACAGCCACCTCTACTTCCACCAGCTATTTAGCTGGCGGAAATCTGAGGAGGCTGATAGGGCCGGCCCGGGTTTACACTCGGGGAAGGAGATGAGAGTCCCCTTCCCCGAGTAGACCTCCGGCCTGGTGTGCGCCGGGCAGCCAGTGTACAGGATCTGGTGAGCAGCCCTGGGCTGCCGGCCGGATCCTTAGTCAGGATTGCGCCCTTAGTGGGAGTGAAAGTAGAAAAACTAGTTTTTCTAAGGATAGAGGTATGGGATCTTTTGATGAGATGTCTAGCAGTTGGTGTATGGAGGGGAAAGATACTCTAATCTGCTCCACCAGCAAAAATGCCTTTCAGGCAACGGCCAGTCCAGTTAGTGGTGAAGCTGGTCCTGAGATTTATCTGATGTGCAGCCTGATCCTATCCATGCTTATTTGGAAGTACATCAGTGGGTCTTACTCCTTGGCATAGGATTGCATCCTTAGGGCAATTTGGGAACACATCTAAAGCATGAACTGTAAGGATATTTTATCAGCTGGATGTTTTTCTTCAGCCTACTACAAATATTCAAATACCATGCACCTATCTCACCATAAAAAAAGTAAGAGCAGAGTATCTTTCACCCAGAATTTAAGTGAAGCATAGCACTGAATTGTTTTCTCTCTCATTTTCATCATTGACAGCCTTTTAAAGAGAAATATTTCTTCTTGATATATGCATCTTAATTATGGAAAGCATTTGTTGTAGGATTCAACATGGTGCAGTGATAAAAGCATTAGGTTTAAATGCAGAAAACTCAGACACAAATCTTTACTCAGGAAGTTTGCTGGCTGCTGTTTGGAAAGTTTCTCTCTCCCAACCTAACTTGCTTTTCAGAATTGTTGTAATTTCCCCTTGGGTAGAATTCCTTACTAAAGTAACAATCCTGTGTAACCTTGTAGCAGCAGTAGATGCAACGGTGTAAGTGCACTTATACCAGTGCATCTACTGTTACACCAGTGCAAAGTTACACAGGATTGCGCTGTAATAGTAATAATAGGTGATCATCTCTGCATAGTAAAAACTGAAGTTATATGTTAGACTTTTGAACGTCATCTTTGCACTTTTGTATTGCTTGAACTAAAAGAATGTGCACATAATATTATTGGAATTTTAGCCACCTTTTATTTAATAGGCTTCAAAGCAACACTTCACTTTTGAAGGCCACAATCCTATGCACACTTTCTTTGGAGTAAACCTTATTGAATGCAATAGGACTTACTTCTGAGTAAACATGCATAGGCTTGTGCTGTTAGTGTGACATCCTCCACATAAATGTTAGTTTCAGCTAAGAATGTTGATTATTCCCTTTATCAGCACAGTGGCTTTATTTGAAATTGCACTAGAGAATATCCCATGGGGATCACAGAAAGGAAAGCAACGTAGATCTATCTTAAAATATTTTAAATAGCATTAAAGAGTACTTGATTTACGATGCAATCCCGCGCAAAGTTAGACCAGTGGAGCGCGTGCTCCGTCAACTTAATGAGTCACAAATGTGCTGTAAAGCACGTTTGTGACTCCTTTGGAGTAAGCGGCGCCAGTGCGATGGCCGGCAGTGCTCATTCTGCCGCCAAAGTGGACCTGCGCCGGCCAATGCAGGTAAGGCCCACGCCAATTGGCACAGGGACATTGAGAAGGCGCAAGGGTGGCAAGGGAGGGGGCCATTGGCTGTTGGGGCAGGGATATTGGTGCTGGGTTGTGCCGATATCCAGTGCTCCGTCCCAGGCCAGGTCGGCCTTACACGGCTTCCCCAGACGTGCGCCAGCTCAAGAGCTGGTGCGCAACTGAGGAGACCCTTTGGGGTCCGCAGCACTTACTCTGGGGGAAGGGGACGATTAGTCTACTTTCCCCGAGGTGAGGCCAGGCTGTGCTGGCGCGGCCCGCATTCTCACTAGGATGCAGCGGCCGGACCTTTAGGCAGGATCGGACTGCCCGTGATATTAGGACTTACTTGACTCACTATAAGCATGAATGGCTTATTGAAACATGAATGGAGATATTAAATAAAATTTGTGGTGGTGCTTAGGGCACTGATACTATATGGGTTCCAGAGCAGTAGAAGCACTGGCGTAGCTACGCCCCCCCGAGGTAGGGGCGGCCCCCTGACGCCCCCATAAAATTAGGTTTCGTTTTCGTTTTCACTTTTTTTGAGGTTTTTTTTAGCTTTTTTTAGTGTTTTCCGGTGTCTGCTTTCCCCCCACTTAGCTTGTGTATAGGAGCCTCCAGCGATGACGATCTCCAGATCGTTCCTCTGCCTGCGCCCGGGGGCGCGAACTCTGTAAAGCGCCCAGCAGCGCTTTCCACAGTTCACACAGGCGCAGAACGTCGATTGGAAACATTGTCGTTCTGCGCCTGCGCGAACTGTGGAAAGCGCTGCTGGGCGCTTTACAGAGTTCACGCCTGGGGCAGACAGAGGAACGTCGCTTCCGATCGTCGCTGGAGGCTCCTATACACAAGCTAAGTGGGGGGAAAGCAGACACACACACGCAGAAGCCCCGATACCACTAAAAAGCCTCGGAAAACACTAAAAAAACTAAAAAAAAAAAGCCGGAACAAAACCAAAACTTAAGGAGGCCCGCGCCCCCCCCCCCCCCGAGCCAAAGCGCCCTACGCCCTGGGGCCCAAATGATTTTCTCTTATGTTCTTTTTATATGTCTGCATTCATACTTGCTTGTTTTGACCAAACCAAAACTATTTCTGGATTCTCCTCCAGTATTAATTTGCTTCATCGATTCTGAAATAAAATAGCATGAATTTGATGAGCTTAGTTTTTTTTTTTAACTTCATTGCAATTAAGTAGATGGATTATGTTGCTTTGTTCTTTTCAGACTGTCGCCACAGTCTTAAGTATTCTGTACTGGCATAAGGGCCTGCTATTTTTTCACAATGTTGGTGTATTCTCACGAATGTCATTTGGGTAGCTGTGCAAGTACACAGATAATGGTGTGTGGGTGATCCATCTTGATCATTTATATGCTGACATAGCAAATATTAACATTTGGTTGCAAGAATTATTTCCTCACCATTTTATTTTGCTGTTTGCAAGTTCATATTAGATAGAATGTTGAACTGTTTCATTTGCATTTTAATGATGGATGTTGGTCTCTTCCTTTTCACTACTGAGAACTTGTATACATTGTTGGAACTCAGGGCACCTGGAATCTCAGAGTGAAGTGATCAATTCTTTATAAAATTTAAATTTTGCACTTTTGTAAGAGTGTGTGTGTGTGTGTGTGTGTGTGTGTGTGTGTGTGTGTGTGTGTGTGTGTGTGTGAACCAACTAAGGACTGGTGGTCCAGTTTCTGGTGAAGAAGGAATGGGTTGTTGTAAAGCAACCAATTCTGGGTTAGTAGTTCCCAAACTGGGAGGCGTGGCTCCCAGGGAAGCCACAGAAACCAGTCAGGGGAGCCACAGAATCCTCTCGAAAAACAGTGAAATGCCAATTGGCAGGCATCAACATAATGTAATGGGGAGCTGCAGCTAGTGGTCAAGGAAGCTGCAGGTCGAAAAAGTTTGGGAAATGAGCGGTATGCCAGTGGTGGATATGTATTTAAAAAAAACCAACTTGCAGAAGTGGTTTGCTTGCTGAGTGTTTGGGATAAATCCTGGGATAGACTAAAATCCTCAGTTGTCTCTGCTGCCAACTGTTTTAAATAACTCTGGATTTGACACATAACAGAAACAAAGATTAAAATGTTGGAGATGTTGAGCTGCCCTTGCTATTGCCCAGTTTGTAGAGTTCAAGGTAAGATTCAGGTTCATAAAGTTCATACAGTGTGTAGCGAAGAGGGTCTGTGGGAACCTAACCCCATTTTTTCCCATAGGATCAATGATTCAGTATCCGCTGATTCAGTATCCTCTGGGTTTTCCAGGAATGGAAACCCAGCGGATAACGAGAATTGACTGTACCTTCATATTCAAGGGAAATATCATTCCTGATTTACAGATGCTGGGGAGAAGCAACATGGGATGATTATTTTCATCAGGCACTATATGCAAGTTTCTCAGAGTTACCTGTCTGATCCCTGTTGGAACAATGACCACAGCCCTGCAGTTGCCCAGTGTGTGGAGATCTTGCATATGGCTAAGTACACTGGGAACCAGATACGAGAGCAGTTGCATAAGAGCTGTCTCACTCTTACAGGGTTCATTTTGACAGGTTGTTTTCATTCTTCTTTTAGTTACATTTTATTTTAGCATTGTTGGGGGACCCTCAGGAGCAGAGGGCTTGGAGGACTACAGAGGAAAAGGAGTTGGCAAAAAAAATGCCTCCCACCTTCCTCGTGCAACAACATCTTCTGTCCATACAAGTCATTCTTAGGATACACTGACAGAGCCTAAAGTACTTACAATTAAGCAATTACTATGTAGGGTTGTAATGAGTCAGAGTTTGAACTGTGCAAACTGGAATTTGGATAAAATACTTTGGAATGTCACAAAACAGAATGCTTTTGGATTTTGAAAAAGGAGCTTGTTTTTAGCTTGTTAGCTTGTTTTTTCAATGTTACAGTTTGTCCTTTTGGTTCAAAAGAAAGCTTTCAATAGCAGTGGTAATCATTTATTTAAATTAAACATAATCGACTAATCAGAACAAAGTAATGACATTAATTAAGAATAGCATCCGATAAACTTTTAAGTATTAGCTGTTTCAACTGGTGAAGAAGGGGTAAAGATGAACATATCTTGATAAGCTTTATTCTATGAAGTATTTTATTGTTTATGGTAGTAAAATTTATCTAGAAAAAGGATGTTACTTTTTTTTTACTATGTCATTCTTCTTGATGAGAATTTATACAGCATTCTGATAGACAAGGCATGATTCCTTTCTCCTGCAGTTACACAGCACTTTCTACCCCTACCCCTACCCATAAGTGCACTGTGACTAGGGTATTTAGTTTTTAGCCTGTTTAAAAGCAAAAAAAAGAAGAATTCCAGTTATTATAACTATTGGGAGTTCTCCGGCAGTGCAATCCTGCTGCTGCTCCAGGCACCGGAATGAGCGTTCCGGCACCAGGAGACGTCACAAATGTGCCGGAAAGCATGTTTGCAATGACTCGTGAGCAAGGGAGACCGGCGTAGAGGCTGGCCTCCCTTGATCCAGCGAAGGAGGTCCCCTGCGGCTGCTGGACCAGGTAAGCAGGGATCCGGCGGGCGCGGGGGCGTTTTGCCGGCTGAGGGAGGGGGGCCATTGGCCTAGTTGGCCCGGGAGGGGGCGGGAGATGACTTCCGCCATATCCTGGATCCCGCCGGGTGGCTGGTCTGTTAACACATCCTCCTCCTACTTCCACCAGCAATTTTGCTTGCGGAAATCTGAGAAGGCCTGTCGGGGCGGCCTGTGTTTACACTCGGGGAAGGGGATGAACGGCCCGGCGGTCTCCGGCCCAACGGATGCCTGATCTCTGGCCCAGCTGTAGCCTGGCCGCCGGTGCTCAGGATCCGGCGGACGGCCCTGGGCCGCCGGCTGGATCCTTACGTAGGATTACGCTGTAAGTGTCACCCAATCCTTCCACCTTCACTTTAGTCATGGAATCACATGTGATTGGGGCAGGGCTATGTATTACTATATAGGAATTGACCCAAATGGTTGCTGCCTAGATAGGGACCAGAAATCGCTGATAAGCTGTCATAACCCTCTGTGTGTGTGTGTGAGAGAGAGAGAGAGAGAGAGAGAGAGAGAGAGAGGAGTTGCTGATGTGCCACAAGTGAGAGGGCGGAATGGAATTTTGAGATGTCTGTCAGCAAAAGCGATAACAACTTGACTCTCTGCTGTTGTGATTTATAGCTATCTGTGGAAAGCTCAGAAGACAGGAGCTGTGAAGCCAGAGAGATTACCACACCATTGAAGGGAAACATCTGCAGAATGAAGGTTCTATATATGTATAGAACAACATTGTAAAGACCCTTATTGGGTCTAGGACAGCCTGCCTATGTAAAACTGCCTTGAATCAAAAATCTGAGTAGAAATCTGAGGATGAGAAAGGTGGTATATAAATACATAAATAGTGTGAAGATGTGTGATCATAGCAGTGGCCACACAAATTACTCTAGTAGGAAATGGAATAGTATTTTGGAAAGTGGGGAAAAATTTATTTATTGATAAGAAGTATGTAACTAGGTCTGAATCTTTGTGGGTGAAATGATTTATCTGAAAGTGCTCTAGGAATGAGCTCATTCTCTAAAATTTTGATTGAGTGTGCTTTTTATGGTTCAAGTACCTCTGGCTCAGTGACATTTTCTGCTCACATCTGGAAGTTTCCAGTCTTAGAATTCCACTCACAGTCTCAGGCTTTTGTCTTTCCATTCAGGCTTGCTGTGTTATAAAAATGAATCATCTTGTCCATTTGCTAAACTTGGAATGTCTGCTTAGGCACTGAATTTGTTTCATCACATTGCTGTAATAATTGGTTGGAATCCTGGCAACTGCAGCCACTTTCCTAGATGTAATTGGACTGGATTTCACCTAGTGTTGTTCTGAGCAACAGAAGGATAAGGCATCACATTTGGATATACCTTACTTTATTCTATTATAGTTTGTCCTTTTTCTTTTGTGTCAACTGAAAGTAACATCATTTCCTCTATGTTGAAAGTAACTTACATGAAAAAGTTGAGTACAGTTGGCCCTCGCTATCCACGGGGGTGGGGGGGGTGGGGTCTGTTTTGAACCCCCCTCCACAGATAGCGAGGATCCATGTCCACTTTAAAATTCTGTGAAAAAAGAAAAACCCCTGGAGAAAAAGCATTTTTTAAAAATCTTTTCGAGTGAAACTGCTGTGTGTTCTTGCAGAAAACATGCTGAAATCGCACTCCGGAAGCCTCTTCCGGGTCATGCGACTCCCCCTCCCATGGTCGCCCCAGAATGCTTGCCCTGAAAATGGAGCGGTTTGACTTTTTAAAAGTAGAGCAGTGATTTTGGGGCTTTTTCTTCTTTTTAAAGGTTTTTTTTCTGCAAACTTGGTATATGCGAAACTCGCTATACGTGGGGGGCAGGGGGGTGGAATGGATCCCCTATGGATAGCGAGGTCCCACTGTATACAGTAATTCATGTTGTGTGTGTGATGTTACTTTGTTTTCAGTACATATGAATATTTAATAAATTATGAAATGGAAAAAAAGGCTGATAATTATGGAGGTAAATATGATTCTTTGCACTACGTGGGAATTTTGCACAAAATGTAATGTGCTTATTGCTGATTTTCCATCCCAACAGTTCAATTGCTACTGCCTTTTTCAGATGGAGAATGGGGTGGAGCTAGAATGACCCTAATCCCCATCCTCTTACATACTGTCTGTTGCTTGTTGTTTTTCTCCCCTATCATTTGATAGAATGAAGTTGTAGCATCAGTGGAAACTTTAGACAGATCCTTGTTGACGTAGCAAACTTTGCGAGAAGAAAACTGATCTGGTTCTGTATGTGAATCTGGTCATTATCTTTGTTTAAATGGGTAAAGGACATGGTACAAATAGACTTATCAAGCCTTAGCTCAATGGAAATTGTATTAATGTGATCTGTGAATTTTCTGTTCTGATACCCTATTAAGTTCTATGTTCTTTGTGGTTTGCCATCTTGCTGTCTATCTTCTTTTGTGGTTGGCATTTCATGATCTATTAAATTATCTACTGCTGAACCTTAAGCATTTCATTTTTTATTTTTTTTTGCTGCTGAGAAATGTGTGTAACTGATGTAGGACCATAGCTTATGTTTGAAGAACTGACTGAATAGCAGCATCTTCAAAGGAACCTGCATCTGCTATATGAGAGGGAAGCATGTTAATTTCATCTCTTCTCTCTTGAAGATAAGTAATCTAGTTTTAATATGTTTCTGAAAGGAATTTGGACAGGGCTAGAAAGATGAGAATTCGGTGTGCATTAATAAAGCGAAACACGTATGAAATATGAACTGTCGGAACACTGCTAATGATGTTACTTGCAAAATGTAATGTGTAGAAAGTGTGTTGCCACTAGACTATTCTTTGCAGCTTTCTGAAAGTTAAAACAGGTACTTAACAAATATTACAACCATAATAAAAAGAAAAGAGGCATCACTGACTATTCTTGGTGTGAGAACGATAATGAGCTGGAAGAAATAACACAGAGGCTCATTAATATTAGTGATGCTTTTGTAGAGTTGTGTATCTATTTTAATTGTAAATATTTACACAGAAGACCTGCTTGCAATAGCATTGTAATGTGCCCACAGTGCTGATATAATGTGTAATGATTTGTGACACTGCCCTGCTGCAGCAGCAGATAACCCCTCTCTAAAGTGTTATTTTATTGTACAAGTCCATCAGCGCAATCCTGTGTAACTTTGCACCGGCGTAACAGTAGATGCACTGGTTTAAGTGCACATACGCCAGTGTAACTGCACTTACATCGGTGCATCTGCTGTTATACTGGTGCATCTACTGTTACACCGGTGCAAAGTTACACAGGATTGCGCTGTAAGTGTGGTACAAAGCAGGGGAACACTTTGTTCACCTAACTTAGGGATTGACTGGGGAAAAAAACACATTCCCTGCACCTGCCTGATAACTGAGTAGTGTTATATCATGATTATTCTAGTTTTGAACAAATGAACATCATGCTGACAGTCAGTGGTTGAAATAAACCCCTAACCTATTGAATATTCATGTGCACGAATTGAGTAAAATGAGAATAAGATAAACCAAATGGGGAAAAGAAGTGAGGCCACAATACTGCAGTTCTTTCCATGTAGTCTGCTTAGTCACAACTAACATTTTCAGGGTTGTACTCAGAAGGTTTATTGAGAACGAACACCACAAAACATGTTTATGCTTTATAAAACAACTTTTCATTCTGTTGTTCTTTTGTGTGGTCATTCCCAATGGGCTACATGCAGCCATATCACTTGCTGCTCTGGGGCTGTGTACTCACTCTCCCCACTTCCTTATTCTGTCTGAGGTCTGAGGACACCTCCCCCCCACTTTGCATGGTGTCCCATGGGGTATAAAAACACACCTATTCCACTTGGCGTTTGAGGAGGGAGGGAACTCTTGGGACCCCATTTTTATTAATGCCTACAGGCTTTTATTTTATTTATTTATTTATTTATTTATTTATTTATTTATTTATTTATTTATTTAAAGAATTTGTATCCCGCCTTTCTCCCAGCGAGGGCACTCAAGGTTTTAACAACATTAAAATAAACATGTACATTAAAATAATTAAAAACACATAATTAAAACAAACAACCCCGGTGGGTCACCTGTATTTACATTTGTTAAAAGCCATTTGTTAAAAAGCCACCATGTCAGACATCGAAAGCTAACCTAAATAAAAACGTCTTAAGGCCTCGCCGAAAGGTCTCTAAAGGGGGAGCCGTTCTTAATTCCAGGGGGAGGGAATTCCACAATTGGGGCGCCACAGCCGAGAAGGCCCTATTCCGTGCCGCCATCCTCCTCACCTCCGTCAATGGCGGCACGGTTAACGGGCCACCCTGATGACCTCAGAGTACAGGTCGGATTATAAGGAAGGAGGCGGTCCCTCAAATACCCTGGACCCGAGCCGTTAAGGGCTTTAAAAGTCAAAACTAGCACTTTGAATTGTGCCCGGAAATGAACCGGCAGCCAGTGTAGCCGCCGAAGCAACAGTCCGACTGAGTCGAACTGATAGGCCCCGGCAACTACCCGGGCCGCCGCATTCTGCACTAGTTGCAGTTTCCGAACAGTCTTCAAAGGCAGCCCCACGTAGAGTGCATTGCAGTAATCTAGTCTAGATGTCACTAGGGCATGGGTCACTGTGGCCAGGTCTGCACGATCCAAGTACGGTCGCAACTGGCGCACCAGCCGAAGCTGGGCAAAAGCCCCCCTGGCCACAGCCGCCACCTGGGAATCCAGGAGCAGTTGCACATCCAGGAGAACCCCCAAGCTGCGGACCTGCTCCTTCAGAGGGAGTACAACTCCATTCAGAGCAGGACGATGATCTTTTGTTACTGTTTTTATGTTGTTGCTGTTTTTTATGGCATCTGTATCTTTGTAATTGTTTTTAGTGTTTTTATTAATTGCTTTTATTTGCTTCTACAATCTTTTAAATAAATACATACAGTACTCCCCCCATATCCGCTGGGGATATGTTCCAGGCCCCTCCGTGGATACTCGAAACCGTGGAAACCGCGAACACCCCCTCCATGGTTTCCTGAGGGCCCCCCACCCTGCCTCCCCTGTGGGCAGGCGTGTGCCCCCCCAGCTCTTAGTTTTGCTTTCAGCAAGCTTTGTTTCTTCCTTAAAACAAACAGAGAAGCAGCCTCCATTGCAGGCAAGTAGAACGAAACTAAGTCCTAGAGAGGCTCTGCAAGGTTTCTGTTAACCTTGCAGAGCCTCTCTAGGACTTAGTCTCGTTCTACTTGCCTGCAATAAGTAGCCAGAGGCTGCTTCTCCTGTTTAAGGAAGAAATTAAGCTTACTGGGAAAAAAGTAAAAGCCTGGGGGTCCCCCCGTGATCCGTGGATAACTGAAACTGCGGATAGCATATCAGTGGATATGGGGGCCCACCTGTATTCACAAGGGGAGGAGACGGAAAAGTTTTACTTTCAGTTTTGAATTCTCAAGGGGAGGAGATTGAAAAGTTTTACTTTGTTTTGAATGAAGTGCAGTTCATGTTACATCTGAACTTGTGAAAATGTAGTTTATTCTAACAGTGGTTATTTCATAAGCAAGTTTCAGATCTAGCTTGTGATGTAACTGCTGTACAGTAACATTAGAATAAATTGCAAATTACTGAGCTTGAATGTAACAGGAAACGGTAATTTTTCTAGCCGCCTTGGGTACCCTTCGGAGATTAAAGGCAGGATAGAAATCAAGTAAGTAAATAAATAATAAACCTAAAAGTAGAAGTTCAATTTTCCTCTGTGTGCGCGCAAAGGATGAGGAAAGGGAAGTGTGTGAACACAAGGCTCGTATTCTTTGGCTGTGCTTGAACTAAATCATAGTTCAGAATTAAGCCTGTATGCTGTCATAATGAACTTATTGCATAATTAACTTATACTGTTGATAACAATAACAATAATAAATTGCTGTACCATGGACAAAAGTGGCTCATCGTGATCTTCCTGTTCATGGGTATTTGTGTCCTTTGAAGGCTGTAAGGTGTAATTGCCAAGATAAGACATCACATTTCAACGAAAAGCCTCTCAAAGTGATAACGTTATCCCTCTCTGCTCCTGGTAGACCTGACTATAGGATCATTTTCCATTGAAAAACATTGCATTTTAAGTTCAAGTGAAGTACAGTAATATGAAAGCTATGTCTTCTTGTGGTGTCTAATCTGTGAGATATTCTGTTCTGTCCTCCTCCACAAGGTAAGGCTGCTCATGGTTGCAGAACCCTAGAGAGCTCTCAAGTGAACAACTTGTTTCAACAAGAGTTAGAGGAGGAATGAGGTCTTCAATATTTCTAGGCCTAGGATACAAGGCTCTGCCTCCCTGCCAATAGAATACTGTAGTAGAGAAATTTAAAGGGGCAGCCCTCTGGCCTGGAGTTTTGCACTTTTCCATTGCATTTCCCTGGCAAGTTGCTTGCAGTGAGGTATAGGCTCAGGGGAACAATAGGTTCTGGGTACGGGAGGGACTGGTTCCTCAAGTGGTTCTGTCAGTGTATGCTGACTCCAGAGAATCCAAGGTTGAAGTGTCTGTTGCTCAGGGTCTCCTGGCTTGGGGGTTCAGGTTTAAGCATCAGCCTGGTGTTGGTGCATGGGATTGGGTCTGGCCCTTTTGCTCTGACTTCCCCCTCCCCTTAGGGTTTGATTCATGATTCCAGGGTTGTAGCATACATACATACAATGTGTCACTCTCTTTAGGAGAAACTGAGTGGTGGTATTTATTTGTGAAATTACCCTGAATTGGCTCCAGTGAAACATGGCTCCCTGGCAGCTTGGCTAAAGATGTTGCAAGAGAACTGTCCAGTATATGCATCTGCAGGCATTCACTTTTTCTTAGTTGTGCTGGATATTTTTCATAGTATGGAATACTTTCCCTTCAGTTCCCAGCTGCACATATTTTTTCGGACAGATACTGTTCAAATATTGTTATGGTAAATGAATATGTGTAACGTTATGCTGGAATTCATAAGCGACACTGGCTTTACCCCCTTCTCCAACATTTCAGAAATGTAATGCATACATAATAAGCAAGCTTCATTGCAAAATAAAACAAGGCTCACTAGAACTTCTATAGAATAATGTTCAGCCTGTTTTGTTTAATATAAGTCTATACATTAGTTGAGAACATGATGATATTTTTGCAATATATGTAAAACTTAACATATTTCACTCCATAGTTGCAGCATTTAATTAAATGGTAGGAGAGACGTGCAGTACAGCTCTGACTGACAGCCCAATCCTGCGTAGGATGCACCAGCCAGCCTAAATGGCCAGCCACTACATCCTATGCAAGATGCGGCCCATGCCGGCGGAGCCAGGGCACATCTTGGGGGGGGGGAGGGATGTCTGTCTCTTTCCCCCAGTGTCGTCACCAGCGGCCTCAATGGGCTTCCTCGGATGCACGGCAGCTATTTTGCTGGCACACGTCTGGGGAGGCCGTGTAAGGCCGGCCAAGCCCGGGAAGGGGGTAAGGATATGGTGGAGTGTGCTGCCAATAATCCCTCCCCCTCCCTGGCCAGGCTGGCCAATCACCCTTCCCCCGCCACCCAGCCCACCCTCCCACCGCCCGGCGCAGCACGTACCTGTGTTCGGTGGCATGGGTGTCTGACGGCAGTGGAGTGAGCAGTGCTGGCCTCGGTGCCGCTTACTCCCAGGGTGCTGAAAAAGTGCTTTATAGCATTTTTGTAACACCCTAGGGCAGTGGAGCGCTTGCTCCTCCGGCCTAAAGATGCTCAGGATTGCGCTGTGAGTCTAACGTTTGTTGTACTCTGTAATGTTGGACTCATATGCCTGGTTTTTACCAGTTACATTTCTTCCTGTATCACAGTGGCCTCTTTAATCACTTTTTTTTTTCCGATCATAGGCATATGATTGCATTGGACACTGGCAGGTGGGCATAAATATATTGCTGTAAGTACCTACAACAAGATGGAGTTGCAGTTTCTGTCTCCTTGGAGTATAATTGTCTTTGGTTGATGTGCATGACTATGGCTTTCCAGTGTCAGTAATTCACCAGGCCATTCTTAAGTGCATCTGTTTACAAGGTTAGCTGTTCGATAGTTATTAAAGCGAACAGGTACATTACCCTATTCCCAGATTGCAAAGAGAGGTTCTTTTTGTCCTGGAAAATAGCACCATGTTCCTTATGCTTAACAAATAAGGAAATAATTCTACGCCAGTTTTCAGGGATCCATGTAATCAAACTGTTTAATAGCCAAGATGGCAAAGATATGAAGACTATTTTTTTAAAAAAAAACTATAGACAAGAATCTTGTTCAAATAGGATCTGGGAACAATACATGAAATTACTGTGGTCTTTAAGCAAGTTTAAAAACATATAGTGACTTGGGTTATAAATGTATAGTACAGTATACATATAGTATAGTGGCTAAGGGTGCAGTCCTATAAACACTTACCTAGGAGTAAGCTCCATTGGACACAGTGGGACCTACTTCCAAGTAAGTCTGCATAGGATTGCACAGTTACTGTAAGACCCTGAACTGTAAAATAGGACTTCCCTGATTCAAATCCCATATTTGCCATGGACTCACTGGATGGTCTTGGGCAAGCCAGTTCTCTCAACTTTAGCTATCCAGTTGCACTATGAGGATAATAACTACCTTACTGGGTTGTTGTAAGGGCTACAGCAAGATAATATATGTGAAGCATTTTGCACACTCCGAAAGCGCTATACAAATGCTAAGATTATTATGTTAACATGGGGAATGGAAAATGCGCAACTGACTTGTACTTCCTGTTCTTTGTAATTTCTGAAGTTTAGGTTTCATGTACCCATTGACTCAATGCACTGTACTATTCAATGTATTCCTTTATTTTTCCCTAACAAGAAATTGTCTTCTGGCTTCTTGGTTATACCACTGAAAGAGGAGAGATATTGGCTTTGGCCCTTCTTTGGTAGGGTTTTGGACAGTCATCCAATTTGCCCTTCAATATGTGGGTCATGGGGACTGCTGCAACACTTACTGAGATAAATGAAATGGACTACTATAGCAAAATAGCCACTTGCATGGAAAATCTACAACCCTTTCTTCTGCATGGCAGAATGACTTGTCAAAAGTTTGAACGCAAGCTTAAAGCTTATGAATGAACATTGTCGTCTTTTATGTAGAGGTGCTGTTTTATTCAAGGTAATGAAAAGCATTCAAATCAAATGTCTCCTACTGAGTGTGTTTATATCCAAGGATTAATGTAGTCTTTGCACTGGAGGGCCCACCTAGGGTCCTTATATTTGCTACATAGAATCCCATGGAGAACTCTTTTGTTTCTAATGGTTGTGGGGGCAGCTCAGCTTCATAGAACAGTGTTAAACTGCAGTGAACTGTAATGTACAATACTTGCAGCCTGATCCTAAACATATGTTTAGTTGCTGTGGTGCACGAAAAGGCATATGCAAATACAGCCATAGTTTCATCCCAAGCAACAACTCTATGTGAATATGCTGAGATTCTTTTGATAACCTTGTGGGGAATGTTTCTAATTTTTATATACAGTATAATGGAAAAGGGTTATGATCATGATTTATTATTTATCTTGCCCCTATTCACCTAACACACTGAATATAATGAGATGGTGGAACTGGGCTTCCGAGTGGCATTTTAGCCAGTACCTGCTACTGGGCATTAGTCCTATGAAATGTGCATGTGTACAGTAATTCATGTAAACCATTCCACAGCCATATGTTTATACTTGAAAAGGTGTTTTGGTACTTTTCTAGACCAGGGCCTGGTATAAATCATATTGTGCTTGTTCTAGACCGGGGTTCTCAACCCCTTCCCAGTCAAGTACCACCTCTGACGCAACTCTCCTGCTGTGTACCACCGGAAGTGACTGGTGATGACATCATTGCCAGTTACTTCCAGGTTTTCAGACTTTCAGAGGCCAGAAAATGAAGGTAGGAGGCTTTCGGAGGATTTGAGGACCCTTCTCAGCATTCCCGAGAGGCTCAGCCAAGGGCGAGAGGCTCAGCCAAAGGCAGGAGCCTCTTCTTGGGATTGAAAAGGCGCCACCAAAAGCGTCGTGTCGGAGTGGGGTTCCGGTGGTCTGAGTACCATCAAGAGTCGCCCAAAGTACCACTGGTGGTACTAGTACCACTGGTTGAGAACCCCTGTTCTAGTCCTTGCTCAATTCTTCATCGGTGTCAGTGAGAACAATTTCAATAGGATCTAGACAACGTGGATATGTTTAACGTACTTTTTCAATCAATACAAAATATTTGCCAGCTCGCAACATATTTTTCCAGTCTACTGATTTTATGTACCTGTATGCCAAATGTGAAAAATAATAAATAAAAATATGACTGCTTTTAGTGATGGATCTGGCAAGCTGCTTACCTGGAATGGATTGTAATATGTTTCAAGCAGTGACTGACTTAAAGTTTGCTTCAAAGGACAACACTGCAAAGTTAACCAAAATGCCAGACCATAGATAAAACGTTATGATTCTCCCATTAACATGGCATTTTCCCTCCATCAAGTGTTGAAACTTCAGGCATTCTGTTTCCTTCCTTTTCCATTTTCTTAATTTATTTTGTATTGTTTAGAGGCTGTGTGTTATGAGGCAGGATTAAAATCACACAGATGGCACTCACCCTCGGTAAATACTTGACATAAGCAAAATCTTGCTAGTGTGTTGCAGTGTTAGGCTGACCATGAACTAGAAACAGAACGATCTGGTGAAACAGTCTTGCTCTGAAACAAGTGAAATGGATTTTGGAGTGAATGTGCATAAGGAAGATAAGGGAGAGAAACAAGTCATTAACTGGCAAGTTAAAAGTTTTAGGAGAGGAAAAACAAGACCACTCTTCCTGTAAGAGTGGCTTTGCTTCATTAGTCTGTAATTTTAGTCTGTATTTTTTAAATCATTTTAATGTTTTATTATGTTTTAAACTTTGTAAGCTGCCTTGATTGCCCTTACCAGGAGAAAGGCGGAATATAAATTATATATATAAATAAATAAAATTGCTGCAGACAGAGTTTGAGGAATAGTAACTGTTCTCTGGGTTTTTGTTATGCATATGTTCAGGGCTGGCCCAAGACCTCCTGATGCTTGAGGCAGCATGCCAGGTGCTTCCCCCTTATCTGATGACGTGCCAGCCTCTGCTCTTCCCATTCCCCATTGCATAGCATAGCATCTTCCCCTCCACATTTCCTCTCTGTCCTTGTCTTTCTTTTCCAGTACAGAGAGTGGAAGGAGGAGCAGCAGCAGTGGACAGAGATGGGTGTCTCCCACCAATCTGTTGCCTGAAGCATCTGCTTCAGTTTGTCTCATGGATGGGCCAGCCCTGCATATGTTACAGTGAATGTGTAACATTTGGTAGTTGATGTTTACATGTGAATGCTGACAATCCTTTATGACAGTGGTTCCCAAACTGGGAGGCGCAGCTCCCTGGGGAGCTGCAGAAACCAGTCTTGGGAGCCGCGGAGTGCCACGGAATCCTCTTGGGAAAACAGTGCAATGCCAATTGACAGGCATCAACATAATGTGTAATGGGGAGCTGTAGCCAGTGGTCAAGGGAGTCGCAGGTCGAAAAGGTTTGGGAAACACTGTCTTATGAGTTTCACAAATATGTATTAAACACACACTTTGTAATGCTCTGACATACTAGAACCCACGGATTCTGGCAGTAGGGCCCAGGGACCTCAGTCCTTGCATTGCCAGACCTGACTTGATTCTTCTACTCTGCATAATTAAGCTAACAGCATCAGCTGAACTGAGGAGGTTCCCTGTCTCTGGCATCAGTTTCTAACTCATTGCACAGTACAGGTTGAGGTGCTACAGACTGCATGGAAACACTGCAAGAACTTGCAAGACTACCAGCTTGCTTCCAAGTCTGCCTTCTGACCGCTAACCCGGATTAATTTTCAATCACTTTCGCATAGTTTAAAATGTAAGAATCAGAGTTCTTCTAAGTAAAACTCTTAAGAGAGGTTGAATAATATTGCTGCTATTTGGTATGCCTTAAATGTTTTGAAACTGCCCTGTGGCTAAATGATAAGGCCAGACCCACAAGGGATACAATTGATGGAATGGAAGCAGTTAAGACTGCTACTACCAGTTTTATTTAATTGCCTGGGTAACAACACAGATCGGAGAATTGACCGTTTTTGACAAGATCAAACTCAACATTCTTATCGTGCTTGATGGCCATTTCCCTTTCTGTTGCCCTGTAACTATATTTTCTCACAGAGTGGCTGAATTGCAGAGTTGCAGCAGTTTTACAAATGTCCAAACCATGTAATATTCAAAGGAATTCAAGAGCTAAACACACAGTTGCTGGATGGAATCCCCACCTGGACCATCCAAATCCTAATCAGGACAGCTCATCTGTGTGCTGCTGAAAGAACAATTTATGACTGAAATCAAGAGAAGTACACAAATAGTTATGCACTCAAGCCTCTTTGGTCTTCTTGAGCAGCAGCCTCCTATACCAAATGGCAAGCCACCTTTGAAACTGAGCAAAATTTCAGAAGCAGTTTATGGCATCCTACAGATGCGGGGAGGGATCTACAGTTCCAAGAACTGTCGGTCCTTATAGTATCATGATTTCATGAATGTTAGACTGATGTACTTTCTATGTTGAATATATCGTGCCGCTTGTGGCCCATAAACAACTTATTATAATGTATCAGTTCTGCATTTTGAAATAGTGACACATAGCCCAGTCCTACCTACCTTTCTGCCCAGCGATCCAGTGAGGCCAGTGCAGGCAACGCTGGATCCTGAGCAGAAAGTGGGAGCTGGGAGGTCACCTTGAGGGAAGGAAACTTTTGTTCCCTTACCCCCGGGTAAAGCCCCACAACGGGTCTCCTTGGATCTGCGCCAGTTATTTTGCTGGCACAAATCCAGGAGCCCTGTGTAAGGAAAAATGGCCTGGGAAGGGGGATAGGATTTGCCAGACAAAAATCAGAAGTGGGTTGCAATCACCATGAAGAGATGATCTGAAACTGACCCTACCAGTTTGAGAAACGCTGTCTTAGGCATTTATGCCCCCTAGGCAAACATCTCAGTTTGCCCACTACTGAGCCAAATGCTGGGTTTTTTTGGGGGGGGGGCTAAGGTCCTTTTAAAAAGTTTCAGAGGCAACGTCTGAGCTCTCCTACTTGTACATCACAGCTCCTGCTGCGTTGAAGAAGTGTTCAAGCCTTGTTTCTTCTCAACTTATACCCCTTGTCCCAAGACAGACAAAAGTAACGGTACAGATGCCTCTGCTGTAGTAAGGTTGTAGAAGTAGGTTTCAGTTCAATGAAACTGAATGGTAGTTTTCAGCAGGCTGCAGTATTGTTCTGGAATCTGATGGTGGTTATTTGAATAGTTAAATTAAATTGTATTGTTTTAGATCGTTGCTATATTGCATTTTAATTTGACTTAAATATCTTTTGTTACTCATACGCTGTTTTGAGTGCATGTGCATGCTTTAAAATAAAGAAATAGCATGATCAATACGGGCAGCCCAATATGGGAAGCCCGATCATAGATATAGGCTGGAGAAGCGAGCACTCCGCTGGCCTAAGGAGTTGCAAATGTGCCGTAAAGCATGTTTGCGGCTCCTTTCAAGTAAGCGGCGCCAGTGCAGAGGCTGGCGCCACTCTGCCATTGACCACGACACATGATGGCTAATGCAGGTGAGTGCTGCACCAGTTGGTGCAGGGGCATGGAGAGGGTGGGCAGTGGTGGCGAGGGATGGGGCCATTGGCCGGCCTGGGCTGGGAGTTGGCATGGATATCGGCACTGGGTCCCAGCCCAGGCCAGCCTTACATGGCCCGTGTCACACCAGGGGAAGGGGATGAACACCCCCTTCCCCCGAGGTGAGCCCAGGCCACATTGGCACGGCCTGCAATGGGCCTAGGATGCAGTGGATGACATGTTAGGCCGGCTGCTGCATCTTAGGCAGGATTGCGCCGTAAGTTGGATATTGGATGCATTGTATATTCTTGTATCTCTGTTTAGCCTTAGTCTTTATGTTTTATGAACTGAATATGAAAATGAATGGTTAAATAACTGCCATATCTTCTTTTTGTTCTAAAATTAAATCCAATTTTGTGCCATTCTCGTACTTTTCTGTTTTTCCCCCAAGACCTTTTCTTGTAATTAAAGTTGCATCTATTTATAGCAAAGACACGTCCAAAGTGAAAGCTGATGATTAGCCAACAGAATGAATGTATTTATGGCTTGCTTCTTCTTTTGAACCACTATCATCCTCCAGCTGTACAGTAATCCCAAGGAAGGACCCTTAAATAAATTAAATTCATGAGGAATTCTGAGTTTAAAAAGAAAAGAAAAAAAGAACCTTAGAGCTGGAAAGGGTCTTCAAGTCCATCTTTGGTTTATTTTTAAACCAAAAAAGTGTTTAGCCCTTAGGAACACTCTGACCACCTCTTAAATCCTCCTTTCATTTAACCACAAGAGCTACAGATGGCTTTAAAATGATTGAGGTAGTGAACATTTTTTGCAAGTCTCATAATTTCTGACATTTAAGAAACCCCTGCAGTCATGAGACTTCTGATATTATTTGAGCTGTAAGTGCTGTTCTTGCCCTACTTTCAGGGGCTATTTATTATTTCAGTGGGGAGAGAAACATGTAGAAAGGTCCAGGAATCATTTCATATACACACTCAGGATAAAAATGGTGAAAAAGTAGCCTATTTTAGGATGGTTCTTGATGCGATCAGCTTGTCTCTTTTTTTATACTACAAAGGAATTTGATAGATAGGAACTCAGTATAGTATGCTATTTAAACCAAACTGTAGAGTACCGGTAACTTGCTATTGAAATGGAAGTGCTACATCGGAAATGTAGGAAATTCTGTGCATACAGTATATGCCTCAAGAATAAGTGCGCTCTACAAAATCCAATCTACATTTTCTTAGCTGTCATTAGAGAAGTCTTAGAGAAGTAAGATTTCTTACCTCCCTCTGAAGCAAATTTGAGAGTGAGTTCTTGTATTAGACTGATGGCCTGGATGCTATTGCTGTGCTGCTCCCTCTCACATGCTTGGGGTAAAATGAAACGGCAAAAGCTTTTCCCCAGGAGGGTTTGAGAGAACACTGGCATTAGAGTCTACTTTGCAATTCTCATGCTCTTGGAACAGTGCAAAAAGGAATAGGCACAGCAGCAGCGGTGGGGCAGCCACGGGAAATGGACTTGAGTACTGTATTCAAAATGCATGTGTTCCTCTTCAGACACATTAAGATCATAACAAGACTGTCCATGTGAACAAGGAAATCTTATGAAATGTAAAAACATTTTAAATGTGACATTTTTCCCCCCTGTATAAATACCAAAACAGTGCAAAGAAGCACTTGCAGGCACAGTGGGATGCAAGAACAGCAAAAGCACCATTCTTGTTTTTCATTACAGGAAACCAGTACTCTGTCTGGGAAGCTTGAGAGATAGGTGCATGCATCTTGAGACCAAGACTTCCTCAGAGGATGAGAGCTTACAAGTACATCCTTAATTAAGCAGGGAGGCAGCTGCCAACGCAATACACATGTGAGTAAAAGAATGCTTGTGCCATCCATACTGAAGACCTAATGATACCATTTGACCTGCAAGCTTTTCAAACTATTTTCTGAAGACATTTATGCTGCATTACTACTTAGCCCATCTAATAGGAAATAAGAGAATATTTTGGAATATTTTAACCACTCTGTCTCAGCGTGTATACCGTATTTAAGAACATAAGAACATAAGAAGAGCCCTGCTGGATCAGGCCAAAAGCCCATCTAGTCCAGCTTCCTGTGTCACACAGTGGCCCCACCAGATGCCTCAGGGAGCACACGAGACAACAAGATACCTGTGTCCAGTCGCCACTCCCTTGCACCTGGCACAGAGAAAACCCACAAAAAAAAAACAAAAAAAAAAACCAGGAGGTTGCTTATGGCTTGTAACCTGTGATGGTCTTTTCCTCCATGAATTTGTCCAAACCCCTTTTAAAGGCATCTAGGCTAGGTGCCATCACCACAACCTGTGGCAAGGAGTTCCACAGATGAATCACACGCTGGGTAAAGAAATATTTTCTTTTGTCTGTTCTAACTCTCCCTCCACTCAATTTTAGTGCATGTCCCCTGGTTCTGGTGTTGTGCGAGAGGGAGAAGAATTTCCCTCTATCCACTCTCTCCATCCCATGCATAATTTTATAAGTCTCAATCATGTCCCCCCTCAGGCGCCTTTTTTCTAGGCTGAAAAGCCCCAGACGCTGTAGCCTTTCCTCGTAAGGGAGGTGCTCCAGCCCACAAATCATTCTGGTCGCTCTTTTCTGCACCTTTTCCAATTCAACTATATCCTTTTTGAGGTATGGTGACCAGAACTGGACACAATACTCCAGATGTGGCCTTACCATCGATTTGTACAAAGGCATAATGATATTGGCCGTTTTATTCTCAATCCCCTTTTTAATGATCCCGAGCATGGAATTGGCCTTCTTCACAGCCGCCGCACACTGGGTCGACACTTTCATCGACCTGTCCACCAGCACCCCAAGATCTCTCTCTTCATCCGTCACAGACAACTCAGAACCCATTAGCGTATATGTGAAATTTTGGTTTCTTGCCCCAATGTGCATCACTTTGCACTTACTTACATTGAAGCGCATCTGCCATTTTGCTGCCCATTCTCCCAGTTTGGAGAGATCCTTCTGGAGCTCTTCACAATCCCTGCTGGTCTTTACCACCCGGAAAAGTTTAGTGTCATCCGCAAACTTGGCCACCTCACTGCCTATCCCCAACTCCAGGTCATTTATGAATAAGTTGAAAAGCACCGGTCCCAAGACCGATCCTTGGGGTACACCGCTTTTCACCTCTCGCCATTGTGAAAATTGCCCATTGACTCCCACTCGCTGTTTCCTGGTCTTCAACCAGTTCCTAAGCCACAAGAGGATTTTACGCACTATAAGACGCACTTTCCCTCCCAAAAAAACATAGGGGAAAAAAGCGTGCGTCCTATGGTGCGAAGCCTTAAAAAAGCAGGAAAAAAATACTTACCGGGGCTTCGGGGAGGCCTGCGCGAGCTTCTGCAGGCCTCCCCGATCTTCAGTTCGGCCGAAAACGGCTATTTTCGGCCATTTCCGGTTTTCGTGAAAACCGGAAATGGCCGAAAATCGCTGTTTTTGTCTGAACTGAAGATCGGGGAGGCCTGCAGAGGCTCGCACAGGCCTCCCCAAAGCCCCCACAGGCCTCCCCGAAGCGCCCCCAAGCTCAGGTAAGTGAAAAACTTTTTTTCTCTATTTTATGCTCCATAGGATGCATGCGTCCTATGGACCGATCCGTCCTATGGAGCGTAAAATACGGTACTTTATTGTCAGTCAAAGTGGCATGAAGAATTATATAAGACTTTTAAGAACACTACTTTTAAATACTGTACTTATCCTGCTTTAGCTTATAGTGAAATGGACCAGGTGATGTACAGGGAATCTGTGTGGGTCACTGATATTTATATTAGGAAACTGCAAACACACAATCTCTGTCATATGGAGCACTTCATGTATGCAAACTGATTTCATAGGGTCCTGTATTTTATTAACCATAAAAGGCCTTGTGGGGTGTATTTCTGAAACTCACAGCACAATCCTATCCAGCTCCTTCACTGGTGCAGCAGTGGTGGAGGGAGAATGGGAGACTTTGGGAGGGAAGGGGGATTTAAATCCCCTTTCCCTTCCAAAGCCTCCTGTTCTGCCCTTCACCACTGCTGCACCAGTAGGGGAGCTGGGTAGGATTGCGCTGTCAAGCTGCAGAGCCATTTTAAGGATATAACATGCTATGTTTGCAGCCAAAAAAATAGCAAATATTGTAGTTCTTAAAAATGCTAGAATTTGCTATCTGAATATGAGTCTCGTTTCTTGTAAACATGAAGGAATGGTGTTGATGTGTCCACAGTATTACATTTTTGTTTTATAATTCCTCTCTTTTTGTTGGTCTCTGAGCCTGTTCAGATGTTACATGGAACTATGATTTAATTCTAGTTCTGTATAATGTCAGCCAGTCTCAGTTGAATGAGGAGAGGAATGATTATACTTTTGAACCTGGATTGTTATAATAAACCAGGATTTGCTGTGGAACAAGTCAGAATTGAAAGTAGAATCATTCATCCCCTCAAATGTAAAATGAAGAGGGAAACTGTGCATGCCTGAATTGGGAATATGACAACACGCCCAACCAATATGTATTTGGGTGAATTGGTTTATTTTTAATATTCTAGAATCTAGATCAGTGGTTCTCAAACTGGTGGGTTGTGACCCACCAGGAGAACCGGATGTTTCCCCTGCCCCCTTAAGGGATGGGGGAAGTATGTCGCCGCCTATCTCTGGGATCGCTGCTGCTGGCCCCACCCCCAGAAGCACTCTAAGTTCTCCCCGCCTTGAGAAATGCTGTTCTAGATTTTTTTAAATCATCGGTTTCAGGATCGATTCCTTACCACTGAGACCTGTGTCTCATCTCTTTTTGGAATGTCTTATTTCCACAGTTAGGGGGGAAAGATTCCATTGTAGGTTGTATTCTAAGATTAGTTAGTCATGACTAAGAAAGCTAGTCAGTCTAAGGAAGCTATTCAGTTAGTTGAAGGAAACATGGAGGTCATCTAGTCCAGTCCCCTCCTCACTGCAGGCCCCTGCCACAGCATCCCTGACAAGTGGCCTTCCAGGCTCTGCTTTTTCCCATCCTTGAACTGTTTTCTCCTGTTGAAGTTCTAGCCCTGGGGTAAGACTTAATTTTGCCCTGAGCCCATTAAAATTAACTTTTCGGAAGTCCAGGGTAGACAGCTGAGTACCCTTAGTTTTCCTTACCCTTAATACCAAGAATTCCAAGATGACATGGTCACATTTGCCCAAAGTCCCTGCCCTTCTCATTTCCTTCCTGTGTTGGTAATCAGTACATTCAGGATAGCCAACGTCCTTGTTCATTCCTCCAGCTTCTGCACGATAAAGTTGTCAGCAAAGCAAGTTGTCAAGAATTTATTGAACCTCCCATTCTTGACTGAGTCTTCTAACAGATGCAGGATAGTTGAAATCCTCCATTGCTGAAATCCTCCATTTCCACTGTGGCTTGCCTCTTCGAAACCTTGGCAATCTGTTTTAGGAAAGCATCATCTGTAACTTCCAGGGATGTAGAGCAAATCTCTGACTCCAAGTCTCAAGTCAAGTCCCAAGTCTCTGGGTCCAAGTCCCGAGTCTTTGGTTGCATGTTGCGAGTCCCTATCTATTTAATGGGGAAAATGGGTTTAAACCTGAATAAAATTTGACTTGTCGTAAAAGGCTCCAAGTCTCGAGTTGTCTTTTACAATCGCCAAGTCAAGTCCGAGTTGAGTCATTGACGCAACTTGAGTTCGCCTCGCGTCTGAGTCATTAGACTCAAGTCTACATCAAACTTCATGACTAAGTCCTAATGAAATCAATAAGACTAACTTCCTTAGTCATGACTAATTAAACTTAGGATACAACCCCATGAATATGAACTCTTACCAGTGGTAGCAAGTCACTTTGTAGCATTCAGGCTTATGGTGTCCAATCCAGGAGAAGGGAAGAAATTAACGTGTATTGTTAAAAAGATTTAGTGTTAATTTGAAAAATATAGTGTTAATTTTTAATTTTTTAATTGAAGCCTCTGGCTCCTGAAGTGTTTTGACTTAATTTCCATTGTTAGTGATGATTCTGCAAGAACAGACTTAATCAGCTGTAGCTTGGTATGTGAAAAAGTTATCCTTTTCTTTTAAATAAACATGAACTTTATAGTCCCTTTTTCAGAATGTCTGAAAAATCAAGGTAAAATGTTGATGAACAGTGTAAACCATGTCTACTCAGAAGTAAATCTTGTATGTAGATACAGTAAATCCTATGCATGTGTAGTGAGTTAAATGGGACACACCCAGGTACGTGTGTATAGGATTTGAGCCTAAGATAAGAAAGCTGCCTAGTATAATGACAAGAACTTTAGATCTAAATTAGAACAAAACCAAGTTTCGAAGTTGTAAATAGCTCCTTAAAGGATGAAATATTAACTGCTACAGAGCTTTGCTGGGAGCTATCATAATTAATAAACACCCATGTTAAATACAGTGTAATCCTTACAGGAGTTATTGTATGCAGTAATTAACTTGATTACAGGAGACAGAAGGAAAAAAATGTCTCAGACTAATCAAAGCACCCTCTGTAACTCATAGGCCTTAATAAGAATTATTTTCCCTCTTACATACTGCAGGTGCTTTGTTATGAGTTTTGAGAATAGCTAAATTCTCATCTTTAAGGATTGATTAATATTTAGGGTTTTTAACCTCATAGAAAGCACTTATCAGCTTTTTAATTTTTGGATAGTTTTCTTATTTGATTAGTGATATACTAATCATTAAACTGAATTAAACATACCTGTGCTCATAATTAAACTCACAGGCCATTTCAGAAGAGAAAGTACGGATGGATTACAGCTGTGGAGCACAAAAGGCATTGTGTTTGTTTTTGGGTTCATTTGGGTGGGTGGTGGAGCTGTGTGCATCTGATGCAGAGAAGTTATATAGAAGGGTCTGCAATCCTAAGCACACTTACCTGGGAAATTTACTTTGAATCAACATGTATAGGCTCATGTTGTTAGTAATGTAACAGCATGGTACAGTTAATGTTACTTGTGGCGGAATCCTGTTTAGTGTTAAGACAGGTGGAGCACTGCTTCGCCAGTCTAGGGTGATGCAAACATGCCGTAAAAAATGTGCCACCCAGAAAGTAGGCAGGCTGGCTCCGCAATACTTGCCCCAGTTAACGTGGAGCACCCGCTGGGGAAGGTAAGCTCCCCCACCCCTCCGGGAAAGCATTCTGGAGGCGTCTTGGGGCATGCAGTGGGCGTATCCAGCTCGGGAGTGGGTGGGACCAGCAGAGAAAGTACAGAGAGAGAGAGAGAGAGAGAGAGAGAGAGAGAGAGAGAGCCCTATCTGTTTCCATACCATGCATGTCTAAGGTTATTTTAAAGCATGTAATATGATCACTGTCATCTGATTACAGAATCTTACAGCACATTTATGCATGTCTACTCAGAAGTCAGTACCGTTGAATCATGTAAATATATAGGATTGCAGCCGTACGGCACAATCCTGTGTAAGTTTGGAGTGGAGCTGCTGTTCCTGCACCACTCCAGGGTGTCATAGAAGGTAACACTTTTTAGAACTGTTAAAAAGAAAGAACTTCACCATCCACGGATTCGCGGATGGCAAGACTGTGAGTGGCGGGGGACCACTGTATTAGTTTTATTAGCTTAATCAATTCAGTTTTTAGTTTTTGAAGCCTGATCAATTAATTAACTTTGCGTTTGCATATGAGTAAAAACAGGTTTTGACTCCTTTGTTTTTAAACGGTGCATATGTGTGTTATAACAGAAATCTATGTACTGGTGTTACCTTCCGTGTGTGAAAAAAAGGCACAATTCCTCTTTTAAGTTGGTGATTGCTATCTGTAGTTTTTACAAGTACTTCAATTAAAAATCAGTTTTTTGTTTCATTTTTTTTTTGCCTAATTAATCAGGGCACCTTTTAGTCAATCAAAATTTTTATAATTGAAATAATCACACTGTACCATCCTGTGCACATTTATCTAGGAAGAAACCCCACTGAACATAGTACGATTTACTTCTGAGTACACTTTCAAAAGATTGCACTGTGATAGTTGCAGCAGTAAGTATAAATAAAGCTTATATAATAACGATCATTTAAAACAACATACTAAATGACAATACAAAGGTAAACATTCACTCTGTCTTTTTTCTATGCAACTAGGATGAAAATAACTGAAGACACTTTCACATTAGAGAGAACTCATTTTCCTTCTCCAAATAGTAAGGTAGAGATATAAATTTACTTTGAAACCATGATAATGGCAATCCAAGGGATGTTGACATCAGCCTGGTGGTTCTTGCTGTTGCTGAAATAGCAACAGTTGCTATTTAATTCTAATGCAATAAGATAGCCTGTGGCTAAATAATACATTTCTGTTAGCAATTATTTAGCACAATCCTGAACTGCAAATAAATTTACATAATAATTTGTCTCTTCTAGAGTATACTTACAGAGAGTGTAATTGAAGGAGAGAGAAATAAAATGGCTCCAAATGGATGGAATGTTTGCATTACTTGAACATTAGCATACCCAAATCCTTTATATAAATATATACAAGCTGCAGTTTTTAAGTACTAAGCAGGCATGCATAATATTTACAGTGCAATCCTGTCTACAATTACACCAGCAGAGCAATCGTTCCATTGGTCTAAGACAGAGGTTCCCAAACTCCTGCGAAGAGCCTCCGCTGCCCTAAGTGGCAGCGGGGCCTTCCCAGGAGTAGCGACAATGCATCCAGGATCGCACTGCCGCAGACTTAAAGTGGCCGCTTTACCTTCCTGGTGGCTTTGGAGGTCCACCGGGGTGTGTGGGAGCCTGCAGATGCCTCTGCAGGCCTCCCCAAGTGTCAGAGCGGCCCTCTGACGTGATTGCAACCCACTTCTGGTTTCGTCGTAAATTTTCGTTGGAGGGCTGCTCCGACGCTTGGTGAAAGCTGCCGCCGGGAAAAACGTGCCTGCAAAATGCCTGCTTTTTTTTAACCTCAATGGGGCTTTGGGGGAGGGTGCGAGGAGGCCTGCGTGATGCTCCGCAGGCCTCCCCAATGTTTAGATTGCTGAAAAACGGTGATTTAAGTGGCCTAAAAATGCAATTTTTTTGGCGATCTAAACATCGGGGAGGCCTCTGGAGGGGGTTGCACAGGCCTCCCTGCACCCCCCTGAAGTCCTGGTGCATAAGAAATGCCATTTTTGGATGCTTTTTTCCTGGCATTGGCAGCGGTGATCCCGAGGATCGCCGTCGCCCCCTCCCCTGAAAACACTAAGTTTTCCCCACCTCACGTAGAAACGCTGGTATACTGTATTTCCCTCTTCCTACTGCTGCGGCGGTCACTATCACTTTAAGAACTCTAACTGCCACTTCGCACTTTCCACTTAAACTCTGTCTTCTCCCTGCAGCAAGACCTCGGTGTGTGGTTTCTGCATGCCATTTTTTTTTCCTGATGAAGCTCATCACAGAATGAGCAAAACTTTGGAAACAAATGCTATTTTTGGACCATGGCCATTAAGCCTGAAAAATTTAAATTGTTATATACCGTATTGGTCTGAGTATAAGACTCACTTTTTTCTCTGGAAGGAGGAAAGGGTCATTCAAACTCATGGGTTATGCCCCTCCTCCTTCATGAGTCAGGGCTGGTCAGCAGACTTGTACTCCTCCCCGAGGGGGCATCCACTTCCCCAGTCTAGCTCTGACTCTCTAAAGAGCAGCTGGTCTTTTCGCAGGCTCCTAAGCTCAGCGTTTTTTCTCTGCAAAGCAAGCTTCAATTTTCATCTCTTCTGCATCTCCACCCTACCCCCTCTCCCACCTACTGACCTACCACCTGAGGGCAGAGCGTTTGGGAGGATTGCGGCTCAGCCGTGGAGCGGCAGCCAGCGGCGGCCTAGCGGCTGCGCGGCATAACACCTGGGACAACGCGAGGAGTCTCTGCAGTCCAACGTGGTAACATCGCTCCTCTCTATCGTTCCGGCCCCGCTTGGCCTACCGTCCCTGGGGGGTAATTTAATCGGCCTTCTCCCAGCACGCGCTACGCTTCTGTGGGGCGTGCCTCCGAGCTCCCTCTCAGCCGAATCACCGGCGATCGCGTGCCTCTCAGGCAACGACACGGCGATCCTTCCCTGGGCCCAAGCAGAGGGATTAGCGCTCGTTCGCGCTTCGCTTCAGCCTTGAGTAAACTCTGCAACGTTTATTTTTCCCGCCGACACTACCGCTCGCAGGCGGGGGGGAAGCCCTCGTCTTTCTGCTGCTGGCCTCTGCGTTGTCGCTTATATTTCCCGCTCCGCGCTGCCGCTCTGCGAGTGGGGGGGGAGTTTTTGGCTTCTCGCTTGGCAACAGTTCCTTGGGATGGCATCCAAGGCGGGCTCCGATCGCGACAACGGAGGGGAGGGTCCCTCCACTGCTGCAGGATCCCTGGACCCTGCCACAGAGGCCAGGATCATGCAGCTTATTCAAGCCACTGTGGCCAGTGCTTTAAAAACCCCTGCGCCCACCATCCTCAGAAGCTTAAAAAGGATAAAACATTAGCGCACAAGCGCCATAGGTCTCATAGCACAACTGAATTCTCTGCCAGTAGAGCCTCCGAGGATTATGTCCCACCACCTCGCAAACTCCATAAGGATTATGTCCCACCACCTCGCAAACTCCATAAGAAATCCTCGCACAGGTCCCATAAGTCACGACATGCAAAGCAAGCTTCCCACAGGAAGAGATCCAGGAATACTCTTTCCCCAGCTACATCCTTGGAGTCCCCGGAGTCCCTTTCCCACAGTTCCGACAAAGAGGATGGGGAGCTCTCCGGTGAGGATGAGGAGGCTCAGCGGGAGCAGCAAGCCAGTAGGCTCTTCCCGGCAGAGCTCTTCACTAGGGTCCTGGGGAAGGCCACTCAGACACTTGATCTCCACCTTACTGACTCCACCCCGCAAGAGGCTCCAGCAACTAAGGTCTCCACTTCAAAATTACTACCACAAGGTCCCGTTAAACCGACTGTAGTGCCTTTCCCGGACGCTTTTAAAAGGATTGTGGATGCGGAATGGGCCACTCCCATTCACCCCAAACACTCCTCCAAATTAGTCAATAAATTTTATACCCTCCCGGATCACATGATGACAGCACTTAGACGCCCCAGTGGTGGCGCTATCCGCGGCGGCCGTCATCCCGTCCGAGGGAGAGGGCGGGCTGAAGGATGCCTGTGACAAACGGGTCGAGGCCTCCCTGAAATGCTCATTCGAGGCATCGGCACATACGCTCAGGGCTGCCACGGCAAATACCATCATGTCCCGGGCGGTTTTCTCTTGGGCAGAGGATCTTGCGGCCACCGACCCAAATTTATCCAGCCATGCCAAAAGTTGCTTAAAAAAGATTGCCTTGGCGTCAGCTTTCTCTGCGGACGCCTCCCTAGATTCCCTACAATTTAGCGCCAGAGCTATATTGTCTAACGTCGTGGCTAGGAGGAATATTTTGCTGCACCAGTAGGACTGTGACACCACTTCCCAGAACAGGCTAGTGGGCATCCCCTTTCAGGGCGATAAATTGTTTGGCCAAGCCATGGAACCCATGCTGGTCGAAAACAAGGACAAACAAAAGGTTTTACCATCAAGTAAAAAGGATGCGCCCAAACCAAAGTCTGCCTCTCAGCAGCCCTTTCGTGCCCCCTACCGTCCCCGGGACGGGGCTCGAAACAAGAGTAAATGGAACAAGGGTAGGGTCTTCCCAAAAGGTCGCCCGCAGGGAGGGTACACCACCAGCTCCTCCAAAACTCAGAAGGATCACAGGGGGACATGACGCCAGGCCAGGCGCCTGCTCCTTAAGTATCGGAGGGCGTCTCCAATACTTCTCCAAACAATGGGGAGAGGTATCCACGGACTCCTGGGTAATCAACACGATCTCTCGGGTATTCCCTGGAACTCATCAGGCGCCCCAGGGATCGGTTCTGGCGTGTCCCTTGCTCACGGGACCCGGAGAAACACCAACTCAAGCTACACGCGATTCAACACCTGCTCGACATTCGAGCCATAGAACCGGTTCCCAAACGACAACAGGGATCGGGATTTTATTCGGTGTTCTTCCTGGTCCCGAAGAGGGACGGGTCCTGGAGGGCGATCCTGGACCTGAAGTGACTAAATCGCTTCATGCGACGGAGGAAATTCAGGATGGAGACGTGGAGGTCCATTGCGGCGGCATTGAACCAGGGAGAGTTCATGGTCTCGTTGGACCTGTCGGAAGCCTACCTCCACGTCCCCATCCTGCCATCGCATCGCAGGTTCCTACGTTTTTGCTACGACAACCTCCATTATCAATACCGCGCCTTGCCCTTTGGCCTCTCCAGCGCACCGAGAGTCTTCTCCAAGCTCATAATCGCACCAGTAGCCTGGCTTCGTCTGCAGGGGGTCTCGTTGTACCCTTATCTGGACGACATTTTAATCAAGGCGCCATCCAGGGAACAGACAGTAAAAAATTTAGACCAGACACTGGAATGCCTTCGGGGTCTGGGGTTTGTAGTGAACATGGAAAAGAGCTCCCTGATTCCCTCCCGGACGCTGGTACACCTCGGTCTGCTGCTGGACACCGACTCCTTCAGGGTCTCGCTGTCGCCAGAACGGCAGGACAAGATTATCAAAGCGCTACACCTGGTGGGGAGGTCCAAGCGGGTGGACGTGATGTCCCTGGCGTCTCTCCAAGGCCTCATGTTGTCCTGCCAGGACATAGTGGATTGGTCTCGGGCACACATGAAACCCCTCCAAAGGTTCTTTCTACCTCACCAACATCTGATAGAGAGACAGCAACACTGTATGTTATCCCTTCTGCCTTCGGTGCGCCAGAGCCTGCGGTGGTGGTTGGGCAAGGGCTGACTGGCTCAGGGGACCAGCCTTGTTCAGCCAACAAGCACGGTGGTGACCACGGACGCCAGCCTCCTGGGGTGGGGGGCCGTCATGACCTCAGCCATGACACAGGGATCCTGGTCCGCAAGGGAATCCCATTACAGCATAAACGTGCTCGAACTCCGAGCCATCCGTCTGGCGCTGCAAAACTTCGGGGACCGGGTGTCGGGGTCCCACATTTTGATTCGAACGGACAACACTACCGCGAAGGCCTACGTCAACAGGCAGGGGGGGACGAGGTCTTCACGGTTAGCCAGGGAGGCCAGTCGTCTCGCGGACTGGGCGGAGATCAACTTAGCATCCCTGCGGGCGGAACATCTGGCCGGAGTGGACAACACTTCGGCCGACTGGCTCAGTCGCCGGGCACTCAGGGAGGCGGAATGGCAACTCAATCCGCAGGTGTTTCGCCAGGTGTCCAGACGTTTCCGGCACCCAAAGATAGACCTCTTCGCCACAGAGGACAACACCCAGGTCCCTCGGTTTTACTCGAGGGTCCCGGAACCAGGAGTGGAAGCAGTGGACGCCCTGCACGTCCAGTGGCTAGGCGGTCTCCTGTACGTTTCCCCCCCGATGGCACTTCTCCCGAAAGTCCTGCGGTGGGTGTACCAGATTCAGGTAGATGTAATCTTTATAGCCCCGAAATGGCCAAGGAGACCGTGGTTCCCCGATCTCATTAACCTATCAGTAGACGGTCCATGGGAACTTCCCGTCAGGCCAGACTTGCTCTGCCAGGGACCACTGCGGCACCCTCAGCCTCACATGTTTCGGCTGACTGCATGGAGGTTGAGAGGCAGACCTTGCGTTCCCATGGATATTCCAACAGGGTCCTAGATACACTCATGGCGTCGCGGAGGGCTTCCACCAACAAGTCATATGGTTCCATGTCGCGCACATTTGTGGAATGGTGCCAGGACCGGGATCTCGTGGCCACAAACCCCAAGGTCAAACACATCCTGGAGTTTCTTCAGGACGGGGTGGACAAGGGACTAAGCACAAACACTCTCCGCAGACAAGTAGCGGCCCTGAATACCACCCTGGGGGCGAGCAGAAGTCAAAAGGTCTCAACTCACCCCCACGTTAAACGGTTCCTGCGGGGGGTGGCGCTGACTAAACCCCCACCCATTCACAGAATACCAAATTGGGATCTTAACCGAGTCCTGGTGGCCCTCACCTCACGTCCTTTCGAGCCCATGGCTACGTCATCCCTGACTGAGCTGACCCTCAAAACCGTTTTCCTTGTCGCGGTTACCTCGGCCAGGAGAGTGTCTGAATTGGGTGCACTGTCAGTCAATTCGGGGCTCTGTGTTTTCCATAATGACAGGGTGGTCCTGCGGCCGGACCCTGCATTCATTCCAAAAGTAAATTCGGTTTTCCACCAGTCACAGGAAATTGTCTTGCCGTCCTTCTGCCAGAACCCTTCCACGGCAAAAGAACGACAGTGGCATACCCTAGATGTTCGCTGCGCCCTCCGGTTCTACATGGATCGGACTAAAGACTTCCGTGCCTCTGAATCTCTTTTTGTTAATTTTCGGGGACACCAGAAAGGACTGAGGGCATCCTCAGCAGCCATCTCCCGGTGGCTGCGGGAGGCCATTGTTCTGGCCTACCGTTCCTCCGGTTCGGAACCACCGGAGGGTATCACGGCACATTCAGTGCGGGGCGCGGCAGCCTCCGCAGTGTTCGACGGGGCCGACTCTCTCGCGGACATCTGCAGGGCGGCGACGTGGGCTTCTCCGCACACATTTACCAGGCATTATCAGGTGGACTTGGCGGGGTCTGCAGGGACACGTTTCGGTAGACGGGTGCTGCAGAGGGTAGTGGCTTGACTCCCGAGCCGCTGTCCTTTGCCCACCCTATCTGGTACTGCTCTGATACGTCCCATGAGTTTGAATGACCCTTTCCTCCTTCCAGAGAAAAACGGAATTCCTACCTGGGAATGTCCTATTCTGGGAAGAGGAAAGGGTCATTCAGCCCACCTCTGTTATGCGTGGGCGGCTCGGGGGCCTATCAGTTTTTTCCTGTAGGATTCACCTTGTTCTGTGGAGGTTCCGATCGTTTTCCCTCTGGGAATTCGGGACAGGGGGGGCGTTCCTTTCCGTTGGGGTGTTTCCCCCCCCTTGTTTTCTGTTTCTCTCTCCTCCCTGTTTTTCTTCTGCTACGCACATGTTCGTCGGCAGTTTCGTTGGTGTTGGTGGAGGAGGACACCTTCTCTCGGCTCTTCAGTTCCAGACTGGGGAAGTGGATGCCCCCTCGGGGAGGAGTACAAGTCTGCTGACCAGCCCTGACTCGTGAAGGAGGAGGGGCATAACCCATGAGTTTGAATGACCCTTTCCTCTTCCCAGAATAGGACATTCCAAGGTAGGAATTCCGTTTTTCTCCTAATTTAAGTTTTTAAACTAGGGGTGTGTCTTATAATCAGGCTGTTGCAATTTAGTGCCAGTGATTTAATTATTTTTTTTAATAGCACCAAACTTTAAGGGTGCGTCTTATAATCAGGTGCGTCTTATACTCGGGACAATACGGTATATGTTGGCCAAATATAAATTCTATTATAACTACACGGTATTCTGTAAACTCCAGGTGTGTCCCATGGGTTCCTGGGTGTCCTTTGCACTGTGTAGAATCTGTTCTACTTTCCTCGTTGGTAGAAACATTGGTCTTAAATTAGTGTGCTCTAATACTTTCCCAATTCTGTCCGTGATGCCTTTAACATAGGGCATCATCACACTGATCTTATTATCCAATTGTTCTTCCTGTGTGGTATCACCCTTATGATGCCTGGATTCCCTGTTGATTTCTGCTTTAGAATATCCATTCATCTGCAGTGCCCTAAAGACATGATCCTTCTCAGCTTGTAGAAATTGCAGTTCAGAGATGCGCTCTGCTCTTTTTTTTTAATCAGGGTGTTCATAAGTCCCCTTTTCTGCCGTAGGTGGTGGTTTGATGTTTTCTGCAAAGTACCACTGGTGGTATGTGTACCACCAGTTGAGAACCCCTTTTCTAAACCATACCGCACAATGGCTCTCAAGGAATGAGAAGAGAATTTGTATGCAGTCTGAAATAGCATTTGTTACATGTATTTTTATTATTATTGTCATTTATTTATTACACTTTTATCCCACCCTATCCTGTGTGCTCATGATGGCTGACGCATGTAGTGAATACATGACACAGCAGACAGATCAGGAATATTTATATCAGTAAATGGTTACTTTTGCTGAATTCTTAAATATAAATGTCATGCTGAACTTGGAATGGAAAAAATAGAAATGTAATCTATTTATGTTACACATGTTCTAAAAACTTGCACGTACCTCTTCGTGTAGTTTCTAGATGACTTTTAAAGCTACTTAAATAGGCGTAGTCTGAGCCTGCTTATTAACTATCTCTATTTATATAGTGTCATCATGTATAATACAGATTTGAGAGGCTGGATGCTCAGATTTCAACTTTAATCTAGCCATTCAAATAACTGCAATTAATGTATCAAAATTTGCTATTTAAATACTTATAATTGCATCCAGGTGCATTCAAGTGCCCTTATTCTTCTTGTGGGGCAAGGAAAGATCAGTGGATGAACTTCCTCTCTATCAACATTCATATGATTTTCTAATGGTTCTCTGATGCCTTGCCTTTATTAGTTGCAAACATTCACATTCAAAAAGCCCAATTCTATCTGGACACCATGCCGATGTCCATCATATTCTAAGTCTGGCTAGCATAGGTGGAGAAGGAGGGGAGACAGTGAAGCCCAAGCCTCGGCCTGCTGGTGCAGCAAGCATGATGCTGCTTGGACGCCAGCACCAGCTGTGGCATCGGCGCCACGATGGCCTGGCAATATTAATTATTATTATTTATTACCTCTGGGGTTGTTTATTTTTGCAGTATCTCATAACTGTTTGCTGCACAACTCTTGCTTGTAACCTCACTGCTTGGTGGCTCCAACTACATGGGAAACCTTGTTAGCTTGTAGCATTTGTCTACTATGGGATGAGGTACAGTAATGCAATGCCTCTGCAACTAGTTGGAACTATTTGTTTTATGCCAAATAGTGCCCAGGCGTTCAAGTTCATCAAGACTGCCTTTTAAACGTGAGCTTATTTTGCTTTTCTTTTTAGAGATTTCAGAAGAACTGTGATGCACTCTTATCTAAGTCTCTGTAGACTGTCCAAAATGAAAACAGATTCGCTTCTATCTGTTTCTCCTGACACTGCTTGTTGTTTCATGTTGACGACTTATGCTTTCACACTTATATTCCAGATTAGTACACTAAGAGGAATTGTGAGACCTCTCCAAGTATTCAGTATCTTTGTGCTGTCAATTTGCAAGTGCCAGCACTAAGATGATGATGAGGTAAATAAGGTGGGTTCTTCAGTCAGTTTCTTGCTCTGTTGTTTTGTACAAATCTCCTCAGAGCTTTGGGCGTGAGGGGTATTGAACTCTAATATCTTCCAAGGTCAGGAACATATTTTAAGCATGTCAAACCATTGGAATGAAAGAAATGTGTTGGGGGGGGGGGCTAAGGGGAGAAAGAAGTACACATTTGGTAAACATATGCTTGTGATGATGAACAGCACAGTTATGTTCACCTTAAATACTCACCATCCCAGTTGAAGTGCATCAATTGAACTTTCCACTGAAAATTATCTTCCAAGTTCTCAAACTGATACAGACAGCAATGTTTATGTGCCACAGAAGGATACAGGACACCTGGGAAGAGTGAGTTTGTGCACTTGGGCATGTAATCAGAAGCATAACAAGCTCCTGGGCCGCTTGGGGTACAGGAGCTTGCTGTGCCCCGGAAGTGACGTCGCATGGCGTCACTTCCGGTTTAGGGCGCTATTGGCAGCCCTTGTGTTCACGAGTGGAACGTGAGGGCTGCTGATTGCCCGTCAGCACGATCATGCGGAGAATGGGCAGCTGCACCGAGACAGGAGGACTCGGAAGCCATTGCATTTGGAACGCAACAGCTGCCAATTGCCTGCTGCCTCCGTGTGCCTGCTCCTTCTCTGCACGATCGTGTGGAGAAGGGGCGGCGCAACAAGGCAGCAGGCAAATGGTGGAGCCTGAGGATTATGCCCCCCCTTGGCGCTGAGCCCAGAGCAGCTGCCCCTCAGTCTCCACCCTTGTTATGCCCCTGCATATAATGTCTCGAAAAGCAACTCTTTCTGGGAAAATAGATGGGAGAAAGGTTCCACAGGATGTTTTTCCTCCTGTCCCATTACTGAAGAAGTGGTGATGCTTTGTTCTTTCTGATATGTATTTTGGGAGGGTGACATCTGTATTCTTCTCATGCCAGCATTGGGTTAGTACCCCATTTCACAGATCTTCAGCTGTAGGACTGAACTAAACACACAAATACACATGAGCGCTGTGTTTGGGGAAAATGGCACAAGATAAGAGTCTGATAGGAAGAGGAATCTGTGTTGGTCAGTGACACTAGCTGTGTTAAAGGCATCAAATCATCTTACAGCTGTTCTCACATGTGTCATTTGGATCCAATTCTGACATGATCTGATCATGGAGGGCCCAAATCAAGCTGAGGTTTCTGGCACTAGAAGAGGGATTTTAACCCATTCCCCTTGCACCGTTTTCTTGTTTTAAATTGCCCCAACTGCTGTTTTTTCCTATGGGGAGGGACCATAGTTCATTTGTTGAGCACATACATTGCACACCGAGGTCCCAGGTTCAATTTCTGACATCTACAGTTAACAATGAATTTGCAGGTACTGTAAATAAGAAGAGAAGAAAATACCTATGTTGCAAATTAGAGATATCATAACTGAACCTTTGACCTCTACATGCAAAAAATATGCTGTACCACTGAGTTATGGCAAATAGGGCCCAGGGAAAAACATGGAGCATATGTGTGTGTGTTATTTAAATCAGGAAATTAACTCCTCTCCCTGCCATCATCAGGACCCTGATCTGATTTAGGACCCTCTAGAGCTGTTTTACATTTTTGAAAGTATGTGGCAGAGCTAATAACGGACCTCCCAGCAAAATGTCTAGTTTGGCCTTAAGAATGCCTGCTGGTCTGGAAAGCATCACTCATGAAAGCACCATGAGAAATAATTTTTCATTTGGCCTACAGATGTGGAAAAGACAAAAATTAATGTTAGCGGCATTGTTTGTTTCGCATAAGATGTGCTGAACCTTTTGAGGTTCTACTTTTTTTTAATACAACAAGTAGAATTGTTTCTATTTATAGAACTGGAGATAGAGCATCTTTTCACAATCTGTAAGGTCCAAACAGCAATTTTTCAGTGGAGTAGCTTTGGCATTGGACATTGGCATTAGACCTATGGGACCCATTAATGAGACGTGGAGTGAGTCATATGAATGCTTTATACCAGGGGTTTTCAACCACTTCCTGGCTGAGTACCACCTCCTGTGCCACTCTCCTGCTCCGTAACACCGGAAGTGACTGGCAATGACATCATTGCCAGTTACTTCTGGGTTTTCAGGTTTTTGGAGGCCAGAAAATGCAGGTAGGAGGCACTGGGTGGGTAGGAGGGCCCTTCTCAGCGTTCCCAAGAGGCTTGGCCAAAGGCAGGAGCCTCTTGGGAGTGAAAACATGCCACTGAAAGCGCTGCATCGGAGTGAAGTTCTGGCAATCCGAGTACCACCAGCAGTCGGCCGAAGTACCACTGGTGGTACTACTAGTACCACTGGTTATGCTACTAGTACCACTGGTTGTGAACCCCTGCTTTATACCAGTTTAGATAATTAGTTCATCCAGCCTCGTGCTCTCTACTCAGATTAGAAACAACTCTTCAAGGTCTCATGCAGACGTGTTTTGTTTTCCTGGGATCTCTTGTTAATGTGAGATGCCAGAAATTGAACCTTGTGTCTTCCCCCTCCCCCATGCAAACACACCTGTTTATCACTGTAAAAAAACCCATCAGAGTTAAATATAACAGTAATATATGCACTTGTGAATATATGCCACAAGCGCCTCCCAGATTCTCACTTCTGAGAGAGAACCCGGAAGTGACATCACTGCCCCAGGTGCTATGAAGGTAAGTTACGCCTCTGTTGGGAACGACTGCTATAGACTGTTGGTGATACTATGGGGTGATTTTAGCAGGGAGCTAGAGTTCATAAGTAGTATTTTGTCTAACAGACTAAGGGTACAATCCTATACACACCTGGGACTAAGTCCTATTTAATTACTTCAGAGTAGATATGTATAAGGCCAGCGGGTGGCGCAGTGGGTTAAACTGCTGAACCATGAGCTGTTGATCGAAAGGTCGGCAGTTTGTATCGGCGACGGGGTGAGCTCTCGTTGCTTGGCCAGCTCCTGCCAACCTGGCAGTTCCGAAGCATGTTAATGTGAGTAGATAAATAGGTACCGCTTGCGGGAAGGTAAACAGCGTTCCGTGTTCTAGCCGCATGCTACGCGCTGCGGCAAGGAGAGTCATGCCGGCCACATGACCACGGAGGCGTCTTCAGACAACGCTGGCTCTTCGGCTTTGAAATGGGGATGAGCACCACACCCTAGAGTCGGACACGACTGGACTTACCGGTAATTGTCAGGGGTCACCTTTACCTTTACCTAGATATGTATAGGATTGCACTGTAACACTAGAAACAATGGGGCACCCAGGATTGCCTAGTTTGTGTATTTTGGGTTAGATGACCCTGATAGAGGCTCCTCAAATGTATCTGTTTTTTCCTGTATATTTTTTGTCTGTACCCGTGTATATGCGAACTGGGGATAACACTAGACTTCATACTTTGGATGAAGTGGACTCTAGTCCATGAAAAATTTCATCTCATAAATTGGTTCATCTTAAGTGCCAGAAGACTCTTGTTTTTACTGCAAGGGCAACAGATTGACACAGCTGCCTTGTGAAAGCTGAAAGGTAAACTACCGGACTTTAAGACCTGCTTCCCAAATAATATATAATCAATGTAACAATTGACTTGTGAAATGGTTGGAAATGATTAGAGCTTTTGTACAACTTTTTGCAGAATTTTTTTTTCCAATGTGTTGAAGTAGCAGTTGTCCTTGGGTGCACAACTATTTTCTCCTTTCAACCGTTTCAAGCCGTGCTGGCAGTCCTTCCCCCCCCCCCCAAGGACCATTGTACTTAAAGTGATTTTGCTTATAGTGCACATCTGTGATATTGCATTTGTGAACTTACCCCATGTAGCTAGAACTTGCCAAGAGTGCATTTTGGAAAATTGTTTGTCATTGCTGTGACTTTTTGTTTGTAAACCTGAGTCTGTTAAATGCAAAGAACTATATTAATGCAGCTTTACTGTTGAGAGTTATACTCGCATGTCAAGAAGTTCAAAGTGATTGTTCCCCTGGCAACCATACTGTGAACCCTTTCCTACACTTGATGACATATTTTTATTATTATGTCTGTGCAGAGACTTGTATATACTGAACACTGACAAGAAACTGTTTCCTCTCTTCGTACAATTCTGACATCAGGGTTGGGGGTTTGCTTCAGTGTGGATAAGGTTGTGCAGCTAAAGAATTATCCTGTATTAATGTTCTCTCCAAATTCAAAGCCATTTTACCCATCTGTATTTTAATTAATTTAATTAATGTATTTATCTTACATTAATAGTGGCACCAAGTCACTGGGGCTTAAGGCATTTTTCCAGCAAACTTGGCAGCTTGACTGTGCAACGCGTCTGTAATTGGCATTGAGCAGGAGTTTGAAAATGAAGTGGAGCAATGTTGTTTACCGTATCGTCTCTGTAGGGTTTAGAAATGTGGATGAGTCCATCTTATAGCAGTTGAAAGGAGCGGTGCCACATTACCTTTTTTCCAGCATCTTCACCACTTCCCTCCTCCTGAGTTTGTTTAAACTGACTAAAAAACAAAAGTCACTACTGGAAGCAACCTGTATATGGCGCCAGGGACTCCAGGCTGCATTTCTCAGTGGTTTGGACACATGCAGGAGGCTGGAAGTGGCTGGCAGGTCACCGACAACGCTGAAAAAAGAGGTAATGTATTGCATTTGGACTCCCTCTTCCACAGTTTTGCCATTCGTGTTAGTCAAATCCGTGGATAAAAAAACCGTGGATAAAAGGTCCAATATTTTGTCAGATGCAATTTGTTTTTTTGATTATTCTATAATACTCTTATTATTCTAATATGTGCAGCAGGAAGAGTGCTGAACAGCTGCCATTCAACTAATAAATGAGCCTAATAAAACTGTTGCAGAACGTTTTAAGTGGTAAGGATTTCAAATATTAAAAACTGTACTGTTGAGTTATCAGCCTCCAAAAGGGTTTTTTTTAAAAAAATCTCAAAACATTAAAAAAGTGCTTTTTAATCGAGGCTCAAATATCTCAGAAGTAACCAAATGGAATTTTAAAATAGCTGCAAAAATTCACCTTTGGGCAAACAGATGTAGCTGAAACTGCAGCCAAAAAGAATGCTTTTATTTATTTACTTTGAGAGAAGGAAGTTCCAAGTACTTGCAAAGAGTGACTTGCTTAAAAAGCTAGCCCTCATTACTGAAATGTAGGGTAGGGATACTGCTATTGTCACCAGACAGCTATAATTCAGGCTGCATTGTGTGCTTGAGAGTTGTGTGTGACAAGTAGCTGCCAGGTGCATTAGCATTTTCAGTTTAACGTGGATGTGTGGTCGTGCCTGCCTTTTAAGAAGTTCAGATTGAGCCTTGGCACTTAATCTAAATGCAGTAGCTACAGGAATTTTCCTGGAGCTAATTTAGAGTGATTATTATTTGATTAAAGTGATTCTTAACAAAAGCTTCAATCATGGATTAGTTTTCTGTGTAGCAGATCTTAGGGAGTTTATGATTTTGGTAGATACCACTGTTGAATACATTCTGCCTAAATAGAAGAGGCTGTGGCAGTATCTTATCAGGTTTAGTTTTTACAAATAATATTTGTAGCATTATTCTTTTGAAAATACTGTCTAGCACAGAACTACTGAATATAATGTTGAGTATAACCTACTGTCATTTATTAACTAAGATTGCTGTGAATATCCATTGGCAATGTACTGAGTAAGCTCATGAAATATAAATAGGCATTCTTCAATATGTGTCTGACACATCAAATCTTCCAGTAATATAACTCAATTGGACAATCTCCATATTGACCATAAATTGGAGACTGGATTGTGCAAAACACTTGGCTATTTTGAATTTGAACTTGTAGGAAAGAAACCAGCTTCAATCCCATATTTACAGGCCAACAACCCAATCCTATCTTGGGTTGGCTCAGAGTGTGTAGCGGTGCTGGCGCAGCCTCTGCTGCATGCTGTGTGGACTGGCCAGGGGCTAAGCAGTGATGAAGTGGCAGCTGCCTTGTCCCCAGTTGGCCTACTCAGATCTGTGCCAGCTCTTTGGCTGGCATAAATTGGAATAGGTCCCAGGGGGCATGTTGAGCCTGGGCCGGGGGAATAGGATATCAGCACTGCCACTGATATCTACCAGCAGACCACCCTAGACACACCCCTGATCCCTGCCCTGACCCTCCCCCAAAATGTCCCCTCCACCAACTTACCTGGTCTGGCAGGAGCTCTGGAGGTCATTGGGGCTCGCCCACGGCTGCCAGCTGATTGTGCTGTCAGCTTCGGCCCATGAGCTGTGTCTGTGGGATATTGATTTATGTCTTCAAATTCTTTGTCTTTTTAAAATATAATCTTACCAGACATAACTGAGTATCCAATGAGCAGCAGTCTTTGGAGTCCTGCAGCAGTGTTTTTGTTAGATGAAAGCTACCTCATGAAGTAAAGTCTCATATGCTGCTTATTGGTTTATATGAAGTTGTTCTGGTTTTAACTTCCTTGAATTTTGTCTTCTGTTCATTTTGTACCCAATTTGGAAGGGCGAAGAAGGCTGCAATTCTACACACACTAACATGGGAGAAAGTCCCATTAAAATAAATGGGACTTTAGTTTCTGAGTAGATTTGCATAGGATTGCACTATAAAAATACCTAGTTTTCTACTGTATTTTGAATTTCTTATTTTGTAGCTTCAGTATTAAGACACACTCTCTTCTTGCTCTGTATAAAATATATTTTCACTTCTCTCTCTCTCTCTCTCTCTCTCTCTCTCTCTCTCTCTCTCTCTCTCTCTCTCTCTCAAGACAGATAGGTAGATAATGTCTTCAAGCTGATGCTCTGCTTTGTCATTCATCTTACCAACTCTTTCTTTTCAAATATTCTATTTTTTCAGGTCTGTCAGGAGCATAGTACTGTATCAATATTACTCACCAAGATTGTAAAAATGATTTATGATGGTAGTGGCATAATAATAATATTATTTGTACTGTTTTCTGGCTTACGCAAAACAGAATTTTCTGTTTGCCCCCTCCTTTTATAGCATGTCAAAGAATTCATGGTATAGCAGCAATAACTCTGCGATTTCCTCACAGTTCTTAACATTAATCTCTAAAACATAGAAGACTCTCTCATTCAGATTGGAGATCCATGGACAATTCTTGAGCAAACTGATTTTTGCACACACTTCTTTCCTTTCATGTGTAGCTTCTGTTTCCTGTTTAATGTTTGCTATAGCTGGTTATGACACCTGAATTTGAAAACTGTGGTTTCCTGTTTAATGTTGTTGTTACTAATAAGAATACTTATATCCCGCTTTTTAACAAGAGTAGTTCACAAAGCGGTTTAGATAGTAAAATAAACCAATATATGGTTCCCTGTCATCAAAGGGCTCACAATCCTATCTCAAGCTGAAATTCCAGAAAAATACATACTGTTATCTTACATCTAGGAATTGCATGTGCAGGCTAGAACACTTTATTTTTTTCATTTTCTTCTATAACTTGTTTTATGTTTGCTGTATCCCATCCAGTTGTTTTCCCTATCTATAAACATTTGCCTTACTGGCCTTGCTCCGGCCTTCCCTGCTCGAAAGTAGACGCAAACGTGCCTAATGGCACTTATACCCGTTCCGCCGGCCGCAGTTTGCACAGGATTGCACTGTTATGAAGAAGCAGCTTCATAATTCAGATTTTTAACATGTACATTCAGAAGTTTTTGGTGCAGGCTTTACACAGGGCTGGAAAAGTACTGAATTTCTTGACATCCGAAACAAATGGTTGGGCACTTGGGCAACCATGTGTTTGGAGTTCCGCTAGCACTTATATGCTGTGGTTCCACTCTGGCACATTGGCTCATTCTCTATGTAATGATCAAGACCTCACAGTATTTTGAAAGGCTCAGCTTGCAAGAATCTGTACTGATCAGTCTCTCCCAGTACTAAGCTATGACTGGTCAGTTACACTTAATAATAATAATAATAATAATAATAATAATAATAATAATAATAAACAGCTTTTCCTCTTCCTCATGTCTCCTAATAGCACATGCTTTCACCACAGCTGGATTCATAAATTATAAAGAACCATTTAGCAGTGATAAAGGCATTGAAATGCACAAGGACTCAGCATGACAATTCCAACAAGAACTTAGGGTGAAAAACAGACTAGAAAAAAGTACCGATGAAAAAAAATCACCACTGAAAAGACTCAAGACATTTGGACCATAACAACCTATTTGTCAATAATGCAATAATCCACTTTTGTCCTTGCTATAAAAATGAGTTGTTGCATTATTCTAGAACTATGAGCACTACCAAGTTTGTGGCTTTGTGAACACTGTATATTTTTAGCATTTTTTGCTTTACAATAATCCTCCAGTTTGGCTTGTAATATCAACATTTGTATCTTGGAACTTTCTTCAGCATATTTATGCTACAAAGAATAGGAACATTAGCTGCTTTTGTTAGTAACAATGTTTTTTTTCTGCACATAAAGGCAGTTGTGGTCCTTTTTACTCTTTATTAATAGTGATAAAGTAGGAAAACCTACAAGAACTGAAGGGCAAACACACTTATAAGTGAGATATCATTGTGGAAAAGTGATGGCAACTGACTAAGGAATGATGGCAATATCTCAGCTGCCTGGAAATGTAGAAATTTGGATCTGGCATCTGGGAACTTTAGCATTTTACACACTCCTGTGAAGAGTTGAAAATGTGATGCCAAATCCCAAGTAGTTAGTGTTGATGAATTTGAAATGTTTTTTTCCCCTAGCAGCTATATGTAATAAGCAGATATAGACAGATGCATACACTATTAATTTTAAGTGTCTAGTAGCATTACCTTCATGTTTACTGAGAAAATAAATAGAAAGAGGACAAAAACTGAGAGTAAAAATTCTAGTGCTGCTTTTAAAAAATCTTAAGCAGCTAGGTTATGTGAGCCTATTGTAACCTGGAGCATTCTTGTTGCCTTGAGCATTCCTTAGATGGAATGAAACTCAGATGTCTGTAACTCAGGGACCCAGGGTATTGCAACACAGTGTTTGTGGGGCTTCACTTGAAGGCCATTTGGAAGCTGCAGTTTGTCATTATCGGCACTTAGTTCCGGATTCGGCAGCGCAGGAGGCCACAAAGGTTGTGCGTGGGAAGCCTGTGCGCTCGAGCTCTACCAGTCTGGCAGAGCTTGAGTGCATGGGCTTCCTGTGCGCAGAGAAGGGCCCTCCCATTCGTGCTACAACCTGGAAAAAAAGTGACTTGAGCTCTGCTGATCGGCAGAGCTCAAGACACTTTTTCCCAGGCTGTAGCATGGACAGGAGGACCCTCCTGTCATGTCGCAACCCAGGAAAAAGTAGCTCGAGCTCTGCTGATCCAGCAGAGCTTCAAGGCAGTGACAGACCGCATGAATTTCGGCGCGTCCTGGACGCCCGAGGAGCTTTGTCGAGCTGTGCTGAGGTGTCTGGTTACCACAATGGAAGCGAGCGGTCTCCCGATTTCCGGCACGATCGATAATATTCCTGGGCCATGTTAGAGGGGGCCGCACAGCGGAGCTACTGCAGCCACCAAGAGGGAGGGGAGTGGCTATCTGCCAATCGGGTGTAAACTTTAGTGTTAGCCAATCACCGTGGAGGTTTCTTCCAAGAAGGCGGGACAAAAGGAGGGACTACTTGTGGAAGACATTCCTACAGACAAGCTCAGAGCACGGAGGACGGTGGCCAGACTCTCGCGCTTGCTCGCCTCAGCGCTCGCTCGTTCGCCTTGGCATGCGGTCTGTCACGGCCTTGAGCACGCGGGCAGGAAGGGTCCTCCAGTTCATGCTGCAGCCTGGGATAAGAAGCACATATGGAAATGCCCGCTCTTAATTTCATTAATAAAATTGGGACCAGGGCTCTGAATGAACTGGGCTGAGAAGAAAATGCATTGAAGCAATAGGAAACAATGAGGAATGGAAAACGCCATGAGCAATGGAAAAACGCCAGGGTTAAGTTCTCCTCACCTGAATGCTCATATTTTATATCATTGAAACATCAATAAACTCCCATCTTGCTCTTTATATGTGAAGGGCAGACAGATAAAAGATAAACAAGATATTCACACCTGCCCTGTCACTAGCTTGGTCCTAGGTACATTTAATTTCTGATAACCTATTTCCAGGATATGCATTTATGATATGATTGGATTGTAAATGCTTACGAGAAATAGCAGCTCTTTTTAGATTTTCTCTGGCTTGTGTCCTGTTGATCCAGCTCATTTGTTATAATTTTATGATGATTGTACCACACTGTCTATTTTTTTATCAGAGGAAAAGAGGTGTACATATTGTAGAATTAATAAGAAGAAAAAGGTAGAAAATATGAATGTCTCTTCTATAGGCTCAGAAACTAGGTATAGGCCTGTTGGCGTTGGAAAAACCACAGATTGAATCTGTGTCAGATTTTGACGTGATAATTTATTGGGTCATGTACAATAAGACCCTGTGTGGATTTGTAATTGAAACTGAAATAAAATCAAATACGTAATAGTTTAATAATGAAAAGCTCCCACAGTTTATGCAGTTTATGCACATATGCCCTCCCTTTACCGCAGTTGCCTGCAGGCGTGTATGGCAGATGGATCATCCTCTGACCTAGTCTCCACCATTTCCACTGTCAACTAAACTCTTGTCATCAATATCAACTATCAGAACAAAACAATGGGAGCAGAAGGTTTCCCAAAGCAATACAATAATGCCCCCATTGTCATGTTTTGTAAGTAGCCAAAGGCCAAGAACTGGCTCTCTGTTTGTTTGCATGCTTATTTTATATTTATGTATTGTTCCTACTCTAGAAAATCAGATAGCTGTAATTGCACTGCTGCTCTGAGTATCGGAATGCCCTGTTTGCATTTTAAATAATCAATGGAACATCTGCTCCACCCCATCAGTGTTACTACTATTCTCTTCAGCAGGCGCCAGCTCTGCAGCATATGAAATTGCGTGACTGTGGAAAAACCTGTGACTGTGTACAGAAGACAGGTTTTTGGGGGTGAGTTTAATATTTTCCTTCTGGGAAAATATTAGGGTCATAGAATATCAGTTAGGGAAAGGAGTGGAGCTAGTGTTTGGGGAGAGAGCATGGGTCAGTGGTAGGCCAACCTTTCACCATTACGGCCTCTGCATTCTTAAGAGTTGGTGTAAAAGACAGAATCTTTGCAGCTGCAATTGCTAGTGCTGCTGCTAAAGCAGCTGCACCTGCTGAAATGTCCTCACCTGTGTAACTATTAAAGGTCCAGGAGCATTCAAGTTGAAAGGTTGGCCACCCCTGGTGTAGACAATACATAGCTAGATGGACCAGATCTGACTCGGTATATGGCAGCTACATTCTGGGGTTCTTCCACCATGTGATAAGATCCCGTTTCTGCAGTGAATCTCATATTCTTTACTGACCCTGAGAAAATTTTACTACATTGAGTGAACATAGCCATTTAGCCACAGATCTCCACCTAATGTACAATAATGAATGACTTGGCAGTATCATACAGTGAGCCTATACAGATGGGTACTTTACTACACATCTGTTATTATGGATGTATGCTAAAAGTCCTCACAACTTAATAGGCTCATACAGATGATCAAGCTTTAGTGACCTGAAAGGGGCTCACCACAGGGTGTTTGGGTTATTTCTATGGGCTCAGACAGCTTATTCAGTGGTTCCATAAAAGTCCTTTAGGGGTTGGCAGTGATAAGCTGGGATAGTGAGGAGTTGATCTGCAGTTGGGAGCCATGATAGGATTGCCCAAGAAAGGGGGAAGATGCAGCTTTGGGAGCTGAGCCATTTTCCACAAGGCAAGAACCCACACTGAAAGTGTAGTTAGGAACTGCTGCATTTCATATTTAGTGATCAATATAGTTGTGGTCCATTTACAATCCAAAATCCTTGCCTCAGGATTTTTAAGGCAAGAATAATTAGCTTTATTGGAATATGTAGGCAAAGGCATTTTTGTGTGTGCGTATGAGAGGCACCTTGGTCCTTAATCTACAATCCAGTAGTGCAGGTATACATCACAAATGAACATGGGTACACATGGTTTATCAATGTGGTTTCTCATATTGGCTTGCTCTTGGATTAGTTGCCAGATTCAGAAATGAGAAGTATGAGCTTGTTTTCAAAAATATCTGGCCTGAGAACTAAAGTTAATGCACAAAATGTATCACTGAATATTACAAATATGTAATCAATTGAATTTACTGTCTCTCTCCCTAAAAGAAAACCAGTTCCTTGGTAGAATACTTTGATATTACATTGCCCCTTCCTGACACACCCCATGGTAACTTCATCATATTGATAATTTCTACTTCAGGCACTGCATTTGTTTGCACAGTTCTTGCATTAGCTACCTTCATCTTAAATACTTTGGAAAACATATCCTGAAGTCAGCCAAGATCTTGCTAAGGGAGGAAGCAGAAAATAAAGAAGTTGCAGTGTGGTCATATTGTGCCTGGCGTATGCCTCCACAGCATCTCTGTTCGCTGCTTCCCCTGTAGCAATTGTGCTGTGCAAGCATAAATCTGTTATCAAATACTCCAGAATATTGAAAAATAAAATACTTGGCATTAGAGAGAAAGCTTTCATGGCTAGATATAATCTTGCAAGATATAGGGTACATGGTTATAGATGCCATGTACATATTCTATCAAAGCCAGAATAAGATTAAAAACCATTTTCAAACACTGAAACGCAGATTTTAAAAAACAAGTACAAAAAACTGCGACCAGGAAAAATATATTTAAAATCCAAAGCTGAAGATGGTACAAAAAACCCCGACGTTTCATCTTATTCCTAAGACATTTTCTAGGTAGTGACAGCTTGGCTGTTAGGATGACACTGAAAACCAACTGACAGAACGGAACTTTAAAGGAAAACAAAAAAATTGTGTAAAATCTGTAAAATCTGCGTTTCAGTGTTTGAAAATTGTTTTTAATCTTATTCTGGCTTTGATAGAATATGTACATGGCATCTATACCCATATACCCTATATCCTGCAAGAAAACACTTGACAATTTATCCCCTTTAAAAAATAGGTGAGTGGGAACAGAAAACGAAATGGTTCCTGATTTTACATTATTCATAATTATCCTTTTCTCCTTGAGAAAATACTTTTTGAAAGACCATATTCTGTAAAATGATAGCAACAAGGTTACTTTAGTAATATTTATACTTTTAAAAATTCAGTAGTAAGGAAATGATTTGTTTCTATGAGGATCTAGTTGACCGTGTAGTTCAGGTGCGGGGAACCTTTTCCCTTGCGAGGGCCGTTCTAAATATTAGAAATTTGCTTGAGGGCCGGCCGTCATTTTTTATTTATTTAATTAATTTTTGCCCCCGCCCCCCATCGGCCTCCGCGTCACCTCCGGCGTACCATGCCGATGAGGGCAAGAGCTTGCCCTCATCGGCGTGGTACGCATGTGCGAAATGGCCAACGGCCTGGTGAGAAGGGGTTGAGGCGGCGGCCGGGGAGGACATGCAAAGGCCCTCTCCCGGCCTCCGGAGGTGATGCGCGGACCCGGCGGAGCCTCCAGGGGCCGGTTGGGCGGCCTCCCGGCAATCTCTCCGGGGGCTGGATCGGATGGCCTCGGGGGCCTGATCCGGCCCTGGGGTCTGAGGTTCCTCACCGCTGGTGTAGTTGATCCAATTGAAGGATCTTGAGTAACAAGACAGGAATGATATCCTGGTCAGCCATACCTTATTTTATTTCTTTTTATTTTAAAACTTTTCTGTCCATCCTTTCATTTTATTCAGGTCAAATCAAAGCAGCTCACAGTAAGATAAAAACAAAACAACAATCAAGGTATAATCAAACATACAACAAATTAAACAGCAGCATGAAACAAAATAAAATACCACTTAAAATTCACAGCTAAATAACCTTAGCCACAACTGCCAAACATCACGGCTTGCTTTTTCTTTCAGAACTTCTCTTTAAGGTAAATTTTCCTTTTATTCGTATGCCCAATAATTCTTTGAAATGTTATTCTTTTTGCTATAGTTTGGGAAACTGAGGCAGTTCCTGGGCTTTTCCGAGTTAACCCAAAACAACAAAGAGTCCTGAGGCACCTAAAGAATAAAAAATATTTAAAGTTGACTGCTTATGCTGAATAAATTTTCTAGTTTTTGACATGCCATGGGACTCCTTGTTTTTGTTGGAAAAGAATAACAGTGCTACACAATCTGCAACAAAGTTAATCCAGTGAATTCTTGACTAAACTGATGGCGCAATCCAGTGTAAAATAGCAGCGGGGAGTGCGTGTTGGCACCCAGAGAGTAAGGGCCACCGGTGCAGAGGCCGGTGACCCTCTCTTCCCCGGTGGACCGTCCTCATGCCCACCGGGCAAATTATGTAGTGCACTGGCAGGGGAAGGGTGGACTGGGTGGTGAGGGAGGTGGCGAGATCCACCGATATCCAAAGCCCTCTCCAGGCCTGGTGCGGCCTTACACGGAGGCCTCAGATGTACGCCAGCTCCAGAGCTGGCATACATCCGAGTAGACCCATTGGGCCTGGGTTGCCTTACACCTGGGGAAGGGGACAATTGTCCCCTTCCCTCGAGGTGCACCCGGGCTGCCCTGAGGCAGCCTGGAACCTGGATAGGATATGGTGGCCGGCCGTCGTATCTTAGACAGTATTGGGCTGTGAGTTGAATATATTGTTGAACTTTCTGGCATATTGTTGAACCTGCTGGCAGGTCGTTATAGAATATTATCAGTTTGAACACTTTGTCAGTCCAAAGCCAAGCAAGGCAACAGTTTCCTAGGAACGGGGTTTTGAGCAAGCCCCTGGTAACTACCAGGATTTTAAATCAAGATAATCCTGAATTATTAATATACTAATGAAAATTATTGGAATTATTATTGTTCCTTTGCTTAGAAATTCAGTGATATTTTACTTTTTAAAAACTTCATTACACAAAAGAAAAATAGACCCCAACTTGCAGGCTGTTGCTACCTCTAATGGAATCTGAAAGTTAATTTTAGTGAATTAATGAAGGATGAATTACTGATGATCATCTATGTCTACATCAACTGTTTGTAATGGAAGCCTGCTTCTGCATGCAGATTGGTTGCAGAATTGGTTCAGATATCTTTTAGAGAGTTACTCTTTAACTCATTTCAATTTTGTCCACTGGAATAAAAAAATTCTCCAGTGGACAACATTGAAATGAATTACATATTTTATATGCAGTTCATTGTGTGTGTGTGTGTGTGTGTGTGTGTGTGTGTGTGTGTGTGTGTGTGTGTGTGTGTGGGGAGAGAGAGAGAGAGAGAGTATTACTCTGTTGGAAGAGAAGAAAGGTGCAGCAACCCTGTAGGAAAGGGGGCAATATAGCTAGTTAGGTAGCTGGGGGGATACCTATATTATTTGTTTTTTGTACTATGCATATTGCTATTTTCAGGTGGACGCCGTTCCACATCTCTTTCTCTCTCTCAAGATGCTCAGCTAGACAAACACTCTTGCTCTCTCACTCTCCTATCCAATTATGTAGTTCCTTCAATATTTTCTTTCTTTCTTTATAATCAGAAACCTGGCAGTGATCTTTTTAGCAGTGATCTTTTTAACAGAAGTCTCCCAAAACATGTGGTGTAAACCAGCTGTACCAATATGCTCCACCTTTCCAGTCCTAGAAAAGGAAGCTTAAGGTGGCGTACAAGTTAAAAACACAATGAATATTTAAATGTAACAATACGATCTACTAGGAAAAACATAAGACTTTGAGTTAAGATTTCTCACATTTTTTTATGGATCATAAGTTTGAAAGTTTAAATTGCAACCAAGGCACTTTTTTCTCAAGGAAGAAATGCACTGCAATGCAAAAAATGAGATCTTTAAATGGCCATAAGGTATCCTTAGGAAAGGGTCACTGCATGTGAGAGCCTGCAACCATAGAAATGTCACAGACTTGCTGAGGCAGCAACAGAACAGCAGTGTGAAATGTTTCGGTCAGTGAGGAATGATAAGCAAAGTAATCAATAATCAAGTGATTTGTGAAAAACTGTTGTTGATAGTGGATTTAGTTTGGCATCATTAAACAGGCACTATAGGAAAGACTGGGCAAATATTCTGGATGTGCACAAAGGTAAGATAGAGCTTCATTTCGTATAGCACTGAGAATATTGTACTGTTAGATTTATTCTATGTAGATGTATTCCAGAGTATTAGTCGTCATAATCAGTTGCAGAAAAAACAGTTTTGTGGAACCTGAAAAACTAACAAATATACATGCCCCCCCCCCGTATCCGCTGATTGAACATCTGCGGTTTCACTCATCTGCGGATGCCAAATCCCCACGTGGCCATTACAGTACCTTATTTAAGTTGCTGTCGCGAAGCAAGCTTTGACATGGGTCTTGTTTAAACCAAGCGCTATACGCAGCAGCCTGCTGCTTATAACACAGCTTGTGACTCAGTAGAGCCAGCAGCCTCAGTGCTAGAGAGGCTCCGACGTTAACAGGAAGTTCCTTAATTAAATAAGGTAATGGCCGTGGAGGTGCAGGGGAGTTCACGGAAGATAGTGTTCGCCCCCATCTTCAGGTTCCTGGTATCCATGCCCCCCCCCAGGAACTTGTCCCCTGCGTATACTGGGACCCTACTGTAATTGAAAAATAAACTTGCATTAACCAACGCTGAACTCAGGGTCACAAATGTTTATGCCACGATATAGTTGTTCGTCTTTAAAAAGTACTATATAATAAGACTTTTCATTTTGCTTTAAAATAAATGTCCATTTATTTTAAAATAAAAGCAGTGTTGGTGAACGATCAGTTTTCTATTTAGGGATCAGGAAATAATGATATACTGTATTAATTGGTATAACTTAAGCCTTAAAGGAAGGTTGCAGCTCTGAAGCTGAAATCTTTTGCAGCCTTGTTGTTGTTCAGTTGTTAAGTCGTGTCCGACCCTTCGTGATCCCATGAACCATATCCTGCCAGGCCTTCCTGTCCTCCACTATCTTCCTGAGTTCGCTCATTGTCATGTTTGTTGCATCGGTGATGCTGTCTAACCATCTCATCCTTTGCCTTCCCCTTCTCCTTTTGCCTTCAATCTTTCCCAGCATCAGGGTCTTCTCCAGAGAGTCCTCTCTTCGCATTAGGTGGCCAAAATATTTGAGTTTCAGCCTTAGTACCTGTCCTTCCAGGGAACAGTCAGGATTGATTTCATTTAGGATTGAATGATTTGATCTCCTAGCAGTCCAAGGGACTCTCAGGAGTCTTCTCCAGCACCACAGTTCGAAAGCATCTATTCTTCGGCGCTCAGCCTTCCTTATGGTCCAACTCTCGCAACCATACATTGCTACTGGGAACACCATCGCCCTGACTATGCGAACTTTAGTTGGCATGGTGATATCTCTGCTTTTTATTATGCTATCTAAATTTGCCATAGCTTTCCTTCCAAGGAGTAAGCGTCTTTTAATTTCATGGCTGCTGTCTCCGTCTGCAGTGATCTTGGAACCCAAAAAAGTAAAATCTGTTACTGCTTCCATTTCTGCCCCTTCTATTTGCCAGGAATTGATGGGACCAGATGCCATGATCTTAGTTTTATTAATTAAAAGCCAACTTTTGCACTCTCCTCTTTCACTCTCATCAAGCCATTATTAAAAGCCAACTTTTGCACTCTCCTCTTTCACTCTCATCAAGAGGCTCTTTATAAGAATAAATACTGTTTTAACTGAGTTGGATTTATTTCAATGCAAGTGTGCATAAGATCTTGCTGCAAAAGTCTTGTGTTAGTGTTTTGCACCAAAAGCACTGAAAAAGCATATTACAGATACTAATATAACTGTAAATAAGTGAGAAACATATGAGGTTCTTTGTTATGTAATACAATTTTATTTTTGTGTGCCAGTACTGCATTTCAACAAGCTTTGCAATAAGCATTCTGTAAAAACATCTTCCATAGTCATTTTAGTAGGAAAAATTATTAATCATTTCAATTTTACTTACCAAGGCTTCATTCCCACTCCCCTCTCTATATAAAGTAAAATGCACTCCTACAGTAGCTTTGGTGTTATCTCTATCTCCTATCATATGCAGTCTTATTCTGACTTCAAGATGGGGAAAATATTATGGCTAGCCAATATGCTTTAAAAATCTATCCCTAACAGTGACCCCTGAACTGCAAATTAGGCTCAGATTTTTGCAAAGTGAAAAGACAATTTCCCTTCCCTTCCTCTGATCATAATACTATTCTCTGTTCTCTGATTTTACAAGTCAGAAACTCCATCCCAAATCTGTCCAGATGTAGCTAGTGTGGAGTGGATGCAATTACATGTGCAAGTATGTCATTAGGCACACTGACGATTGCTTTGTAGTTAGTGATACAATTCAAAATGGACCACTGGACTGGAACATTGTGGGTAGCAAATGTTGAGTCTGTAGTTATAATGAGCCCTCTGGGAAATTAAGACTATTGAAACCTTCTGTTTCTATCTGGTAAATTACTGTAAACACTAGTTAAAACAACACTGAATCATAACTTGACAGACATAGTTTGAGCAGTGATAGACTGGTCTAGTCACTTACCAAACAGGATTATTTCAACATGCACATAGTGTAATAGGTGAAGAAGTCATTGACAATCAGAATCTTTGATGGGATAAGTTTTGTAGTACACAGAGTGTAAGTGGGACCCCTTGGGAGAGTCTGGAAGGGGGGTACTGAGGGGACGGTCGCCTTCCACGAAGCCTTCAAATGCCCCAGGCGGCTCCAGCCCGCCGAGCCTGGCGGGAGAGAGGGCTCCGTGTTCCAGCTGCATGCTACGCGCTGCGGCAAGGAGAGTCATGCCAGCCACATGACCATGGAGGCGTCTTCGGACAACGCTGGCTCTTCGACTTTGAAATGGGGATGAGCACCACACCCTAGAGTCAGACACGGCTGGACTTAATTGTCAGGGGTCACCTTTACCTTTACTTTACCTAAGAACCAAACTTTTGTCTTCTACCAGAGTCTTGTGGACTTGATGGTCCCTTAGCATCAGCCTAGTCAAAAACACAAAAGTCTCGTCAGGGTTACATAGCCTCTGAGTGTGCCCCCATGACCAGATAGATGTGTTCACATATGTGTTGGTTAACAATAAGGCCTTTTTCAATACTGAAGGTTAATTATGCCAACTTTCTGAGCCACGTCGTTCTTATGTGTGGTTCAGTCTTTAATAAGAATATTTAGGAGTCATTCGTTAGGAGCCAAGATGTAAAATCATAAGAACATAAGAAGAGCCCTGCTGGATCAGGCCAAAGGCCCATCTAGTCCAGCTTCCTGTATCACACATTGGCCCCACCAGATGCCTCAGGAGGCACACAAGACAACAAGATAACCTGTTTCCTGCTGTCACTCCCCTGCACCTGGCACACACAAAATGGTTTTTTCCCCTAGTGGGTTCATATAAATACCTTATTCTCAATTAGCTTTGATCATGCAGATTAATTCTAGGGAGAAGTTTCTGAATTCTCTCAAACATGATGCAATTTGTTTTTCCTTTCCACAGAGTTTGAGTTTAGTGAGGCATATTGGAAGAGTTTACTGAATCTGCCAGATGAGCCACAGGGGCTTGGAGGAGTTTGCACACTCAGCAGGGCTAGCATTAGCACTCCACAGAGGCTAAGCATAGAGTAAAGCTTCATTGCAACAGTAGCTTCAAGGCTTTTGTTCAAGTTATCTTCAACATTCTCCGGTGGGAGGAGGAAAGCAAGTTACCTCTTCAGAGAAGTAGAGAACAGTGTTAATTCCTTTGCTTCTGTTTCAAAGCACTTAAGGAAAATAATGAAAGCTTTTTCTGCTGCCTATTTGTTATAATTATTTTTACAGTTATTCTTTTAAGGCCTTGCTATATAAATTAGGGAGAGTACAATATTTTCACACGGAAACTTTATGTGGAGGAACAGATACTGGAAGTGTGTAAGAAGGGGAGCAGCGCAACCTAATTTTGACTAGGAATTGGGGAGTTCATTAACAGAAAATGGAAGACCTTACAGTAAACGTTTCCGAAAAAGAAATGGAGCTAAAATTAGTTGTGAATTTTAGGAATGGTTGTGCTGCAGTCCACCTTCTGTGTTGGAAGGGAAAATTAATAGTTTGATGGTGGTCAAAAACACAGTGGTACCCAGAAGATGGAAAAGCTAAGGGGCAAAGAACTAAGAGGCAAGGAGACTTAAGGTAGGGAATGAACTAAAAATTAGGAACTTGAAAAATAATGAGGCTTAAGGGAAATGGAAGACACTGCAGGAAAATAGAGCAAGAAGGATTTAATCAGAGAGTGGGTTCTGAAGAAATTTTGGGTTTGGGGAATATTTTCCTGAACAACAAATAGTCCCTGAAAATGCTGATCAGTTTGGGGGAGTTTTGAGAGGCTTACTGGTGTTTGGTGTTTGGCTTTCTCTTTCTTTAAATTCAAAGCTCCTCTCCTGCGAGGCGGAGGAGGGAAAGGGGGCTGGAGGCAGGGGCCCGGCAGCGGCGGCAGCAGCAATGGCCATCCCCGCCCCCTTTCAAAGCCGCCTTTACATGGCCCCCCTCTGCCATGGTACCTCAACTGCGGGGAGAGGGGAGCCCTCGCGATACAGGCAGTGAGCAATCACCTCTCTCTTTTCTACCGGCCAGCCAGCGGCTACTGCGTGCGCGTAAGGCACTACCCCCACCAGCCTGCTCAATGGGGTGCACACACTAGAATCACCCACGGCTCAGGAGAGGGCATGCGTGAGCACTCTCTTTCTCCATGAGAACGGAAAGGGTTGGGAAGAGCTTGCGGCGGTGCGGGGCACAAGAACAGTGGGGCGCAAGCACAGTGGAAAGGCGGTCGGAAAGGCGCTCAAGCTCCTGAGTACCTTTCCTTTTCTTGCTGATGCTGCCGTTGCCGAAGCTGCCTCACTCAGGGAGGGGGGTGTTGACCGAGGGCAGGTGCTTAGGAGTGAAGGGAAGCGATGGGCAGATTGATCCGGCAGCTTCCCCGAAGGGAGCTGCAGGGAGTGAAAGGCGAAAGTTGGCAACGGCAGGATTGCTGTGAGTGCTCGTATTGCAAGTCCTTGGTCGTGTATCAAGGCAAAATTTATTAAAACTTTTTGCTCGTCTTGCGAAACACTCGCAGACCGAGTTACTCGTAATCCAAGGTTCCACTGTATATTACCGTATTTCACACATTTATTTGAATAAACTCAGCCAACTGTTTGGCTGTAAGGGTATAGTTTTTTTTAAAGATTGCTTATACTTCTACTGAATTCATACTGAGAAGGATTTTGAATCCACAAAATAAGATTATCATCACTGAATACTGTGTAGGGATGTTATCAGCCTTTTTTTCTTCCTTCTGTTTTATAGACCTGTAATTCCCAAAACATATGTCTTAGGGCCCAATCTGATCCAACTTTCCAGCACTGATGCAGCTGTCCCAGTGGGTTCAACAGCCATGTAGACAATGTAAACAGAGAAATAAAGATATCTTAAAATCACTTTTGTAGTTTGAAAATCTCCATACAATATAATTGGGCTGTTTGTCTCAAAATATTTTATTTATTTTTCTCATTGATGTACTTCCTCCCAGAAGCTCAGGGTGGTGTACATGGCTCCTCCCTCTCCTTTTATTTTCAGAACAACTGACTGAGAGTTAGGCTGATAGTGATTGGATCAGGTCACCCAGTGAGTTCCATAGCTTAGCATGGACTTTCTGGGTATTTCTGGTCCACGTCCAACCCTCTGATAACTACACTACACTGGCTCTCAAATGAATAATGACCCTTCCATTTTCAGTTACCACTTATTAGGACAAACTCCAGTTGCCTTCAGTAGAGGTTTGCAATTGGGAAAATATATAGTCAGATGCTCTTAATTTATCTTGATGTTACAAATTACAGTAACTACAGTGTGCCTTCTTAGATTTTAAAAGGTGATGTTTATAAATGTATTGGTCTTAAGAAATTCCAAACCACCCAAAGTACTCCATTATGTTTACACACATTTGAAGAACAGATATGTACCACTAGCTAATTAAGTAGCATATGTTGTTGATTAGTGTTTAGCTCTTTTTAAATATAAAACTCAATTAAAGAAACAAGTGCTCTATATTTTAAGACTATGAGGCACCTGTTGAGATTCTTTCCAGCATAACGCAATTATAGAACCACAGAATGAACTATTTGGTTTAGCTAAAGGTTCTTTTCGTTATGCCTGGTGATTGCTGTGGTATAGAGAAGAATTTGTTACAAGACTGAAAATAGATCAAAAACTGTTATGACCAGCTATAATGTACAAAGAGTGAAGCATCTTCAGGATTATGGTAATAAAAACAAAAGCTCTTAATTTATCTTGATGTTACAAATTATAGTAACTACAGTGTGTCCTCTTAGTTTTTAAAAGGTGATGTTTATAATTCATCCTGAAATATTTTAATGATCTGCTATAATATATATATATATCTCCATGATATTTGAACTGGTTTGAAAGAAAAATTACTGTGATTTCCCTGTTATTAGGAATAGATTTTCACAAAATACTGTATTGGTCTGAGTATAAGACTCACTTTTTTCTCCTAATTTAAGTTTTTAAACTAGGGGTGCGTCTTATAATCAGGCTGTTGCAATTTAATGCCAGTGATTTAATTATTTTTTTTTAATAGCACCAAACTTTAAGGGTGCGTCTTATAATCAGGTGTGTCTTATACTCGGGACAATACGGTAGATGCCTAGTATTGCTCCTCTGCCATGGGTTAATGTATGTAAATGATGCGTATTGTAAAATAATTCATTATCTCATTCTGAGAGTTAGTAAATGACCCCAGCAAAAGTAGCCATGCACCTGTTATGATTTAAGTTAACCTTCTTAAAAACAAAATAAAGTATAATTTTTAAAAAATTATATGTGAACAATAATTTGTTTCCTAATATTATACTCATTTTTTTGCAATGTGAACAGCTTTGTGAAGATTTTTTAATAAAAAAATGATATTCTTGTCAGATGCCGTATCCTAGCCTCCTTCCCGAGCCTTGAGCCTCGACACGGGGCTGCTCAGTTTTACGCCAGCTAAAGAGCTTGTGGAGAACCGAGTAGCCTTATTGTGGCAGCTGAGGGTTTTCCCGGGGTAAGCAGGCAAATGCCCAACTTACTGTGAGTTGACCTCCAGGCAGGCCCTTCCCTGTTTAGAATTCAAAATGGGCTGAGCAGCCCACGCTGAACACTCTATGCCGGGGGAGGATAGGATTGGGCTGTCGGAGGGAGATGAGTGGTAAAGAGATAGCGTATTTATCGATTTACAACACACACTTTTTTGTCTAAATTTATGGTTCAAAATACCAGGGTGCGTGTTGTAAGTCGATACTAAAAAAAAATCCCTCCCCCCAGCCGTTTTAAAGTATTTTCGGGCCACTTGTCTACTTACCGCGTTGTTGTTTACCGCCTCCAATCTTCGTCCCGTGTTGCCGGCTGCATTGCGGCCCCGCTGGGACTGCCCCCAGTCAGCAGCTCCGACGCGACGTTCCCAGGCACTCGACACGACCAGGGACCTCTGCGCTAACATTGCAGCAACTGTGATGTTTGCGCAGGGATCCTGGTGGCGTCCAATGCCTGCGCTAACTGCCCTGACGCTAGACGCTACTTCAAAGACCTCTGGAAACGTCGGAGGAACTACAGAAATTACAACAATCTAAGAAGTAGTCATTTGCATCCTCCATTTGATAACAAGAATAGTGGTACTATTCTAAAATATAGTCGCAGTTCATAAAGGTGGGTTGACAGGTTATTCTTTCAGTAAAGCCCATTTTGTTTTTCTTAATTAATTGGTTCATGATGAGAATAAACATATTTAGAGAGAACAGTAATCCTTTTCCTATGTTGTTATTCACTTGGTTCACTAAAGAAAAAAAATACAGTTATCTCTAGTACAAATTAACAATGTTGTCCATATATTCCCTCAGATGACAGTAAACTCTACATCAGAACAGGGCGGAAATACTAGTTCTAAAAGAGGAATGTCTCATTTCTTTTCCAGCTATCTCCAGTCCTATTTTGAAACTGTAGCACCAGTTGTATTAGTCAAGCCAAAAGTTGTTAGAAATTATAGCTCTTTAAGATTTCCACAAGGGGTGGGATTTTCTTTACTTGCATATACTGTAGCTGATACAGTCAAGTGAAGTTCATTGTACTTGTAAGCATTATTGAGCTAGAATTGAGTTCACGGCTCCAGGGACAAGATACCTGAACAGAACATGCTGTTTAAGTAGGCTCAAGTTTTTGGACTTTCATTTGGATTGCTAATTCACTTTTGCTGTTCTGTTTCCACTCGTATAGGTTCACAGCGTTTACATTTTCTCACAGTAATTGATCTTTCCCTCTCTCGCTCTGCACCACATCTGTTCATAAAGTACTTTGTATAGTTACTGGAAATAATTATCTGTATGGAGCACTTAATACAGTACTACAAAGAAAATTAACTTTATATAGAAGGAAAAAATATAGATGTAGTTTTACAATGCCATATAGGGCAGACATGTTGGACTAGATGATTACTAGCACTGAAAACAGCAAAAATAGGGAATATGAGAATAATTCACTTTTTAAAACAAGATTGAGTTTGTTTTTAGTTGTGTGTTGAGGACTCACTCAAGATAAAACATCTGCAGGAGGGGTGTACAGGTATTTTAACATTTTATTTTTAAGAAAATTGATTTTTTAAAATTCATTTGCCATACAGGTTGGTTACCCATTACCCGGTCATCCGAAATCCAGACATTTTTGGTGCTATGATTTAAAAAATAAACAAACTTTTCCTAGCACCTGGCTGGCATAGTGCAAAGCATGCTGGGACACAAAATTATATTAAAAATATTGTATAAATTCACCTGCAGGCTATGTGTATAAGGTGTATATGAGACATAAATGAATTTCGTGCTTAGACTTGGGTCCCACCCCCAAGATATGTCATTATATTTATGCAAACATTCTGAAATCCAGACATTTTCCCGTCCCAAGCAGTCCGGATAAGGGATACTCAACCTGTAACTTGACGCTCGTTACTCACTGCCCAGTCCTACCCCCACCATTACCGACGATGCGACTATGCTGACGGAGCATATGCTGCATCCAGTGGTGGTGGTCGTGGGTGATTAGGAAGCCTGCCAGAAAAAGGGGCAGGGCAGGTTGCAAAAGAGGAAATAGGATCCTGGTGCACACTGTTGCTGCTGAGATCCACCCCCTCTCTCTCCCCTTCCCCACCTTGAAACTCCCCTTCTCCGCCCATGACATTTCCGCAGCCAACTTACTGGCACTGGCAGAGCCTCCATGAGCTGTTGCCGTGTGCTCTGTGCCTCTTGCCATTTGCGGTATCGGCCCAGAAGTGTGTGACAGTGGCCTAGCTCTTGCACTGCCATAAAGGGCCTTGTGGTGCTGGAATGAGAGTTCCAGCAGTGCCAGGCCCAGATTGGATTGATTGGGCCCTCAGTTTATTTGTTTTGCCCCCTTTTTCATTGACCTTTTTTTTCCCCCCCCGATGGAGACGTAGACAATTTTCTGCCTCTCTTTTGCATTTCCCATAAAAATTGTATAAAACTTTCAGGTTATCTACTACACCTTCAAGGCACCGGATTTTTCAAATTTCAGAGAGATTGAATAAAGTACCCCGGTTTTAGAAGCAATTAAAAAAGGTGCTCATATCTGAAACTTCCCACTGCTTTCAAAAGGCAACGTGGCAGGTCTAACTAATATGTTTTCCATCCTATTGGCATGAAATGGTTCAGCATTCTACAGGCCATCCAAAGGAGCATGCCTGCATAATTTCAGACAGGTGGAGCAAAGAGGCCCTATTTTATAGGCAATTAAATGTGCACACAAATTTCACTGCTGTCTTTTTTCACCTTTTCTGTGACCATTCACCCTAGAGCTCCTGAAGGCTTTTATAAATAAATGAATGAAAAATGATAGATTTCCTATTGAAGTCCATTTATTTTAATTCCTGTTCATTTAATTCCAAAGGGAATAAAACAAATGAGGTCATTTTAATTTTCATTTGGTTTTATAGGCCTTGCTGGCAAAGAGATGTATTCTAGGAATTCATCAAGTTAATCAGACTCACCTGCTTTATGTTAAGGCAGGGGTTCTCAACCTGTGGTACGAGTACCCCTAGGGGTACGTTGACCAATGGCAGGGGGTACGCCAGAGCATGCCCCTTATCAGCATCAATCAGTTAATTACTTGTTAATTAGAACTTAAATGCAATCTCCTCTCTGTCTGTCTGTCTGTCTGTCTGTCTGTCTGTCTCACTCACACACATACACATACACACACACAGAGTTAAGACATTTTTCACATTTAAAATTGTTTTAGTACTTTTTATTTAATGATTAATTAGCTAATTAATTGATTAATCCAATTAATTATCAGGGGTACTTCAGAAAATTGGACCATGATAGGGGGTACTCGGGCCTCAAAAGGTTGAGAATCCCTGTGTTAAGGCATCCGAATGATCAACCGATTGTGCTACTGAGCATTTTCCTTCTGCACGTTTGCTGTGTATGTTGCTCTCCATGTTGTAAGTGAAATTGGGACATAGTAGCTATTTGTATGCCCAATAATCTGAAAGTCATGTTCACATCATTGTAATTGTTCTATTATAGAACATAGGTTGAATTGTACTAGTATGGCATGTTAGGATGTCTAAATCAATTAGTATAGCTATGCCAAAATCTATGTAAATGAAAGCATAAACAGGACATTTCAAAAACTGAGAACTTGATATGCATTGTCTCCAAGTGATGCTGGAAAATGTGGATTAACGGCCAAATTGTACTTTTAACACTATGCAGTGTACAGGTGGAGGGGGTATGTATTGCGTACTGATTGAGCATTGCCTGTTTAGGCTGTCCACTTGTGTATATTCTCCATGCATTCAAGTGATCACCAGTATTTATGTACACCTTCCATTCAGCTCATGTTAACCACAACGTATACATAATTTATAGTCTATATTACTTAGTTTTTAACATGACTGCAAAGGTCAGAAAAGATTTATATAATAGTAGCCTCATATAGATAAAACATTATGTCTGTTTGAGAGAGAGAGAGAGAGACAGAGAGAGAATTTGTAATTTTAAATTCATACTGCTCTCTAGTGGGGAATGTTCTCAGTGCAGAAGATACATTGATGCTGGAAACATACATATAAATGGGAGGTTTTGGCATGCAGATTTTGCTGCATTACCTACCAACATCTAAGGAGTGTGCTCTTATTATCACTGTTTTTGTGAGCCTTACATTTCTTTAACAACATTCCTTTGGCCGAACATAACTGTTGCTGTTTCTTCATCCAGATCTGACAGAGAGGGAATCCTTGCTGTCTTCCTCTGGGAATATTGTCTCTTTGGGAAGAATCTGGGGAATTTGGAATAAAATCTGAGGAAGTTGTTGCTTTCATTCTGCTTTGTTTTTTTCTCTATGGAAGTAATTGGAGATTACTGTGGAGACAAGTACTTATGCTCTGTCAAATTTTCAGCATAGCTTGTAGAGGCTCGAATATTTTCTGCAATTCACCCTGGCATGTTAAGGAGGTCCCTGGGCCAATTTGTGCATACCCTGCAAGTGTGACATTAAACACACCATTGTCTTGCCATCTTTTTAAACAAACCACCTGGAGTGAGAGCTGATCCAGACTGGGCCACAGTGCTTAACTATGAGCTCCCCCCCCCCATTTTTCCTGACAACAATCGCCCTCTATATGAAAACTACTATTTGCCCTAGGAGGGAAGCTGCTAGTAGTTTCATAGCCACTTTTCTTCTGTCATCTTGTGGGAATAGCAGCAATTTTCTTTTGGAAAATGGTGTAGGGGAGAGGGACCCAGTTCCAATGCACAGTGGGTCTGATCTGACGGACACATTTTAAAAAAAAAGGATGGAAAGACATTTATGTGTTTAACATCACATTTAATTTTACCCTTAGGATACAATCTCTAATGCTCCAACTCTCTGGTATGGCCAGTTGGCAAGGATAACCATGCTTGCACTGGAGACCTGGTGCATATTAGGTGGTATCTTAGGGCACCTTGGTGTGGTGAACAGGCCACCTATTCCTTGACCACCGGATCTTATTGTAGCATACAAAGTGGCCACCTAGAGCAGGGGTGTCAAACTCATTTCAAGCTGTATGCTAAAGTTAGCATCCACGGCATCTGCTGAGGGCCAAAACGGCCAATATCATTATGCCTTTGTACAAATCGATGGTAAGGCCACATCTGGAGTATTGTGTCCAGTTCTGGTCACCACACCTCAAAAAGGATATAGTTGAATTGGAAAAGGTGCAGAAAAGAGCGACCAGAATGATTCGTGGGCTGGAGCACCTCCCTTATGAGGAAAGGCTGCAGCGTCTGGGGCTTTTCAGCCTAGAAAAAAGGCGCCTGAGGGGGGGACATGATTGAGACGTATAAAATTATGCACGGGATGGAGAGAGTGGATAGAGGGAAATTCTTCTCCCTCTCGCACAACACTAGAACCAGGGGACACACACTAAAATTGAGTGGAGGGAGAGTTAGAACAGACAAAAGAAAATATTTCTTTACCCAGCGTGTGATTCATCTGTGGAACTCCTTGCCACAGGATGTGGTGATGGCACCTGGCCTAGATGCCTTTAAAAGGGGTTTGGACAGATTCATGGAGGAAAAGACCATCACAGGTTACAAGCCATAAGCAACCTCCTGGTTTTAGAAGTGGGTTTTCTCTGTGCCAGGTGCAAGGGAGTGTCAACGGAAAACAGGTTATCTTGTTGTCTTCTGTGCTCCCTGAGGCATCTGGTGGGGCCACTGTGTGATACAGGAAGCTGGACTAGATGGGCTTTTGGCCTGATCCAGCAGGGCTCTTATGTTCTTATGTTCTTAAGTGACATCATTAAGCAGGTGATGACGAGAAATAAGCACTTTGTTCTCACCTAGGAGCCCATTCGCTGCAAATGACAGAAGAGAAAATATGCAAATCTTGATAATATGGGAGTGCCTAATTATAAAAGTCCCAAGATATGGGAGTGCCTAATGATCATGCAGGACACCCTTTCAGCAGTGCTGCTTCTGCTGAGCAGTGTCTCCTCTCATTTTTTCCACTACTGTGTGGAGCAGTTAACAGCCTGAGCAGTACATAACCACTGTCATCTTAAATGGGCAATAACCAGTCTGTTGTTGTTGTTGTTCAGTCGTTAAGTTGTGTCCGACCCTTCGTGATCCCATGAACCATATCCCGCCAGGCCTTCCTGTCCTCCACTATCTTCCTGAGTTCGCTCATTCTCATGTTCGTTGCATCGGTGATGCTGTCTAACCATCTCATCCTTTGCCTTCCCCTTCTCCTTTTGCCTTCAGTCTTTGCCAGCATCAGAGTCTTCTCCAGAGAGTCCTCTCTTCGCATTAGGTGGCCAAAATATTTGAGCTTCAGCCTCAGTACTTGTCCTTCCAGGGAACAGTCAGGGTTGATTTCATTTAGGATTGACTGATTTGATCTCCTAGCAGTCCAAGGGACTCTCAAGAGTCTTCTCCAGAAAGCATCTATTCTTCGGCGCTCAGCCTTCCTTATGGTCCAACTCTCGCAACCATACATTGCTACTGGGAACACCATCGCCCTGACTATGCGAACTTTAGTTGGCATGGTGATATCTCTGCTTTTTATTATGCTGTCTAAGTTTGCCATAGCTTTCCTTCCAAGGAGTAAGCGTCTTTTAATTTCATGGCTGCTGTCTCCGTCTGCAGTGATCTTGGAACCCAGAAAAGTAAAATCTGTTACTGCTTCCATTTCTGCCCCTTCTATTTGCCAGTCTGACTTAACTGTAATGACCACGTCTCTCACATCCTCACTCCTTCCTCGACTAGCACACACCTGCTAATTCTGCCTCTCTCAGTCACCACACCCTGGCCCGAAGTTACTGATTTTCTTAGAAGCATCACTTCTGTCTGCGATCTGCACTGCCTTGCCTTTCTCCAGCCAGCATAAGAGAGATTAGACAATAAAAGAAAGAGATAATTTGGTGGCAAATTCTTTCTTCTTTTAGCTCCTATTAGAACTGCCGAGGAGTCACTTTACAGCTCAGTTATCACAAGCCTAATTATCTTGCTGGCCACCTCACATGACCTGATGCATCTGGTGTGGCTAACAGGTGCTGAAAACAGAACCACCTGGGTAGCAATCTTGAATCTTCCTTTCGTGGAACATCTTTGTTTTGGTTTTAGTACAGAAATGTGTTCACACCAGCCAGCATCCAAGTGCCTCTTCCTAGATTTTGACTGGGGTGGATTTGGGGGCATTATTACCCCCAGCAAATTTCCCATCACTTTTGAGAGACAAAAGGAAAAGCTATGGGGTTCTTAGTAGTGAGAGTAGGTCATAGATCTCCTCCAAGTCTGCATTGATATTCAGAAGTCGGGAGATCTGGTGGACAAATTGAGTATGCTAGATGATGATCACTTCTCGTGATTGAACTGATTTTATAGCTTGCGTGGAACCTTTAACCTCATAATGTTATTAAAAACAAGCTGTTGTATAGTACTTTCTCAGTGCAAAGGGCTTCACGTATATTATCTTGATGGTGTCCATACAATCCGATTCCCATCATAATGCTTAGAGCATAATCCCCATTGGCTGTTAGCAGAGCTGAGGGAATAAAGCAGTCTTGCATACAGCAAAACTGACTTTAGTCAAAAACTTTACCAGAACATAGAGAGTGCTGCAGCTATTGCTACACAGGCAGAAAACAATTCTGCCTGTGTACCAATTCAAAATACAGAAGAAGATCTCTAGTCACAATCTTCCTCCTGTGCAGTTTTTGTATCTGCAGAAGCTTTTAATGCAAAGGATGCATTAAAAATACGATCTCCGCTTATACTTGAATTTGTAGAGTCCATTCTGCTATCTCATTCTGTTGTACAGTAGACCAGCTTGCAACTGTTACTACTCTTGAGTTTTGAATAATGCTTTATGGCTGTTGTGACAGGCGACATGCCATTCCATGCAGCTAGGCCACTGCTGCAAGTAAATGTTTTACAAACATTTACATACACACTTCATTGAGAGCTAGTCACATGCACACAATCAGGGGTGACCCATCCATGAAGTCAACTGAAGCAGTCGCCACAGGCAGCAGATTGGGGGTGTGTGGCCATCTCTGTATGTCTACTTGCGTCCATTGCGCCTCCTTTTCCTTCCATTCCTTGGATTGGAAAAGGAAGAGGGAGACAGAGGAAATGTAGAGGGAGGAGAGTGCTGAGCTAGATCATTGGAGAGTGGGAGGAGCAGAGGGTGGCACATCATTGGGTATGGAGAAGTAGCATTTGGTATGCCTCAATTGTCAAAATGTCTTGTGCAGGCCTGGTACACAAGTTATCACATGCGAGTCACAGTTTTTGGGTGGAAATACAGTTATACACATGGGCTCTGAGTGGAACGGTCAAGTTTTGAAAAGTTGTAGATCTGGATGTGTAAGTGATGGTGTTTTATTCATGGTTCTTCCCCCCCCCCCCCTTATCTTTACTTAGAAACTATGAAGAAACCCTGGAGCCCTAACTCATCCCAAGACAGCGTTCCATATACTGCAGATTTCACTTGTTTGCACGAAAGAGAAAGCGAGATCGAATTATCACTTGATGATAGTGAGGAAAAGAAAGAAAGAAAGAAACATACCAGTTTTACTTTGTGCAGTGTGTGCAACATTCAATTGAACTCTGCCGCTCAGGCACAGATCCACTATAATGGGAAATCACATCAGAAAAGATTAAAACAGCTCAGTAATGGAAATCTCAAAAATGATCATGGTAAGTAGCCTGTCTTATTTATGTCTACCAGGTTCATTTGTGAAGGTTTAAAAGGTATGGTTTTGAAATGGTGTTTGCGTCTCTTTTTCTTCGGTATCGTTTTGATATGAAGATTTAGATCGATAACTTTCATGGCTTGTAGTTATACAGCAATGTTTGATAAATACGGGAATCAATGCCATGGAAAAATAAAGATTTACTGAAACTCCACCTGCAATCATCTTGGATTGTTTTCCTATGAAGAGGCTCTAAGGCTTTTTAGAGCGAAACGTTGGGCTGTTTTCCACCTTGGATTTTATTGTACATTTTTTCCGTTTGCGGCTGCCTTTGGGGAAACCCGCCACGGTTTGAAGTCAGTAAATCTTTATTTTTCCATGGCATTGATTCCCGTATTTATCAAACATTGCTTGATATGAAGACTTCTTGTCTTCATTCAATCAGATTTCTTATTCGTGATTTTTTTTATGCCTTGTATAATTTAGAAGAGTAATGCAAAGTACAGCCTTTTAAGAACAATTGTGAGACAATATACTGGGAAATAGTAAATATGTGACCTTTTCAAGCAACAGAAATTATGGCTCAAATGATTATATTTAATATTAATGAGAAAGAGTTAGGTGGCATTTTACCATCTGTGCTTTTTCTTGCAGCCTACCCCATTATCTGAAAAAGAAAGAACTGACAAAAGCAATATGTGCTTTTGTAACTTCCAGGCTAGATTACTATGGTATCGTCTCTGTGGGTCTGCCCTTGAAGCTTCAACTAGTGCAAAATGCTGAAGCTTGCCATGTGACAGGAAGTGGATGCTGGCCTGACTGAAACTGAACCAGTACCTGAATTGATACCCCCATTCTGCCCCCCTTTTTTGTTTGTCTGCATGTCAGCATGCACATCCCTTACCTCCAATTCAGGTACTGGTCTCTGCCTCATCTGCCGACCACTGTTGCTTCAAAATTGGCCATGCAGGGAGGTTCTGGGAGTTACTAGGATTCTCCCTGCATGGTCTGCTCTTTGTAGAAACAATGGAAGATTGGGAGGGGGGAAGCCACTGACAGCAGTGGCAAGCCTTCTGCTCTACTGCTATACCCTGCCCAGCCTGCTTTGACAAAGTGGTGTAGGAAGACCGTCAAGGTGGAGCAACCAGCAAGCTGGGAGAGATAGTGGATAGGTTGCAGGGTACAGGGCACGCCAGTTCATCACCTCCTTCAGGCCACCATACAAAGGAGTTGATTCATCCTACCTCATTTATGGGCTGGCCCTGGTGGCTATTTAGATCATATTATTCTAGTTTTTAGTATCTGCATTGACTACCAAGTAGCTTCTGGGTGCAACAATACAAAGAAAAAACAACTGGAGCAGAAAATGTAGTGCAGTCCAAAGGCTTGGTAGAATAATAATGGTGGTAATAGAATAATAGTTGTGTGTGAGACTGTTTACAAGGGTTGTGTGTGCCTTTTGTCCTGAAGCTACTGTCTGATATCTTAATACCAATCCAGTTGTGCCTGTTTAGTTGTGGCTGAATGGCAATGTGCATTTGGATATATATAAAACAGATTTTTATACATGACATTACTTTCAGTGCAACATTCATTTGGATATGCACGTCCACATTCACCTTTTGTAGCAATTTTATTTACCATATTTTTGCTCCATAACACGCACCGGACCATAGGACACATGTGTATTTTGGAGCTAAAAATAGGGTGAAAAAATGTCTTTCTTTTAATAGTTTTCCAGCCGTGGCCAGCAAGTTGGTGAGTGTTCTTCTTTTTAGCTTTTGACAATGTCCCAAGGCGGGAGGAAACGTAAAGCAAGGGATTAAAGAATTATTTGTGCCTGTCTGTTCTGGATCCTTGAAACGGCACCCATATCACTGGGGATCGAGTGGAAAAGGAATTTCTTCAGGCAAGTTTTGGACGATATATTTCTTTATTCTTCAATTTCTAACAATTTAACATTGCTGAAAATCCCATAGAACCCACGTCTGTACATTATACGATCTGTTCAAAATAGGCAACCAAATCTTAGACAAAGGATAATTCCTGTTGCCTATTAAGCAGGAATTAACCCTGTTGCTTATTTAACTTATATGCAGAGTACATTATGAGAAATGCAGGGCTGAATGAATCACAAGCTGGAATCAAGATTGCCGGGAGAAATATCAACAACCTCAGATATGCAGACGATACCACCCTAATGGCAGAAAGTGAAGAAGAACTAAAGAGCCTCTTGATGAGAGTGAAAGAGGAGAGTGCAAAAGTTGGCCTGAAACTCAACATTAATAAAACTAAGATCATGGCATCTGGGCCCATCAATTCCTGGCAAATAGAAGGGGCAGAAATGGAAGCAGTAACAGATTTTACTTTTCTGGGCTCCAAGATCACTGCAGACGGAGACAGCAGCCATGAAATTAAAAGACGCTTACTCCTTGGAAGGAAAGCTATGGTAAACTTAGACAGCATAATAAAAAGCAGAGATATCACCATGCCAACAAAAGTTCGTATAGTCAGGGCGATGGTGTTCCCAGTAGCAATGTATGGTTGCGAGAGTTGGACCATAAGGAAGGCTGAGCGCCGAAGAATAGATGCTTTTGAACTGTGGTGCTGGAGAAGACTCCTGAGAGTCCCTTGGACTGCTAGGAGATCAAATCAGTCAATTCTAAATGAAATCAAGCCTGACTGTTCCCTGGAAGGACAGGTACTAAGGCTGAAACTCAAATATTTTGGCCACCTAATGCGAAGAGAGGACTCTCTGGAGAAGACTCTGATGCTGGGAAAAATTGAAGGCAAAAGGAGAAGGGGAAGGCCAAGGATGAGATGGTTAGACAGCATCACCGATGCAACAAACATGAAAATGAGCGAACTCAGGAAGATAGTGGAGGACAGGAAGGCCTGGCGGGATATGGTTCATGGGATCACGAAGGGTCGGACACGACTTAACGACTGAACAACAACAACATTAAGCAGAGTCTGATGTTTTCTTTGGGAAATGGCAACAGCCTCTAAATTTAGTCTCTGTCTAAATTTGGTTTCATTGAATAAACTGCCTGTTTGGTCAAATAAAATCCTGTGTCCCGTCTCTAATACATGCATTGCAATTGCTGATTTCTCTCCCTGTGCCAACCTGGTGGCCCTTTCATGTTCCGACATTCTGGTCCTAATGGGTCTCTTAGTAGTCCCGACATAGCTCCTCCCACATTCACATGGTATTTCATAGACACCAGGGCTCGTTAGTGGGGTTCTTGCATCCTTCAGATTACGTAGCATTTGCTCAATTTTCACTGTTGGTGTAAATAAAGTTTTCACATTAAATTGACTAGAAACACGGGCTGAATAATAATTATTCAATAGTTGCGAAAACAGGAGGTTCATAACTAAACAGAAACAGCTGAATGAAACAGTCTTCAGGGCTTCCCAGAATGCTAATAGGGAGGGGAACAAACTGATCGTGGTGGAATTGGATCTGGGCAAACGTCTTGCCATGCAGCACTGACATAGAAAGAAGGGCAGGCAGAATGTGTCAGGCTAGTTGCCCTGATGTTGCCCTAGTTGCCTGATGCCCCTCTTCAGAATGAGGGCCAATGCGTAGGCTGCAAGGGCTTTATTTTCTTTCAGTGATGCTGTCAAATTGCCAAATCTTTCTCGTTAGCTATGACTGTGTGTTGAGGAAGCTATTTAAAGTTTTTAAAAAATTGTGTCAGTGCAATAGCAGATGGGCAGCCCAATCCTGTCTAGCAGGATGCTGTGGTGCAAATAAGGCACCCACCACATCCTACACAGGATTGGGCCTGCGCCAGCGCAGCTGAAAACCTCTTTAGGGTAAAGGGATGTTTGTCCCTTTACCTCAAGTAGAGCCCCAGCCGCCCCAATGGGTCTACTCGAATGTACGCCAGCTATTTTGCTGGAGTACATTCGAGTCGGCCATGTAACGCTGGCCAGGCCCGGGAAGGGGGATAGGATTTGGCAGAGTGCGCCACTGCAGATTCCTCCCCACTCCTGGGCCCAGTGGTTCTGTGTCTCTGTGAATTATTTCCTCATAGTAGAAGGTTTTGGTGAGATTTATATCATGGAGCTACTAGAAATTTATGGTTTTCAGAAGTCTGTGCCAAATTTGCAACGGAGTACTGAGATAAGTAGGAGTCGACTCCATCACACACATAATTAAAACTATAACACACTATTCTACTTATTAGATTCATTAGTTTTTACTACTTATTAGATTCATTAGTTTTTACTCACCAGGTGACTGAGCCAAATCATTCTCTAAGTGTCAGATACCAAAGCTGATTGTAGTACTTTGAAGTACAGTACTTTGTGTTGTTATGAGTTACGCTGTCTCAGATTTTGGGCTAAGCATTTGGGAAATGTCTTTGGTGAGGTCAAAAAAGTGGCCTCTTTTTGATTTTTCAGCAATGTCTATTCGTCAAATGTGTTGCTCTCTTTCTGGATCTCTAAGGCTGCAATCCTATATATGCTTACATGCAGGTAAGCTTCATTGAACTAAGTGGGGGCTTAGGTTCTCAGTAGACATGCATAGGATTGTGCAGTTAAATGGCTTTGTTTTCAGTTGGCACTCTGTTGGCTTTGCCCTAACCACATAATCATGTAGACAACTTTGATTGGCTTTATTGTGATAGCATCCTGTTTTTTTATTCCCAGATTAGCTGAAATTGTCCATGTGACTAATCCAGAAAGACAAAAGCAGCAGAAATTAGACAAAAAAAGATGCTATTAAAAGAGCGCTGCGGGTTAAACCACTGAACCATAAGCTGTCGATCGAAAGGTCGGCAGTTCGATTCCCGCGACGGGGTGAGCGCTCGTTGCTTGGCTAGCTCCTGCCAACCTAGCAGTTCCAAAGCATGTCAATGCGAGTAGATAAATAGGTACCGCTTGCGGGAAGGTAAACAGCGCTCAGTGTTCCAGCTGCATGCTACGTGCTGCGGCAAGGAGAGTCATGTCAGCCACATGACCACGGAGGCGTCTTCGGACAACGCTGGCTCTTCAGCTTTGAGATGGAGATGAGCACCACACCCTAGAGTCGGACACGACTGGACTTAATTGTCAGAGGATACCTTTACCTTTTTTAAAAAATAATATATAAAAATGACAGTGAATAAGATTGTGAGAATATTCAATTAAAACATTTTTGCAGGAAATATTTCTACCCTAAGAGAGCACTATTTTCAATCCAATAATTGAAATGGTAGTATATGTACTTTAGCCCTAGTTCGGACATGAAGTGTTTATTGGGTTATAAGTAAGGGCAATCTTTTTTTGGTAATAACGAAATAAAAACACATAATTCTGCTTTCTGCACAAAAAAGCCCTGGAATCTGCAAAAAACAAAAACAAAACCCACACCCCGTTTTCTAAGACCTCTACATATTGGTAATGATTGTGGCTGCATCTGCTGACACTATACCACCTACATCGCCTACCTAGCACACTTTTAAAGTGATTATTAAAGCACTTATAATTTATTAAAAAGGAATAAAAACACACAACACCACTTTCAACAATTTTATCTTGGAAAATACTGAAATTTGCTTTTTGAAAACACTGTTTTGAACTGCCTCTAGTTATAAGGAATCTCAGTGGCTGAAGCATGCATCATTTTGGAGACAATGCATTGACTTTTTGAAACAAAGAGTGAAAAATGCTCTGTCCTTAGCATAAATCGCACTTGAGCAAATGACGTACTGCTAAGTCAAAAGCAAAATTGCTTTTCAGTCAATGTTATACATATATCCCCCTACTGGTATAGGGAGGATCAGGCAAAAATATTTCATAGTCACCATTTATTTGCTAAGCCTGTCTGTTATAACTTTATTCCTCTGCAACTTCACAACAGTATGTTGTATTGGGTCATCTGTAGCTAGTTACAGAGTATTCTTTTACTTCGAACATGAATCGAAATGCTCAGTATTCTCAGAGGAAGAAAAATATGCATCAAGCTCATAAAGTTGTGCGTCTGAGTCTGTTGGTGAAGCAGCTTAGCACCTTGCCTAGGGAGTACCTGGACCTAGACAATGAACTGACTAACCCAGTCTGCTATGGCTTGGGGGATTTGTTGGTATTTGGCAGTGATAATTGCTCTTCTGTTGATACTTCTCAAAATATAGTTGCTCTGTTCTGGCTGTTCTGTGTGTGCAGCAGTGTTCTCTGGTCCATAGGTCATTCTATTCCAGGGGTTCTCAACCCCTTCCTGGCTGAGTACCACCTCCAGAACCACTGGAAGTGACTGGCGATGACATCATCACCAGTTACTCCTGGGTTTTCTGGATTTCGGAGGTCAGAAAACACAGGCATGAGGTTCTGGGCAGGTAGGAGGCCTCTTCTCAGTGTTCCCGAAAGGCTCAGCCAAAGGCAGAAGCCTCATGGGAGCAAAAATGTGCTGCCGAAAGTGCCGCATTGGAGTGGGGTTCTGGTGGTCTGGCAGTCTGAGTACCACCAGCAGTCGGCCGAGGTACCACTGGTGGTACTAGTACCACTGGTTGAGAACCCCCTGTTCTATTCAACTTTTCACTTTTGAAACCTGTTTCCTGCGTGTGTTTATTTTAATCCTCCTCCATGAATGAGTTCCCTTCTCCTAGCAAGAATATTCTAATCTCCTTAGTACTCCTTACTCTAGCTCCCATTCCTTTCTTTGTCCCAACAGTTATTTTCAAACTGTGTCCATTGGTTAGTCAACTCTGCTCGCTTTTTGATCCTCTACCATGGTCTTAATTGTGAAACAACAACTGGAAGTGAAACCCAAGTTCCAGATTTTCTCAACTGCATTTGGTTATTCACTGGGCTCTAGGCCTATGAATCTGCTCTCCACAAAACTCTAATCTTGTAGGTATTTTCTACATTACTTCCAGTTTCAATTGGTATCCTTCGCAGTCCAGCAAGTCTCAAGAAGAAAGACAAGAGACTACTTCTCAATTCTGGAATAAAAACAAAAACAAATGAGGCACAGGCAGCTGAAAAGTTGATTTTTGTAGCTAGGAACTGGCTTGCGATTCTATTGAGTTTTTCCACTAAGATAGTACAAGATGTTTTCAGATATGTCCAAGAAGACGAACATTGCATGAAGAACAGAATGAAAGTGAAGTGACTGGCTGTGAATATGGTTGAAACTTCCTAGAGTATTTCCTCATGACCCACATATTTCAAGCTAAGAACATTGCTCCCAATTGACATTTTTTCTCCCTAAGGGTCAAACTACACTTGACAAATTGACAGCGCAATCCTAACCAATGTTCCAGCGCCGGAGCAGCTGCAATGCAACCCTGAGGTGAGGTTGACTGATAGGCAACTCCCTCTCTTTCTCTCTCTCTCACACACACACAGATGGCTTCTGCAGCTTTGTCAGCGGTGACGGAGTCTTGAACTGCCGTTCTTGATCTTCAGGCATGTAAGGCTGCAGCTCTCCTGACTGAGCCAGACCTCCTGCCCTTAGTGCCTCTATCATTTCTCTCCTTGGTATGAGTGGTCTCTTTGTGCGAGTTTTTAGAACGTTGCATTGCTTTTTATTTTGATTTCCCCTCTCTACAATTGCATTATTATCCCCATGATAAAATTCTTGCTGTTACATCATCTTTGCCTCCCTTTTCCTTATATGCCCAATGCTAGAGCAGTGCCATTAGCCGCTGCACTCAGTTCATGCATGCACAGATTTCGCCCATGCACATGTTACATGTGTTCTGAAAGGGTACATCAGGTAATAGGTATTCTTGTTAATGTTTAGTTTGATTATTGTTCAACTTATCAACTAATTCGTTTAACTTTCTTTTAATATATAATTACCGAGAGATTACCTGTATAATTACCTGTAGCCTGTGGATAGACTCATGTAATACAACTTAAAATTCTGCTGAAAAGATTACTTCAGGTGTTTACATCCTTCATGGTGTAAATTATCCATCAAGATCAGTAATGCATTCATGAATTTGCAGAGGGGATTCAAGTAATAAGGCGTTACAAAACAACATAAATCTATAAACTTTTAGTATCTTTTACGTGTTTGGAAGAGTTTTTGTTCTGCATCACTGACTTCTGGAGTAATCTGTATAGCATACTGCCCAAGCCACTGAGTCGAAATGTATTTTAAGTCTGTCAGTAATACTCCAAAAGCGCCTGTCATTTCTATGATGTACATTTGTATCTACGTTTGTGCATCAATGTATGGCATTAGCCTTTAGAATGCACAAAATGCATCTTGTCTATGACAGTAATTTTTTATTATTCAAGTTTTAATAAATTCTAGATCTTTATTTCATTATCTAACTGGATCTTATTTGTTTTTCTTTATACTACTGTATATTGGGACAGAACTGAATTGTCTGTGAAATACAAGTTGAATAACTTGTGAACTCCCCAAACACACACGTCTATCAAAAATACAACATCTGTTTCATGAGTATTGCAAGTGGTCAAAGACTGTATTCCATCTTCTAGGTTGTAAAGTTAAAAAGAGGTCACAGTCTGCTATTCTTCACTTCACCCTGAGTGTGGCACCAGTAGTATTCCTGAGGAAGAAAAAAAGACTAGTTGCACTTGATACTTTGACTTCTTAAATTGTTCCAGGATGGTGTGAATTCCACTGTAATTTTGCTTCTCTCATTGGCTCCGTATTTGTTATGCTTATGGCTTCTTTCCGGCTTCTGAGAATAGCTTGTCTTCCTTTTAATGGGGGGGGGGGGGAAGAGAGAGAGAGAGAGCATGTGATATGGAACAGATCAGATGACAATCATGATTAAACTTTATTCCTGATATAAATCTTTCCAAGTACTGTATATCTTCAGTGCTTCCCTTTTAATGTACAATTTCCTCTTTCTTGATAATGTTAGTAGTCATGCTATTCTTGTTTCTTTTTAAAATCAAGGACATGTTGAGGTCATAACTTTTTTATTGCAAAGCCATCCTCTCTGCAACCAGCTTTCCCTGTACATCTTTCCATTTAGCATTCTGTTTTTTTTTTTTGGGGGGGGGCTTTGTTGTCAGCCCCTTCCACAAACTCTGTTATTGTCCAGTAATAGCTCATAGTAACTGCTGATTTAAACCAGACTCGGATCTTTTTGATAATTTATTACTGGGTTGAATTTCCATATTTGCTTATTAATCATCTGCTTCTCAAGGCAGACTGATGGAGACCTAAAGAGACTACTTCAGAAAAAGTACTTTGAGGATTCGAGCTTAACTGAAAAATGCTGTACTGTCTTGCTGTTTGGTGAGTTGTAAAACTCATGAAATTAAAGATTTAAAACATTCTTAAAGAGTCCCAAGGAGACTGCTTGCTTTCCTGTTAAAATACTAAAAATTAAGACTGTAGATTTGTTGGAGTAAATTGAGCGCGATAATGAACTATTTTATTTAATTAGCCTGCCGTGGGTGATGATTATGTGGCTAGGGAATTTGCTGACTGATTTTTCTGTCTTCTCCATGGTTTAATAACTGGCACAGCTCCCGCTCCAGGGTTCTGTTTTGCAGCTTAAAAAAACTCAGGAGCAAATTCACTGGTTACAATAAACACATTGTCTTCAATCTGTTGGGTACAGTAGTGAGTTACAACAAGTTCTACATTAGTAATCTCATATATTGGTTATAGAATAATACTGGCATTGTAATTCAATGAATGCAACACTTACACATATGATGTGATCTTGTTCTGTGATTCGATTATTTTGGGAAGAAGTTATTAATTATACTAATGTTATGCAACATGCATGGATATTTGCTGCTTCATATGTCCTTTTGGATTGTTTTCCTATTTTATGGAAGTTAATAATGGAACAATGAACATGGAGTATTGATTATATATTTAACTTTTAATATACAATAAAACCTTGGATTGAGAGTAACTTGTTTTGAGAGTGTTTTGCATAACAAGCAAAAAAAAATTAATAAATTTTAACTTGATTAAAGCCAGGATGGTGTAGTGGTTTGGCAGTCAGACTTAGACCTGGAAGAACCAGGTTCAAATCCCCGCTCAGCCACGAAGCTTCCTGGGTGACCTTGGGCCAGTCACTATCTCTCAGCCCCACCTACCTCACAGGGTTGTTGTGAAGACAAAAAGGAGGGGAGGAAATATGTACACCACTCTGAGCTCCTTGGAGGAAGGGCGGTATAAAAATGTGAATAAATAAATAAATAAATAAATTGACAAGTGATGTCTTGCATTACAAGTAGGTTTTGGAGCCCGAGGAGTAGCTGCTCCGGGCGTGGGGCGCTATGCTCAGGCTCCACCACTGAACGGCTGCCTTCTCACGCCGCCCTCACGATCGTGCATAGAAGGAAAGGCGCGTGGCGGCATCCCTGTGAGGAAAGGTGCCGGTGAGGCCCATTACGTCTCTGCGAGTAGTCTCTCTCGCTGCGGTATTGTGGGTAATCATCTCCCAGTCTCAGTCCAGTGAGCCAACAGATAGCAGTGATCCTGTTAGTGATAGACTTCCTACACAATAACGTCCTACACAATAACGTTCGTGATAGACGTCCTACACTCCTCCTTCTCTCCTCTCGCTCATCTCCCTCACACCAGCCACGATTCTTTTCAAAGGTAAAGTGCAGGTTAATTTGTTTTATTTTGACTTTATACTGTATTTTGTATTACTGCAATCATTTTTATATGATTAAATGGTTGTGGAACGAATCATCTGAGTTTCCATTATTTCTTATGGGGAAATTCGCTTTGATATATGAGTGCTTTGGATTACAAGCATGTTTCCGGAACAAATTATGCTCGCAATCCAAGGTTTTACTGTACTAATTTTCAATTAAAATGTTAAATGTACTCATAATAAAGTAACTTGGATATTTATTTTATTGCACTGAAGCAGTGGAACATTCTGAATGTTGAATGTTCAAGTTAATTAGAATTGTGCGTGAGCCTGTTGGCCTGACATTATATGACTACTTGAAATCTAATGGTCTCCACTGAATAAGGTATAGGGAACATATTTTCTGAAACTCTTTGAGGACAGCCAGCACACAGGTTTCTAGAAGTTCCCTGTGGCCTAGGGAAGATTTACACATGGCTGGTGTGACCATAAATCGTCTAATTTCCATAAGCTGCTATGGGAAACCCCTACACTTGTGGTCCTTGGAATGATGGTCATTGACAGTGTGATCTGAAACCTCGTGATAGGCTTAAAATATTACATGTGAATTGATTTTTTAAAATAGGAAGCATAATATTTCATTATGTTTTATTTAGCTTTTATCTCCTGCTCTCTTGATGTCAGTGATATGCACAGATGGCTAGGTTATAGGTTATAGTTGAGAAAGCCAACGAAAAGATGCTTCAAGTGCCTAGTATGTTATAGGATATATTACACTGACATACAGAGCTGGCATTTAAAGACTTATTACTCATAAATATAGTATCTGGAGAACAGTTTTAAGCTTGTAAAGTTTTATCGATGTCACATATTACGTTTGCATAACTTGGGGAAAAAACTCAAAGCAGTATAGCTTCAGTTCTAAAGACCTGTTAAATAGGTCAGACTGATCCAATGTAAATAGATGGAGAATTAGAAACCTATGAATCTTGCTGTATTAACATCAATATATTAGAATAAAGTTACTTTTGGAAGATCAGTCTTCCATGCTTTTGCAAATGTACATGTGAAACAATTATTCATTTTTATTCTGCCAATTAAATTATGTGTTCTGTTAAATTTTAAGCTGTATTAAACATTATTGCTCCTTTGTAAAAACACTCCATGAGTACACTGGCTCACTTATTTATCTTTATGAAATGTCCTGGATTCTAAGAGCCCAATCCTAACCCCCTTCCCTGCTGCCAAAACTAGTGTTCCAACAGCGGGGACTGCTTTTATAGCCATCGCAAATGGCCTGCCGGCCGCACTCAAAGCTACGTGCTGCCAGCCCGTTGGCAACAAAGCTGGAGCGTCCTGGCAATGTGGTGATGGAGTGCCAACAGACCTCCGACAATGGTATGCCAGTGTGGGAGGTGGGACAGGGTGAAAGGTGGATGGAACAGGGTGGGGGGAGAGTAGAACGGGTTTGGGAAGGGGGCAGGTTTGGTGGCAGTGGCCACTACTGAATCCTGACATCCTTCCCAGACCCGATCTCGTGGCCCAGGTCCGTGCGAACCTGCGCAAGCAATTTCGCTGATGCAGGTATGAGTAGATCCCTCTGCGGCATGGTGGCTTACCTCTGGGTAAGGGAATGAATGTTCCCTTACCCAGAAGAGATCACTGGGAATGCCCCCCCCCCAGGATGCAGTACAAGTCATTTTGGTGTGCCTGCATTGGCAGGGGTAAGCCTAGGATTGGGCTGTAAGTCTTGTTTTTCACTACTCGCCCAGTTGCCATAGGCGATCTTGAATTTGTGTCTGGGAAAGTAGTTGTCATGGTTTTTTTGCTTTTCCTTTAATTTTTTTTCCTCACCAATTGCTTTGTAGGCAGTGGCAGCTTCAACAACACTTGAAGAGCTGGTAGTATTCTTGGTGGTTGGCTCCTAAAGATTTTTTTAATTTTTTTTAAACTTTGTTTTCCCCGCTGCCGCCTTTAATTTTTTTTAAACAACCTTGTTTTCCGCGCTGCCTTCTTACACTAGTTTTTCCGTTTTATTGAAGTTAATTTTTGTTGTTGTTTTATGTACTCATCTGGGACACAGGAGAAGGAATAAATTGGGGGTCACTGAGCTTAAAGGTTCTTAATAATTGAAACATGTTTTTAATCCTCATGCTGGAGATATATGAGCTAGGTCAGTGGTTATCACCCCTCCACCGCGACTCACTTGCCCCCCTGTGGAGGGCACCGCGACTCACCTTGTTCTCCAGCAGTGGGCCCCAGAAGGCCTCTTGAAGGAACTAGAAGTTACTTTTATGAACGTGGAAGTAAATGGGAAGACACTTTCCGATTGCTTCTCGAGGTCTGTGGAGGCTCTCTGAGACCTAGTGCAACACAGGCGTGGCAGGACATGGTGAGGTGGACCCGGAATTGGTGTCTGGTGGGCCCAACTGACGGACCCACCAGGCACTGGGCCACGACCCACCAAGTGGGTCTCGACTCGCTGTTTGAGAAGCTCTGGGATAGGTAGAATCCACTATCTACGTGCTAAGTAGTGCAACTTTTCCTACCTATACGAAACTTAATATAACAAATGGCAATGATATTCACACTTTGCCCAGGGGCCTACATTATCTTGGGCTGGCACTCTGTGCGAGCTTCTCCCCTCCATCATCCAGATAACATCTACTGTGGTCTGTGTGGAGGCCTAGTTTATGTGATCCTGCTTCTCCTCATTTGGAAACAAGAGCTCCATGCTATTGGTTTAAACAAGACGTTATCTAAACGGTGAGGGGCTAATACTGCTCCTTGCTATGCATGTTGTGTGCTGATGCCAGAGAATGTATGAAGTAGAACTCTGTAACTTATGGAAACATTCGGCTTCATGCCCTGCCCACATACTACAAAAGTAAAACAAATCCTTTTTAATTTTATAATCAGCAATTGGTGCCAGTCTAACAATTATATTTCTGTCAACCTTCCTACTTGGCTACAGCACCACATACTCATGACCATATTGTAAAATGAATGCTGGTATGTTGGCAGCCTAAGAATGTAAATGTAGCCTTGTTAGCTTCATTGCTGCAATGGGATAAAGGGAAAAAAAAATCTGACAACTGAGTTCTTTCTATAAATAACAGAGAATTTGGCAGTATTGATAGATAATGAAGGACTTTTGAAGGACTTGTTGCTGTTCACATCCAGTAAAGCATATCATCTCTCTATGGAAGAAAAGGAGGAAAAACGAACAGAAAATCTTCTGTTTACATTCTTTGAGCCTGCACGTTCTGTGGCTTTATATTGAAATATTTAACTTTCCTGCTGTTTCTGCAAAACATTGCTTTCCATTTGAACTGTTCTATCCCAGCGGTTGGCAACAATTGAATAGTGTTCTGTATGTACTCCGTAGAGTGGAATGTATGTGCACTGTCGTTCTACATTCTGGTAAACATCAAATTATTTTGGAATATCCATATGGATTTTAATGAGCTCTTGGATTTTAAGGTCTCTTCCAAAATACTTTTTAAAAGGGCTCTATTTATATCTTGAAAGGATATATATATCCTTCACTTGATAGGACTTCACTGGGATTTGAACCCTGGTTCCAAAGTGTCTAGCAATGTCAAACTTGTGTATTAAACAATTGTTTGGAAATGAACTTGAAAATAACTTTATGAAAGCTTTTCTTGTTTTGGTTATTCTGAGCATTTCATACACAAGTACTTAAGTTCTTCCTTATTCTATTCTGTTCAGGTTGTTTCCTCCCAGTTCTTCTCTTGAAAATTGGAAAGTATGGGTCACTTTAGACTGTTTATAGATAATGCATTTATGAAAGGGACCAAACACTGAATAAAGCCATTTTTTTCTGTAGAGACATTCTCTCTAACCAAGTGAGCTTATACAAAAATAAACACAGGAGCCCTTCCTCAGATTTGCTTTCAGAAGTTTCATATTATTACTGAATGCCATTTAATTTGCATGGTCCAACAACCCAAAGTAGTTGAATTAAAATGTTTGATTAGGAAAAAAAGTAATAAATCGCAATGTTGTTTTAGTGTTATATTCAAAGCTTTGCTTGGAAGTTATTTTTACTGGAACACCTACAAATGAAATGGTAAGTCAATGATATATACTTGCCTTACTTTGTTTAAATTTGAAGAAAAAACAAATGAAGCCACTGAAAATTAACTTGCTAGCTTTAGCACATCTGCACATGCTCAAAACTTCACCTGCTCTTACTTCATAGGTCTAGCAATCTAAAAAAAAAATCAACTTTGAAATTTTACTGTTTTATGGTATGTACCGGTATATAGTTAATATATTCTCGAAATGGGGAAAGAGCAGTAAATCTCCTGTTATGCACTGGCAAGATTCTTCTGTGAATCTGTGCATTTTAGTTGCCCAGAAGCTTTGAGAGCAGCAACTCTTGTGTGCAAATGAGCAGCTGTTGAGCAGCTGTTGTGCAAATGCCCTATTGAGTGAATTAGATACCCATTTTAAAACCTCCTAGGAAATGTTTATGCTTGAGTTGATAACGTTTTTTCAGTATGCTTCCTCTAGAAGAGTAGTGGATTATAAGTGATGATTTCATTTTTTGTCTCTTTTTTTGTCTTTAGAAATGGGAGCTATTGCGAGGAAGGGGGAAAATGATGGCATGGTGGGAGTAGCTTTACAAACCCTGTGTTTTTCATTTTAAAATTCTGCCTTAGTCTATCTGTATTCTGCTTAGTTTATGAAAAACTAAGTAGGAAAGTAGGGAAAATCAGAGGGCACATATATAAGATTGGGGATGCTTGCCTGAGCAGTCGCATGTATGATAAAGATCTAGGTGTTTTAGTGGACGATAAGTTAAACATGAGTCAGCAGTGTGATGCAGTGGAAAGGAAGGTGAATGCAATTCTAGGCTGCATCAACAGAAGATTGAGAGAAGTAATGGTACCATTGTATTTTGCTTTAGTCAGGCCACCACCTGGAATATTGTGTCCAGTTCTGGGCACCAATGTTAAGAGGTATGTTGACAAACTGGAGTGAGTCCAGAGGAGGGCAGCTAGGATGGTGAGGGAGCTGGAGACCATGTTCTACAAAGAAAGGTTGAAGAAGTTGGACATGTTTAGAATGAACAATTAAGAAATGACCTAACTATCTGTTAATCTGAGGGACTGTCATATGGAAGATGGAGCAGATTTGTTTTCAGTTGCTCTGGAGAGCAGCACCAGGACAAATGGGTTGAAAGGGCAAGAAGGGAGATTTTCATTCAGTGTTAGGAAGAACTTCCTGACAGTACAAATTGTTTGGTAGTGGAACTGTCTGCCGCAGAAGGATGTAGACTCTCCATTGTTGGAGGTATTTAAGCAGAGGTTGGATAGCCATCTGTCTGGCATATTGTAGCTGTGGACAGCCTGTATTGACTGGGGTTGGACTTGATGATCTTGTAGGTTATTTCCAACTATGATTCTGTGATCTATGATGGAAAAATGGTGGAAGGAGCTCAATTGGAATCCCGTTTTTAGACTATTTTCCCCAAAACACCCATTTTACCATTGCATTATCAGTTATTGAACAAGGGATGTGTACTTTTATAAAACCTGGAAGAGATGGAAAACCAAATTTCAAATGAAGAACATCTGGCTTGCTAACTCGCTAACTCTATATATAAATGAACAAAAAAGAAATAGGAATAGCTTTTTACTTTTGTTCCTGTGAACAATAAATTAAGCAACCGAGCAATGCAAGGGTTATGAAAGTACTTGAGATTAGATGCGCACATTTGATTCTAAAATAACCTGATCTCCCCTCTTTGGAGACATTTTGGAGAGAGCCCTACGTGAAGCAAGGTCCCTCTTAAGCACTACAAACCAAAGCAAAGCCATCTGAAGGCTGCCTGATTTATTTGGCTTTTCTCTCCCCTTGTCTATTGGGTAGCTCAATCCTATCTAACACCCCGCATGACAATGCAGTCGTGCTAACGGGGCGCATGCTGCATCGCGCGGAGGAGTTTCGGACTGTGAAGACCTCCTTGAAGTACGGGAAATTCGTTCCTTTTCCCCAGTGTAAGCCCTTGCCGCGCCACTGGATCTACTCAGACATGCCCCAGCTATATAGGTGGTGCAAATGTGAGTGGACCCGGGAACGTGGAACAAAGCCAGGAAGGGATATAGGATATTGCCAGTGTTGCAGCCACTGATACAGTGTTGCCGCCCTTCCCAGTCCTCCTGATGTCCAAGCCACTTGTAGACTGCCGGACTTGCACAGGAGCTTCTGGGGAGTTCAAAAATAAGGGAGGGGGGAAGCAGAAAATAGGGGGAAAGCAGAGCATTCATCACACTGACTAATAATTTTGAAAAATGTTGCTTCATTTCTAAACACAATTGTTTCCCACAGAACTCTCCTGTTGTACACGGAATCATGTGATACTGTTTTAATGCAAAAAAGATATTGGTTGCCAGTACCAGCAATCACTATTTAGAGAGTTTTCACAACTTCATTTTAGTGGGTTACACTTTAGAATACGTTGATCAATAGCTTTTCCCCATTTAAATTATATTAAGAGGCAATTTAAAAGTTTAATCAAAGGTGTCAGCAATTGTTGGTCATTATACATGGTGAATTAGATCATGGGGCTTCAAAGTGTCAATTGACTCATGAATGAAATAAAGGAAATAAAGTGAATCAGGAATTTTCAGAGCTCTGTAAGCAAGTTTGCAAGTGGGATATTGATCTATTTGCCTTTGTGCTTCTCTGCTTGGCTAGTCAATTATTTACACATCACTGAGACACTAGGCTCCCACTCAGTGAAAGGATAATGTTGACTTTGAGTTCCTTAGTATTTTGCTTTAGGCACTGTGGAACTAATAAGTAATTCACTGTTTTGGAAAATCTTGCCAAATCAGTTAACAGGGCTATTTTCTAAATGGCAACTTTTATAGTGTTGCCCTTAGCAGTATAATGTATGTGGCCTCTTTTTGATGCAGGTATAAAAGTCCAGTCTCAAGCAACTTGACAATCTTATTAGAAGTAGTTTTGAAGAATTTAAGTGGGTTTTTTTTATGTTGTAAGAGATTTTGTGATAATGCAAACTGAGGCTTCTGTTTTCCTGTATGTTGGTGCTAGATTCACATTCCAGAATTTTCAGGGGTTTTATTGGATTTCAGTGAACAGAACCAACTTTATGTATTGGTACTTCTGACTGTGGCTATAAAAATCCATTGCCTGCTGAAAAAATTCTGTTATTGGACTCTGAAGTTCTGTAGTAAATATAATTGTTGCAAAATGCCTAATGGTCATTGGTACAATAATTAGTGCTATATAAGTTTAAAATGTTCCACATTACCACCATAGAGGTTTCAACATATACCAAGGATTCTGAAAAGTAAAAGTAATTTTGATATGGGTTAGGACAAGTAGAAAAGGATCATGAGAGGGAGAACAAATACAGTGAAGGAAGGACATTATCATCTTAAGCTATAACTGTATAGGCCATTATGTGGAGGGATGAATTGATATGTTCTATTACCTTTCCAGATCCTTCTCTCTGGATATTTGTTTTTGCATTTGCTCTTGGGGTGGATGGAGTGTAAACCATTATATTGTTGACAGGCTGCATTGGGAAACTAGTGCATTAAGTTATTCTTTTAAATGATCATTATGATAACCATTTATCACATGCCTCCTTGTTTCATGGGCTGTGAAACTGATTCAGAGATAGTTCCAGTTGCCTTTCACATCATAATCTACCGTATTTTACATTCCATAGGACGCATCAGACCATAGGACGCTTGCATCCTATGAAGCATAAAATAAAGAAAAAAAGGTTTTTACTTACCTGGGCTTGGGGGCGGTTCGGGGAGGCCTGTGGGGGCTTCGGGGAGGCCTGTGCGAGCCTCTGCAGGCCTCCCCGATGTTCAGTTCGGCTGAAAACGCGATTTTCGGCCATTTCCGGTTTTCGCAAAAACCGGAAATGGCCGGAAATCGCTGTTTTCGGCCGAACTGGACATCGGGGAGGCCTGCAGAGGCTAGCGCAGGCCTCCCCGAAGTCCCCACAGGCCTCCCCGAAGCGCCCCAAGCCCAGACTTCGCACCATAGGACGCACGCTTCCCCCCTATGTTTTGGGGGGGAAAGTGCGTCTTATAGTGTGAAAAATACAGTAATTATCCTTGATTCCATTGGTATAACACCCCCCCCCACACACAAAATTCATTGCGCTTTCTAGAAAATCAGCATTCAACATCCAGACCATTATTCAGAAAAAATAAATATGCATGTTAAAGTTAGTGTTTTATCCTGTTCCTACTTCTAACTTCAGCAGAAAAAATGTGGGGGCTCTTCTTCAGTAACCCAAGCTTTATTTATTTATTTATTTATTTATTTATTTATTTATTTATTTATTTATCTATCAAATTTATATACCGCCCTTCCTCCAAGGAGCTCAGAGTAGTGTACATATTTCCTCCCCTACTTTTGTCCTCACAACAACCCTGTGAGGTAGGTGGGTTGAGAGATAGTGACTGGCCCAAGGTCACCCAGGAAGTGACTGGAAACAAATGTACTTTCATATTTCTTGCCATAGTCACACTGAAGACTGGCAAACAACACAAAGAGATTCTTTATTGCGCATTAACTTATTTCACTTTATAGTCTAACCTCAGTTACATTCCTTGGGGATTTGCAGATACGATATATTAAATTACCAACTGTACTAGATTGACATGAGAGACAACTCTATCTGTTCTTTGACAGGTGGTGTGCTTAGCCTTTCTGTTTTATAGTACTATCATTTAGAAGGATCAAAACAAGTTTGTGAGTCTGTAACTTGTTACTCTGTTGTCCATGGAAGGCAATCTGATTTCTTCCTCCCTTCTGTCTTGATGTGCTTTACTAGCACTTCAAGAAAATAAACATCCCAGTGGCTATTGGGGAATGCTATTTTTCCAATGGCTGTGCTACTGCAATAGAGGTATAACTTATAATAGCATATAACTTCATAGGACATCACGTCAGTTGCGTGAAACATTTGCCAGTTTGGTCCAGGCAACCTTAATTATGCCACGAGAACCACTGCCCCCAAAAAGGAACTTTGCGGGCATGGTTAAGTTTGTCCAACATGAGGAATTCCTAGACAAGAAAGCACCTAAGGAAAAATGATCTTGCAGATACTCCAAGCAATACAATGACTTTTTTCAGGAAAGATATCTGCCAGTTTTTCACCAAGTTGTTTTAGTTCCTCTACCCCTGTTGCATCTTGGTGTGTTACAAGTCTATGCTGCTTGCAACAAAAGGGAATGAAAAAGTGTTCACAAATAAAATACTCTAGAGAGTACGAACAATGCAAATTAAATGCATTAAATAAATTATTGTAATGTTCATATCTTATTCCAATCCTAGAATTGGAATTTATCAGTGTAGCATCCCAAAGTAACTGGTCCTCTTATAAGTGTTTCTAGAGAGATATACATCTATAATGACATCTGTGTTCTGGTTCCTTGACTACAATAACTGTACGTTTGGGTGTCTAACAGAATCATCCATTTTTGCTGTCCCATGGGCAACATTTGGCTCAATAATAAATTCACAAAAACTGTTGGTTTTGAATTATAGATCTCTTGTTTTTGTTAAAAGAGTTATTTGCAGACATTTCCAGATTATTTCTTACTCTGTTTTGAGCAGCCCTCCAGGGCAATTGGTGTATGATGTATTGCAGAACAAAAATAGCTTGAAAATTCAACCCCAGGGCCTGCTCTTAGTTGCTCAGCAGAGAAGCACTGGTGAGCAGCCTTGCATAGTTTATTTTCATAACATTTCCACATGTAGGTCAATTCAGGATGATACAAGGCTTAACATGAATTCTTTTCAGAGAGGCATGATGATATTAGAGTTTCCTATTATAGGTTTTTAACAGCCCAATCTTATTGGGCCCTAGTACTGATGGAATGAAGTTCCGCCAGCGCTAACTGCCTTATGGCAGCTGTGAATCATACTGAAACAGCATGCACAGTTGTGTGCTGCCAGATTGCCGATGGGGAGGCCAGAGCCCTCCTGATGCATCAGAAGATTCTTCTAAAGATGGAGGCAGGTAGGATGGCGGGAGACACAGGATGGGGTGGGTGGAACGGGGGCAGGGGGAGGGTGGAACAAGGTGGTGACAGGGGCAGGAGGGGCAGGAGGAGGGTGAAAAGGGTAGTGACAGTGACGAGGGGGTGGCTGGATTGGTTCCGGGAAGGGGGTGGGTTCAGTGGCCAGTCCTTGTGCTGTGGAGGCTTACCCCTTAGGTAAGGGAACCAGAGGAGACCTCTGCAACTACCCCCCCCCTTTTGCAGGATTCAGCAGTAGCCATTTTGGTGTCATTGCGTCTGCGGAGAGGAAGAATAGGATTGGGCTGTTAGTTTTTTAATCAGGTGTCAAACATGATGCTCTGAAAAGCTGCTGATTACATATGTTTTTGTTGTACAGTATTATGTTTATTGTAATTTGTCATCATTTATTATGTCAGATTTGTTGTTTTTATGATGATTATAAATTATTACAATTATAGTTACAATTGTAAAACTGTACCGTATGAGCCAGTGTATGGGATTATGAGCCAGTGTAGTCAATTACATAACAAAGAACATGGTAGGATGGTGGAAAAGTGATTATCAGGTGTAGAAGTCATCCTTTACTTCCTTGCCTAGATCAGCAAAAGGAGAAGATGGGAAGAGAAAAGCAGGCTACTATAACTCAAAATAATGAGAATATAAGATATGTCATTACAGTAATGTAGCGGCAGGGTAAATGAATGATTTCCCAAATGAAATTTCCCGAATGAAATTAGGCTTATTATTTCCAGATGTGCCATTGGTGGGCTCACAGTCATTGAAATCTGTCTGAGAATCCTCTTTTTGTGTACCTATTGTCCTTGTGCTCAAATTAATGGGGTGAGGGTGGGTTCTGTCCACCTACTGTACCTTTTGTTTCGGTCTAAGATATGGCTTACGATCACGAATATGATCAAGATATGGGATCACGAAGGGTCGGACACGACTTAACGACTGAACAACAACAAGATATGGCTAAATAGGGGAGTGGGGCTTGTGATGTTCATTAAGGTGTCCCTACCTATTTTTTGATAATTTGAGAACTGAATTGTTGACAAGAAAGGAAGTACCACAAAAGAAGTGAACATTTATCATGTTACTTTTCATTTGAGTTCTCTGGAGATGGAGGAAGGGTAACTTTTACAGATGACCTACTCTGTGTGAGGTCTACTCTTAAAGAAGAGCAGTTATTGATAAGCTTATCTTTGTTAACTTGGATGTGCTTAGCCATCCAAGTCTTTCAGCAAAGCGACATTGTTGTCCTTCAGTTAACTCATGGATTCAAAAACCATGAATTAGAATTTGTTCTTAGGTATTATTTTTACCAGTATAAACTTGATGCAGTGTATATCTTTTTCAGTAGCTACATGCAGTGTTGGTGATACAATATTAAAATAATGATAATAATAAAACACCCAATTTCATGGATACTGGACTTGACTGGATAAATTCCCTTTGCTAGGGAGCAGATCTTAACTGGCACCCCACACTAGTAATGCTGAAATGTACGCAAGAGCTTCTATACGTCTTTAGTTTGTTTCACTCAAAAGCAATTCATTTGGAAATAATGGCCATTACGGTTTCTGTGTACTGTTTCAGTTTCTAGTCTGTGTACCATGAAACAAGGCCATTAATCAGAAGTTAGGTGTGAAGTCTCTCTAGGGTTTGAAAACAGCTGCTTTCCTTTAAGAGGTAGTTGCACTCTCAGTGTGTTGCCTGCCTGCAAAAATTTTAGACTTACCAATACATTAAGGCCTCTTTTTCTAAAATACCTGACCTTGCAAGTATTTTAGACATATTAACAACCCAATCCTGTCTAACGTTACACCTGGCACTGCAGGCACAAAGAGGCAGGCTTGGAGGTCACCATGGGAGAAGGGAACGTTTGTTGCCGTTACGCGAACCCTGCATGACCTCTTAAAGGGATACAGTTATGAGAAGATCAAAGAAAGATCATTGGACCTCCTTAACCGGCAGCAGGAACTGTCATTCGTGAACAAGGTGTGGTTTCCGCTTCTTCAAAGGTCGTTTGGACAACACGCAAGGGGGGAAAAGCTGCAGCTGGCCAGTGTGCAACAACCTGCCTCTGCCTCTAATTGATCAGCCCGTTCTGCACCTCACTCACACTGTTACATGGTACTCCATAACGGTATCCCTTTAAGAGGTCATGCAGGGTTTGCGTAACTAGGAAACAAGCTTCCGTTTTGAATCAGTGATTAGTGCTTCTCAACTACAAAATGTAACGATGTTCCTTGACAGACAGTAACATCTACCGGCTTGAAGCCGCGTTGATTCGTGTGTTTGCTTTGATAAGGTTATAAGTGTGTAACGAAACGTCAGCAAGTGTTAGTAATATTGCCTGCCAGCATCAGATAGTCCGGGAGAACGCAGTTCAGCTGCTTGTCTCTTTAAAGCGATCACAGACATCAAAGGATTTTCCACTGGCAAGCCTCCGGAAATTTTCTATCTGTATTTCCTCACATTAAATACATGGCTGGAAAAACCATTAAGCGTACTTCTTTACTAATTGCAAATAGCCATGAAAATCTTCATACTTTTCTGAAATTTGTTTACCATTAATAAGTTGAAGCCTTCTGTATTAATATGAGACAAGGTAATAACTTCTGACTGCACTGAACAAATGCATTTATTTTGTACATGCAATTCTAAACTTTGTGTCTGAGGTTTTAAACAATTTCTCAAAAATTTTGCTTAGGAACAAAACAAACAAAAGAAAACAAAACAAAACAGAAAAGGTACTATTTGCAACTGTTTATGACTGCATGTAATCCCAAATATGCTTAAACTGTTGGAAGCCAACTGAAGTCATTGGGGCTCCAACAGTGCAAAGGTCTTTCAATTCATAGCTTGTACCAGCCAGGCTGTTCCTTGTGGCTGATTATGGTTTTTAGCAGTGGGATTATTTGCTAGGCTAGAGTTTTCCTCTGCACGTGGATTTATAGCACCGCTTTTGCTTCTGTGTTGCCAAGTCTCTATATCTCATTTGCTTGCTTCTCTTTCCTACTAAAATCTGCTTAGTATGTTGTTGTTTGCATCTTTAAAGAATCTTGTTGATTTTCCTCAGAGTATCAAAAGATCTGACATTATGCTTCTGAAAAATAGTCTTATGCAAGAGGTTTTGAGTTCTATGTATCCGATAGCTTTAATCCAACTATTGAGTGTAGCTGCTAATCAGCAGTCTTCCATGTGTGGTCGGAGCGCAGCAGAACTTAGAGCTCCGCCCCACCTAGAGCGACGCCAGTGTGATCAATAATATAAGGGTGCAATCCCAAGAGCTGAATTAAGGTAGATAAAGTACAGTATCTGTGCATGTATAAACAGATCCTGTTCAGGATACAGCGGGTAACTTATTTGCACCTCCGCGTCCTGCTAGACAGGATTAGGCTGTAGGTGAGTTTTATTCCCTACCATCTAACGCTCTTACACTGCAATCCTATACCTGCTTACCTGGGAGTAGGTCCCATTGAACTAAACGGGACTTACTGAATAGACATGTATTGGATTATTCTGTTTCAACTTTCAAGCAACTAATCATGGTGCACTGCCTTTATGATCAATCAGTGGCGTCGCTCTAGGTGGGGCGGAGCTCTAAGTTCCGCTGCGCTCCGACCCACCGTTACACGACTGTATGAGGCGGCCCCGCCCCCTTGCTTTCGGAGCCTTTCAGGGCAGCGAGAGCAACAAGCAGGGAGTCCTGCGCGTTGTTTTTGCTGTTCTGAAAGGTTCCGAAGGTGAAGGGGAGGGGCCGCCTCGTACAGTCATGTAACAGTGGGTCGGAACTTAGAGCTCCGCCCCACCTAGAGCGACGCCACTGATTAATCATAAAGGCAGTGCACCATGATTAGTTGCTTGAAAGTTGAAACAGAATAATCCAATACATGTCTATTCAGTAAGTCCCGTTTAGTTCAATGGGACCTACTCCCAGGTAAGCAGGTACAGGATTGCAGTGTAAGAGCATTAGATGGTAGGGAATAAAACTCACCTACAGCCTAATCCTGTCTAGCAGGACGCGGAGGTGCAAATAAGTTACCCTCTGTATCCTGAACAGGATGGGGCCTGAACTGGTGCAGCTGGAGGCCACCTCGGGGTAAAGGGACGTTTGTTCCTTTACAATGAGTAGAGTCCCAGCCACCTCAATGGGTCTACTCTACTCGAATGTGTGTCAGTTATTTTGCTGGTGCACATTTGAGTTGGCCAGTGGCGGCCAGGCTCAGGAAGGGTGATAGGATATGGCGGAGTAGGCCTCCTATGTTCCCTCGCTCATCCCGGCCCCGGCCAATGAATTCCATTCCCTGGAACTCCCCTCCATCACCCTCCCCACACTCCTCTGCCGCCCTGTGTCCTGGAAGTGGGTTGTTCAGTTTGAAAAAGCCCTGCAGAGACTTGGAAATTGCGTGGTTTGTCCACACAAGTGTAAAAATGGGGATTGGGGGGCTTTTTACCTTTTAAAAACATTCCTAAGGTGGACCCCACGGATCCGGGATCCACAGTGAGACAGATCCGCGGATCCTGGCTCCGCGGATAGAGAGAATCCACTGTATATTGATGCTGCCACATTTTGGTACCATTCAGCAGGGTCTGTTTTCCAGTCCAATTTCCAATGTAAATTATTGTATTTTGTCTCTGCTTTAGTTGTGAGTCCAGCTTCTTCCTCACATGAATGGAATAACGAGAAGCACACACAATTTACTGATTGATTAACGGCTACACATCCATCTCTGGACAGTTCTTGTACTGTAATTCTATGAATCCTATACCATCAAGCAGCTGATGGTAAATGCTGTTTCTCACAGAAATGCTTATACAGTACACTGTACATCACTGGTCCTTTGACCACTTTTATTATACCGCTTCTGTTAAACAGAAGTGGCAATCCTTTCCACATTTACCTGGGAGTTGGTCCCATTGAATTTAGTGGGACTTACTTCTGAGTAGACATGTATAGCATTTCACTGCAAGTTTCTTGACTGTTGAAAATCCTTTATTGAGTTGAACTGTATTAGAGCGAAACACTTTGATCATTCTAGCTCTAAATTTTGATTGCAGTATTGGAACCATATGAAATGTCACGTGGAGGAACCTAACATAACCTTTACTGAATTCACTTCCTGTGTCTGTTTCGTAGACAAGATTCTCGCTGTCATGAACACGGGCAGTGCCTCTGAAACCGTTTACCTCGTTTACCTCATTGGTAACCTCGGGCTAGAATGTGTCAAGCTATGTTTTAAAAAGTGGCTCTTTATAGTTACATTTCAATTGACAGATGAGCTACACAGTATATCTAATATCCTCATCTTGTGCTTGTGTTGTCATAGCATTGCTAAGCACATACTGTTATCTGAGTCTGAATTTTGACAAGAATTCCATTCTGAATAAATTGTTCCCCAAAGCAGTAACTTTTATTTATTTCTGTTGATTTTGACTAAGTGTTGCCTAGTTTATATCTTTGTGTTGTGGTCAAGAGATATTTTATTCAGAACTGAGAGAGTGCCTTATCCTTAACCTCGATTATTGTGCTGAGTATGAGGTTCTTAAAATGGCTCGGTTTCTATTTATCTTTGAATAATATCTTGAGTTAGTAGTTTGAAGCAGAGCGATTACTGTAATAGAAAATACAAAATCATATCCAATGATAACAATGCCAGGACTGTGTTCTGGTGGTTTTAAACCTAGTACTTTTTTTTAAAAAAATGTCAATGTTGTTGTAAATACAAACTATCCTTATCTGTTGATATCTATGGAAAGTGTGTTCTTTGTTTCATTTAATCTTAGTTTTCCAAACAAATGCTGTAAAAATTGGGTTGCATTCCCCTTTTCCCTGGGAAGAAGATTTGCACATATTGGCACAGAATATAGGAGTGTGATGGTGTGTGTGTGCGCTTGACGTTTTACATATGCAAATGCATGGAAATATTGCTGGTTGTGCCATCAATTCCATTCCATTTTGCTGGTGTGCTTTGATGCATTGCCTACATTGCAAATGGAATCTAGCAGACTACCACAGTGTCTCTCACTACAGTATACTATATAGAATTTGTAATGATTTAAAGATTATTTACAACACACAGAGTTGCTGTTGCTTTGTTCTCTTGGTAGTTTTAATGGTGTGAAATTGTTGCATTGCTTTTCTGATTGCAGAAGTCTAAGTCATATGTATATGTGTATGTGTATGTGTGTGTATATGGCCGGTGACGGGACTCGCCCGTCGCCGCCCATTGCCAGGCCCCCTCCCCCGCTCGCTGGGCAGAGGCACGACGGGGGAGAGCAGCGATTGGCTGCTGGGGCCAGTCAGGGGCGTGGCTCAGCTGAGGAGACAAGAGCACATTCCCTCTGTCTCCTCAGTCCGAGCCAGTGTTTCGAGCCCCGCCCTCCCTCCCTGATTACAGTCTGAGTCTATCTGGTCGCTTTTTTGAGGGCCGGGTAGGAATTTTTGGCTGCCATCCTGATTGGCTTTGGTTGGCAGTTTTTTCGCCTACCCCAGACTGGGTTCGGGTGGGTGTGTGGCATTGTAAATATTGTTTATATATTGCTGTTTTTATTATGGCAGGTGGCGAGCGGGCCTGGTAGCCAGGAAACTGGGATCTGGCGTCAGCCTGAGGCTAGCAAGGTCAAGGGGCAACCCAGGACCGCTCTAGTGACACCGCCCGGGTCCATGAGGCTGGCTGGCAAGCCCCTTGGCTGGAACACATTAACCCACATCACGGCTTGGCCGCTGGGGTTGACGCTTCCAGCTGCCTCGACCCTGCGGGGTAGACCATGATAGTTCACGTGGTCTTCGACCACTGGGAGTCTTGAGTCAGGTTGTCACGCCCTGGGGGGATTAACGGGGGATGAAGACAGCTAGGCCCGTTTCCCCCATTTAGGGCCCGCATGCTCTAAGGGTCTAGTTAAAGTATTTTATTATGCTGCAGGTTCTGTTTATGTTTAATAAAATTTGGCCCTTTAACCCAAGCTTCTGTCTAGCGTGCTTATTTGGGGGGTGCACGGGTAATGATGGCACCTAGCACATTTGCTGTTGAAGTGAAGCACGGCAGCTGCTTTTAATGGTGGGCCCACTTATACAGAACACATTGTAAAAAAGAAACTGAGTAATAGCATGAACTGCTGAGGAATTTGACTTACAATATAATTAGCTAGTTTGGGGCAGAATGCCAGGATGAATAACTTCACTCTGGTGAAAAATTCCATGGAATTTTTAATGCCTGCAAGAGACTGGAACCATAGTCTAGATCACCACTTTGTGATTGCACTGCCTGCAGCAAACCATACTTTAATATTATTTGAGTTCTATATTGAGAGGAAGTGAAATTACTAACTAGGGACTCTGTTCCACAAAGAGCTGAATGCTCTCAGGCACAGCCTCGCAGAACACTTGAGCACATAATTACATATAAGTGGGTGAAGAGTGTTGATTGGACAATGCAACTTCCAGGGCTGTACAGTGGTTTCCATTCATTGCTTCGGTACTTAGATAAATATTCTTAGCATTGAAGGATATTTCTGTTTCTGGACATAGTGGTTTCCTGAAACATGTGTGCACTTAAGTATTTGGGGATGCACATCTCTCTTCACAGTGTTCAAGTTTATTTTTATCATTTGTGCAAGATAAGATTCATGGCTCTCAGAGTAATGCTGTAGAAACTGACTAGGGAAATACAGTTCTGAAACTTCCATTCAGTGCTAGCCATATGATTTTGGAAGACCTCAGCCAAGCTACCCTTAACCTAGACGAGATGGGGCATGCAAACCTTTCACCTTCCTAAGGTCACTGTGTAAGGTGAAAATAGCAGTGCTAAATTGTGGACTCTGTGTCCACCTTTGAGCCTTGGCAAAATGCCCAACCTCATGATCCATTGCAGCCTGTCTCGTCTCCATTTAATTCTGCACTTGGGGAGAAATTTCTGGTGGATAATGTTCCTTGTGGATTTTAAGCCAAGCACATGAGATTTTGAACACACCAACTTATTAATACTGGAGCAATCAAGGGTTTTCTGAAGCCTGTTAACAACAGTGCTGGCAGCTCCAAGCACTCTTATAGTACACTGATGTGGATCTGGTTTCCTTCAGTGCTAAGCACTTTAATCAAGCCTTTGCTTTTGATGTTCCGTCTCTACATTAATTGATTAATGCATTAGTTTGATTAATCCTGCTGATTCACACTGATTCATCTATTAATATTCTAAATACAAGTAACTCTTCACTCTCAAATGCAAAATCAGCTATTTCATGGATGTTTTGGGCATTAAGTAAGGCAGCCTCCTTTTTTCTTTTCCTAGCAGAGTTCCTGTACTTGTAACAACTACATGAAAGGCAGAAGTTCAACAGGTAGATGTTTCGTCATGCAGTCTTCAGGAAAAGATATGCATCTTGAATTTGTCTATCATGCATCTCTTATTGACAGTGAATCCTTGTCAGGAAAATGAATATGGCAGCTCTTTCTCCACAGTATTTATTTATTTTTTATTTACAATATTTTTATCCCGCCTTTCTCCCTGAAGGGACCCAAGGCGGCTTACAACAGAAAAAAAGAAAATACAATACAAAAAATACAATACAAAAATAATCACATTTTAAAATAGTAAGAAACAATTAATGAAAATTAATAAAAACAGTATCTAAAAATCAATTAAAAAGATTATTGCTACAATTAAAACAGGAGCATAAAAACAGCAGCACCCCCACCTGCTGTACCAGCGAGATGTTAAAAAAGGCAAGGGCTCAGAAGGCTTCTTTGAACAAGAAGGTTTTTAGGCCTCGCCGGAAAGTGTCCAAGGAGGGAGCAGTTCGTAAGTCAAAGGGGAGGGAATTCCATAAGGTTGGTGCCACTACTGAGAAGGTTCTGTTTCTGGCTGCCACCCCTCGCACCTCCCTGGGCGACGGCACCCGCAAAAGGGCCTTCTTTGATGATCTAAGGAGACGGGCCGGACTATATAGAAGTAGGCGGTCTCTCAAATATCCTGGCCCCAAGCCGTATAGGGCTTTAAAGGTCAAAACCAGCACTTTGAATTGGGCCCGGAAACGAATTGGCAGCCAGTGCAGCTGTCGGAGGAGCGGCCCGACGGAGTCGACCGCCTACCTCCAGTGACTACACGGGCTGCCGCATTCTGCACTAATTGCAGTTTCCGAACGGTCTTCAAGGGCAGCCCCACGTAGAGCGCGTTACAATAATCTAGTCGCGACGTCACCGTGGCATGGTACAGTACAATAACTTGTGTGTGTGCCGAGTTTGTGAAAGTAGTGTCGGCGTGTGGCATCTTCCCTGGGATTTAACAAAATCTTCTATACAAGTGCCTATGAACATTTTCACTTACAAAACTTCTCAGCATGAACATTGGGCTTTCAGAGGGCAAAAATGTTCCCCAACCCACTCTCTTGCTCATCTTGACACCATCAGGAGCTGGTGTAGTGCAGGGCGAAGAGACTGAGAGCACAATTTTATGCATGTTTACTCAGAAGTGTAAGTCCCATTGTGTTCAACAGGACTTATTCCCAGGAAAGTTGCATAGGATTGCAGCCTGAGCTGCCAATCAAGACTTCCCCAGTTCAGTTCTCACCTTGTGAGTTTAGGCAAGCCACTCCCTTTCAGACTCAGTTAAACGATGGATATAATGATACCCTACAGCAGGGGTGGGCAATTAATTTTCCTGAGAAACTGGAACTGTTGTGGAGGGCCGGACCAATAGACTGAACTCAATTCTGTTCAATATGAATTATATCTTTTGATATCGCCTTCAAAATATTAATTCTTGATTTCCCATTGACCTCATGTGGGCTGGTCAGTGACAGCCAAAGGCCCGGATGTGGCCCTGGGGCCACACAATGTAAGGTTTGGGGCCGTACAACATAAGGTGGTTATAAGGACAACACCAAGGTAATACATGCGAAGTATGTTCAGCACTCCGAAAGCACTGTACTAATGCTAAGTACTTTATTATCTTTTTCCCTGACTGCTCTCTGCCTGGTTGGTGGTAGTTTCATCATCATTGTCCTCCTTTGCTACTGCTTCCTGGAAAGTGATCCCAGCCAATGGGGAGTATGTTTCGGGTATTATGATGGGAATCAGATTGGCTGCCCTGTGAGGTCATGAATTCAATTGAGAGTTAAAGTAATGTTTCCTGCTGTCACTCTGAATTGGAAAAACCTTTTGTCATTTTTGCAGGATTCCCTAAAAATAACCCAAGTGGGGTGCTTTTTGCAGTTGATGAAAGCAAATGCTAAAAGCATGCCCTTTCATCACCCCAGTGTAATCATTCCAGATTGTTTACCCTGTAGAAAAACAACAACACAACACCCAAGGATTCTAGTATATACAGATATAATGCACCTTGTATCAGCATGTGTATCTGTCAACTGTGGACAACACTTCATGCATCTGATGAAGTGAACTGTAGTCCATAAAAGCTCATGCTTCAATAAATTTGTCAGTCCTTAAGGTATCACAAGACTCTTTGTTGTTTTTGCTGCCACAGACTACCATGGTGACGTCTTGAGAAAATGTATGCACACTGATAACCTGGTTTTAGCTTAGCCTATAACATCCACTGTTATGGTAATCACAATCAAAGTAATCACCATCAAAGGATGGTTATACATACAGTACACCAAATTGTTGTACAGTATATAGAAGTTTATTTTGTGCGTGTGAATGTCAGTGTAGCATGTAGGTCATTTTGCTTAGTTTAGTAAGGTTCTGTTTGGGAGTTTTAAATGGAATAGATACTCATTAATTAGCAGTTGGCCATAGTAGCGTAATGCTTTATTTTATTTTGAACTACGGTAAGCAAAAGTATCAAACAGCAAGTTATTGAATCCTGCAACACTTTTTTTCAGACAGATGGCAAGCCAAAGAAGCTGTAGTGATGATAAGACTTGGAGTTAACTTCCACGCTTTGTGTTTCCAAAATACAGGGGGAAGCGGTTTTTACTCTCTTGTCTAAGCAGCCCTGTGGATATATTGAAACCCTCACACCTTTCAGAGCCTGATCCATGTTTGTAAGAAAGCCCTTGAACTCCATCTTTGGATTTTACAACTGTGGACTGTGGGACTCCTCTCTCTCTCTCTCTCCCCCCCCCCCCCCGGCCAGTGCATTGTATCTTCATCTGCCTAATGAAGAGTTCTGTAGGACTTAAAATTTTGCTAACTTGCTCACTATGTTACTTTTTGTTGGTTCTAAACAAAGGATTTAGGATTTATTTGGATTATAAATGTTCATTTGTTACATTACAATATAATTGTTATAATGTACTCGTTGAGAGAAAGGGCTAACAACAACAAATAAAAAGGATGAACAGAAATATTACTTAAACTAAAACATTTTGTGATGTACCATTTTTGTAATACCAGAAGTACATTCCTCCCCATCACTACAAGGGTCAGTCTGCCCTTGGACTTCATTCAGCTAAACACAGTGAGAAGCATTCTAGTTCAGTGCCTTCCAAAGCTTTTAAGTGCTGCAAAGCTGTTTTGGTGAAAAGAACAAAATCATTTTAAGAATACTCAGAGAAGGTAATTCCAATTTATGTCACTGCTTAGTTCAACACGGTGTTTTACTTGGCCTCTAAATGTCTCCCTGAGTCGCAAATAGGCATCAGAGTGAGAAGCAGCATGATCAGGATAACATTCAGTGTCCCCTACAGCTTTAAAATATTTTCTTTTCTTTTCAACTTGTCTTTTGAGCAAGGGATGTGTCATCATCATGTCTGGTGACATGGGATTAGGAGAACAAAACTCTCTTAAATGGTTTATTTCATGCAGAATCAATATTACAGTTTAAAATGCATGCATGTATAGCCATCCCAGATACGCCCGGCACTCAGCTGGGACTGGGGGCGTGGCCGGGGGCGTGCCCGGGGGGCGGGGACTTCCTCCCTCGAGGCTGAGAGCTCTCCGGAACGGCCCGAGTTAACTCGGGCTGTTCCGGAGAGCTCCCAGCGTCGCGCAAATAGGCGCGAGACTAGAGATCAAAACAGAGACGCGCTGCAGCTGGCAGCAGAGTCTCGGAAGAGCTCCGGCCCGCTGCGATGCAGCCGGCGGGCCGGGGCCGGGACAAAGAGACAGCTCGGGGGGAACGGGGGGACGAAGGGGGCGTCGCCGGGACAATCCCGGTCATTTCCGGGAAGATGGTGGTAAGCCTATGCATGTACCCAGACAGACACAATTTATATTCTGAAATCTAAAGCAGTGAAATTACATAGTTTTTTCATCTTTCTCTTTTTCTTTCATCTTTCTCAAAGTTCATTCTTTGGTTCTTCAATAGTGTTTAGAAATACAAAAGGAAGGGGTAGCGATGGACAACCCCTTAAACCCGGTGGTTGGTAATTTATTTATGGAGTTTTTTGAACAGAAGGCTTTACAATCAGCCAAATTGAAACCATCTACGTGGCTAAGATACATCGATGACATTTTTTGTATTTGGGATCACGGGGAAGAAGAACTGAAAGGCTTTTTGGCACATTTAAATGCCTTGTGCCCCAAGATCCAATTCACGATAGAAATTGAAGAAAATGGTACTTTACCTTTCTTGGACGTCTTGGTGACTAGAAAGAAGGACTTAACCTTCGGACATACTGTGTACCGGAAACCTACACACACGGAAGATACCTGCATAAAACGTCCAATCACCACTCACTGCAAAAGAACTCCTTAATAAATTCTTTAATTTTCAGGGCATTACGGGTTTGTGATGAACCATCTTTAGCTGCAGAAAGGCGCATCGTCACGGATTCCTTGTTGGCTAATGGTTATCAGTTGCAGCAAATTAACAAATGCTGGGAGAGACAAGTTAAAAAGAAAAACTATATCCCTAAGCCAGGAGAGAATAATGAAAAAGAGGAGGAAGCTGACAACGAGAAACGATGGTTATCTTTGCCTTTCCTACAAGGAACCACGGACAAAATAGCGAGAGTGGTGAGAAAATATGGGATCAGGACTTTATTTGCTCCTACAACTAAGATAGAGCAAATACTAAGAAATCCCAAAGATCAAAGACCTATGTTAATGAACCCAGGAGTCTATGAAATAAAATGCGGTTGTGGTCATGCTTACATTGGAAATACAATGAGACCTATTTAAAGTAAGAGTACAAGAACACCAGAGAGCAGTAAAATTGTCACAAGGAGAAAAATCTGCTGTGGCAGCGCACGCCCTGGAATCTGGCCACCAAATTGCTTTTGATCAGGTCCGTTCGTTGTTTTCGGAAGCCAGTCTAAAACGAAGACTGAATCTGGAGGCTATTTCAATCTCCCAAAGGAAACCTGCAAGTCTTCTGAATAGACAGCAAGAGCTGTCATTTGCCAATAAAATCTGGCTACCTATCCTGAAAAGAGCATATTTGCAGCCTAGGAGGAATAGAGCAGAGGTTGATGATTCCGTTGTCAGTTAACGGTTGCCATGGCTTTTACTGGTATATGCTAGCAAGAGCTCCATGTTCTCAGTGTCATCCAGCAGTGTTATGCTGAATTACCTTGACAAGGTCCCTCGTGTGGGATGAAACGTTGGTAGGAGAAATAAAGATTTCTCAAATAAAAAACATGGCTAGAAAACCCATAATGCCTGCTTCGTTACAGATTGTTTAGAAATAGTTATTTGCTTCTGGAAGTGGGCTGTTAACATCTGATTTTTTTTAATACAGGTGGGCACCCATATCCGCTGGGGATATGTTCCAGGCCCCTCCGTGGATACTTGAAACCGTGGATAAGAGCGAACACCCTACCATGGTTTCCTGAGGGCCCCCCTGCCTCCCCTGCAGGCATGCTTGCCCCCCCAGCTCTTCTTTTTCTTTCAGCAAGCTTTGTTTCTTCCTTAAAACAAACAGAGAAGCAGCCTCCATTGCAGGCAAGTAGAACGAGACTAAGTCCTAGAGAGGCTCTGCAAGGTTTCTGTTAACCTTGCAGAGCCTCTCTAGTACTTAGTCTCGTTCTACTTGCCTGTAATAAGCAGCCAGAGGCTGCTTCTCCTGTTTGTTTAAGGAAGAAATGAAGCTTACTGGGAAAAAAGTAAAAGCCTGGGGGGTCCCCACGATCCGTGGATAACTGAAACCGTGGATAGCGAATCAGTGGATATGGGGGACCACCTGTACAATATAGGAAAACAATATATCTGGATGAAAGTTGATTTAATTTTTCCAACCGGTTCAAAAGTGGAATGATGCTCTGGGGAACTTGTTGGTTAATATACTCTGATGCCTCTTTGCTGGTTAAGCGAGGTGATTTGAGGTCATTCACAGGTGCAGGGAATTTGTGGAGAATACAGGTGGAATGTGTAGTGAATGAACATTTGGAGCAATAGAAATTTAGAACTGCTTACTGGACAGGCAAGAGCATGAGGGCTGAGCCAGCCAGTGAGCAAGTGTGTTTATGTTGGCCTCCAGCAGTAGGGTGAGTTGGTTTAGGCTTGTGGGTTGCTCTCTCCTACTGTTACTAGACCTCTTGTTTGACTTCTTTTCCTGTCTTGTTGTTTCTGCCTGTGTGTAACAACGGCTGCAGTTGTTTCTTTCAGCCCAATCCTATGAGCATGTTATGCCAGTGAAACACGCATTTTGCCGGCATAATGTGCTTTGCAACTGTTTCAAACATGACAACGCTAGAGTGCATGTCCTGGCTGTCGCTGCAAGCAGCAAGCAGCCAGGTCCATGTGAAGATGGACTGAGGATGCCTGCCGGTATAGGTAAGGCCGTACATTCTAAAAACTAAACTATACTTTCAGAATGTTCACATAGTGTAGCCCCCTCTGGCCTCTACCACTTCAGCTTACAGCTGGGAGATAGATGCATGTTTGCATGCTCCATCATGTAAAACATCATGTAAAAATCCTTATGAAATTAACATAATGGAAGATGGCTAGGCTAGGATGCTCTCTGCTGATGTCTGGGATGGTGTTATATGGATGGAGCACCGGAACATGTAATCTTCCGTATTCTGTATGAAAGCCTGTATTCTGAAGTGGTAGAGACTAGAATGTACTATACTATGTGTGTGTTCTGATTTTCACTGTGTGATTTTCACTGTGTGACTTCTCAGTTGAAGTAGTATAACTTTGAAAAGACTGTATGACATGATAGTAATGAGTGTTTAGGTTGGTCATAAACATGCCTCAAGTCTCGGTTGACTTAAAATGTGTAAGGATCTGTAGGTATTTTTTCTAAAGAGGATAATGGAGTGATAGCTTTGCTTTTCATTCTGGTCTCCTTAAATGTTCCAAATCTCCTACACTCATAACTTCTACACATAATTATGGGTATACAAATCACATATAATTGCCACTTGTGATGACACATGCACATGCAACTGTTTCATTGTGTATACAGGCAGTGTGTATGTATAGGGAAATGTGTGCACATTTTACTCATTTAAAGTAAGCTACCTGGGAAGGAAATTTTTCAAGTGTTCAGAGGCATCCTCTGTCTGGCCAGATTAAGTTCTGGAATAAAAAAAGAAACTGTGCTGGGTTCAGAGTGGTCAGATTCACATTTTAAGTGGGTTGCTGTTGCCTGTGTGTGGAGTATTAGTAGGGCGGGCCCGAGACCTACTGGGCAAGATGCAGCATGCCAAATACTTGGTGTAGCCTCTGTTCCTCCCTCTCTCTGGATTGGGAAAGGCTGCTCTAGCCCACCACTCATCTCTGCTCCACACTTCCTCTTCTGCTTTGCTCCCCTCTTCCTTTTCAGTCTAGGGCAGAGGTTCTCAACCTGTGGTATGGGTACCCCTAGGGGTATGTGGACCTCTTGCTGGGGGTATGCCAAGCCCTGCCCCTTATCTGCCCCATCAGCAGCTAATTAAGTTAATTAACATGGATTTTCAATTGTAATTATTTCCGGAGCCCTTCAGTCTCTCTGATTTTGGTTTTGGGCTTATTTTTGTACTTTGGAAAATGTACTTGGGTGGGGTGGGGGAGGGAGGAGCTGATTTTGGGAAGTGTGACTTGGAGAAAAAAAAGAGATCCTTGCATCCATATCTCTCTCTCTCTCTCTCTCTCTCTCTCTCTCTCTCTCTCTCTCTCTCTCTCTCTCTCTCTCACACACACACACACACACACACACACACACACACACACACACACACACACACACACACACACACACACACACACACACACACACACACACACACACACAGTTAAATAAGACATTTTTTCACATTTAAAATTGTTTTAGTACTTTTTATTTAATGACTAATTACCTAATTAATTGAATAATCCAATTAATTAGCAGTTAATTAGCAGGGGTACTTCAGAAAATTGGACCATGATAGCGGGTACCCGGGCCTCCAAAGGTTGAGAACCCCCGGTCTAGGGTATGGGAGGAGGAGAAGCAGTGGAGGTGAATGCAGGGGGTGCTCATCTCCATCTGCCCAATCTTTTGCCTGAGGCAGTCCCTTCAATTGGCCTCATGAATGGGCCGGCCCTGAGTATTATCATGCCATTGAAGCTTACAAAGAGGTCAGAGACCCTGTTGTGTTAAAAGTGCACATGTGGAGGCCAGACCGAGGTTGAAGATGAAACTGACTATTCAGCGGTTGGTTGGTTTTTAGGATCCTTGGTATTGCTTTTGAACTCAGCCTCTATCTTTCCCCTTTCCCATATTCTAAGTCAAATATTATAAAACCCTTGTGAAAAATGTATCCGTTTTACTTTCTACAATTTGTCAAAGTATTTCGTTGAATGTTATCCAACATTCCACAAAACAGAAACTTGGTCATTTTTCAATAGGGAAGAGTTTGCAGTTGCAATTTCACACAGGAGCCCACTGAAGCCAGGTTCTTTGGTTGTTTGCCATTCACACTCGGCACGGAGGTGATCTTTGCTCTTAAGGGGAAAAAAATATTAAGGCAGCCCTTTTACTTTCCAAGGGGATTTTATTCCCTTGGTGTAGCTATGGACTCTTTGATGTAAACTTCTAAGGCTGTTTTCTAAGTTTCATTATAACTTAGCAGCAATGTACTCTATTATTGATTAAAAGGAAGGAAGTAATCTGGTTTTTTTATTTGGAGCTGGTAGACCATATGGTATTTTGTGGGTGAGCTGATTCTGTCATTGCTATGTCTCTTGAACTGAACAAACTATCTGAATGGTGATGAAGGCGGTCCCAGGTAACCACTGTCATTAGGACTTATATATAGACACATAAATTAGACCATGTGCACATTAGCATGAGAAGGTCACAAGCATGCCTGACATTCTCATTGCTTCATTTCACCCAGTTGCTATAATTAATACCTTTTGGCTTGCAATGATGAAGATATCAAAGTGGTGTCATTTGAGGAGAGCTAAACTTCCCCTTTGGCCCCATTCACTCACACAGGATATAAGTCAGTATGTATTGCCAGTACTTTTAGTAGTCTTTTGCTCTCTTTCCCTGTCTTCTGCAGCCATACAGTACAAGTTAATTCACCCCAAGTGCCATGGTACATCCAAGATTGTGATAAATTAAGTGGTAGTTCTGTTTACATATAGAAGCGCTTAAGACGCTTGAATTTTTCAATATGAGGCAACCTGATGGATGCAGCCATGCGGGTGAAGCAACATCTGGCTTGGGTACAGCTTGAAGACACGGCTTTTGGCAGAGATATAGGCAAGTCTAGCAACTGGAAAACATGCTGCGATGGTCTCGTGAATTGTTACTGGGAAGTGATACCAAAGACATGCTAGTCAAAGCTTTTTCTGTTTGACTGCCTATAGAAGCTTGCTTGGGAAAAGAGGAATGCCCATAGAGGGCTTCTGATATGAAGCCACATTGAAGGTGTGGAGCTGGCTTCCTGAGTAGTTATGATCTAGGGCAGGGGTTCTCAACCTGTGGTACGGGTACCCCAGGGGTACGCGGACCTCTTTGGGGGTATGCCAAGCCCTGCCCCTTATCTGCCCCATCAGCAGCTAATTAAGTGTTAATTAACATGGATTTAAACTTTTAATTATTTTCGGAGCCCTTCTGTCTCTCTGATTTTGGTTTTGGGCTTATTTTTGTACTTTGGAAAATGTACTTTGGTGGGGTAGGGGAGGGAGGAGCCTCTCTCACACACTCACACTCACTCACACACACTCACACACTCACACTCACTCAAATAAGACATTTTTTCACATTTAAAATTGTTTTAGTACTTTTTTATTTAACAATTACCTAATTAATTAATTGGCCAGCGGGTGGCGCAGCGGGTTAAACCGCTGAACCATAAGCTGTCGATCGAAAGGTCGGCAGTTCGATTCCCGCGACGGGGTGAGCGCTCATTGCTTGGCCAGCTCCTGCCAACCTAGCAGTTCCAAAGCATGTCAATGCGAGTAGATAAATAGGTACCGCTTGCGGGAAGGTAAACAGCGCTCCGTGTTCCAGCTACACGCTACGCGATGCGGCAAGGAGAGTCATGCCGGCCACATGACCACGGAGGCGTCTTCGGACAACGCTGGCTCTTCGGCTTTGAAATGGGGATGAGTACCGCACCCTAGTGTCAGACACGACTGGACTTAATTGTCAGGGGATACCTTTACTTTTTAATTAATTAATTGATTAATCAGATTAATTGGCAGTTAATTAGCAGTGGGTACTTCAGAAAATTGGACTGTGATAGGGGGTACCCGGGCCTCCAAAGGTTGAGAACCCCTGATCTAGGGTCAAATGCTTGAGATCAGTGCCTGGCTATGAGAATACAACTAGTGCAGTCTGTGTTGATGCACACAGAGTACTGTCCTTCTAATGATCAGTTCTGTAAGTGGTTACAGGAATTGATCATAGGATTCAAATACAGAGAGTTGTACAGTAAGGTGTCACATGGAATTTAGTTTAAAATTGGGGCTTTTGTAAACCCTTCTGTTAAAACTAGGGCTTCTGTGATCCCTTCAGTTCCATTTTTAATTTTTTTAAAATATTTGCAGCTGTTAACAGCATACCTTTTTATCACCAAGGTGATAATTGGTAACAGAGATAATTGTGATTTTATTTGTCTCTCTGTTTTGTACCCCCTGGAGATTGGAGAGAGAGATTGTTGATACTGAAGCAAATATTTAATATACAGTTTCTCAAAATGTTGTGAAAAATGAAATATTAGTGTTTGGAAATTGGAAATTATGCACATGTAAAAGAAGGATCCTTAAAGTACTTCTGTCAAGTCTTGCTTTTCATACACATACACAACAATCAGTGTGAAACTAACAGCCCAATCCCAACCCCTGCCACCAGCACCAATGCAGCCACACCAAAAAGGCATGTGCTGCATCCTATGATTGTGTGTGTGTGTGTGTGTGTGTGTGTGTGTGAAGTTTCCAAAACAGGGAATAAGATATGGCGTGCACCATTGCAACCGGACCCACCCTCTTCCGCCTCCCTCCCCCATTCCACCCATTGCCTGCCCCCCACTGCCAACTCACTGGTGTGAGACAGTAGTCTCTCTGCTGGCTTGTGCACACGGCCACCAGGTATTGTGCTGGCGGCCTTGTTGCGCTTACTGGTATGATGTCACTTCTGCTGGAGGATAGGATTGGGTTGTAAGGCTGCAATCCTATACATGCTTACCAGCACTTGAACTCAGTGGAACTTACTTCTGAGTAAGACATATATAAGTTTGTGCTGTCAATTAAAGAGAACTAACGTTTAAGAGAAAGGAAGTTGTAAATTTTGGTTCAAAAGTTCACTGAATGAATAGAGACTTTTTAAATAAAAATAAAGGTTCAAATGTTAATTTGTTGGTATGATTGATCAGTCACTTGTCCTTTAAGGTATTTTAAAACCTGTGTTTTGACCTTACAGGCCTAGCAAGTACTTCATTGAGGTTTTACAATATGTAATTATTGGCTGGGATCAATCTGTAACTCTTGGGTTTCCGGCATACATATTCACATTTGTATGGATTCTTGCCAATGCAATTGATTTATTAGTTAGCTAAAAGCTAGTAAACAATTAAGAAAAGTATTCAATCAGTTGACAAGCTTTTTGAAAACCAGAATGTTGCTAAATCATGAAAGGGGAGGGGAATAGCCAAAGAAAAAAGAAAGCTCTGTGCTGCAATGTCTGTGAAGAAGCTATCTTTCAAGAACTTTAATGCTGTAACTGAGTCTAAAAATATGAATGGGTGGATTAGGGGAGGGATGCGCATTAGCTGTTGCACTCTGTTACTCAGACTCCTGAAATAAGTGGTCATTCTATGCAATCTACAATATGGCATTAGGCATTTTATTGCATACCATACGTTTGATCTTTAGATGGTTGGCAGATACTATTTATGGAAAGCGTGGAAGTTTTATCTTGCAGCACACATAAGCATGCCTTTTATGCCCCCCAAAAGTAATCGTGGAAAGGGAGAACATTTTAAAATGAACTGGTGTGGCAGAAGACATAATAGATAAATAACAATTGTCCACTAGCTTTTACTACTTTTGTTTTTTACATGTTTTATTTATTTATATATTTATTGAATTAATAGTTTTAATGATGTCTTTTGACCCAAATGCTAAATTCTGCCATTATATTAACAATTCCTTACCTTAAAAAAGTAGATTGATCAAATGTTTAAAAGGTGATTTAAGTGTGTACAAAGGTAATTTGAGAATTATGTAAGGCAATAGTTCTCAAACTTCTACAGGGAAGTAAGAAAACCTGTAGGTTCTGCAGAATCTGCGGTGATGTTGGCGACAGCACATCTGAGGTCGTACTACCGTGGAAAAAAGGGTTTTTTCACTTACTGGGGTCACGTTGGCCCTCTGGTGGTTGCGAGACACCTGTGGCCCCCTCTACAGCCCCCCTCAAGCCAGAGCTACACCGCATGCATCTCGGTCCATATGTGTCTGGTGTCCCGCCCCCAGGTTCAAACAACGGGCTCTGATTGGCTGAACGAAATGCGAATGCGGGCAAAGTGGAGTCGGACTCCACTTTGCCCGTGTTCGCGTTTCGTTCAGGCAATCAGAGCCCATTGTTTGAACCTGGGGGGGTGGGACACCAAACGCATACGGACTGAGATGCGTGCGGTGTAGCTCCGGCTTCAGAAGAGGTTCCAATTGTGCTAGGAAGCTACTTCGGGTTTTTTTGGGAAAAATACAACATCAAACCGGACGTAGCTGGAAGCTCTTCTGAGGCGTGCACTGTGGGGTGTTAGAGGGCTCCGGAGGGCTAGCACGACCCCCCAGTAAGTGAAAATACCCTTTTTCTGCAGCGGCACCCCAAAAATGCTGTTGCCGACATCGCCATAAACCTTAAGGGGGTAGCGACTGCATATGGTTTTTGTGGTGGATCGTGACCCACGAGTTTGAGAGTAGTTGCCTTTACAACTTCTTTGCTGCTTTTGACAAATATTAGAGTGCTATTAAGATCCTAAGATGGGATGGAATGCTTGATCACGAGGATCGTTGCTTCAAATGATTCTACCATTTACATAGAAATGATTCTACGGGATTCTACCATTTACGTAGAAATGATTCTACGGGAGCCAGGATGGTGTAGTGGTTTGAGAGTCGGACTTAGACCTGGAAGATCCAGGTTCAAATCCCCGCTCAGCCACGAAGCTTCCTGGGTGACCTTGGGCCAGTCACTATCTCTCAGCCCCACCTACCTCACAGGGTTGTTGTGAGGACAAAAAGGAAGGGAGGAAATATGTATACCACTCTGAGCTCCTTGGAGGAAGGGTGGTATAAAAATGTGCAAAAAATAAAATAAATAAAAATACCATTGGCAACTGACTGCCAATCAGATGAGCACACATTTCACACCTACCTGGCACTCTTGTCCATCTATGTGTCACATGTGTTAGTGGTGAATATCGGAACCACCCCTAACTGCATGGTTAAAATACTACAAGCATTATTAACACTTTTTAACAAATGGTTTTTAACACATGTAAATGTAGGTGACTCACTGGGGTTGTTTATTTTAACTTAAATTGTTTTAATTAATTATTTTAATGTGTTTATTAATTATTTTAATGTGTTTATATGTATTTTAATATGTTGTAAGCCGCCTTGAGTGCCCTCGGGAGAAAGGCGGGCTATAAATTATTTAAATAAATAAATTATTAACTGTACAATTAGGGACAGTTTGGATAGTCCACATCCCTGTATGACTGCAAGGGTAGAAGAGCATGCTGAATTGGCAGAATGCAAAAGATTTGTGTATTTTGAGGAGTTAGTGGTCTGCGTACATTCTTCACGATGGTCAGTCTGTTCTGTCATGATTGGGGTAATCTTTCTGAAATTGCTGAGTCATGCTTAGTTTTCACACCTGTTAGTAATCACTGTTTGTTAAGATGATGACTCCTGTGCTGCTATCATGTTATGAGATGTTCTGGGCACCAAGCCAAAGTCATGTGCCTGGATGAGGCCACATCTCAAGGGGATTGCATCATACACTTTTTTCTTGGATCTTGTTGTATAAAGGGGGCTTGGAAATGCCCATTAGTCATGCATCATGTGCATGCAGACTCGCTACACAGCTTGCCCACGAGAGTAATGCATCCATAGGAGGAGGCACTACCTATTGTGAGGGACATAAGAGGCTGGTATTTCATTCTGTTTGTCCGGGGGGTTATTGCTTGTGCAAAGCTAATAAATCCAATTTTTGTCTTTCACTGGTCTGTTCCATTATTTTTGTATCCAAAAGAACCCTGCCCTTCTGATAATACACATGCGAAGTGTGGCAGGACAGAACATCCTATAGTGAGAGCCCTGTCCCAGGCTGAGGACTTAAGATCCATTCAGTTCCTTCTTAGGATATTTTCTTAGAATACAACCCTAAGTGTTCAAGGGCAAGATGGTAGCTCTGTAAGAATCTACTAGTAATCAAAGGCTGCAATCATATATTCAATTACCTAAGAGTAAGCCCACAATTGAACACAGTGGGACATTTCTGAATAAATATTTATAGATTTGCACTGAAAATGTGGCTTCCCTCCTGCACTTTGATAGTCATGCTAAGTCCCATTGACGTTTACAACTTTAGTTGGTCATGATTGTCTGGTCTCATTGATTTCAGTGGTTCACAAACATGTCTGATTTCTTCTGACTTTAGGCCCTTGAATTTTAGTGAGAATTAAGTACCCACAGCTTTATGCAGGACTGTAGTCACAGTGAGTTGTTGCTTAAATTAAATATTATGATTAAATATTATTTCCTCAGCTTACACTTTTTGGCATTCTCTTCTATTTTGGCTAATTCTCTTCAGAATTTGTTTTCTTGTTTCCTGTAATATCTTTCATTTTTGATGATGACATGGATTTTTCTTGGGTTCTTTATCTTGACTGAAAATAAATTTAGAGGTGGTTCAGATTCTGGCCCTTTCCAATCCTAGGGAAAACTGCCTGGTTGGATTGGCATCAGAGTGTCAAATTAAAGGACAAGATCTAATAGATCTTCATCAAACTCTTCAGTAGATTAAGAGTGCATTCCTACCTAACTATCTGGCAGGCCGCCCGCCTGATCCTATCCCCGTTCCGGACCGCTCTGCAGTGGCCCAGAGGTCTACTCGGGGGAAGGGGATGTTCAATGGGCCTCCTCGGATTTCCTCCAGCTATTTATCTGTCGGAAGTCGGAGGACGCCGTGTAACAGCCGCACCGGCTGGACGGAGATGGGGATATGGCGGGCGTCATCCCCACCCCCTCCCGGGCCACCACGGCCAATGGCCCCCCTCCCTCGCCACTTTACCCATGCCGCCGCCAGGCGATCCCTTATTTTCCTCCTCCGCATGGAGATCCGATGGCAAAGTAAGTGCTGCTGGCCTAGCACCGGTGGCCTTTACTCTAGAGTTGCCGCAAATGTGCCTCATGCAAATGTGCCTTACGCTCACTCCACCACCCTATAGTTGGGCAGGATTGTACTGTAAGATAAGTTATAGCAATGAAATGTTCAGCTATGAGAAATGTGTTTTTATTTTCCTTAGTTGAAGAAAATAATTCATAAGTAAATGATAATAGTTGAATCGTCTTGTTTTCTTGTATGATCTTGTAAATACAGTACATGTATTGGCTTTTTTGCAGAGTGACTGAAATATATTGTACTAAGCATCATGATCATAGAATTGTCAGTAGTTGCAAATCAGCATGAGCAACATAAATCTATTGAGTTTTGTCTGGAGTCAACATCAAAGATGAATTTGGAGGGAGGTTCCAGATGGAGAAAATAAACATTTTACCAGTAGTCTAGCTAAAATAACACACCGAGAGAGAGAGAGAGAATTGGAAATTACAATCAGTTTCCTTTGGTATTTGGCACAAGGGTTAGGATTAGATTAGCAAGTGTTTAGTAATAATTGTTTAGTAATTATTAGGGGGCTTAAATGAAAGGCACAGTAATGAAAGCAACATCTTGTATTGTCCACCTCCAGCAGAAAAAAAGTATTCATGCTTGTATTGGAGAGTTGTCAGCCCATTTTGATTTGTTGTGTTCATGATGTGCTAGATATCATTGTAGGGTGTTTTATTGACTTTTCCCAGCAGGGGGATAAATCAGTTGGACTTTATAGCACTGGCAATGATTGGGCTTGAGTGGCTTTGTGTCAGGGAAAAAAAAAGCAAGCAGATTGTAGAAGGATTAAGTGGGCCTAAAACACTTTGATTTGACTGTTAGCATTACAGTTCCATAGGGAACTGACCAAATCCAATTTACAACATACAAATTGCTTTCCATTTTACTTAGGGCAGAGTATGGCAATTAGTTAAAATGTGCAGTTTGTTTATCCATTTAGCATCATGGTCTACCTAGAACTTTAATAAGTTAAAATATTGGGCTGAGTCAGATAATACTTTAATTATTACACTGGCCATATGCAATAAAAGACATGGGTGGTCAGTCGTGGAACATGTATGTTCTGGACCCTCTCCTTGCATTTAGGAAATTTCTAATTTCCTCTAATTGCGTGTACAGAGGTGGTTGATGAACTGCCTCCGGTGATTAAGATCCCAATCCTATTCTTCCCCACACCTTGCTTGTTCAGCCACACCAAAAAGTTGCATGCTGTATCCAGTGGGGGAGAGTGGATCGGGAAGTTTCAGAAGGGAAAGGGGATTTACCCCTCTATAAGCCTCCTGCACTGCAATGGGTCTCCTTAGGTCTGTACCAGCTATGTAGCTGGTGCAAGTCTAAGGAAAGAAAGGGGGTGGGGAAGCTGCAAAAAAGGATCTGGCACATGCCATTGCCGTCGGATCCACCCCCTCCCACAAACTCTCTGCCCCATTTTGCCCCCTCCCTGTCCCCGCCGCTGCCTTACCTGCTGTGGCAGTTCCAGTGACATCCCAGGAGCACTGCCGCCCAGAGGCGTTGTTGGGGGGGGCAGTGGGCCCCCGGGCGCAGGGTGCACCTGCGCAATTGGTGTGCAATTTCTGGGATTGAACTGTAGTATTTTCTCCTCCAGTGTAAATTAGATTTGTCAATTGAATATGCAACAAGAACATCGAGCAGGCTATGAAAATGGGTTTTGTAGACTGTGAGGTGAAGATGAAAGGCGATATCTCTCAAATACTTCATTATTAAATTTTGGCCCCTGAATGTCTTCAGGAGCTTCTTGACATCATAACCTGTCTGTTTATACATATGGGCTTTTTATAAAGCTCTGTAAGACAGAATGGAATTTACTCGTTAATTATTGTGGTTACTCAAGAAAGTAAATCAGGTCTGAGAAAATAATTTATTACATCTCTAGGAACAATTTGTATGAGTCATGCTGAAAACCTGTGGTAAACACTATCATGTAAGTTGCAGTGCTTTTGAAGACATGCATTACACAGCCCAACATTTTTTTTTTCTGCTGCTTTGGACGTTAGACCTATTCTTGGGTATATTTGGGGCACTGATTCCAAAAATGGCATCAGTTTTGCCCGATCAGCTCTAGTTTTGGAGTTATGCCATAGCCACCTTATATGCTGATTCAAGTAGCTTCCTCGTGAGGAAGCCATGGTTTCCTCATGAGAAAGCTGCTTGAATCATTATATAAGGCTGCTATGCCATATCTCCAAAGCTAGAGCTGATAGGGCAAAGCAGATGCCCTTTTTGGAATCAGCGCCTCAAATATACCCAAGAATAGGTCTAACTTTTAAGGCACCAAAATGTGTTGTTGTGTTGTGTTATGAGTGGAAAATAGAACTTTACTTTTTAATATACCTTTTGACCAACACATTGTTTTTTTTGTTTTCCCCAAAAATTTAAATTGAAACTGGTATATCTTCTCTGTTTTCACAAACTGCTGGTTCTATTATGGCAGCCATTGAAAGCTTTGCTGTACCAACTGTACTCTGTTGGAATAGTGGTGTTAGTTTATATAAAGTGTCGGTCTCTGTTAGAGGCAGTACTCAACACTGATTATTGGGAGTTGGAGGGGAAAAAAAAAGATCACATTGCTTTAGCCTTTGGCAAGTGTTTCCCAGCAAGGCATTTCTTCTGATAGCAGTTTGAATTTTCTTTTCTTACACTCCATTAACTCCTCTTATTTTTCTTGAAACACAAAAATGACTGTCTTTTAAACAGAAAAAAGAAGAAAAAGAATGACACCAGTCATCCTGTTTAATCCTTCGTTTTCTGTCTAGTATTTGGCCTCAGTTTGTGTAATATTTTATCTATTTTTCATTTATTAGAATATTTATATTCTGCTTTTAAACAGGACATTCTCAAAAGCGGCGTGCATAGCAAAAGCATGATAAGATGGTTCCCTGTCCCAAAGGAACAAAGGAGTCTAAAAAGACACATGAAAGAGACAACGGACCAATTTGGATGATTCTTCAAGTTCCAAATGGTCCTGTTGTCTCATGTTTTATTTTCTTCATAATTTCTGGTGTCATCAGTGGTTTTAATTTCCTGAGTGGCAGCTATATTAGTCTGCTGCAGGAGCACACGCACACACACACGCACAAAGCAGGAAAAGGGTCTTATAGCACCATAAAGACTAATGAATTTATTCCATCATAAGCTTTTGTGGATTAGAGTATTAGCATCCATGTCATCAGATGGATGAAGTGTTATCTGTATCTACCAACTGAGGATAACACTTCATGCAACTGATAAAGTGGACTCTAGTGTTGTTAGGCTTTAGTTATTACCAGGCTCTTCATTGTTTTTTCAATGGTGTTAGTTGCTACTGTTATCTGCTGGACTGATGCTTTTATCTGTGGTTTGCTGTTATGATAAACATTGTATCTTTATTGTACTGTATTTTGTTGTTTTACTACTGTGAGCTGTGATGCACCAGCTTGGCTATGAATAGTGGGATACAAATCTTACAAATAAATAAGGAGCAGTTGAATGATTGGCACTGTGATAATACTCACAAGCAGTTTAAGTATAGAAGCAATATTTACATAGTAGTGCAAATGTGAATTCCTTCATTCATCTTTGTCTCCATATTTGGGTAATTTGTCATCTATGTTCCAAATTATTATTACTTCAAAACCTTGTTTTTAGCGTGTCAAAGTGCATTTCTCTTTGAGAATGTAAGAGCAATTGTGGAATACCTTTAGGCTTGGTCTGTGAGAACTAGTGTTCCAGCAGTTCAAGGTCCTTTATGGCGGTGCAAAAGCCAGGCTGCTGTTGTGTGCTTCCATGACTCTTCTGCAAATAGCACACACCATATCCCTTTTCCCAAGCTGCCCCGCCTCTTTTCTCCCCTACTGGCTGTCCAATTGCCCCCCCCCACACACCATTTGAAGCAGCATGCGCTCCTCCAGCATGGCTGCATCAGCACCAGTGGTGGGGGATAGGATTGGGCAGTAAACCACGATACTAGTAAACGGCCAGTGCTGAAATTTCAGCTTTAGTTAATAGAGCTAGAACAAATGTATTTTGCAACATGCTTTCTGTAGCGCTCAACATGCATTTGAATATTTAAGGGGAGAGCAGAGATTCTCTTGTGATCATAAATTACGCCATAAATTCAGGGACTCCTCCACGCTGCAGCTGAACAGCTCTTAAAATGCAATGAAAAAGCAGCAGATTGACAGAATTTAGATGGATCGGTTTGATGTAATTTTAGGCTGCTTGAATTATTTTTCTTTGACAAGCTCTCTCATGCAACCCTTTTGAAAGAAACCCATTCTTTGTCTACAGTTCTCAGCTTAGCTACAGTGTCTGGCAGGTTTTGCATTGTTTTTTCCCCACATATTGGCTTTTTTTTTTTTTTCCAAAATCAAATGATCACCTATGAAGTACTAACTGCCCCAAGGCTATAAACCCAATTGCTAGTGGCTTATTCCAGTTTGACACTTCTCAGTGTGATCCTAACTGCTTTTTGTAAAACAAGCGGGCAGAGGGAAGGCTCAGGAGACTTTGCTTCTATTCATTTCTGTAATAGTTTTCATGCCACGGGAGGCTTAAGAAGATTTGTACTGCCAGCTTTCTTTTTCATTAGCAGAGACTGCCATGCTGTTGGGTGAGTTAACGCGTGCATGACTATAAAAAGAATCTGCGTAAGAATTATGAAATCAGTGAAGTTTCCCATTAATTTTCTTGTTCAAGGATGTTTTCCTTTGCTGGATAAAAATAACATGGAGGTAAAGAGTTGAGAGGTGTGCTCAGCTTTGCAAGTGAGAGAATGAAAACCTAGACTTGTTCAGTTGTTTGAATGCAATGCTTTGTTGATTGTTGGCAGAGAGATGTTCAAATTCTCAATGTTTGTATGACAAGGGACACCTGATTGAATTTTTCAGCATAGTCATAGTTCTTGTCATAGAATGTAACAATGTTTAATCCTTCCTTTGTGTTTCCTTTTGCAACAACACACACGAGTCTTTCAGAAACTTATGTGGACCGTATGATTTCCATAACTGCCATATTTTGGTTATTGTTACCTGAATTTATTTCCCCAACCCATGTCTTTTTTGTTCACTTCAACCAGGACATGGTGGGAAAACAAAGAGGAATTTTGAAACTAATTTGAGAGACTAACTACACATTACACAGTACAGGTTACTGTGCACACAAATCTTGGAGAGGGGCTGTAGTCCAGTGATAATGCACATGCCTACAGATAGTCCTCCTGGGTTCAAATGGTAACACAAGCCTACAGAAGCTCCCTGGGCCCTGCCCAGATAGGCTCCTGGAAAGACTCTTGTCTGAAACTCAGGAGAGCCACTGCCAGTCAGTGTTAATAGTGCTAAGTGTTGAGAGGTCAAAGATCAGACTCAGCAGAAGGTAGCTTCATATGTTCCATAGGTAAGTCTGGAACTCCATGGGAGTAAAAGCAGTTGGAAGAAGTTTGAATGAGAAAATGACTGACAGGGAAAGGATAAAGCATTCCTTCCATGACTTCAATGTAACATGTAATTTTCACCTTAATGTAAAAGGTAATAACCATCAGTAGCAGTATTTAAAAGGTTACATTCAGCTGAGACAGAGGTTCCCAAAGTGGGCGCCGTGGCGAACGTCCAGGGGTGTTGTGGGATGCGTGCCGGCCGAGCTGCTTGGTGGCGTGACCGCATGGAAGATTGCAGAGCAGGGCTGCGCAGCGTTCACAGAGTTTTTGTGGCCTACCTTCCCTTACCTCCTTTAGACTGAAATCCTATATGCACTTTCTTGGAAGTAAGCCCCATTGAACACAATGGGACTCACTTCTGAGTAGACATGGATAGGATTGCACTGTTAGTGTTGTGGAACCCGGAAGTAAGTGTTGATGACTTCATCACGTCATACGTCATTGGCATTTCTGGGTTCTATGACTGGCACCAGCAGAGGAAGGGCGCCGTGATGCTGGTAAGTTTGGGAACCACTGAGCTGAGATCTACAGCAGTGGCAGTTCTGAACTAGTAAAACTGCAAGATGTTCTATAATCTTCTTAAAACAGGGTGCTTTGAATTTAGTGCCACTGAAACCAGTTGACATTACCCCCCCCCCCCCGCCCGAAAATGACTCTGAGTTGAACAGGTCTACCTGATACTCAGGAGAAATTTACTGTTTAAAGCAAAGTCAATTACCTAATATCAGTGAGATGTTTGCCTGAAAGAATCATGGAGAATTTATAGAACTAAGTGAGCAGCAAAGTGTTATTTCTACATATTAGATTTGAAATTCTAAATATTAAAACAGAGGTAACCACTAATAGATGTGACATCTGTTCCCTGTTAGAGAAATCAGGTTATCACAGACAGTACCTTTGTCAGTAATCAGACATCTCCCCCCTCCACAGATATCCTTGACGGAAGGACTGCCAGCAAAACTGCGCTATAAATCATATAATGAGTTGTACTCTCTGCTTATTTGGGCTCATTGTTTCAGCAGGGCTCCATATTTTCAGTCACTGCTATTAAGCCCTAAGGAAGTTATAATGTCTGTAGAAGATGGTTTACCCGTTAGACTCTAGTTATTTTAAAAAAGATGGTTTCTCTGCACTCATGACAATATTATAGGATAGGATTCATGGAGCATAGGAAACGGATCAGATCTTACTTACTTACCTAAAGGAGAAGCTTTAATTGTACATATAGGAATGTGTGGCAGATGTTTCTTTGGCTATGTTTGCACGGTAGGTCAAATTGGAACTCAACAGAATATTCCTATATAATGGAAAAAGACAAGTCTGAGCCAACAGCACTCCTGACCACTTTCATGTGCCAACACTATAGTCAAAACTGTCTGAAATGCAGACAGGTGATGTATGTGTAAGACCTGGTGGATTGCACAGATTCAGTGAGCCTCATACCATTTGAGACCTATGCTGAATTGCAATTCAAGGTAGCAGGTTCTTTGGCAAAATGTTATGGATTTTAGGGAAGGTATTTCTAACCCAGGTGAATAGTATTGACTACCTTTTGTAGTGCAGTGCATCAGTTTCATTCCCATTGCCAACCAAGCCTCACCTTAGCTACTCCTGCACTGCCACCAGACTCTTTTTGACTAAGCCCATTATGATTGATGTCATTCCCAAATTTTTCCCGCTTTTATTCATGAAGACTGTAAGTCCTTTAGGTTGGGGCTCTTTCACTAGTATTAGGGATAGGGAAATCCTAGTTTTAGTCTGGAAATGATAATCGGGCCTACCACATTATTTTTCCAGATATCTAAATAATCTAGCTCTGAGTGAGTGACTGTTCCCCACTAGTCACTGGTTCAATCTGGGTACCTTTTGCTTCCGTAGATACCACTCCCCTTTTGAGTCATGGGTGCCCTTTCTGTTTTCCTTCCTAATACAAAAGTGCCTCAAAGGGTCCAGTGCTAAAGGATCACATAAAGACCATATATGCAAGGTCTTAAGCACCCATTTTTCTCCACAATCCTCCTGGAGTTTACTATGAAGAAGGCAAAAACATCCAGGAATGACCAAGCCAATACACAGCCAACAAATAAATAGCTTCCTTGCTATGTCAGCTTCAAACCAATCAAGCATAGTCCTATTTGAGCAGACATATGGAAGACATGACCAAATACTATATCTTGGAAGGCGTTCTCTCAGGGATCCTACACTTTTATACTCTATATATGCACTTATATATGTCTGCCCAACAGACCGCAATCTTGCTTTAAGTTCTGATGAAGGCTTGGGGCCACTCCACTGCAGTGTTTGAACTAGGACTGTTTGATCAGGCTTCTGCTTCTCCTTTGATTGGCACAGCTTGGTCGCATCTTTAACATAGGATTCCCCCCCCCCCAAAAAAAAAGGTCATGATGATTCATAGCAAAGGAATATACTGTATGGAGTACTGACTGTAGAATTGTTTGAAGGGGCTTGGATATTGCACTCAGATAGAAGTTTTCTCACACACTGCTAGCAGAGTTTGAAAAAAAAAATCAAGAAGTTGAAAAATGATGTGAACAATATATAAAAAAATAAGCGTTGCAGTACCACTCAAGATGCATCAAGCAGTGAATGAGTTTTGATCGCTTTCTCACTTAGCAGATTAGCTGAAAAGCGGATGGATGTTTTTTAACCCTGTGATTAAAAGCACCAACACTTATAGCCTAAATGGTTATCATTACAGTGTCAGATGGTCTGTAGGTGAACTCAATTACAGTGACACAATGGAGCAAATAAATGTAAAAGTCATTGGCTTCATTGTATTCCAAAGGTCAAATGCAGCAGACTGAATAATGTCTGAAATAGATAATAGAATAGAATACTAGCCTTTGATTGAGGATGTTTTGGATCACAGCCCTCAGGTACAACAGTACCTGATTTTTTAAAAATCTGTCCTTTGTTTCAGCCGTGCTCTGTGACAAAGCGTGTGTGCGTGCGTGCATGCAGGCATGCATGTAAACTGGTTTTAGCAACACCTTGCAGCTTCCATTAATAATAATAATTTTTTTTTGTACTCTGTATTTATTTATTTACTTTTATTTACAGTATTTTTATCCCGCCTTTCTCTCCAAGGGACCCAAGGCGGCTTTGTATTACCCTGTCACGTCACAGGTATTCAAGTCTTGTTTCTATTATCTCCATAGTAAAGCTTATCAATACAATGGTTTAAAGCTAATCTCCAAAGGTCACTAATGAGCAGATTAAATGCCTTCGTTGCCCTTGTGTTTTGGATTAGTGTAACATCTGATAGCCCAATCCTAAAGATATGCATAGTTCCAATGCTGTACAGAATATGTGATGCTGACCTGATCTGTCCAGCGCTGTTCTGTAGCAAAATGAGGCAGCTCTGTTCAACTCTGCTGCACGTCAGTTGAAGTACTGTTTGAACTATTTATCCAAGAGATTGTTATAGCCAACGTAGCTGTAGATGACTCTAGGATTGTGCAAAGGCACTTTGTCTATACTTGCCTAAGCTCTACCATGCTCCAGTCCTCCATTTTTGTGCCATGCCACTAATGCATCCTGCAGTAATGACAAACACAATTTAGGATACTAGCACACTGCTTGTGAGATTAGCAGTATTAGAAGTCATGATGTTGTGCTTGGGTTCAATCACTTCTGGGCTACCGTAAACACATGCTAGCACAGCAGCTGGGAGGACTAGGGACTGGTTGTTTTGTTAATGCTGGCTTCTACAGGATAAATATCAGCATTTTTCTAAGGATGCAATTGTTATCCACCATTACCTTGCCTCAGGAACTGGAATTGCAGGAGAAGATTTGAGCTGAATATAGAAAAAAAAATCTTGGATTGATCCTACAAGAATTTTGTAGATATTAGAGAGGAGCAAGGGGCATTCAATAAAAGTTGATGCTTTCGGAAGCATCAAGAGGTAAACGCCAGAACCACAATTGTCCTTTTTCTCTGTGGTAGAGAGATACCTAGCTGCCCGTTCTCCGAGCCTACACCACTGTGAAATTCTCTTACCTCAGCCACAACATTTGGTGTCTGACTGGTGTCATCTATGGTTGCCACTGGACCATAAGTCGAACTGGAATAAACAGCAAAGCCAGCTAACCTCAAATCAGGGTTTTGGAGCAAGGGGCATAATCTAGTAGCCAGGTACATAAAAAGGAGCTTTAGTCCAGTGGGGTGGAAGATGCTATAGATGCCAGAAGACATTGCCATTTTCTCATCCAGAGCGTTGGACCCTAGCCAAAGCAAGAGGACTCTAGTGAAGAGTGAGCTCAGTTCCTCAAAGTCATAAATGCTACAGCTGCAATTTCCCTGGCTTTTCAGGATGAGAAGAGTCCCAGGGAAATGAACTCCTGGCAGCCAGAGGTTTAAACCTTTTAACCTTTCACTTTTAAAGAAAAATGAAGCAATTCCTGAATAAAGTGAGATGGGCAACCCAATCCACCGTAACTCCCTGTGAAGTGATGCACCGGCGCCAATCATGACACCCACTGCATCCCAAGGGGGAGTTTCGGTCTCTCGAGGCCTCCTCGGGGCCTATTCCAAAGGGAAGGTTCCCTTGCCCTGGAATAAGCCCCTGCCAGATCTACTTGGACCTGCGCCAGCAATATTGTGGTTCCTGGAAGGTGGATTGAGGCTGAGAAGGGGGTTAGGTTTCAGTGTGCATTGCTGCTGCTGAAAGTGCCCCTTCCTGGTCCAGATACGCCCTCTTCCCCACCCCTGTCACTGCCTGTTCCTCCCACCCCCAGAGTCCTTTGGCGTGCAGAACTGGCCACTTGCTCCAGTGTGTTGCAACAGCTGGAAAGCACCTAGCGCCGCCAGAACATTCATTCTGGTGGTGCTAGGTGCCTTTAGGATTGTGCCCAAACAGTACAAGCCTAGGCAAGTCTATTCAGAAGTATGCCCCACTGAGTTCAATGAGACTTGCTCCCTGGTAAGTGTGTGTAGGATTGCAGACTACTTACCTGCACTTTTAACTGTCTGCCTCCAGGCTTATGTAAAGAGTGATGATTAAGCTAGTGGAGAGGACGTTCCTTTTACCCAGTCCCAGATCACAGTCTGCTTCTCCATACATGATCAGGATGTCACATGCATCTCTCTGGTACATCCTTTAGGAATAAAAAGTTAGAATTTTGAAAAAAGACTTTTAAAGACAGGTTGCACAGAATCAGCTCCAGGTGGCTCCTCCTAGACATTTTCACAGAAATTATTCTGGCAGACACAGAGAGAGACAGAAACAGAGACAGACAGAAAGAAAGGAAAGAGAAGGAAGTGATAACATTGTTTTTTCTTGTCATTTGATGTGGTATTTTCCTCAGATGAAGGATGTGAATGTTTCTTGAAATGTTGTAATTAAACCACAGTATACACAGTGGTGTATTAAAAAATAAAACAGTAATAAAAGGCCTGAGATAAACAGGAGCAGCAGGGTTTGTGTATCTGAATCAATGAGCCCTTTTAGCGTCTTGCCTTATGTTGGTATTTTTTTTGTTAACATCATGCTTTTCAGCTTGTAAAGATTATTCTGCTATTCAATGAATGGGGAAAAGTAATAAACTATGAAGCTTTAAACTAGCAAGAACTAGTTACAATTAAATCCATGAGCTTAAGAAAATCCTCCTAGGATGCTTTTTTATTCATCCTTTCATCCTTTCATCATTTCTCAGTTTAGGTTGCCTAAGGATCTTTTTTCATTATATAATTTTGGTATCTATCTTTAGCACCATACTTGAGTAAAATTAGCACACATTCAGTGTCAATAGTATGCTGTTCCTTATTAGAATGGCAGCAACTTAAACAAGAGGACATATGTATGTATGCCTCATTGTTGAATTTGCTCTAAAAGGTCGAGGGGCGGGGAGAAAGTTCAACTTCTGGAACTTCTTTCTTTAAAGCACTGCAGAAAAGTGCTGGGGTAATAAGCTACAAATCTCAAACCAGGGACATTCGCAGTAAGACCCAGGTGCCTTACTCTTTGTAGTAAAGGTAAAGGTATCCCCTGCTCGAAAGCTCTAGGGTGAGGTACTCATCTCCGTTTCTAAGGCCAAAAGAGCCAGAGCTGTCCGAAGACACTTCCATGATCATGTGGCCAGCATGACTATTACCTTCCTACTGTAGCAGTACCTATTTATCTACTTGCAATTACTTGTTTTAGAACTGCTAGGTTGGCAGGAGCTGGGACAGGAGACGGGAGCTCACTCCGTCACGTGGCACTTGGGTCTCGAACTGCTGTCCTACTGACCTTCCGGCAGAGGCATTGCAGAGTGGGGGGCGGGGGGCCCACCGCCCCATGGCGTAGGGCGCAGAGGCAGAGGGTGGGGCACGGAGGCTGGGGGTGCTCTGATTTTGGGGGGGATTTTTTGCTTTTCCGGATTTTTTTTTTTACTTTCGCGGGCAGCTGCCACCCTGGGGATGCAGCAGGGGGGGGGCCTTGTGTGTGCCCCGGGGTGTTTTAGGTGTTTTGGGGGTACTTAGCTGGTCTCGGCCGGGGCGCAGGCAGCATTTTCCCGGATCGGCGGCATCCATCTTGAATGGGCGGGACTCTCTAGGACTCTCTCTCCATCTCGCTGATCTGTCGGTCCATCAGGCCTCTCTAGGGCTCTGGAGGACCGACCAACGAGACTTCCGGTCTGCAGTTCAGCGTCTTAACCACAAATCCACCATGGCCCCACCACAAAGCTTACTCTTTGTACCACCATGCAAACTTGCTAGAGGGAGGAACTGCTGGCCTGCTCTCCACCACATGGCACTGTGACCCAGTGGTTGTGTCCAGAAAACAGAATTGCAACCATTAGCAAAGCAGGGATTAGGTGATAGAAAAAGCCAGCAAGGTTCCACCACCTGGTCCTAAAAGTTCTTCTGAATCTGGCCAACTTGTTGCTCAGCTACTTTTTAACAGATGAATGATGCTAATAGGACGCACTCTCTGTTATATTTATTCTCATAAACTATGGACAATTAGCCCCTTTTTTCATCTTCTACAATGCCCGTAGGACCACAAGGCACTCACACTTGCAAGGTGCAATGTGATGCCATCAGCGGTCCTATACGGCAGGTTTAGTGGAATTCCCTGTTCTGAGAGGCTATGTTTGTGTCAATTGGGGGTTGAAACCCTAGCACATATGAACTTACATTGTCCACTGTATCAAGATTTGCACCTACACTATCTTGACTCGCTGTTGATCAAGATGGTTGGCTGGGCTGATCATGATAAAAAAGGACACATTCTATCATTGGAAGACATTAAGTTATTAGGGAGGGTTCTATTTTCTTGAAATTGATGGTAAGACGCAAAGGAATGAGCCTGACTGACCCTTTCAGCTGATGTAATAAGTTTTTATCATGTTTTCTCATATATGTTTGTTTGTCTCATCCCCATAAAGGTTTCTGATCTGAGCTACGTTTTCTCCTTTCTAAATTGTCAGTGAGCCAACACTTAACTTCTTTTCTTACTAACCTTAGGTTACTGGCAGCCCAATCCTGTGTAACTCTTGCAGCGGTGTAACAGTAGATCCCCCGGTGTAAGAGCACTCATGCCAGCATAACCTGCCGTACGCCAACGGACACAGGACAGACACCGGCTTAACCTCCCTCGGGGGGCTTAACCTCACACGTGCAGTTTGGATGCGGATCAGACACCCACGCAACTCCCCTGGTGCAGGGGGCATTCTGGAGACATTCAGATGCCCCCGGAATTCTCCCTGCATCGGCATCCGTTCCGCACCCGAACTGTGCATGTGAGGTGTCCAAGGGGGGTTACGCCAGTGTCTGTCCTGTGTCCGTCTGCCTAAGGCAAGTTATACTGGTATAAGTGCTCTTACACTGGGGGACCTACTGTTAACACCGGTACAAGAGTTACACAGGATTGCGCCCACAGTCACCCTAATCTGGAACACAGTGGCTCAACAAAGCAGTTTAACACATGTATTGGGATTTGTCAGGCTATTTACCTTCAAGCCGCTTAGTTTTAAAGCTGAAACTGACATAAACAGAGAATAGACAATGGTTCATTAGGCAACAATGAGATGATAAATCTGCCTTTCTGGTTTCACACAATCATCACACTTGTCCTTATTCTTTATCTTCTAAAACATGTGTTTCTGATTAGAAACCTTGAATATTTCCTGGGAATTGGAAACAAACATATCATGGCTTAAAATATTAATACCGTACTTTATCTGGGCTTCTGGATGAACACAGAGACTAAAACAGAGCAGTGTATTAGTCTTTCATGCTATCATGGCAATTATGAATATAAATGGCAATATTATGAAAGAAGTGCATTTAAAAAAAAACCCAAAGTCTAAATGTAGCATTTTCTGTGTAAAGTACATTTGTTTTAAAGATTGTATTCAGTGGATAATTTTTTTGTCAAGTTTTCTATATCACCTCTTTAAGGGTAAGATAAAACCTCCTTTTTTGTTGAAACAGAATTACAGTAAAATGCCACCCAATCTAAACAGACTGTCATCATAATGCCATGTTTTTAGAAATATTCATAATTTAAACAATTATGCTTAGTGACTTTTTGCCAATTAGGTTTTGTTCATCTGGGGACTGCATTTTAATGAGAAAGCAGAATGGTCTTTTGTAGATATGATCTGTTGGCAGGAACACAATCAAATGAGGAAAGGGTTTAATTGCATTTTAATTTAATTCAGTTACTTTTAAGGATTTCAATAAAGATCCTGCAAGGTGAAAAATTTTCATCAAAATTGTCATTTCTTAAACTGTGCGTATGGTGTTTTCAGCAGTTTAATCATTTTAAATGATTGATATTATTTTGATATAATATACTGCTGCTAAAAATATAAAATAGGAAGTGCATTGTTGCCAACATTTATGATGGATTATTTGCTCTAGGTAGCTAGAATGTTCTAATTAATTGTTCATAAAATGAGTTTTAAAATGAAATGAATTTTTTCACAGAAACAAACAGCCCCAATCCTAACTAAACTTCCATGCGGCGTTGCAGCGGTGCTGTCGAGGGGCACGGGCCATGCTGCATCCCGCAGGGGACTTTTGGCTGATGGAGGTTTCCTGGGGTTAAGGGGATATTTGTCTCCTTGCTCCGAGGTAAGCCCCAGCAGCTTGACCCTCAACAGTGGGTTTTTAGGGTGATTCAATGAGCTTTGGCAGGGACGAGGGGGTAGGGAAGGTGCCTTTTGCTAGCACTCTAGTCTGTATATACTGTGGTCAGCGCCGTAACTACGGCGGAGCGGCTGGAGCTCCTGCTCCAGGGGCTCGATCGTGGGAGGGCGGGGAACTTACCAAGCGACGAACAGAAGCAGCGTCGTTGCTTGGGCCCTCCCTCCCTCCCTGGAGCCGTTTGGCTCCGAAATGGGAGCAAAACGGGCGGGGGGCACGCCTATGTGACGCGAGGGCGCGTCGCGACGCTGGCCCCGCCCCCTCGCTCCAGGGCGCCCTCCTGGCGCGTTGCGCCTCTGACTGTGGTTAACTGATATTAGTCAGTGGTTTCAAACCATGGTTTGTTGTCACTAAGAAAACCATGGTTTGTAGACCGGTGCTGGTTTAGACGATCAAAGCAACCATGGCTGATGTATGTATGTCTGAACCTGGCCTTTGTTGTAGTCAGGCTTCTTAATATAAATATTTAGAATTATGACATCTTTTTCTACTGTAGGATTTTAGTGTCAGCATCTAAGTATAAATGAACAAACCAGAATTCCCCAGTGTTTTGGAATGAAATTAGCTAAATGCCTAGCAGCTGTCTCACAAGCATGAGACTAGATAAAGCAACCAAGCTGTAAATCTGTGCAAACTGCATGAAAGACTATAAAATGCAAACTGATTACTTTAGGACTTGAATTAAGGTGGCTGTGAATAAAAATAACCCAACAACAAATCCTCTTCTAATTTTAACAACCACTGATGGGAAAATCTTAACAGATGGATCATTATGAGGTATGAGTCTACATTATGAACTAACATTGTGATGGAAGGAACCAAAAAATCCAAAGTACTAATCCTTATGAAGTAAGAGTGTTAATTGCTGTACACAAAGCCAAGCTCTGAGATGTTAACATTAATTTGACACTTCATAGAACACAAATATCTTTTTGTGTGGGACCCCTCTCCCCAAAGATTGGCTTTGTTTTGCATTGTAAAATGTAGAAGGTTTATGCTGATATTCATGGAAGTTAGAGGCTCTTTATGTGACATGGCACGGTATTGCATGCAGAAATGCATTGGCGTGGTATTGACTTGTCAATGTGGTAGTTATGCCGACTCATGCAGTCAACTCAATTCAAACATTGTGTCTCATTTTGCAGAACATCACCGCAAAGATGCCTTTCTGGTCACCGTCTATGGAATGAGTAAAGTTTGATTGGTCAGTGTCTTTCAAAGGATGTCTATTGTCACTTCATATTTCAATTAGGAAAGTTCCAGATTTCTGTTTTGATGTTGAAAAATAGCAAAATAGGTGTATTAGCAATGACTTTATTCCTTGAGTTACAAAGGCCCTCATGTTCGAATTTAAACTGAAGAATCAATTGTTCTCTAAAGTGATAGGGTTAGGTTGAAACCCATCTCTGCTTGGGCAAGGCCATCAATGATTTCCATCCCCTCTCTTGCTGCAGCTCCTCATGTTCAATCCAGCATGATTTCTGTAGGGTCCTCCAATTCTCAGAAGCAGATTTTGGGGACAAGTTGCTTGCAGTGGGGTGGAGATGATAGGAAAGTTCCATTGCATGTGAAGAACCACACTCATTCATTGTTGTTGTTCAGTTGTTAAGTCGTGTCTGACCCTTCGTGATCCCATGAACCATATCCCGCCAGGCCTTCCTGTCCTCCACTATCTTCCTGAGTTTGCTCATTTTCATGTTCGTTGCATCGGTGATGCTGTCTAACCATCTCATCCTTTGCCTTCCCCTTCTCCTTTTGCCTTCAGTCTTTCCCAGCATCAGAGTCTTCTCCAGAGACTCCTCTCTTCGCATTAGGTGGCCAAAATATTTGAGTTTCAGCCTCAGTACCTGCCCTTCTAGGGAACAGTCAGGGTTGATTTCATTCAGGATTGACTGATTTGATCTCCTAGCAGTCCAAGGGACTCTCAGGAGTCTTCTCCAGCACCACAGTTCGAAAGCATCTATTCTTCAGTGCTCAGCCTTCCTTATGGTCCAACTCTCGCAACCATACATTAGAAAGATCAATATATGTAACAGTGTCTCCTACCCAGAGCAATTGAAACATGGCAGCTACAAATAGATATCAATAAAATGTGAATGAATTAAAAAAAAAGAAGATTCATGTGATCCTAAAAGTTCATGGGCAGTTTGGATGATACTCTGAACAGCCCGTCGTAATCACATAGGAAAGGATCACAGGCACGTACATCTCAATGCACCGTCCTGCTGCTGCTCAATTGCATGGGAACATTTTTTTCCAAATTATCCCTCAACAGCGGATTGAAATCCTACTTTAAAGTTTTAATAGCACATTGCCTTTGACTGAGTCAGAGGACTGGTCCATCTAGCTCACAATTGTCTACTCTGACTGCCAGCACCTCGCCAGGTATTCAGATGGATATTAAGCCAAGCTATCAGAGGTCCTTTTAAGTGCAGATGGGGTGAACTGGGACTGATGGCCACTCCCCTGGGACAAACAAGCAGAAAATTTCTATAATTGAAACATAGTTACATAATTGTCGGCCGAATCCTATCCTTCTACTCTCCGACCAACCAACCCACCCCTGGTGCAGCTGTGTGCTCTATCCAGAGAGGAGCAGAGCAGAAGGCTTTGGAAGGGCTTTCCATTCCACAGTGGGTCTCCTCGAACCTGCTCCAGCTCTTTAGCTGGCACAAGTCCAAGGAGAGAAAAGGGGACAGGGAGGATGCAGATAGGATCCGGCATGTGCCATTGCCACCAGATCCACCCCCTCCCGCAGCCTCCCCCATTCCTCCCCCTCCCGTCCCAGTTTTGCCTCCTCCCAGTCACCGTTCCTCTCTCTCCCCACCCCTCCTGTGCTGGCTTACCTTCTCCGGAGGGCAGCCAGCGCTGGTACGATGTGAGTGCGGGAAGGCTCTGGCCTTTCTGCCAGCACTCCGGCAGCATGCACTGCCCGAGTGTGCTTTACAGCTGCCTTACGGCACCAGCACTGATGGCGGGTTCTGTTCTGTCATTAGGATTGTGCTGCTCAACTATGAAAAAAGTCCTTCTTAATCCTAAATGGGGACCAAAGAAATTGGATATGTGAGTGAGAGAAAACTGCATATGCAGCCAGTGTTTTGCTTACTGTTTTCACTAATGACTCATTCTGCTGCTGAGGCGACAAGCTGGTTTTTAAACTGAGCTTGAGACATCATTTAGATGTCACCTCACTGTATGGTGGGGAGACATATTAAGTGTAAGCCTTCACTGGCCATCATTCACCCCAACTCTTGCTTAAAAACGTTCGTTTTCTTCTCTTTATCATTCTTAATGGCTGCAATGTGACAGATGTGATAGAGGAAGATGTCTGTAAGGTGTATTGTGTTCAAAGAGGATTTAGGAAGTGCAATTGTTTTATTATATGATGCATGAGTAACAACAGTGCCAGCTCTAGGTTGCTGGGGTCCCTGGGCCCCCCATGGCTGTTCTTGCCCGCCTCCCGATGGCTCATTGGGCCCTCTGAAGGGCATGGTACTTGACCAGAACCCAGCCTGCCCAACCTCTGACTCCACCCTTTGGATAATACTAGCTTTTCCAGTAATTAAACTCACTTTCAAGAAATGCAAAGGCAGAGGCCATTAACAAACCAACTCCATACTTCGTTACATGCGGTGTTTCTATGTAACATATGAAGGGTTTTGAAAGAATGTACATCAGAAAACGCTTTTTTTCATGGTAGTATATTTTGAAACTGATTGCAAGGGTTATTTTTATATACATAAACTGGAGTAGCCTAGAAGCCACATTCTGTGAGCTTCATCCCATGCTGCTTCAATAATGTATGTAAGAAGGAAAAACTTGGGTTGGGTAAAAGATGTAGTTTCCTCCATGTCAGCACTGCTGGTCTCCAGGTAGTGGTGATGTGGCATGGGAAGGATAAAATGATTCAGCAGCTCCATGTAGTTTCTCCTTCCAGACATTATTGTTGCAGTGTGCAATCCAGTTTCGCAATGTGGGTCCCATACCATTTTGATAACATATCAACTGGAACTCCTCACTGGTATATACATTATTATTCTGACCTCTTGTGGTCTAATATTTATTTATTACAACCTTACTTAGATTAATTGTGTATCTGCTTTTTGCAATTCCCCCCCCCCCTTGAAAATAGACATCTACCTAGCCTGACAAAACCTCTACAAAAATTGGCACACCCAATTTTGCATTCAGTTAAAGTGCTGCTACTTAAAGTGATTTAATGGGCTTGACTCTTTTGTCCACTTCTAGCTCCCTTGATTACCTTAATAGCAAATAATTCTAATCTTTCCTGTGGTAGTGTTCCTTAGCAACAAAGGAATTAGAAAAAATAATGTGGAAGCCTGCAAAAATTTACAGACTGGTTTGGTCTAATTGATTTAATCTAATAGTTTTCTATCAATTGCACATATTTTATGCTTTATATCAGGGATGTGGATCAAGTCTCTGACTCCCAAGTCACGTCCCAAGTCTTTGCCCCCAAGTCTCGAGTCTTTGGTTGTGAGTTGCAAGTCCCTATCTATTTAATGGGGAAAATGGGTTTAAACCTGAATAAAATTCAACTTTTCATAAAAGGCTCCAAGTCTCAAGTAGAGTCTTTCGAGTCTTTTACTATCGCAGAGTCAAGTCATTTGATTTGAATCCAACTCGAGTCCAAGTCAATAGAATCCAGTCTACATCACTGCTTTATACTTCACTATAATTCACCCACTCACTGAATTCTAAGCAATAGGTTGCATTATCCTGTTCTCAAGCTCTTATGCATGTATTTATGAATCCCAGGGGAAAAGGCCAGATTAGCCTTAACTGTGACTTTTATAACATGAGCATTTAAATGTCTTATTTCTTTTTGTCTACTTGTCTTTTGGCTGCATATGTGTTATTCAACTGACCCTTCTCTTTTGTACATGTACATCCATAACTGTGTACATATATAATACATATATGTATTCGTGTCTATCAATCTTTTTTTATCTTTCTCTCTACACATGAAAAAGCACTTTTGCTTTCTTTACTCAAAGAAGTATATGGTGGCTAGCATAGGCATATTTTCCTGTTAGAGTTAAAATCAAGAAATATCAACATTATCACTATAATGTTTATATTGCCACCAACATTGGATTGAAACACATTGCAGAATCTCAGGATTTTTTTCTATAGTACTTTGCCAAAATACTATTAACCAGAGTTCTGTCACTTACATTGAAACAGTTGCCGCTTAGAGTGTCAATCTGGCAGGAAACCTGCTTATAAATGTTTATAAAGGCAAATAAATAAATAACAGAACAGTTTTCCATTGAATCTCCGTCATTCCACAAGCGTCACCTTCTTGTATACACTGGAATAGTATATCCTTTCTGGATGTGGGCTATTTAGTTTTACATGCTCTGAGTGCAAGTCATTGACTTGTTTTCGTTACTTCAAATGCAGTATGACAGAACACATTTAAATGCATCCTTAACTCTCAGCATGAGACATAGTTAAGTGCTTTGCTGAGGTGGTATTTTTTTTCTACATTGATAAAAGGATACTGGGAAATGAATCTCTTACATTTAGCAGTGGGAGAGTAGATGTCCCTGTTCATCCCAGCGTAGCATCTTTTGTAGTGGCTTTTACTGATGTCTCTTGTATCTTTTTAGATTGAAAGATTTTTGGGGAAAAGAAATCTTTCTATTTTTCGTTAATTTTGCTATGTGAATTTGATTGTAATGTATACTATACTACAGTGTTTCCCAAACTCCACTGCTATACTATAATAATATAATAAAATAACAGCACAATCCGACTTAACTTTTGTTCCAGTGTAACCAGCGGCGCAGCAAGAACGGGAGGCCCCAGAACTGAAAAGGGATTCAAATCCCCTTTGCATTCCTCTTTTGGAGGAGATTTGAATCCCTTTTCCGTTCTGGGGCCTCCCATTCTCGCTGCGCTGCTGGTTACACCGGCACAAAAGTTAAGTCGGATTGCGCTGTAAGGATGTTATGGGATTTTCCATTTTACAAATATCCTTCAGTAACGTACCAGGAATCTCAAATCAGGAACTCTGGCTGCCACTATGAATTACGTTCCTTTCTACGTGGCCTTACTGTCCATGTGATAATCATAAGAGGGATCTACTGGTTTTGTTTCGGCTGTTCTTGGGTATCAGCAATGGAACTGGTTGGAAGGAGACACTGCAGTTAGACAACTTGGTAATTATCAAGGGACACAAGGAAGAACATTTCATTTGATGCTGAATGGATGGGCAAAGTATCTCTGGCAGCCTGGGAAGATTTATATGTAAAGGCAATGTATCCCTGGTACCAAAGCAACAGTTCTTCATGGTTTTTGGGTACTACACTCTCAGCACAATTTTATGCATGTCTACTCAGAAGTAAGCGTCACTTAACTCAGTAGGACCCACCTATGGGTACACAGGATTGCAGCCTCATAGAGTTACATCAACTCATTCTACTGGCTAATTCACATATTCTTTACTTTGCTTCACTTCTGGAATTCTACATAATCTGCTTTCTTCTCAATCTTCCTAATTTACTCACTGTCAAATAAAACATTTTTACCTTGACATCTGTGTGTACATTCAGTTCATAAATATTTTAGTTGATCATCAGGTTTGTAGGAACCTAACAATCCTGAACCAGAACTGTAGCTTTACTTTACTCAGTAACCATGCTGACTCTCCATGCTTACCTTCCTTTTTTTCCATGCAGGTGCGCTCGAACACCAGAATGACTCCTACTTAGAGCTAACCTATCTCGAGAGCTCTAAAAGGCCATGGAATAGGCACATTTAAAATGCAGTACAAAGCTATCTACAATGAAGACAGTACAAGAAAGATAGTTTTACCTCCAGCCAGAACACCACTCTAATATTCTCATGAACTGGTTCTGGATATCTTTGACACATAAGGCCATACATGCTTTCAGGATATGTGACTATATTCACTTCAACTACAGAGGCACAGTAGCAGATAGGATGTGACAGAAACAAAACTAAACATTTCTTATTCTAACATTCACCCAAGATCAGACACATGAACAAAGCTGAAAATGGCTGTGACAGAATTATCTCCCTACATATTCAGTTCCCTTATATCTTTGTTTTTTTTCCTTTTAGTGATTCATTTTCACATTTATTCTCTGGGAAATCATGCATTGATCTCATGCACCCCTGCTAACTGGGCAAGAGGCACTTTTTCAATTGGTGCTCCTCTTATATTTAGCAGGGGAAGAGTAACTGCCCCCTTTCACCCCAGCACAGTCTCTTTTCTGGTGGCTGTTTGTTGGTGTTCTTCAGCATCTTTTTTAGATTGTGAGCCCTTTTGGGACAGGAAGCCATTTAATCATTTGATTTTGTCTGTAAACCGCTTTGTGAACTTTCTGTTGAAAAGCGGTATATAAATACTGTTAATAATAATTAATAATAATAATGCACTGAACCTTGGTGATTCTCTTGCAGTCCAATCCTTTTTGGGCCAGGGGGCAGCAGAATTTGCTACCTAAGAACTTCATGTACACTACTTTGAGTTTCATGATAGACAAAAGTTGAGTCAAAAATGCAATTAACATATACGTTGGTTGGTTATGAATTACAGCACAATCCTGCCCAAGTATCCGCATTCCCTGGGGTCTACTCGGGGGAAGAGGACATTCTTTCCCTCCCCCGGTGTAATGTGGGGAGACCCCAATGGACCTCCTCAGATTTCTGCCAGCTATTTAGCTGGTGAAAGTCTGGGGAAGCCGTGTAAAGGCTGAGCTGGCCCGGGAAGGGGACGGGGATATGGCAGCTGCCATCCCCGCCCCCCCCCCGGGCCAGCTCAGTCAATGGCCAGCCTCCTTCACTGTCTGGACCGCCCCCCCCCGTCTGGGATCACTTGGCTTCCCCGATGGCCGCAGGGACTATTGTGAATAGTCAGACTAGAAGGCTGCTAATCACAAGGAAGGCAGACTGTGAACAGCAAAGCAGAGACACTGAGTGGGCAGGCAATGGGCAGCCAAATCCACTGTAACTCCAAGTGTGGCACCTGCTGCATCCCACTGCATCCCACAGGAGAGTTTCAGCTTCTAGAGGCCACCTCAGGGGAAAGGAACATTTGTTGACTTGCTGGTGCAGGTCCATGTGGACCCATGAGGGCAGATCAAGCCCGGGAAGGGGACTTGGATTCGGCAGATGCTGCTGGCACTGAACCCGCCCCCTTCCTGGTCATGATCTGCCATCCTCCCCGCCCCCATCGCCACCCTGTTCCACCCTCGCCTCCCTCCCTCCCCCTTTGCATACTTACCAGGGCCAGCAGGCATCCAAAGGCCGCTGGCGCATGGAGCAGGCCACTCATCACTTTCAGCATGTTCCCATGTGTCACCTTTTGCAACAGCTGAAAAGTGTCTAGTGCCACTGGAATGCTTGTTCCGGCTGTGCTAGAAACCAGCAAGATTGGGGTCTGTGTTATGTGGAGTCTGGCATCCATTTGGCCTGCTCCCTAGAGAAGAGTTGCTCAGATTGATAAGCAAGAGCAGCATTTGAAGCATTATATATTCAGGTGAAACCCCAGTTCTTCTGAAAATGAAGGCCAAAAAAAAACCAACAACAACCACACGTGGCATTTTGTAGATTGATTGATTGAATTCAGGTGACTTATGCTGTTGAGAAAAATGCATTTCCTCGGCCTAGTCTGGGCCTGAGCAGCTCCCAAGGATGCACTGCGGCTGGCCAATCGGCTTCCGGAACTTCCAGTCAACGACGCGATTGAAGCTGGAATCCCGTTGGCCAGCCGCAGTGCATCCTTGGGACTAGGCCGAAGACTGCCTTGATTCCGGGATGATGGTAAGCCTAGCCATGACAAAGCTGTGGAGCTCTTACACTCACAAACACTGGGGCACTTCTTGCCATTGGAAGGTCTTCTGACTCACACCTGTGTTTCTTCTAGACTTCTCTCTCTCTCTCTCTCTCTCCTCTCTCTCTCTCTCTCTCAGCATCGGCCAACTTTCCTTCCCACTCAACAAGGGGAAGGTAAGAGTGCAGGAAGTGACCTGCCATGCCAGAACAACCTGGAAGCAGAAGCGTCGTCAGGGTAGGGGTCTTGGGGCGGTGGGCCACCGGGTGGCGGGATCAGGCCCTGGGCATGGGGGCATTGCAGCGGCCTGTTGGCAGGGCGGAGTGGTCTGATCACTGGTGCGAGCGAGGAGCACCGCCGGCATTTCGGCCCGCCCGCCCTGCGCTTCTGTGTGTTCAATAACGGCTGCAGCCGGTACGTCATTTCCGGCGCGGGGGCGGCCATAGAAACGCCACTGCCTGGAAGCTTCCTGTCAAAAGCAGGAGTGTGGTTGCCACAACTGTCCCTTTGCCTCACCGTGGTAAGGTCACATCCAGTTAGTCACTTGTCAGAAACATGGGAGATGTGGGGCCTTGAGATCCCTCTTACCAAGAAATAGCTGCCTGTCATGCTTAGTTAGTTCCTGGTTTGTTTCAAGCTAATTGTTTTAGGGAAAATTTTTTGTTGTTGTTGTTCAGTCGTTAAGTCGTGTCCGACCCTTCGTGATCCCATGAACCATATCCCGCCAGGCCTTCCTGTCCTCCACTATCTTCCTGAGTTCGCTCATTTTCATGTTCGTTGCATCGGTGATGCTGTCTAACCATCTCATCCTTTGCCTTCCCCTTCTCCTTTTGCCTTCAATCTTTCCCAGCATCAGAGTCTTCTCCAGAGACTCCTCTCTTCGCATTAGGTGGCCAAAATATATGAGCTTCAGCCTCAGTACCTGTCCTTCCAGGGAACAGTCAGGGTTGATTTCATTTAGGATTGACTGATTTGATCTCCTAGCAGTCCAAGGGACTCTCAGGAGTCTTCTCCAGCACCACAGTTCGAAAGCATCTATTCTTCGGCACTCAGCCTTCCTTATGGTCGAACTCTCGCAACCATACATTGCTACTGGGAACACCATCGCCCTGACTATGCGAACTTTAGTTGGCATGGTGATATCTCTGCTTTTTATTATGCTGTCTAAGTTTGCCATAGCTTTCCTTCCAAGGAGAAAGCGTCTTTTAATTTCATGGCCTAAAATTTTCCCTAAAATTTTAATTTTAGGGAAAATTGCTATGTGATAAATATAGTCATAGATTTTACTTCACAGCATAGAAAAAAAGCAAACGAAAACCCCAGTAAATACATATGCAGCATTTTAAAGAAAAGGCTCATGGGATTTTATTTTGAACTCTCAGACTTTCAGGCCCACGTGGTTAACAATTTATTTATTACGTTATACAGTTTGAAATCAAACAGCTGTGAAATTCCGTGGGTGTTAACTTCTCCACCGGAGGGAGCCCATATTCCGTGAAAGCATGCTGAGAAATACATTGGGAACTGCATGGAAAATATACACTTAGAATAGGGTGTGCGTCTTTAGATGAGAAAATTTGTTTTTCAGGTCATAATCATGACAGGGTTTGAGGCGGAATTTCAGAAAGTCACTTATATTTTTTTAACCTCCTGGGTTTTTTTTCTCAGTGAAGTGTCTCTAAAGAGAACACTGTGATTCCCACCAGTGGGAGATTACCAGGCAGAGTTACGTTTTCTAAATACTTGTTAAAAACTTCCATGTCTTGTAATAGTCGACAGAGCTGCTTAATGCGCTGGTACACGGATACAGTTTCCATAGTAATATCAGGGTAATAGCAGAGATCTTTTTTAATACCTTATGTTCCTCATGACATTTGGTCTTCCATGGCAAGCAATGATATTGCTCTTTTTCCCATTTTGCTGACATAGCCACTATGACCCTCCATGATAACAATGCTTTGACTCTGTAGATTTGATACAAATTAACCATCTGCAATGTGAAGTTCAGACATCTGAGAGTGTTTCTGATATAATTCTTTGCTATCATATCATAACAATCCAAGACAAGCAAGAAGGCATTAGGTCTGATTTCTTCCTCCTTTTCTTCGTTTTTATTCTTTCCTCTTTTGTGGATTATTTGATTTGTCATTTGCCTTTTTTTTTTTTTTTTTGCAAGCTGTGTACTCAAACCAGTTTGTGATAACATGACCAGAAAGCTAAATTCCGCGCAGAGCTCATGCTGACATTGTTATTCTGCACAAGAAGCCCTGGTGGGGACAGATAATGCCATAATTCAGATAACATGATGAAATGAGATCTTTTATCACAAAACCTTTGGTGGATGAAGAAATGCAAACATTGCCCCTTTAAAATAAATTAGAAGAAGATGTGGGGTCATATTGAAGCACCAAGTGTGTTTTGCTACAATTTAATCTGAACACAACGTTAGGAAACTGGTTTGCCCTCTTCATTTGTCATAGCGCTTTGTGCACATTTCTGAAGACTGATTGACTCTGAGAAGTATTTTTGATTTCACATGTTTGGATGGGGTCAGAGGCAAAATATGCACAGCACTATATTTATCCAAGTGGGTATTTGGAAAATACATTTCATAAGCTTAGAAGCTTTTTCAGTTTTCAATTTTTATTGGATAGCCCTGAAAAATTCTTTTCTGAGTTCGTAGAAAAAACATACAATACCCCTTGTTCACAGATATCACGCAGAGGACAAAATACAGTCGGTCCGCATTATCCACAGAGGTTCCGTCCCATCCCCTTGCGGAAACCACGGATGCTGGGGACCTCTTTTAAAAATGTTTTAAAAAGGAAAAAAATAGTAAGAAAATGGCCTTCCCTACCTTCACGCAGCAAAATCTCTCTGTTTGCATGTCAGTCTTCTGTGCTCCAGGAAGCCACTTCCGGGTCATGAGGCAACCTCCCTTTGCCCTGGCTCGCCCAGCACAATGCATTCTGGGGTGAGCCAGGGTAAAGAAAGGGAGATTGTGCAATGCCACATGCCAGATCCTATCCCCTCTGTTTGGAGGCTCCTTGCCCCTTCCTTTTCCTTGGGCTTGCGCCAGCTTCAGAGATGGAGCATGTCCAAGGAGACCCATAGACAAGCAGGAGGCTTACGGAGGGGTAAGGGGAAATAATTCCCCTTTCCCCTCTCAAGCCTCCCGGTCCACCTTCCCTGTGCTGGATACAGCACACACCATTTTGGTGCGGCTGCATTGGCGGCGTGGTGGTGGGGGAAGGATAGAATTGGGCTCTAAGATTGTTAAGACTTTGTAACTGAAAGCAATTTCTGTAGCGTCTTTAAACATTTTAGTTGTGACCTGGAAATAGAGCACACTATACATACACCAAGTTGTTGTTTATAGAAGTTTCTATTGTGAGTGTGAATGTTTGCCTTTTTGATGCGACTGCATCGGTGTGTGTGTGTGATTGGGGGGATGGATAGGATTGGGCTCCTTTTGCTTAAACTTTACCTTTTCCAGGAAGTCTTTGTCATGATGCCATTGTCCACTTTTCCTACTCCAACCAAGGTTAAGTGTAACTGAAACAATCACATCTGCTCCCCTGTTTATCTCTGCCTCTATCTTCTTTCCCTTCCTCTGTTGTTTTTGTCAATATCTATATCTCGTCACTTAGGTTAGGGACCTGCACTTTCACTCAAAAGTGCCATGTTCCTAGATGTCATAATGTTGTCATCTTCATCATCACCTTCCACCTGCTGTCTGGGAGCCAAAGTACACTAATGGGAACATAATTTCCTGCTAGGGATCATGGCGCTTATAGTGACCTCCTTTCCCAAGGTGTGTTTTTTTCCTTAGATAAAGGTGAACTAGTAGATGCACAAGAAAGTTGCAGAGATGAGGTTGAGCTGTCAGTTTGAGCGTACCTGCTGGGGTGGGGAAAGTGTCATCTCAAAGCACCCTTGCTTCATAGTCCCAGCTGCTAATGTTGAGTAGCACAGCTCTTATTATAGAATGCTGGAGGATTGTTTCCACAAAACGTCCCTATAGGCATTAAGTGTTTGCTTCCCTTTTGCCATCTCTGTGTTTCTAGGAAGAAGAGATACCTTACATATCAGACTAATTCTTAGCTGAGCAAAACTGGAGAAATTGGCCTCTAGAGATTACGACTGAAGGAGCAAGAAACCCAACTAGACACCTCCTCCTTTTTTCTAATAAGAGCTGCTCATCCAAAGGTGAATCTGATATAGATCACTCCTTCCCAGAAGCACGAGCCTGGCAACAGTGGCAGTTTGGGAAGGGAGCTCTTCAGTGCTCTATGGAAGCATTGCCAAGGGACTTTGTACATAACGTAGCATGTCAGGCAGCCCAATCCTACGTAACTATCCGGTGGGCGGCCCATAGCCGCCTGCCGGATCCTGTTCCCTGATGGCTAGGCTGCCGCTGGGGTGGAGGTCTACTCGGGGAAGGGGATACTCGTCCCCTTCCCTGAGTGTAAACCAGGGCAGGCCGTATCGGCCTCCTCAGATTTCTGCCAGCGAAATCGCTGGCGGAAGTAGGAGGAGGCCATGTAACAGCCCAGGCACGTGGTGGGGGTCAGGATACGGCCAAGGCCATCCCCCGCTCCCTCCCGGGCCGCCTGGGCCGATGGCCCCTCCCCCGCCCGGCGAACTACCCTCCCAACCGCCGGATCCTTACCTGGGTTCGGCATTGGCCAGTGGGGCGATCCGTCGACGGAGCAGGGGAGGCCTCGCCCAACGTCACGCTAGGATTGCACTCTCAGTCACTTCTGAAGTGCACAGTTCAGAATTCCATCAACAACTTCTCTGTATTGTGTAGTTTGAGTCAGACGGGGAACTTTGCTGGCATTGGAGGGACTTTGAAGAAACAAAGTAGCTTGCTAAAATGTGAGATGTGACTGAACAACTTAAACATTACAGGAACTCAAAGCTCAGGTGAAACTAACATGCCAGTTGCATCACTGAATGAGATTTACCAATGTGTACCCCCCACCTCACCGATGCAACGAACATGAAAATGAGCGAACTCAGGAAGATAGTGGAGGACAGAAAGGCCTGGCGGGATATGGTTCATGGGATCACGAAGGGTCGGACACGACTTAATGACTGAACAACAACAACCCCCCCACCTGTTTTTTTAAAGGTAAGAAGCAATAGTTTATAGCCAATGCAGGCATTGCTAATTACAGTGACAGAGTGGCATATTTGAAAGCAAAGACTATGCTGGCTCGATGGATAGATGTGCAACAAGAAACTTGTACATTCAGTTGAAATATTTTAATTTAATTTGAAAGGAATTCCTGCCTGCCCTTGCATTTTAAGCTTGGGATATAACAGGCTGTTCAAAGTTCCCTTAAAAAAATATCTGTAAAGTGGTTATAATTACATTTGTGGCCTAAAAGCTTGCAGTAGGTCTAAACCAATAGACGTGCAATGCACTGAGAGCCTTCCAATGAAGGGATGTAAACTAAGGACAAAGTGTTAACAGTTTGTGTTTTCTGATCATGGCAAATAAAACTCAGAAAAAGACAAACTAAAAGATCACGCAACTTGAAAATAAATTAGACATGCAAATGCAAACTAGGCAGCCATCTACAGGATACATGTAAGTGACTAATGCTGAACTATTTTTAAAGATTCCAAATCTTCTGAGAAGGCAGGATAATTTATATGCTAGCCTTATTGAGTGGCAAGGAATTGCTATGGCTTTGATATCTAGAGATGATTAAACAAAACACAAATATAAAGAAGCTTGATTTAGAGAAGTACAAGTGCTATGATTTACCAGGAATTAGTAACCTGATTTTGAATAATGTTAAGACACTCAAAGCAAGAAAAGATGTAGGCTTTGAACTTCACAGGAAATTCTTCTTGTAAGTCTATTTTTCTGGACAGAATTCTTGCTGACATGGCAACTGTATGAATGTTGGATTGCTGACTTGGGACTTGATCCACCAGGAACTTTCCCTGTGCAAACTGTTGAAAAGGGATCAAAGAGATAAAAAGAATAAAATCGGAATAATACCAAGAAGCAGCCAGATTTCGGTTCCAGTTAAAACCAGCAGTTAAAAGGTTGTTGAAACAGGGGTACCTTTGCAGACTGTTTATAAAAAGGAGGGGGGCTTGTTGACTATCCCTGGGAAGAGAGTTTTTCTTTTTCTTCCCCTTTCTTGCTGAATAATAAAAAAATAACAGGACAATGACATGAAAACAACAAATCCAGAAAAAGAAAATAAGGGGGGGGGAAGGTAACCCCCAATAAGATATTCAATAAACATACAAATATATGTAGCAATCTATATAGAATATTGACAAACAGTAATGTGTAAGCTTCTAAAAAGGGCTTCCACATATCCAAAAATATATTAATATGCACTTGTCTTTTATAAGCCATAGATTCGAATATTGATAGAGTTAAAAGGTCCTCTGTCCATTGGAGAGGGGGGGGCTTATATTTCCAACAATTTATTATGTCTTTTAGCTATGGTAAGGGCACAGTGTCAATTTACATTGTCCAGCAGATAACTTCCACAACCTGGAAAGAAAATTCTTAAAGACATCATCATTGCTGAGAAATCTTTGGCCTTGGTACCTGCCAAATGATGTGTATCAAAAGTAGGCTGGAGAGCACAGATTTAGAGGACTGCTCATGTGGCCCAGGTAGGCTCCTTGACAACATTAAACTATTGGTAAATGCACCTATTTGGTATATATTGTGATGGAGACATGAACATATGGGACTAGGGCAGCGGTTCTCAAATAGTGGGGCGCGCCCCCCAGGGGGGGCGCGAGGCTCCGTAAAGGGGGGCTCGTTGCAATAGTTGGTGTGTATGCTTTGCGCCACTTATCTTGATTGTAGGAGCCTCCAGCGACATAGGCGAACTCTGTAACGCGCCTAGGAGCGCTCTGCAGAGTTCACGCTGTGAATCACGCATGCGCAAGACGACGATTGGCAACATCGTCGTCTTGCGCATGCGTGAACTCTGCAAAGCGCTCCTAGGTGCGTTACAGAGTTCGCGCCGGGGAGCAGAGGAACGATCTGCTCCCCGGAAGAGATCGTCGGTGAACTAGATCGTCGCTGGAGGCTCCTACAATCAAGATAAGTGGCGCAAAGCATACACACTAACTATTGCAACGAGCCCCCCTTTACATTAGTTACATTGCATTAGTTATATTAGGGGGGCGCGAAATTTTTTCTTCTTCATAGGGGGGGCATGAGAGAAAAAAATTGAGAAGCACTGGACTAGGGTCATATCACATACCAGCTGGAACTAGTGTTCCTCTGAAATCTGCTTGTAAGAAGCAGAAACACACTCATCTTCCAGTATAAGCAGGGATCAATTCTGGGTGGTCTGTCTGAATGAATAGGGTTAAGATAGGCATAGGAGAAGCAGGTAAATGTAGACAGAGGCGGCAAGCAGAAAAAAAGCTATGTAGGGACAACTGGGCGTATCATCATCATCATCCTTTTTCCAAGATGCTCAGATTGATATGATATGTGGTTGTCTGTGTTATCTTCACAGTAGCTTTTGAGATAGATTATGATTAGAGGTTGTTGCTGGTGTAAGCTTGTCCAGTGTGCTACATGAGCAAGCAAGATTCTGACTCCATGTCTTCTCAGTTCAAGCTAGATACTCTACATAACACTAACAGCATATAGAGTGTAGTGGTATAAGGGGATATTGAGTGCCTAGGTCCTTGATACACATACATTGCAAAATAAGATGTTGGGTACTCCCAGAGAGACCACAAATTCAAGGATTTCTGCCCCATGTTCCCATGGGAGGTAGACTCAGGAGAAGAAATCTATATCTGTTTCTTTTTAATTAATATAGAAGTATGTTACTGTTTCCTTACTGCACTAGAAAGGGCACAAGGTAGTGCAAACAAATAGGAAACACTGTGATAATAATGAGAGAATCCCAGATATTACAGCCAACGAGTCTTGTAAAATACCACCTCACTGCACATGTTGATGCATAAAGGCAAGCCAGAATGGCAATAAATGAAAAATGGCAAATAAAATCAGTGGGAAGGAGAAAAAAAAGATTACAAGCTATCTCGTTTTTAAAAGGCAAAAATGAATCTACATTAAACAGCGTTGGGGACTTTAAAAGCAATTTAACATCTTTTCTATCGCCTAATCTTTGTAGCGCCAAACCATTAAACAATAAATAATGGAGTTCTTGCAGAGAAGCCATCCCATGCTATCAAATCAGTGACATAAATCTACCCATATGGATTAGGAAGGCATCCGTATCTACTTATAGTATAATCTGCTGATGATACATAGTATGTTCTGTTGTCATTTCTTTAATATGTTATGAGACAAAGGACCCGTTACTCATTCCCAGATAGCCATCACGAAGGCTTCTGAAGTGATCTTTTAATGAAGGTAATTTTTAATAGTGAATTCGGTATAAATATTTCCCAGGTCCAACAGTGGTCAGGATGAGAATTCAGCTACTATATCAGTCTCATATTTGGCTTTCTATTATCTTTTTATGCAAGTGGTTCAGTGCTTGTCCTACCTTATCGGGGCCAGTGTAAAGCCTCTATTCCCCTCCACTAACAATTGGCCCATTCCTCCCAGATGCTCCAGGCCTCCTCCCCCCTTCTTCCATCCTAGCTTAGGTGGTACCAGGCTCTTCTTCAATGAAATTAGCTGCCACTGTTGCTGCCTGGTAGGATCCTTCTATTGACCTAAGCCAGTGGTTCCCAACCTTTTTAGCACCGGGACCCCATTTTGTAGAATGACAATCTGTTGGGACTCCCCTAGGACCAGAAGTGATGTCAGTAAGCCAGAAGTTACGTCATTGTTTTTAATAAATTACACTGCTTTTTAAAATAAATCACATTTTAAAGTTGTACTCATAAGCTGTCGCATGGGGGGGAAGGAAGTGAGCTAATATTAACAGAGATGCTAAAAGGCAAGCAGAAAGTAACACAAGTTGAGCAAAGAAGCCCAAGAGATCACCAGACACTTCTTTCTCTACAGTGTGTGTGTGTGTGTGTGGGGGGGAGAGTCAGCCACCATCTTGGCCATCCAGCCGACAGCCCGCAACCCCCCAGAAACCGTGTTGTGACCCCCTTGGGGGTCACGACCCCTCAGGTTGGGAACCACTGACCTAAGCTTACGAGGGAGGTAGGAATCACTCTTTCCACCACTGCTGCAACAGAAATATGGACACTGGGGCTAAGGGTTGGTTGGTGCTCTGATAGATTTGGGCTTATGGACCCATGCCTAACCTGGCCCACCCACAACACCAACTCAGGGCTGGCCCAAAACCTTGAGGTCGTGTGCCAGATGTCCCCCTTAATCTGGTGCTACACCAGCCTCTGCTCTTTTCCCTCCCTGGATTGGAAAAGGAAGAGGGGAAAGGAGCAGAAAATGAAGTGTGGAGGAGAGTAGAGTGGTGGGTTTGAGAGTCTCTGACACTGTATCCCACCACTCTTCTTCCCCGACTCCCACTCTGGTAAGTGAGAGGAGAAGCACTTCCTGAGATTATTACCTCAGTCAGTTTCATGTATGGGCTGGCACTGCACCAACTCTGTTGGTGGCTGTTGATTGTACAGTTTTTTTGTACTGATGTAGACCCTAGAGTCGGACACGACTGGACTTAATTGTCAGGGGATACCTTTAACTTTACTTAGACCTACAACATCCTTACTTTGATTTCACTGTGTTTGAGAGATCATCTCCTTTCCAGTGGGATATCTTTCAGGACGTCTGGCTCAGTTGGTAGAGCGTTCGTCTCACAAATGCCTGAAGATCTGAAGGACAGCAGTTCAAGACGGCCGGAAGTCTGTCGGAGAGCTGCTGGCACGCCGAGCTGATAAGCTGCAGAGCCTCTGTGGGGGAGTGGAGCTGCAAGCTACAGCACTTGAGTGGCAGTCAAGGCTGTATCAGCTGAAGCGAACGTCAGAGAGAGAGAGAGAGAGAGAGAGAGAGAGAGAGAGCTGAACTGTGAAAGCAACATCCCGAATGAAGGGTTCTATGAAAGATTAGAACATTATTATACTGTAAAAACCCTTTGGGGTTTAGAACAGCCTGCCCATGTACACCGCCTTGAATAAAGTCAGAGGAGAAATCCAATGAACAGAAAGGCGGTATATAAATACTGTATATTATTATATTATCATTTATATATCTCACTAAATACTACCCTATTTTATTTTATGATGAGGATGAATGTATTGGCTAGCAATGTTAAGAAAACAATGCTTTCTGGCTGTACTACACTGTACCCCCTTTAGCTCTTCTGTCTCAAACATGGATGAACATATGAAATAGGTTCAAGACAGTCACACAAGAATTAATTTTCTAATGAATATTGCCAAATATGAAATGCTCTGTATCTCAAGGGGTGGGGAAGGAACAACTCCTTGAAAAGCATAGGTATCCTGTGTCTGGAAAATACCTTTTCATTGGCTGCCTTGTTGTTGGACCCGGGCGGGGTGCCTTTTTCCTTCACTAAAAGTAGTGATGTGTAACAACAACAGATGTTAAAGAAACAATTTTTGTTGGAAAATAAATCTACTACTTATATTTTGTAAGTGAAACTCTTGGCAATATAGATTTATTACAACTATTAGCTTTGTGTGCTGGTACAACATTCTGCAAACAAAAACCTTTCCTCCTCCTTGGCAATTTGCTTTAGACACAATTATCAATGCAAAACATCTACATTAACAATGACAAAAAAGACAGAAGCAGCTGCAAAAGATAGGAGAGAGTAGCAATATGATCATAAGGGCAGGAGTAAAGTGATCCCTTGTGCCTCCTTGTGAGTATGTACTCAGTCACTATGATGGCTCTACATCCAGGCAGGAATAATTTACATAGATAAACTGTTTAGTGTTTTCAAGATTTTAGAGTTTGAATGGATAGCTATTGAAGGCAACAGAAAGAGATTTAAAAACCTTTGGGTTTTGAGTGCCTGTGAGAGGCAAAGTATCTCATCAGCAAACTGTCTTGTTACTAATGAGCAAAATGTGAATGTTTGACACATTCAGTAACATGTAACAAATCTAAAAATGTAGTATTTCTACATTTAAAAAATAATCTCGATACTTCATAAAGTATAATGTACAATAGCACGCCTATACATGATTGGTGACATATATGTAAATGCCACAAGGAATTATTGCATTTGTTATTATGCACATCTATAGAGCCTCCACATTTGGAATAATGTGTACAGTTATGGTCACTCCCTCTCAAAAAGGATTTTGTATCCTACGGGGGAGTTTCAGCATCTGGATGCCTCCTCAGGGTAAGGGAACATTTGTTCCCAAGTAAGCCCGTGCCGGCCTGCCAGGTCTGCTCGGACCTGTGCCAGCAATATTGCTGACGCAAGTCTGCGTAGACCCGGGTTGGGAGATCGAGGCCAGGAAGGGGGTTAGGATTTTGGCATGTGCTACTGCCGCTGATACTGCCCCTTCCCGGTCCCTTCACCTGGATCCCACCTTGTTGGGGGAATTATAGGCCAGTCTCCAACCTCACATTTCTGGGCAAATTGATTGAGTGCTCTTGTGGCACCTCTGGAGGCCGGTGCTGCTCACTCTGTCACTCCCCAGGTAAGCCCTGCGCCGGGCGGCGGCAAGACATGGCGAGGGAGGGCTGGGTTGGTAGGGGAGGGAGCCATTGGCCAGCCTGACCTGGGAGGGGGTGGGGATGTCGGTGCCAGGCTGCGCTTATATCCCCATCCCCTTCCCGGGCTGGGCCAGTCTTACACGGCCTCCCTGGATGTGTGCCAGCTAAAGAGCTGGAGCACATCTGAGGAGACCCATTGGGGTCTCTAGGGCTTACACAGGGGGAAGGGAGGCTAATGTCCCCTTCCCACAAGGTGGGCCCCGGCTGTGCCGGCGTGGGCCGCATCCTGCCTAGTATGTTCTGTAAAACTGACAGGTTTTAAAAGGCCATCTTGGCCGGCCGCTGCATCTTAGGCAGGATTGGGCTGCCCAGCTGCAATCCTATATGTACTTATCTGGGAGTAAGTTCCATTAAACTCAGCAGGTCTTACTTCTGAGTAGACACACATAGGATTGCCTTGTAAGATCCCTACAGTCACCTATACTCATTATGTTTCCACAACCATAATAAATTCAAATTATGAAGAATAGCTCAAGATAATTAGAGCTTCCTACAGATTTAGTTACTGGCCATGTGCAACACTGTGCTTCATGCTTGTTTCCACGAATAATAATAGAAATCCAACTAATGAAAAAGAGCTAATAAGAGCCTCTTACAAATTCACATGATTTTTATGCATGCGTTAATCACTTTTTACTTCCCAAAATAATAAATAAATCTAAATAATGAGAGAGAACTAATTAGAACTTACTATGAAATCAGCAAGTTCTGTAAAACTGACAGGTTTTTAAAAGGTTGCTTTCCATCTTGAAATTTATTATTCCGGTATCCTATAAATAGAATCCACTTTTTTACAAAGCAATTTGCCTACTCATCCCTGGCTGCTCTTAAGATATAAGTTAGTTTCATCTTAAAGGCTATATACCAATCTTTTAATCCATTCTCAAACCTGCAGGGGGTCCTGGGACTTTTTTCCCCCACTAAAAGTAATCTCGCTGCTGTTTCTAAGCAGACAACCAATTCTTTGTCATCTACAAAAAGTGGATGGTTCACCATCCTGAACAAAACAATGTTTGGAGAGAGTGGAAGACTGTACCCTATAATTTCTTGTATCTTCTCTCTCTCTCTCGTGTGTGTGTGTGTGTGTGTGTGTGTGTGTGTGTGTGTGTGTGTGTGTGTGTGTTCTTAAATGTGTTTGTAGTGGACATTCCCAGAGCAGATGCAGTATATCTGTCCTAGGTCTCTGACATCTTTGAATTTCTGATTTATTTTGATATAAGGATCCCCTTTTTAAGTCAGAGTTAGGGACTGGAAAACCTGGACTAATAGCCAAACAATTTATAAAGGGGAATTTTCCTCTAAGAAATAATGTACATGAAGGTTAATGGGGACCATGTGTACATCCATCGCCTTCCTTGCATTTAAAGACAGGATTTTTTTCCCATAAGAAGCAATAGAATAAAGTAGGTGTAGACTGTAGAGTGGCTTGCAGTCCTGAACACTTATAAACCAGTATACCCCCTGCAGGAGCAGCCCATCCATTACGCAAGTTGAGAACTTCAGGTCAGGCAGTGGATCGGAGGAGGTGACGAGTTGGCAGGAGTACCGTGCAGGGGCGGAACCACGGTGGAGCGCGTGGAGCAGGAGCTCCAGACGCTTGGTCGCGGGCGGGCGGCAGGAATGGGGGCGGGGGAACTCACCCTCTCCCGATGCAGCGTCGTGTCTGGGCCCTCCCTCCCTCCCTCCCTCGAGCTGGTTTGGCTCCGAAATGGGAGCAAAACGGGTGGGGGGCGTCGACACGACACGACGCTGGCCCCGCCCCATGCGCCCGGGCGCCCTCCCGGCGCCTGTCGCCTCTGGTACCGTGCATCCATCTGCCTCCTCTTGCATCCTGCTGTTTCCATGGAGTCCAGACCAGCTCCATCCTCTTCTTGTGCTGTAGTGTGCAAAAGAGGGGAGGGCTTACCTCTCTCCCTTGGCGTCCAATGCTGCTGTCACTGTCTCCTCATCTTCCTTTAATGGCTAGTGGAGGGAATGCTGAGAGCCCAGCTTTCCTTTTATGACCATTAGAGGAAGGGAGGCCAATGGTCCTCAATGCCAAGGGAGAGAGGTAAGGCCCACAATCCTTCCCTGCTTCACTTACCCCCCCCCCCCCAGCATCCAGTGTTGCCACTTCCTCTAATGGCCACAATGGGAATGCTGGCCTTCCAGCATTCCCGTTGCTGCCTTTTGGAAGAGTTGGCAGCACTGACTGCTGAGGGAGTGAAGTGGGCTGGGGTTGGGGGTTATTCCAATTAATGACGATACCAATGCCAACGTTAAAAATAATGTAATAAATAATGATGTCCCTTTAAGAACTTGGGGGAGGAGAAAGTAGAAGATGCAGGCCAGGCAATGGCAAAATCTAAATATCAGGGATGTCTCTTTAAGAGGTTGGAGGAAAAAAGATATACAGGCAGGGCTGTAGCAGTAAAGGACACAAGTGCAGGGAATGTTTATACCTTCAAAAACAATTGAGGACATAAATGTAGGGAAATGAGTGTGATATCCGGAAGGGGCGGAAAGGGGAAGCAGAAGAAAAAGAAGACCCCTTAGGTCCTGGCCACCAGGCCTTGAAGTCACCACCAGGGCCAGGGGTGGGAGAAGTGGCTACACCTTTAGGCTGCATGGTAGGTAGGAAGAGTTCTTCTGAGTGAAGCTGCAGAGTCTGGAGGAGGGGAGGGACTTAGGGAGCCATGCTTGTCGTCTCTTCTCCTGGCCAGGCTTGTTCTGCCTCATTGAATAGAGGGCCTTGGGTGAGCCCTGCCTTCTTCCCTAGTCCCATCCTCATTCTGGGCTGGTGGAAGGACCTTTAAGCCCAACCAACCTCTGTTTCTGCTTGTCCAGACCTCTCCTACCCCTACTCACACTCCAGAATGCCTTGATGTAATGCCCTGCCCACCACCACAGTGAATTCCAGCCCATCTGGAATCAGTGCAAGCAGGTTCAGCATGGTTCTTATTGCCTTGCTCGCCAGTGCTGTCAGGGCAGGCATACCATGACTCAGGCCAAAACCGAAGCAGGCGGCTTCCATGGGGCGGGGAAGACCATCCCTGGGCAATGGGGAGACTTATAATGGGGACCCTCTGCATCTAAGAATGGTTAACATATTTGGCATAATAACTGTTGTATACTAGACGCATAAGAGAAACTATTGAACCCCCCCCCCCCAAAGTGAAACAATGAGAGAGTATTAAATGGACCCTATATATAGGTCCACACCCACTACCTTTCTTGTTTTAGAGAGGAATTATTTACTGTACTTTCACTTTAGCTGCATTTCTGAAGGTGCTGTTTAGCAAATCTCGGACTAATTGTTAGTGCAGAGTAATCTTGAGCTTGTAGCTCTGCAGAGAATGACTTTTAAACATCAGTACCAGAAAGAGCTATTCATTTATTCATACAGCTAATACTTTTATCCAAAACCTACACATGCCTGTGTGAATGCACTGAAGGTGGCTTAGGCTGCAATCCTATAAACATTGTCCTGGTAGTAAGCCCCATTAAACACCATGGAACTTACTTTTGAATAGTCACATAGGATTGTGCAGTTAGAGTCATTGGACTAAATATGATCAGCTACAAATACAAATGCACCAATTTTAGTGATTTGTCAATTGTAATAAAGATTTTTAAAGCTCTTATTGCTGTTTTCTTGATGATCTGAGGAAAGGAGCTCACCTCTGTGTTCAAGCCAAGCTGTTGTTATTAACTTTGTTAATTCATTTACATTTTTTTTGCATGAACACTGCTTACAGTGCATAATGATGCCACATAGATGCGATTGTGCATTAGGAATGCGTCATTAAAAATGCATGTGTCTTTTTTAAGGTTTCTAATAGCACTGTATTTGTCTGGATCATAATTTACTATTGATCAGCCAGGAGGATATTGCTTAATGATGCTTACTCAAGATTAAGGATCAACTCATCAGATACATGAAGTCATGTATCTGACGAAGAGGACTGTAGTCTATGAAAGCTTATGCTGAAATCAATTGTCTGTAGGGTGCAACAAGACTCCTTGTTACCTTTCCCTAATATACCACAAGTGAAAATTGCACAAATATCTATTTTACTGTGTACGTCTTTTAATGTGATGGTACATGATTCGTATATTGGTAAATGATGGTGCATGTATCAATGGCACGTGATTGATACATGATTTTATTGTGTGTGGTAAGGTAAAGGTGACCCCTGACAATTAAGTCCAGTCGTGTCCGACTCTAGGGCGTGGTGCTCATCTCCATTTCAAAGCCGAAGAGCCAGCGTTGTCTGAAGACACCTCCGTGGTCATGTGGCCGGCATGACTCTCCTTGCCGCAATGCGTAGCATGCGGCTGGAACACGGAGCGCTGTTTACCTTCCCGCAAGCAGTACCTATTTATCTACTCGCATTAACATGCTTTGGAACTGCTAGGTTGGCAGGAGCGGGCCAAGCAACGAGAGCTCACCCCGTTGCAGATTCGAACTGCCGACCTTTCGATCGACAGCTCATGGTTCAGCGGTTTAACCCACTGCGCCACCCGCTGGCCTATTGTGTGTGGTACAAATTCCAAATATGTAACTATGGCAGTACAGATTATTGGAGAAATGTTCATATTTAGACAATGCTTATAGACATACAGTAGGGATAAAAATATTTTCACGCATGATGAAGTTACAAACAACATGTAGGTTATCTTGTATATGAAAAAAATGATGAAATGTCACAAATGATGTTGAATCCTCTCCCTACAGAAACCTGCTAATCAGTATTGGCAATTGAGAATATTTAAATGACATGATGATCTCTTTTCTGTTGCATCAATCCATATGCTAATTACTTTGTGTGGTGCTATTTGCTGCATTGCTATGGAGACTACAGTAAAACACACACACACACACACACACACACACTGTAATGAATATTTTTCTAATCATATGCAAAGACATAAAAGATATGCCACCCTTTCATGTAATACATATTTGCTGATCATACTGCTTTTTAATGCAATATGTTCTCAAGCTGCCTGAGGCATGAGATATAGCCAGACATTCTACCCCTTACAAATAGTTTCTGTTCCTGCAGGGCATTGTTTGCCTTGAGTGCCTATCGAATGAATGGATAGCATATTCTCGTTGTGGTAAAGTGCTCTCAAATGGGGAGGAACAGCAATTGCACTGCTTTTTCAATTAATTTTACTTAATATCTTCTCTAATATATGTAGACTCTTGAGAATCAATTGATTTGTGTTTTTTTCTGATCTCAAGAAATGTTCATGAGGAATGTACTGGACAACCCTTGAAATGCCAGAATGTTCTCAAAAAAAGCGGAAGAAGAGTGAAGCCAGCTCAATTTTTATTTTGTGGCTGAAATGTCCTGTTTAGAACATTTTTTTCTGAAATTTGAAAAGTCTGAACAATAAGAAAGACCTATGATGGTGGCCCTAAAGTGGTACATATTTTGGAAGAGTTGCAGAGTAAGGAGAACTGTTGGTGCTGAATGTTTGGGCCCCAAGTCTCTTTGCTCCCATACAATTCTACACACCTATGAAGATATTCAGCAGATGATCTGTTCTATGTCCCAGTGCTTTGTAATCCTCGTTTGTCATGGAAGCGCAGGACTGAGCTTTGCCCATGGTTTCACCCAGGCTCCAGAAAGGTTTAGAGCAGAGGTTCTCAACCTGTGGCACGGGTACCCCTAGGGGTACGCGGACCTCTTGCTGGGGGTACGCCAAGCCCTGCCCCTTATCTGCCCCATCAACAGCTAACTAAGTGTTAATTAACATGGTTTTTAAATTGTAATTATTTTCAAAGCTTTTCTGTCTCTCTGTATTTGGTTTTGGGCTTATTTTTGTACTTTGGAAAATGTACTTTGGTGGGGTGGGGGAGGGAGGAGCTGATTTTGGGAACTGTGACTTGGAGAAAAAAAAGATCAGTGTGTGTGTGTGTGTGTGTGTGTGTGTGTGTGTGTGTGTGTGTGTGTATGTCACTCACTCACACACACACACACACACACACACACAGAAATAAGACATTTTTCACATTTAAAATGGTGTTAGTACTTTTTAATACCTAATTAATTAATTGATTAATCCAATTAATTAGCAGTTAATTAGCAGGGCGTACTTCAGAAAATCGGACCGTGATAGGGGGTACTTGGGCCTCCAAAGGTTGAGAACCCCTGGCTTAGAGGAAGGGCTGTAGCTCAGTGGTAGAATGCATGCTTTGCAAACAGAAAATTGTAGGTTCAGTCCCTGGTAGGTAGGGCTGAAAAAATCCCTTGTCTGGAACTCTTAAAAACTGCTGCTGGTACAGTAAGTGTATACAATATTAATCTAGGGCTAGGCAGACAAATGGGCCCATTTTGTATAAGGCAGCTTCCCTCGGTTCCTGGAAATTGTTCTGGCCAGAGCCATGTATATCCCTCCTGCAGCGGCGGAACCATGGTGGAGCGCGTGGAGCAGGAGTTCCAGGTGGGAGGGCGGGCACGCTCGGGGGAACTCACCAAAGCGAAGGCAGCCGGCGGATCGGCCCGCCATCCCTCCCTGGAGCGCGTTCAACTCCGAAATGAGAGCAAAATAGGCAGGGGGGCGTCGATGTGACGCGTGCAGGCCCCGCCCCCACGCGTCCGGGTGCCGGCAGGGCGCCTGTCGTCTCTGCCCTCCTGGCTTTTCAGTGGTTATTCCACTGGGCTTTGGAGACTGTCCCTTTTGAACTGTACTTGCTGTTTGTTGTGTTAACTGAGCTGTAATTGGTTTTAAATTGCTTTAGTTGTAATTTGAAAATAATTTTAATTAATTAGGGAGAAAATACAGTGAAATTCTGAGGGTGAAAGTAGATGTCACATAAGAATCTTTGTACAGGTCTCTCTCTTTTTTGACTTTGAATTAACAGACCTGCGGCCCAATCCTATCCCTCCCCCCCACCAATGCAGTGGCACCACCAGAACACACACTGCATCCTGGGGGGGGGGGAGAGGCCTGGAGGTCTCCCCTGGGTAAGGGAATACTTGTTCTCTTACCTGGGGGTGAGCCTCTGAGACCTGGATGGATCTACTCGGACCTGTGCCAGAAAAATCTCTAGCACAAGTCCACATGGACTTGGGTTGGGGGATCAGGTCTGGGAACAAGATTTGGACCCTGCTGCCACCGAACCCACCCACCCCTTCTTTAACCCAATTCCCAAAAAATTTCTCTTTGCATTTTACTAGTTTCTCTCCACTTCAGTTGCTAGTTGATCTGTACATTCTCTTGATTTTTTTAAAAAAATAAATAAGCCTAATCAGTGTTGGTAACACAAGTAGAAATTATTTTGGCCTCTTTTAAACTTACATAACTTAATTTAGTCTGGTGTAAACAAAAAGGAGTCAAGTCTATAATCCTTAATTGAGAGATGGATTGATTAAATACTGGAATACAACTGTCCCTGGTGGGCGAAAAATGGTGTAGAAGAATCAAGTGTTTAATGTTGAACTACAGTAGATCAGACAGTGGAATTGTGCCAGTCAGAAGGGGGAAGAGCAATACTAAACAGGAGCTGAGGTCCTGGAATGTTGCCACAAAACAAAGAAAAAGCTGGTGTGAACAGACAGGATCGGAAGTGGAAATTGGAAGTGTATTTTTATATATTTCCTAGGTGGTTATATGCTAATGGAGAAAGATCATTATAGCCATCCAGGAGAGACATACTGTACGCTAATGAGAAGACACTAATGCTGGCACCCATCCAACATAAAGAGAGCAACCCCATCACAGCAGTGAACAGATCAAATGTTTAGCACCTGGCTCTTTCTGCTTCTAATAAAATATCCTGTCCGATGGGCCTTTCTCCTGTATAGGTTTTATATCTGCATTAACTCAGTTGTTTTCGGCCTGATTGCTCCAACTGTAGCTATGAAACAAGGGCTTTATGCTGTGATTCATTTGCATTATTATTTGGTTCAATCCTCATGATAAGAGATTTCTATTTAATTTTCACCATGACAGTTTTGTAGAACATTTTATGGACTAAAATGCAGTGCTACCGTATTTCTTCGAGTCTAAGGCGCCATCGATTCTAAGGCGCACCTTTACTTTCAGTACCACCAGCAGGAAAAAAATAATCCATCAATTGTAAGACTCGCCTCCCTTCATTAAATCTACCTGCTCAGCACCAACTCTCCCCAGCATGTCTCCTGCAGCTGAGGATGACTGAGTGCACTGCCTTTGCATAGCATTTCTGGCCCCGTCAGAAAGTGCCATTTCCTTCATTACCTGGGCTTGGGGGAGCTTCAGGGAGGCCTGAGCAACCCTCTGCAGGCCTCCCTGATCTTCAGTTTGGCGAAAAACAGCGATTTTTGGCCATTTCTGGTTTTCGCGAAAACTGGAAATGGCTGAAAATCACCATTTTTTGCCGAACTGAAGATCAGGGAGGCCTGCAGAGGATTGCGCAGGCCTCCCTGAAGCTCCTGCAATCCCCAGTAAGTAAGAAGATAGCATTTTGGGGTGCTTTTTGGAGACCTTCGATTCTAAGACACACCCCATTTTTTGAAATGCTTAATTGGGAAAAAACATGCATCTTAGAATTGAAGAAATACAGTATTTCCAATAGGAGAGTAATTAAAGCATCACTCCATAGCCTTGTTTGGGAGTATGAAGTGGTGGGAAGAGGAAGAAGATGGGATGTGTGACAATGGCATGAACTGTGGTTTGTGAAAAGAAGGAAGGGGGAAGAGGAGGATGAAAAAGGGGAAGGGAATGGTGGAATGGGTCATTGATAAACAAGAACAAAGAGAATGTAAGGGGAAGATGGAAAATAATGGGCACCATTTCCTACTTTGTTCATTGAATGTACAAGCAATTGTCTAGTCCAGCAGTTCTCAAAGTCCCCGCCACTGCGACTCACCTTTTGCAGCTGCTCCCCCATCACTACCCACCGGGATGGCCTCTGGAGGCCTCTATGGGCCTCAGAAAGGCCTCCCGACACAGCCGGAAGTCATATCAGTGAAACCGCAAATGACCCGGAAGTCCCTTCCAGAGCCTTCCGAGGCCATCTTGGGCCCAGCACAATGGGGGAGCAGCTGCAGAAGGTGAGTTGTGACCCAGAAGTGGCCTCCGGTTACTTCCGTTTGGCTCCAATTTGGAGCCAAACTGGAGGCAAGGGCAGGTGGATGGGCCCACATTGGCATCAGGCCTTGACCCACCAAGTGGATCGCAACCCACAGTTTGAGAAGCCCTGGTCTAGTCAATAGGTATAAAAGCTAACCCACATAATTCTACCACCAGATTCTAGTGTCACACCAATAAATGGGACTCGGTTCACTGTTATGAAGGTAGGAGTTGATTCATTTTTCAAAGGTTACGTTATACAACAAAGTAAACAAGCTAGAATCTGGTGGACCATTGAGAAAGATTGAAACCTGGACTAATCCCATTCACTGGTGTCACCAGAGGCAAGAGAGGAGCCTAATCCCACTTCAGTGTGATTCCCATGTGCACCTCTTTACTTTCTCTCCCAGTTGAGAAGACCTCCTTTTTCTCCTACTGGAAAACATAAAGTGCTGCTGTGAGCTTCAATTCATAATTGAGCTTCAATTACTATTTATTATGAGTAGAAGAACTTTGTGGAGTCCTATAATAATGATTGTTTCCCTTGATAGTCACATTAGGAAAAAAGAGAGAAATCCATTTGCTTGTCTTTAAATAACTGCATACGATTGGGAAACACCAGTCAGCCAGTCTTTGTATAATGACTTTGAAGTCAGTTCAGCAATGGAGAATTACAGTACAATGACTGAATTCAGATGACCAATATTTATCCCAGTGCACAGTAATTTTGCAGTCATTTGGCTTATTGCAGTAGTCTTGCTCTTCCAGAAGCATTAATAGCAGCTGGGCGGGGTGGGCAGCTTCCTTACCATACTGTCTGGCAGGGGCGTCGCTGGAGCGGGGCGCCCCCGGGTGACGCGCGACACCCTTCGGACTCCGTCGGCGCTCCAGGGCCTTCTGAAAGAAGGCCCAGGCAGCACGTCAATCCGGGTATTTTTTGGATTTTCGCACAGACCCATTTTGAGGGCTTTTTGGAACCGAAAAATACCCGGATTGACGCGCTGCCTGGGCCTTCTTTCAGAAGGCCCTGAAGCGCCGACGGGGTCGGACGCTCCGAGGCCGGCCTCGGAGCGTCCGGAGGGCGACGCAGGGGGGGGAGCCGGGTCGCCCCCCTGCGCCGCGATATCGTAACGTCACTAGGGTGACACGCCCCCTGCCCCAGGGTGACGCGCGTCCTAGTGACGCTACTGCTGTCTGGTAACGAATATGTTTTGTTTGACCATCACCTGAAATTCCATGGGACTTCCATGGAACGTTTCATGAAATATAGTGATGTCTTGAGACAGGGAGTGGATCACCTTATTTCAACACAAACATGTGTATGTTCCAGGACATAGCTCAGCCTTTCAGCTATTTCATCTGCATCAAATTTGTGGCAACAGCAAGATAGTTTAAGAACATAAGAACATAAGAAGAGCCCTGCTGGATCAGGCCAAAAGCCCATCTAGTCCAGCTTCCTGTGTCACACAGTGGCCCCACCAGATGCCTCAGGGAGCACACGAGACAACAAGATACCTGTGTCCAGTCGCCACTCCCTTGCACCTGGCACAGAGAAAACCCACTTCTAAAAAAAAAAAAATTCTATTAGAACCTTGTGACATGGTAAATATATAAATAATGCCATTACTTTGATGCTTGAATTATGGGCAGCACAATCCTATGTAAGGATCCGGCCGGCGGCCTAGGGCCGCCTGCCATATCCTGAGCCCAAGGCTGCCCATCAGATGGCGGGCCGGAGGTCTACTCAGGGGAAAGGGGACACTCGTCCCCTCCCCGGGTGTAAACCGGGGCCGACCCAATGGGCTTCCTCGGATTTCCGCCAGCTAAATAGCTGGCGGACGTCGGAGGATGCCATGTAATGGACTAGCCCTTCCCCCTTCCCCTCCTGTGTTGGCTAGTCTAATTGCTCCCTCCCTTGTCTGCTGGACCGCAAATACGGCCACCAGGGGAGCACTTACCTTCCTCCGATGGCTGCTTGCCTGGTCCGGCGATGGGAGTGAGAGAGGCCAGCCTTTATAGCACATTTGACGTCTTGGAACCGCCGTTCAGTAGATCCCCAGGATTGCGCCCTAAGAGTAGTTGGTGAAGAAAATCATAAGATAAATAGATGTAGTGGACAACTTTGAAGAACTTGGGGTCCTTTAGGACTTGAAGGCTGGAAGGGATGTAACACAGTATGTAAGCCCTGGGAGGGAATTCAGAAATAGGAGTAGCATATAAGAAGCATACATTAAGTAGCAAGTCAATTGATGGAAGAGGAAACTACAACTTGATAAATGATGGTGGTATCACAAGTTTTGGGCCAGGCATGTAGAGATATTTAAGATGGGGGGAGGATTCCAGCAATTTGTACTGAGAAATGTTGTGATAGGCTAAAAACAAAATGGGTACATTCATTAGCCATTTTTTGCAAATGAGTTGTCGCTTTAGTACAAATGAGATCATGTGTAAAATGGAATAATTCTCTATTTGATTACTATATGGAGCAAGGTATAGTCTTCCTTCTAAGACACACATAACTTATTGCAGATATAATTTATTGCTCTTTGGGAAAAAATATCATTTGCTTTTGACAAAATGTGCAATTACAGACTACCCCAAATGAGTGTGGAATACATGCTGTTTTGGGATATGCACAAATAACACATTTTTTAAAAGTTTGCTTATTTTCTTTTTCTAGCATGGGAATCGGCACCTTCAAAAATATAGAGAGATTACCATGAGAATGTGTGATGTCAAAGTCAGGATTTGTGTTCATCTGGCTGCAACTTTGACTTAGAGCCAAACTACATGTAACATTGAACCCATTGTTAGAAGCCAGACTCAATACAAAAGTGGACAAGAAGTTTTCCTTTAAAATGACCCAATTCTATCCTTGTGCGGCTCATTGCGTGCATCAGCGCCCGTGTGGCCTCTGCTGTATGCTGTGGGCCGGCCAGGGACCATGACGTAGCAGACAGGTAAGTAAAAAGTATTTTTATTTACCTACTCTGCTGCGCCATGGTCCTCAATGGACCTACTTGGATCTGTGCCAACCCTTTGGCTGATGCTAATCCAAGTGGACCCAAGGGGGCGTGTTGAGGCCGAAAAGGGGATAGGATATTGGCAGCACTGTTGCTGATATCCACCCCAGCCTGCCTTCGGAACGCCCCCTGCAGGCCCCGATCCTCCCCAGACCCTTCCCCGGAATGTCCCCCCCGCCAATTTACCAACTCCAGCAAGGGCTGGGTGCTCTTTTGGTGTGCACCTGGGGCTGGCAGCCAGCCATTCATGCTGACAGCCCCAGTGTGTATGCTGTTGCTGCAGCGCCAGTGACCCGGGCATTCCGCTGACGGAACAAAAATTTCATCAGTAGAAGGCCCTGATAGGTTTGGGTCATTACTTCAACATTTAGCCATGCAGGGATCTATCTCCAGTTTAGGAGTGTAGTGCATGGTGGTGGGGGATAACACTTGCCCTAGCACTAGTTTAATGGTGAAATATCATTCTGAAAATGGTGGTTTTGCCCCCAAAGCGACTGTTTTACTTTCATAGCAAACTGCTGCTCCTTTGGGGAATGTTTGATGCAAAAATGATGTGGGGGAAAGTGTTAACCCATAACTGCATGCTACACCCCTGAACTGGAAAGGCCTCATCCCCATAGCTGATAGTTAAGAGATAAAAGGATCATTTTCAGTCCACTACCTCATTAAGCTCATCTTTTAACCATTAGTTAGTCATGTGTAATTTGGCCTTTATGTATCAAAATTCCACATGTTGCTGCATCAATGTGCCTTCATCTTGCTTTCCAGTTTGATATAAGTTTGGAAATATAGGACTGTGGTCCACATGTGGTTTCAGAGTCGTCCTGAACATCACAAGAGTTCACCATCTTGCATCACACGGACCTCATTTACTTTTGAATTACATCCATGCTGAGCAACAGCTTGAATTAGGCCTTTAAAATCCAAGGGCATAATCCACCAGGAAAACGTTTTGAGAAAGATGAAACTTCCTCACTGAAACGAATGGGGACTGGACCAAGAGCAGATGAAAACAATGCACAGCTCCCATTCATTTTAGTGTGCTTGCTGAGATGTTCTTGGCTGATCAAATGGTCTGTCACTCTACCTTCATTGAATTTCATCTACTGAGCCAGATGAAGCACATTGTGATTCTCCAGGATTGATACGAGCATATGGAAAACAGGCCCCTTTCATGTAGATGCATATTTTATCCTTTTTTTTGTGTGTTTATATATAATTTTTAGATAAAATAAATAAATTGAATTACTATCTCTATGGCCTTTCTGGTTTCCTTATACATTTGTGGTTTATAATAACTACAGTTTGAACTACATATTGATTTTTAGTTGTATATACATTTTGTACTTATCCACTGTTTTTCCTAAACAAAATCTTATGAACCAACACTTAGATTAACAGTTAAATCAGTATGTATGTGTGTGGTAGTAAGAATGCTTAGAACTATTATAGTTTATTGTTTCCCTACCATCAGAGCAGTTAAAACATGTTTTTAAACCCTATAATGGTGCTTTAAAGTAGATAAATATACACCAAAGTGTAATTACTATAGAAAGAATATGGTCAAACACAAAAATGTTTAGTCTGTAGCTTTCCTGTGAATCGAACCCAGGAGCCAGCTTCACTATCTTGTGCTCTCACAACCAGACAGATCTAATTGCATGGTGTATATATTACTTACATTTCCAGCTTTTCCCCTTCTAAGAATAAATTTACATACTCCAATCCTATACAGTTATTGAGGAGTTAGAAAACTAAATCCTACTTAGGCTTTTCTCTGCACCAGCCCTTCTCTGCCTCTCCCCAAATTAGCCCCCAAAGAACTTACAATGTTTCCAGAAGATGCTTAGCCTTTAAGAAGTTCCTAGTAGAGGGAAATTTTACTACTGAAGTTCAGCCACCAATAGCATATGCTGTATAGTCTTGATGTATAGATAACATACAGTCATCCCTTGGTATTCATGGGGGTTCCGTTCCAGACCCCGTCCCTGCTGATACCACAAATCCACATATAATAAAATCTGCTTTATCGCAGATATGAGGGCCAAAACCTTTTAAAAAGGGGAAAAAAATTGAAATATAGTATTATTTCCCTTCGTGTGGCAAAATCGCTCTGTTTACAGGGCTGCAGGGGAGTCTTCAGCGTTCCGAAAGCCACTTCCGGGTTGCATTCTGGGGCGAGCCAAGGCCAAAGGGGTGTGTGTGTGTGTGTGTGTGTGTGTGTGTGTGTGTGTGTGTGCGTGTGTGTGTGTCCTGCTACCCAGAAGTGGCTTTCAGAATGCTGAAGTATTCAGAATGTAAACGGAGCAATTTTGCAGTACAAAGGGAAGTAACACCATTTAAAAACTTTTTTTCTTTTTAAAAGATGTGGCTCCCATATCCGCAATCACCCACATTGAGGCAATTCACGGGTGCCAAACCCGCGGATAAGAAGTGGCCACTGTATACAAGACAGTTTTCCTGGTTGACCCTGGATACTGTGATAATAAATATGGAAGAATGCAGAGTATAAAAATGATTTCAGATTTTCATGGCCAGCAATAATTAATGAATGTTCTGAAATTAATGGGTAAACGGCCATGGCAAAATAACTAGATAGGTAGAAAATGATAAAACAGAGGTACTTGGCTAAAAATGTAGAAACTTGTATTGATAAAAAACAATTTAAACAAAACAGCCACACATTAAAAAGACAAAGTAACACAAGTTTTAAAATTAAACCATTATCTAAAATGCAACGTTTCACTCGATTTTATTGAGCATTCTCAAGCAAAACCCCTCATGTAGCAGGAAGATGTTACTGGAAGGCATGTAATCTCACTACATAAAGGCGAGAGCAGCCTCGTAATCAGCCTTAACGTGATTACCCCAGGTGTGTAAGTAGGAAACAGCTGGGTAAAGGGGACCGCATTTGGCACACCACTCAGATATTAGAAGGTCTTGGACTGACCCTGAGTGTGAAAGCAATTAAATGTGAGACTTTTCCTCATCTGGGCTGCAACATCTGTCTATTGTTGGCAAGAGGAGGAATTTCAGCCCCTGCTTGAACCTGTATGTTCAGCACTCCACCGGCTACAGCACACTGCCTGTGAAAACTCACATGATTTGCCTGCCCACATGGTGTGTCATTCAGACAAAGCCCCCATCTTCATAAAACTGTTTCATTGGGAAAGCAGGTCCCTGCAGCTGTGGAGTTGTCAAAAAAGCACCACAGATACAGCTGTAAGAAGAGTAATAGCTTATCTCTGTATAATACAGCGTAACACCTATTAATGTGTATCTTGAGGTCATTCATGTCTTTTTGCTGAGTTTATATATGTGCAATAAGAAATTTCTGCCCATGGTTTTAAAAGAGATAATGACTTTCCTTCCCAAATGCAGACATTGTTCATTCCATTTTCTAAAATGTAATGACACGCTAATTCCAATTTTCTGGTAAGGCCATGACAATTTAGTTATTAAAGACAGTCAACTGTCTTACAGCACAATCCTGTGTAACCTTGCACCAGTGTAACAGTAGTGCACTTATGCCAGTGTAATTGCACTTACACCGGTGCATCTGCTGTTACACCGGTGCAAGGTCACATAGGATTGTGCTGTTACTGAGGATCTCTCTCTCTCTCTCTCTCTCTCTCTCTCTCTCTCTCTCTCTCTCTCTCTCTCTCTCTCTCTCTCTCTCTCTCTCTCTCTCTCAAATAGAATATACAGTAATGGTAGTATTAGACACAGTATATTCTGGAATTTTTTGCCTGGGTTCGTGCCATCAAAGAAATTATGTTTATTATATTCCATTACATGAAGTCACCTCTGTGTGGGGAATGTTGCTACCTGGCACAGTGTTGCTTGCTTACACAATGTGTATTTTAAATAGCGACTTTGCTAGGACTCCTGGGAAATATTAGAAGATCCAAACAGTTTCATAGGGTTCTTGTAAACTGGTAGCTACATTGTATGAAAATTCAGAACACCATGTTTGTTTGGCACTGTACCCAAGTCTAATCAAGAGCATGTTCATGATCAGGTTTATTATAGAAATGAGATAATTCTGTCCAGAGATGTACAGCGCAATCCTGTGTAACTTTGCACCGGTGTAACAGTAGATGTACCGGTGTAACAGCAGATGCATCGGCATAAGTGCACTTACACTGGTGCATCTACTGTTACACCGGTGCAAAGTTACACAGGATTGCACTGGTATTCTGTTGAGTAAAAACATCAGGGAGCCTCGTAGCACCTTAAAAACTAACAGCGCAATCCTGTGTAACCTTGCACCGGTGTAACAGCAGATGCACGGTGCATCTACTGTTACACCAGTGCATCTACTGTTACACCGGTGCAAGGTTACACAGGATTGTGCTGTAACACATTTATTTACGGTACAATCCTATTGTCCATGTGGGCTGGTGATGTGGCCTCTGTGCTGGGTGTTGCAAACGTGCCATAAGGCATGTTTGGACACCTGGAGAGTTTCTGGACTATTACTTTGCTACCTCTTCTAGTTTGATTCTGTCTGCCTTAGTTTGCTTTTTTTTTTTTTTTGCATTTAAATCGTATACTTTGTATTGACGTTTGTAATCATTTGTTGTAAGCCTTTCTGAAATACCTAGTGGGAGAAAATACAGGGTATAATTTTTAGCATAATCCTATGAATACCTGTGCGTGCGTGCGTGCGTGCGTGCGTGCGTGCGTGCGTGTGTGTGTGTGTGTGTGTGTGTGTGTGTGTGATATATATATATATATATATAGTAGCTTCTGTTCAGTCATCACAAAAATCACTATTTAATTATACATTGTTTTAGAGGCTATTGACCTATACCTCTTTGAAAGATAGATTACTTGATTTGAGAGCTAATCTACCATTCTACCACTTATGAATTTTATCTAGTTCACTTATTGGCTATAGAAGAAACTGCACAAGGACTAAGTTGATTGATCAAACCAGAGCATCTTATAAGATTTTAGTTCCTTCAAGTTAATTAAGATGAACAACTTTAGATTTGCAAGCATTCAGCTGAGATCAATTAAGATTAGGATCTGTTAAGGTCAGAATGAGTTCTGTAGCACAGAGTAGAATAAATCTACTATTAAATCTTAAATCTACTATTGAGCATTTAAAACATTGTATTTTAAAGGGTTATACAGTTGGTCTTTAAGCAGTGCTGAAGACTATGATCTCGGTGATTGTCATTTTTAACATACTTGAGCTAGATGTATCACTCTAGAGTCTAAGCTTTCATCATATGTTATACAGCACGGATTGTAAGGAATGTGACTGGAGGCAGAAGCATTTTTGTCCAGGGTGTGGACATCTAGGTGTGTGGAAATATCCTATATTTAGCTGTTTTAATTTTAGAATATTGTCATATCCTAGTCAGTATTTAATATTAGTATTTAGTATTTCATCATCATGAGTATTCCCATGTGGTGTGCCATGCAAAATAGTGTTAGACAGTTCATTATGTGGCGTACTTAATAGGACTACAGGAAGAGAATGTTTGGAATTTTGCAACGAAGTGACATCAATTAGTTGATGACAATTAATTCAATGGGTTGGACCAGCTATGTTTGTCAATTTCATGTGTTTCAGAGGTAGAAATCTCCATTTTGAACTAGAACATCGGTTCTCAACCTGTGGTACGCGTGCCCCTAGGGATCCGCAGCTGATAATGTGCAGCTGTAGCTGTTTTTTCTGGGTTGCGCACGAGCGCCGCAGTCTGGGAAAAACTGCTACAGCGCTCCCGATGTCCCTGGTAGCTTCCCTTACCTTGTCTCCCAGCCACCTCCATCTTAAATCTCGTGAAAATCTCACGAGATTCAAGATGGTGGCGGACAAATCTCGTAAGGGCATATGAGGCATGAGACTGCCTTATTTGCCCTTATGAGATTTGGCCACTGCCATCTTGAATCTCACAATTTTTTTGAGATTCAAGGTGGAGGTGGCCGGAAACAAGGTTAGGGAAGCTTCCAGGGACATCGGGAGGGCTTTTTCCCATTTTTCCCGGGCTGCGGTGTGGGCGGGCAGGTCCTCTTGTCTGCGCCGCAACCCGGAGGGTCAAGCTGCAGCCCTGCCGAATCGGGAAAAATGGGGGTACTGAATCAGCAGGGCTGTAGCCTTTCCTTCCGGCTTGCAGCGCGAGTGGGAGCCGTGCCGCAGGCAGGCAAAACCACTTTGGGGGAGGGGTGCACTTTTGGGGAGGAGGTACATGGAACTTTGGGGGGTCTGGGGTACGCTAACCTTTGGGAACCCATGTAGGGGGTACACAGCCCCCCAAAGGTTGAGAAACCCTGAATTAGAATATTGAAGTCATTGGTTAGGAGTTGAAGGAAAACTGCCAGAAACTAAATCTAGAGAAAGTGGGAGTAGTGCTGGTTGGGGAAAAAAAACATGGACCTGACTACATTTACTCATACCATTTTAAATTCTAGGATAGATCTATGTGATGTTACCCCTGACTGGAGTGGTAGAATTGAAGCCTTTCCAATTGATACTGTGGCAACTGCTCTGGGTGCTGGTTTTAATTGTTAAGACCTACGCCAACTGTTCCTGAGAGGATAACCAAAGGAAAAAAAAGATAAAAATGTGGCATGAGAGACAAGAAGTTGGTGGCGGGCGTGCATGGCTGTTAATTAGGGTACTATGGTGCTACTCCCATCTCCCCATTGCGGACTTGAGCATCCGCGGGGGTTCTGGGAATGGAACCCCTGTGGATACGAAGGGCCCGCCGTATTTATTTATTACGCATAGAATCTTTTGTGCCCAATCCTATTCTTCCCTGGCATAGGCTGTTCACACCGTATCCTATCCGAGGAAGGAGGCATCTGGAGGTCTACTCTGGGTAAGCGGGCATTTGCCTGTTTACCCCGGGTAAACCCCCAACCGCCACACTGGGGCTACTCAGTTCTCTGCCAGCTCTTTAGCTGGTGGAGAACCATGCATCCCTTTGTTGGGGCTTGAGACCTGGGAGGGAGGATAAGATATGGTTTCTGACTAGGACGCCAGTCTCACCCCTCCCAGCCCTGATCCACCCCTGCCCTATTATGCCCCTTCTCCCAGCCCCTGCACCGTTTGGAGCAGAACCTACCTGCTCCACGGTACTGGGTCCAGCATTGTCCAGTGGGCAGGTGACGCAGGCCTCAGTGCCAGCATCACCTACTCGTTGGGTGTCACAACATGCTTTACGCCGCATTTGCAACTCCCAGCACCAGCTGTGATTCTGTGGCTGGAGGTAAGTAGGATTGCACCTTTAATTTACTAAACAGGTGTCCCAATTAATTTGGCAGATTTTTTTCTAAACCTATTATTTTTAATGCAAATACTTTTAAAAACTGCTGATAGCACAAGCACCATTCATTGTAAGAGGTACTCTCTTTGTGATGCATTCTCTCCCATAGAAGAGAATGCTTCTTCCAAAATGATGCCTGTCTGACACATGTATGCATTATCTAAGAACACAGAAAATGTTTCTTGCTTCAGAAATCTTGATTTTATTCATGTGCATATTGAATCGCTAAATTAATTCCTTTCTTGAAATTAATTCATTGCTTCATATGATTAACTATTAAACTTTTAAAATTGGGTTCGACATATGCTCTGTGTGAAAAATGAAGTCTCACATCTTCTTCTTCTTCATCATCATCATCATCGCAGCAATGATGCTGTTAATTTGTGGTCCAGAAACTGTATAACCTCTAAGGGCTACAGAACATTTCCTGTTGAACAGTGACACCTTGTAGTTTTCTGTGAGAGACGAATGTTTTTATTTATTTTATTTTTCACATTTTTATACCGCCCTTCCTCCAAGGAGCTCAGAGTGGTGTACATATTTCCTCCCCTCCTTTCTGTCCTCACAACAACCCTGTGAGGTAGGTGGGGCTGAGAGATAGTGACTGGCCCAAGGTCACCCAGGAAGCTTCGTGGCTGAGCAGGGATTTGAACCTGGATCTTCCAGGTCTAAGTCCGACTCCCAAACCACTACACCATCCTGGCTCCCGTATGTTCCCCATTGTCAGGAATTTTACAGACAAAGTAGTCACAATCCCCTTTCAGTTTTATGGGTTGCACAGATGGCTGTCCTGCCTTAGCATGTGAGAACAGGAGTGCCTCATTTTGAGGAGGTAATGGGATGTGTTGCATATTGTAAATACTTGGTGAGGATTGCATCTTGCCCTCCATGCGTCATTAAGCAATTTTATAATGGAATGGTTTCTCAATAAAATGACAGGTTTGTTTGAATCATCAACATAGATGGACTTAAAAATAAAAATGAGCAGTGAGCTTCTCCTAAGGGCCCACAGAGAAGCAATAAAATGTGTAGCTGCTACAATGTGGTCCCACGGAAACTGATTTGATCATGTCACATCTTTCTTTTCCATTTTTGAGCGTGTTCTTTACAAGATAAACCATCTATGGTTGTTTATTTTTTGGTCTACTGTTGTGATTGTATTTTGCTTCACTTGCTGAGTTTTCTCTTGACTTGCTTCATACTTTTCACCGTTAACTGAACTATCCGTTGAGCGCTGGTGTAGCATAGTTGTTAAGAGTCAGCTGTGAATGAAGACTTTCCTGATGACATTAATGTATTAGGTGGCCCTAGGCAAGTCATTACCTCTCAGTCTCAGCTGTAATGGAGATAAAATATGTATTTATCTTACAGGGTTGTTGTAAGGATTCCATCAACACTAAGAAAGTACAATACAAATGCGAAGTAATAGTATTATTGTACACTATGACATTGCCACTTAACGTAGAGGCAGTGACAGGTAGCCCGATCCTACGTATGTCCTAGAGCGGTAGAGTGCGCGCTCCGCCGCCATAGGCCATCTCAAACATGCGATGCACATTAGCAACAATTTTGGAGTAAGGGCCGCCGGCGTGGAGGCTAGCAGCCCTCACTCTGCTGCCCCCTGTACCCGGCATCCACCGGTGGAGATATTTATTACGCACCAGTCCTGCACCGGTCGGTGAAGGGGTGGGGGGAGGGCGGGCCAGGCGGTAAGGGAGGGGTGTCATTGTTCGGCCTGGGCTTGGAGAGGGCGGGAATATTGGCGGCGTACTCCGCTGATATCCCAGGCCCTTTCCCAGCCCGGTTCGGCCTTACTCCGCTGCCTCAGATGTACGACAGCTTCAGAGCTGGTGTACATCCGAGGAGGCCTAAAAGCCCCGGGCAGCCCTACACTCATTGAAGGCACTTTAGGCCAGCCATGTAAAGTTGCTCAGGATTGCGTTGTAAGGCAGGTGCAATACAATCTGCAAGTGGAGGTATTAAAGGTCTATATATTAGGCCTTTTAAAAGGAAATGCTTCTATGCATGTTTACTTATAAATAAGCCCCACTTAGATTAATAGGATTTACGTCCAAATAAGTGCGCATAGGATTGCGGCCTCAGGTTGAAATTGCTTTTATCAAAGGCGATTACCATTTATCTTGAGCTTCTTTTATTCTTTTGCCTTCAAATAAAACAGGAATGATACTTAATCAATATGAGTCAAGTAAAAACTGCCAGACAGCCAACACCGTCCGTGATATATGGAAGGAAGGAGCTTAACAAATGAGCAGAAACCCTGACAGATTGAATAGAGCATGCCACTTGCTGTTACATGTGCCAATCTAGTCTGCAGCAAACTCTGTGTTGATTTTGGGGGCGAGTGTGTGAGAATGTGTGTCTTGTTCATGTATGAAAGCTTTTAATGTTTTAGATACTTTATAGTTGAAATCATGGTCCACTCCAGTTGCAAAGGAATGTTGATAGCATAGGTCATATATACTGTAGTATTTCAAAGACCTGAAATACAGTAGTTGGCAATACTAAAGCTATAATGAATTGAATCCAATTCATCAGGAAGTACAGAGGAAGCATGCTCTAGTCTCTGGCAGTAAATAATACTTCATGATCTGGAATGTCTTGTCCAACTTGGAAGGGTTGCTGTCCCCATCAGTCTCTTGCAAGCCCTCCGTGCTGCCAGTTATGATGTTCCCCTTCTCAAAGGCAAGGGTTGTGTATGTGTGATATTTTATAACTATCACACACACATTTATATATTTGAATACACACAAATATATAAACACACACACAGGGCCGGCATGGAGGCTGGCAGCCCACACTCTGGCGCTGGATCGACCGCCGGGGAAGGTAAGTCTCCCATTGGCAGGGGCAGGGGTGGGCTGGGTGGCAAGGGAGGGCAGCGGTTGGCCAAGCCAGCCTGGGAGGGGGCGGGGATGGCGGCCGCCACATCCCCATCCTGTTCCCGGGCCAGCTCGGCCATTACACGGCCACTTCGGACTTATGCCAGCTCAAGAACTGGCAGAAATCTGAGGAGGTCCATTAGGGCCTCCCAGCACTACACCAGGGGAAAGCGGACCTCTGGGCTGCTCATAATCAGCCCAGAACGAGGATAGGATCCAGCGGGTGGCCCTAGGGCCGCCCGCAGATCTTTAGACAGGATTGTGCTGTGAGTGTCTGACTATTGAACCACTTATTGTGAACTGGTTCTTGCTTTTTGCATTTAGAGGTTTGGTTCTGTTTCAGGACAGCCAAGAAATGTTAGACCAGGGCAGGAAGGGGTGTGTGTTGAGGCAGGGAAGGAGACAGAATCGGCGGCGGCAGCATCGCCTAGGTCCGCTCGGACATGCGCCAGCAAAGTAGCTGGCAGTGGAAGCTTGTCCCTAGTATTGGGGCAGTGGAATGTTGTTCTGGGGCAAGGGAACACATGTTCCCTTATCTTGAGAAGGCTTCTGGGACCCACAGCTCCCCTGCAGGATGCAGTACATGCCCTGTTGGTGTGGCTGCATCGGTGCCAGGGGAGTTAGGTAGGATTGGTCTGTCAGTCATTTAAACATATTTCTATCATCTTCAGAATATTTCTATTTTCGTTCTATGATATAAAAAGTTTTCCTCACACATTTGGAAGCTGATTCACAAAAAGGAATAGACTGTGAATGCAAGATGAATCTTTCTTTCTTTCTTTCTGAAGCTCTCTGTTCAGCAACACAGCAACAAATAATACCTTTTATTTATTATTTGTTTGTAACGTGGAGGGCCTCACGTCTTCCAAAAGGGAGAGAAGAAAATTTGCTTTTACAAAAGGCTATATCGACTATCATTCATAAGCTATTTCTGTGTTATGGAAAAAGAAATTCACATTTGAATATGTTTACTCATGCACAACTCTAGATGACTTGACTAAAATTATTTATTATCCAAGGCAAATTGGAATTTATGCCTCCAGGGCTAGTAGCACAATGTTGCATCAACTTGCTGTGCTGCTCTGTTCGGGAACTTGAATAAATTGTGCACTAATTCCAGCTCCAGTCAATCTCAACTGTTATTTCTTTAACAGATAATGTCTACATTCTAGCATTTATGTTAGGCGGGGAACACAAAGCATACTGGAAGAAATAAAATGCCAGGCAATCTTGTGAGGTGAACATAAACCGTAGTTGAGATGCAACTTTGTGGCTTAAATCATGTCTCCATTGCTTCAGCGTTGTTGGTTGGTTATCTAAGATGAAGTAGATAACTTTAACCCTTTTGCAAATGCACAACTGTACACATACCGTATTGGTCTGAGTATAAGACTCACTTTTTTCTCCTAATTTAAGTTTTTAAACTAGGGGTGCGTCTTATAATCAGGCTGTTGCAATTTAATGCCAGTGATTTAATTAATTTTTTTAATAGCACCAAACTTTAAGGGTGCGTCTTATAATCAGGTGTGTCTTATACTCGGGACAATATGGGTATTTCGTAGACTGGAAGCAACAGCATTTGCCAAGAAGCATAAAGAAGAAAAAGAGTTGCCCTTAACTTTGCATGACATGAGAGTCAGAGGAGTATTCCAGGGTTTTGTAAAAACACACCCCTCCATGGTAGTGCATTAGGCATCAAATCCCACCAGGGGAGCAGTCAGCAAGGATTACCTACTACTTCAGAATACTGACCAACGTTTTCATTCTACCACTGTTGTTTCTAGAACTAGGTGAAAGTGATATTCAGAGTGAAATATCCCTTGCACTACTAAGGGCCTTCCTCCTTTGCATGTGTTGATTCACTTTGTTGTATGCAAATTTAAATTAGCTTCACTGAAGCTGATTTAACACTCCCTTACTCAGGAGTGAAACAGAAGAGCACAAAGGTCCTTTGTTAGTTTTTCTTAATTTTAATTAATTCCATTGGTATCTTTCACTGAGAAAGTTCACTTGTCTTTGAAAATGTTACTATATTTGTAAGCTGCTTGAAGAAGCCTGTCTTGAGGAGACTGTTAATAATAATAATAATAATAATAATAATAATAATAATAATGTTGAGAAGTTTCAGTCACACATATTATCATGGTATTATAATAATAGAATGATAGTGTTATGGTAATCATTTTTAATTATCCTTTGCCACAGTCTCATCTAGTCCAAATTCTTTTTAATAGTTTAATGTATTCAGTGGGGCTTGCTTCTGAGTAGACATGCCTAGGATTGTGCTCTAAGGTTTAACAAGCTATACCTGCCCACATTCCTTCTCCTAAAGGTCTAGCACTCTGTCCCGGTTGGAGATCTGGTAAGCCTACTTATACTGGAACACCCAAGGCAGTTTACAACATCCATAAAATCACAATAAAAACAATGCTACACTAATACAAAAAGTAGAAACTAGAAGTAAAAAGCAAACAGCATTAACAACAGAATTAAAAACATGCATGACTTCCAGGAAATCTGTCGTTTAATAAAATGCTAATAAAAACTAAAGTATAAAAGATGTAGTACTTCTGGCGTTTTGCTACTCAAATTGGTAGCCTCTTTAGAACAAAACTCAGGACAAGATTACCTCCACCACCCTGTCAATTTAGATGAAGAATATGCAGCTTTCCACATAAGTTGAAAGTTAAACTTCCACCTACACGTTACAATTTGTATAATTGTACAGTATTTTTTCCACATAAATTGCACATGCTAGAGAAACTTAACACGCTAGAGAAACAAGCCAACTTCACATGCTAGAGAATGCCAACTTCACATGCTAGAGAAACAAGAACTACTGTACTTGTTACTGATTAAAATATTTATATCATACTTTTCTATTTGCAGAATGCACAAAGCTGCTGCACCAAAAATAAAGTAGAATCAATGCAATATCAACTGCAGTATACAGTAGTTTCATAAATGTATTTTTGTAAAGCAAAAATTAAAATCCACAGCATCTACACACTGCAATAAAACCATAGCCTTTTGTAGTATGATCACCTGCTGGAATACAAAAAGATTTGTGAGGTAAGGTCAAAAAGAGTGTGGGTTAGGTGTGCCACATGGGGAAAAAGAGTTTAATCTGGGTATAGCTGTAGAGAATGCCCTCTCCCACATTTTCACTAAGTGCACTTTCAAAATTGGAAGGACATGCAGATCTCCAGCAGGTCTTCACAGACAGTTGTTATAGGCAAGGCTCACAACCAGCACTTTGAATTATGTTCAGACTTGAGTCAAAAAGATGAACTTTCTTCTCTGCGTGGCACATGAACCTTGTTCACTCTTTGCGGCTTGTGGCTCACTGTGTCGAGATGATTCTTTGGACTTTTGGTACTGATGTGCATTGGAGCATGGATTTGCTCTTCTTTCTAGTACCGGTACTACAGCTGTTTGTGAACAGCTGTTACAAACCCTCTTAAAGGTACCCTCATCTGTGTAATATTTTGGAATTTGTATTTGCCCATATAAGGGTATATTTTCAGGATGAAAGCGTGAGCCTCTAGCAGTGTAGCCAGCATTATATGCATAGTATTTTCTTTAGTTACGCCTGTCATTCCCTCAATGCTTTATGTATTTGTGCTGAACATTAAATCTAACGCACGCTCTGAATCAGACCAGACATGTAACTGTAAATACCGCATCTTCTGTGCAAACAACCCTGAAGGTTTTGAGTACTTTGCATGATTTATTACAAGATGTCAATAACTTAAACACTGATTTTGACTTTGTGCTTTTGAAGTGACTGGAAGCTCTCTGGTTTGGTGCACTGAAAGAAGAGGATGAACCACTGATTGTAAATTTCAGGCTCTGCACTATGGAAGTGTGTCAGTGGGAATGATAGCAAACCAAGCTCTATATGGAAGAGTCGTAATGGAATTTTCCAAACAAATGGCTGCATCTGTGCCTGTGCTCCACATTTTCTCACCTCTACCATTTTATTGGATGCATAATCTGAATAGGCCATTCTCGGTCGGCACAGTGAACTTAGAGCAAAAATGAATCGGTTGACATTTGTCATGCCCAGCAGATGGTTTTGTACTTACAGTAATAAGAGCTTGAATTTCACCTTCAGTTGAAAAACTTGGGTGTTTGCAGTGGTGTCATGCTCAACAAGATGAACAATCACTTAATCCACTCCTACAGTAACATGTATCTTATTTCTTGCATCCACTCTTGTTATTACTACTCTTTATTTATGATAAATAGAATCCAAATTTTATTGTGCGTGCTCAAGTGGCTCCAAATACACATAACAGCCTGCTCAATTTTCATTTTCAACTACAGCCCCCTGACTTGGGAGCAAGATTATGAAATGTGATTTGATATAATGGGAAGGGTGGGCCAAACGAAACGTTGTCACAGAACTTCTGAGAATGGATTGTGCTTGACTGTTGCTAAATCACTACACCCACTTCTGTAGGTCCACCACGATTATTTAGTGCTCATAAAGAACAGATAAGATTATTAACTGTTTTCTCTCAACATTGCCATTCAAGATGTGAGTGTGAGGTTCACATTATTGAATGTGTTTTCATTTGTTCCCTATGCATAAGAAATTAGATTTCTGGGGGAAAAGATTCCACCTCTACTTTTTTCCTGATGTGGTAGTTTTCTGTGTGTGTGTGTGTGTGTGTGTGTGTGTGTGTGTGTGTGTGTGTGTGTGTGAGTGAGAGAAGGAGCACCCAGTCATGTACCAGCATCCAGAAACAGATTTACTACCTCATTTTCTGTTTGTGAGAATTAAGCATAAGAATGTCCTTGCTTCTTGAATTTGGCACATAGCTGATGCTGTTAAGAAGGCTACCTTGGTTATTTTGAGATTGCTCTTAGTTGAATCCAATCTTGGTCCCACTTGCAATGCCATCTTTCATGAAGGCGTGTTGCTCTCAGAAACCTTTTTGCTCATACAACTCTTTTTTCCATTTTCTGAAGGAGCTGTAAGTCAATTACTCACGTTGGTTCTCTCTTTCCATGTGTCAAAATCTGGTTGCTTGAAACAGAACTATCTACTTGATTCCTCTCCAAAATGAAACAGTGTGATTACTGTTTTGGGGGCATGGGAGAACGGGGATAGAAAAGAATTAGACTGCTTAGCAAAATGTTGTCGTTTTTATTTATTTTTATTTTGCACATTTTTATACCACCCTTCCTCCAAGGAGCTCAGGGTGGTGTACATGGTTCCTTCCCTCCTTTCGTCCTCACAACAGTCGTCCTCACAACCTGTGAGGTAGGTGAGGCTGAGAGATAGTGACTGGCCCAAGGTCACCCAGGAAGCTTCGTGGCTGAGCAGAGATTTAAACCTGGATCTTCCAGGTCTAAGTCCAACACCCAAACCACTACACTATCCTGGCTCCTCATTAAATTTTCCTAGGTACATTAGAGTATAAATATATAGTGTTTTCCGTAGGATGTGGGCAGCCTGATCCTGGGTGAACAAACGCTGCCGTTGGGTGACGTAAAGTACATTTATGGCACCTGGAGAGTAAGCGGCGCCGGCACGGAGGCCAGCACTGCTCACTTCCCCGGCAGACACCACTGACGCCAGCCTACTCAGGTAGGACCTGCGCCGCTTGGTGCAGGGGTGGGGGCAGGCAGACCGGGGTGGCGAGAGAGGGGGGCCATTGGCCGGCCTGGATTGGGAGGTGGTGGGGATATCGACGACACACTCTGTCGATATCCTATGCCCCTTCTCAGCCTGGGTCAGCCTTACACCGCTACCTCAGATGCATGCCAACTTCAGAGCTGGCATACATCCGAGAAGAGGTTACCTACACCTTCTTCCAAGGTGCTCCTGGGCAGCCCAGGAATGGCATAGGATACAGCGGCCAGCCCTTTAGGCCAGCCATATATCCTCACACAGGATTGCGCTGTGTAAGAAAGCCATCCATGAAGTGTCTCTTCACATGCCTGCTCTTAAACATGTCTCTGAATAAGACACAGTTGCAACCTGAGTATTTAAGTTCTATGGCTGGTGTTTTGGTGTGCCCACATGAATGCATGTTAAATGCTTCACATTTGCTTTCAGAAAGGCATGAGAACAGCTGACTCTCAGAGATGCTTCTGACAGTGTGATGGCAACAGTCTTATTACAGCATTTGACATTAATTATCAGAAATGTGTCGAGGAAGGTGTCATCTGTTGCCATTAAATAAGTTGTCTTAATCTTCTTGTCCTTAAATTTCAGCTCTGCAAAGACTGAAAGGATTTTAAAAATGTTTTGACGTCCTTATAAACAGAAACCCTTAGATATGTCTGTGTGAAGGCCCATCATATTAGATCACTAGATTATCATATACAAACCAAATGTTATGATCTCTTTTCTCCTGTGGAACTGATTTACACACATTTTAGAGTGAAGTCATATTTAAAGAGAATCACAGTAGATTGTTGATCTATGGTGTGAGCTCAGCTTCCTTCCAGCTTTGTCTTTTGCATCTCAGATGTGCATTCTGTTAAGTTGAATGCTAGGTGAGCCATCAGTTTTGTCTTTCCGCTTGCTTCAGATAGGATGTTTTCTTTTTCTTTGAGTGCCAGAGTGCCAGATTTGTACTTTCATCTAATTTAAAGAACAGCTGCCTAACTGCAGTTACAAGGCGGCTTACAACATGAAAAAAGAATACAATACAGTCTTTCCGTTTGCTTCAGATAGGATGTTTTCCTTGCACAACCATTTTTTTCAGAGCTCAGTCTGGAGAGGAAACAGTGTGTTTGTGCTGAAAGCAATGGAGGTGCTTTCAAACCAGGCTTACATCACAATCCTATACACTTTAACTCAGAAGTAAATCCCATTGTGTTCATTGGGAATTACTCCCAGGTAAGTGTGCATAGGATTGCAGCCCTGTATTCTACAAATACTACATTTGTCTTTGCCTTGAGCACTCATGCTAAAAGGTGCAACCATGTTAAAAAGAGAATTTTTTTTTCCTGTTCTGATAATGGAACTAAGCAATAAATAATAGCCTGAATCCTTGTTAGGAATACAAATGCATCTGTGGTAATGTTTTTTTTTTAAAACACACACACCCAACAGTTTATTTTTTAATGAATGTAACAGATTATTATTTTTTTAGCCACAACTACCAAAATAATCACACATAAAAGAGTACTTTACACAAGCTCAGAAAATTATATTCCGAGAATTAGCTAGGGAATTTGGTTCTGGTTTGAAAGATAATGTGCATTTATATACAAAAATGGTTTTGCTCATTAGCATACTTCTATTCTTCAGTCTCTGAAAAGCTTTAATGCTTGAGAAATTACTGAGAATGCTACTTGGTTTTATGAATTACCAAGCACTGAAGATATAAATGACCTTATTATTCTGTCACATGTCACACTATAGGCTTCCCAAATGTAGTTATTGCACAATAGGGGGTATTCTGAAGCTGTTGTTTTTTTTTATCACCAGAGTACCAGCCTAGCATGATTGTGAGATAGCACAATGACTATAAGAAGCAGATATATGAAGTTGAAGGTGTTTGAGAAGGGTGCAAAATTTCAGACTGAAGCTTTCTGCATGTTCCAAGTTGTTAGTTGTGTGTTTTAAATTACTGACGTCTTTGTGTTTCATAATAGACGGCATGAAAAAATAAGCATCATCTACTTTTTATTTTATTATTTCTAGATTATGGCTGTTTTAGTGTTGCCAAGGCATGGGTTATTTTTCTTCTTCTGCAGTTGGCTGGAAGGTTCCATACAAGTGCTCAGTATAGCACTTTATTATTCAGCAATGGCCTTCCAGTTGGCCAAGATCTGCAGAAGGTACGTTCAGTTAAGCAAAGCTCTTTTCCAATGCTAGTTTCTTTCCAAACCTTTCCAGTACTAATTGAATGCCTCCTGCGAGTGCCACCTCTATCTCAAATTAGAGGGATGGCAGCATGTGGGCGAGCCTTCTCTGTTGTGGCACCACAACTGTGGATCTCCTTACCAGGGAACTTGAGAACTACCCTCTCCCTCATGGCTTTTTGGCAAGGGCTCAAAACGTTTATGTTTCATCTAGCATTTGGGTAATGGGTTGATGTCTGACTTCTGGTTCTCAAGATGTTTTGCTCCACTGCTTCTCTGCTCTATATTGTCCCCCCCCAGTGTATTTTATTGTTTTAATTTATTTTATGTATTGTTTTAAATTATGTATATTTTATCTTTGATGTTGTAAGCCACCTTGGGCATTTGCTTTGGCATGAGATAAGGCGGGGTATATTTTTTAAAATAAATAAAAATAAATAAATGTGGTCTGCTGCCCCACCATTGCCATCATGCGAGGCAATGGTGGGAGAGTGCTGGCACCCCATAGCATGAAGGGAGCAGCATGAAGGCACCCCATAGCATGAAGGGAGCAGCACCGTAAGAGTCCAGTTCAGTGTGCCTTGAACTGGCATCCCCAAACTACCTGCCCATTATGCAGTCTGAGATTAGGTGATTGCCTTGAGGAGTCCATTAGGATTTTTTTGTTGTCCACCTGATTGGCCTTTGGTTGTTGGTTTCTTCTCCTACTGCAGACTTCTGCTTCCAGTTTGGGTTGTTTCCTTTAGGTAGGGTGGTCACATTTGGCAGGCATAGAGTGCAGGGCAGGGATTAGGAGGAAGAATTGTGGTGTGCTCTCTGAGGTAAACGGGGTCAGGGAGGGACGACCAGAACTGATCCCTAAATATTGGCTGGTTCCGAATGCTGTCTAGTGTAATTGGTTTGTGGAACTCCTTGCCACAGGAGGTGGTGATGGCACCTGGCCTGGATGCCTTTAAAAGGGAATTGGACAGATTTATGGAGGAAAAGTCCATCACAGCTTACAAGACATGATGGGGATAAGCAACCTCCTGGTTGTAGGAGTAGGTTTTCTTTGTGCCAGGTGCAAGGGAGTGGCGACAGGATACAAGTATCTTGTTGTCTTGTGCTCCCTGAGGCATCTGGTGGGGCCACTGTGTGATACAGGAAGCTGGACTAGATGGGCCTTTGGCCTGATCCAGCAGGGCTCTTCTTATGTTCTTAATGCTTTCCAGTCTGGAGGAGATGGTGCAATTCGGCTGCCTCGACCCCTTTGGGATTGGTTCGGGGCCAGGATATCTGAGGGACCGCCTTCTCCCATACATTCCGGCCCGCTCTCTTAGGTAATCTGAGGGGGGTCTCCTGCGGGTGCCACCTCTATCGCAAGTTAGGGGAGTGGCAACATGTGGGCGAGCCTTCTCTGTTGTGGCACCACAACTGTGGAACTCCCTGCCAGGGGATCTGAGAACCACCCCCTCCCTCATGACTTTTTGGTGAGGGCTCAAAACGTTTTTGTTTTGTCTAGCGTTTGGGAGATGGGTTGTGGTCTGCCTCCTGTATCTCAAGATGCTCTGCCATGCTGCTTCTCTGCTCCATACTGTCGCCCCCCCAGTGGATTTGATTGTTTTTATAAACTTTGTTTATGTATCGTTATGTATTGTTAAACTTATTTTATGTATTTTAATTTGTTGTAAGCCACCTTGGGCATTTGCCTTCGGCATAGGAAAAGGCAGGGTATAATTTTTTTTTAAATAAATAAATTGCTGTAGAGAAGCTCAATTTGTCAGTTGATGGTCTGCAGTTTTGAGTCAGGGTAGGAATGCCTGATGGAGAGGGACAGTGGTTTGCTGTCACCTCTAGATTAGGTATCTGCTGTAAAGTGGGAAAGAGTAATGTGAGATAGGGCCCGCTGCAGGTCATTTCAGGATTCTGATTAGCTTGATTCATGTGGTCTAATTTATATCCCTAATTTCTTGTCTCATGTACTTATTGTGGGTGTAAGGGCAGTAGTACTTAGTGTGTTGCAGAAGGAGTGGGAAGACCAAGATTCAAATTCTCACCAAGCCAGGAACTTCACTTTGGGCTATCTCTCAGTCTAACAGAGTTGTTGTAAGGATAAAACGTTGGGAGAGAACCTTGTCTGCTCCTTGGAGCTCTGATCTCCTTGGGGAAATGTCAAAATAGAGATCTAAATAATACGTAATTAAATGCCTTGTTTTTGCAGGCTCAATCAGTTTTATTGCTTTCCTGATCAGCAGGACTTGGAGATAAATGTTGAATAGCATCTGATCCAACCCTTTGAATAACTTCTTGGAATTGTGCCTTATTGTCCATTTCTTTTCAGGGGTGGTGTAGGATTTAATTAGCTAATTCCACTCGTTTTAAATTTTATGGCTTAGCTATTTTTTATTACAAAAAAAGATAAGAAAGAATTAACTAAAACCTCCCCACAGTGTGAAAATAAATTAATAAGAAAGGGCAATAAAAGGCTGTTCAAGGGGCAAATAAAAGACTAATTAAGCTATTGCAGTTGTCCTGTTCCCTATACCTATGTAATAGGACCGCAACACAATTGGCTAAACCTTTAAAGAGGAGACGACCAGTTTAAAGTCTCGGGAGCTCTGAATAGTGCTTTCCACACTGGACATGCTGAAGTGGCAATTGCATTTTATTACCAAAACTCACGCACTCGCATGCACGCGCACAAGGGATTACAAATGGGATCTGGGGAAAAAAAAAGAGAGAAGATCTCAAAAAGCACAGGAAGTCAAAGTGAATGAAAAGTGACAATTACTGCCCAATCCTATCCCCCATCACATATAACATGCTGTACCAACAGAGACTTTGCTGCATGCTGTGGAGGGGGCGATTGAACAGCCTGCAGGAGGTAAGTTAAAATATTTCTTACTTACCTCTCAGTAGATTACCCAATCACCTATTGATCTCCTCAGACCTATGCCAGCCATTTTGCTGGTGTAGGTCCAAGGAGAGCCAGGGGGTGTTCCAGGCCAGGGAGGGGTTTTGGGGTAGGATCCTGGTGCAAGCTGCTGCCGACGGATCCACCCCCTCCATCCCCTGATATGCCGTGGTTCATCCCTAACACATCCCATTGCTCTCCCTCCAGTGGAGCCTCACTGAACCACTGCCCTGCGCACTGCACCTCTCACCATTTGTAGCAACAGCTGGCAGCATGCAATGGCAACCCAGCTTTTGCACTGCCATAAAGCTTCTTGCATTGCCAGAATGCTGGTTCTGGCAATGCAAGGCCTTGATAAGATTGGGACCATAGAAAAATAAATGCTCTGGACCAGTGGCGGGGAGAACTCTGAGTCTTTACAGGGGTGGGGATTGCGGCAGCAGCGATCCCGGGAATCATGCTGCAGAGGGGGAAGTGGTCGTCCTTACCTCACTGGGGATCCTGACAGCTTCTTGAGTTTGCAGGGAGGCCGGCGGAGGGATCCGCAGGCCTCCCTGCACCCCCCGGAAGCCATCAGGACCCATGGTAAGTGCAAAAATACCTTTTCAAACTTTTTTTTCCCCCAGTGGCAGCAACGATCCCCAGGATCGCCGCTGCCATGCTTTCCCCACTCATTAAGGTGGCAGGGGACAGCATCCACTTCTAGTGATGGGTCATGACCCACCACTTTGAGAACCGCTGCTCTGGACTATTAATGTAAAATTAGCTTTAGACTTGTGGTTGCACAATGCATGCTAAGTTGATGCATAATAATGAGGACAGTGAAGGTATTCAAACAATAAGCCAGTGTGCTCATTATTATGCATTTAGCTCAATTGCAGAAATAAACACTGCAGGATGGAGTAGGAGAGACATTTGAATTGGCTTGTCAGTTCCCCTGCAGGCAATGGATGTGCATAATTTTGAACTTTTGTTCTTGTCAATGTCTTTCAACTTAAAATGCAATAGGTTTTCACTTCACACTTATTTTTGTTTTTGTAAGAGACAGATTTTGTTTTGCTTTTTTTTCCTATGTAGGGGACTACATAGGAAAAAAAGCAAAACAAAATCTGAAAATATGAGTGGAAAGAGGAAATCTGTTTACAGTAACATGCTTTCATTTACAGAACTAGCAAAAAGCAGCCACTGGAACATGCAGAGTCGTATTGCTAAGCCATTGAGTTATATCAGTTTATGGCCCAATCCTATTGAGCCTTGCTGCCAGCCAAACATGTATTTCACTGGTGACAACTGCTGCACAATGGCTGTACAGCACACTCTGGCAGCGCAACAAGTAATATACTGCCAGAGCACTGGTGGGAAGGCCGAAGCCTTCCTGCCTGTATCAACAGACCCGAAAGGACCTGCCAAGGCAAGTAAGATGGCAGGAGGAGGCGGAAAGGGGGAGGGTGGAACGGGGGTGGGGAGGGAGCAAAACTGGGCAGGGAGGTGGTGTAACCGGGCAGGGAGGCTGTGGAAGGGGGTGGATCCGGTGGCAATGACGCACGCCAGCTCCTATCCCCTCTTGCAGAAGCCTCCCTGCCCCCTTTCTCTCCTTGTACTTGCGCTAGGACAGGATTGGGCTGTGCATTCCTTAGAACTGATTTCAGTGGGACTTACTAGCTTCTTTAGTCATGACTAACTATGCTTAGCCACCACTAACTATGCTTAGGCCCATTACGTCCCCTTCTTCACAATGATATTTTTCTTGCTTTAACTTTGGTTGTCGGGTGCCTTGGACACCTCCATTGGATGGGGAGAGGCAGGATATAGATAAGATATTTACTGGTATATACCATTTTAGCCAAAATCAGTACACAAAGCGATTTGCATAGCAAAATGAATGAAAAGGTTTCCTGCTCTGGGCGGCTCGCCCCCACATATGGAACTTCTTGCTGGAGAATATCTGTATTTCCCCCCACCCTATTTGCTTTTCACAGGAATGTGAACACATACCTGTTTCATCAAGCTTCTAGTTTCAGTTGACTCATAATAGTCTTTCCTTACTTTAAGGGACATATGGAATGTTGATTCCAGAATCCTACAAAGTTGGTACATATCATCTTTGGCTCGTAACTAGATGACGTTAACCTGTGTGTCAGTGAAGCAATTTGTATACGGAGAAAATATGAGATTGAGAGTTCAGCATGTTTGCGTATAGCCAGATATGCATAAAATAGTTGATTGCAGAGCCAGGATCAGTAGTATGATGGATTTGAAAAGGAATATGCTGTTTCCCCAGGAGGGAAGATCCCATTGGTGCCGATGGGACCAGGGCTGCCCAAGATCTCCTGGCACCTGAGGTGATGTGCCAAATGCTGCCCCTCCCTTACTTGGTGACGTGCCCGTCTCAGCTTCTTGCATGCCACTTGAAGGTGCCACTTTCCTCCCTCTTCTACTCTGCCCCCCTCTTCCTTTTCTAATTCAGAGAGCAGAAGGAGGAGCAGAGGAGTGAATGAGCGAGCAAAGGAGCAGCCCCCCCCCACCAGTCTGCTGTCTGAAGCGACCACTTCAGTTGGCCTCATGGACAGGCTGGGCCTGAATGGTACCTTCCCTTCCAGTGGGAATAGCTGTGGGGATCGGCCAATATGTCTTGAAACCATGGCATAAAAAGAGTTCACGCCCATTCTTGCACACCATGGCCCTGATCCCAGTCAGGATAGGAGACCGTGACTGCTATTTCACTTCAAACAAACAAAAAGCAAAGATCAAGCTGTTAATTTAATGAAAAGTGTAGTTTAACTGTAAGCTGTACCTAAACTGACCAGATCAATCTGCATTTGAACATGATTGATTAGAAATGGAGAAGACTTAAAGTTAAGAAGAGCCTTCAATTCAAAAGAGGATATTTATATTCAGCAAACTTGTTTTGGCATGTAATTTGTGGGTTTGAGAATTGTTGGCTCTTTCCATAACTGCATGGGCATGCTCTTTACATGATGCTATAATTATCATTGTTATTATGATTTATATTAAGCACCTCAACCAATTTTTTTTTTAAAATCTGAGCGCTTCCATTGCCCTTGAAAAGCTGCTTCCATGTTGCAAAGGAGTTTACCATCTGAAAAACAACAACACAAGGGAGACAGCAACAGCTACTGCAAGGGCTGCTATACTGGGGTGGATAAGGACAAGCTGCTATCTTTCTGCTAAATATCAGAGAGTCCCCACTTTCAATAGTGTTTCTTTGCCAGCTAGAAGGAGCTACTAATGATATGTGAGGGCTTGAAGACTAAGTTGTAAGAATTGACATCTGTATGCAGCATTGCAATATGGGAAAGGATGTATTCTTTATGACTGCCTGTGTTATTTTAAGCAGCAGATTCGGTCTGTAGAATTTGCATAACCCTTGTTTAAGAATGTATGAGGGAGCTGATGGGTATCAGGCATTAAATAAAGGCCTGTCAAAGAGCTGACTGTTGATAAGGTATGGCAGCCACTGGCTTGGCAAATCTCAATGTGAAAACCTCTGGGCGATCAATATTGTATTAATCATTCAGTCTCTGTTAGCTCAAAATACACTTCCTCCCAGGGAAAGCTCTGGCATCTGTCAATACAGCAAATATTGTCACTTTGAAAAAGCGGGTCAAAATAATTGTAGTAGGAAGTTCTAAATTGAATTAGTAGAATGAACTGCAAATGCACTCAGGGAATATAAGAGCTTTGTCGTCTTTGGGGAGTTTTTCACCAAATGGAGGAAGAGCCAGGCCCAAGGGGAACAAGCAGTAGACGTCAGTGGATTTCTGAGCTCTTGGAGCCTTCCCAGGAGTCTTATGGAGAGAGAAACAAAGCAAAAAGAACGAAGCTTCTGTACCATTTCCTTTTCGATTGTTGCAGTGCTTCCGTAGGAGATGGTTATGCATTCAGCAGCAGGCATGGAGTTTTATGTGTTTCTTAAAATGAGCGTATGGCACAAAACAATTCAAAAGTAGCACTTGTGGAGAGGATGGTTATTGACCAGACATAAAGGAAGAAAACCACCTTTCGACCATGAGTCACACTGCCAAAGCAAAGTTTTATGGCGGCTATTGCACTTTACAGTGTGTCATGAGCAAATTATTTCCCCATCATAAGAATGGATCAAAAGGTTTGTTTGATCACTTGTACTTTAAAAACCACCTTGTCTTTCCTGCGCTCCTTTTTAGAACAGAAAGAAACGGGATTCCTATAGAAGTGGTAATTTGTCCTAAATTGCGATTTCAGAGGCAGGCTTGCAGGTATGGTGTCATTTCAGTGTCCCTTAGAAAGAAAATATCTTCAAAATAGGTCTCCCATCAAATGCCTGTGTTATACTCTGCACTGGAGTTCTGCAAAGAAGACTCTGTGTGGCTGGTCTGATTCTGATAAGGGATAATTCAATGGAGAATGAAATGCAGTAAAGCATACTTACCCCAGTATGCCTGTCTTTTAAATTGTAGGCAAGGGGCATCTAACTTCAGTTTTGTCTCCTTCAGAGAAGGTAAGTGTATATCAAACAGCAAGTAAGAAAGAATGGGCCAGGAATCTTATAAAGATTTTAAACAAGCTTCGAACACCTGTTTGCAACTCCCTTCTCCAATCAGGTGCACCAGTGTCACGGAGGGGGACAATGACAGTGAATATGAGCCTGGCCTGCAGGAATCTCACATGAGCTGATTTTATGTATATTTGCCCTGTTGAAAGACACATTGCAACCTGAGCATGAATGGCTGGTGGGACAGGTGTGCCCATTGGGCAAGGCAGGAAGGCATGATGTGCCTCCTCTACATGCATAGGAAAAATACTGGGGGTGGTGGTGGTCTGAAATATAATCCAGATCATACTAAATTAGAAATAGGCAACAGATGGCTCAAGGGATGCCATAGTCCATGACCCCAAGGACTCCACCCGTATGTAGTTCAGATACTTTCTTCTGTGTGAGATGAGATACAGGCAAAGATTACTCTGATCATCTGAACCCTTCAAATGTGAAAAACAGCCCTTATTATGTAGTGCAGCTGCTCCCTCCCATGTGCCTGTGTTTTCTCTCATGCTCAGGAGTCAGCACAGTAATGGCAGGACGTTGCCAAAGCCTTGACAACTTTTCAAGTTAGGGAGGAGGATCAGTAATGCCATTAGCCCTCCCGGTCCAAGGGGCGGGGCCTAAGTGATGTGACGTTGTCACGCCCAGCGTGACAACGAACACGCCCCCCGCCGGTTTCGGCACCTTTTTGGAGCTGAACGAGCTCCATGGAGGGTGGGAGGGCCGAACCATCGCGCAGGTAAGTACCCCCCCACACTGACTGCGCCCCCGCGCCCCCGCTCCTGCCCGGCGTGTCTGCTCTGCGCGCTCCATCCTCCTTCCGCCTCTGAGGAGGATGTTATATACGTTGGCTTATGTCTCAGTTTGCACAGCAATAAGTAGGCAAAGCCAATGTTGTTGGTCCTTTATCCCTTGCTCAAGTCAAAATGTGGTTGGCTTCTCTTAAAAATTAGTTGCTGATCTAGCTCTTAAATAGCATACAGCACAATCCTAACCAAATTTCCAGAGTCGGTGCAGCTGCAATGCAGCCCCGAGGCAAGGGAACAAATGTTCCCTCACCTTGATGAGGCCTCCATGACTGCCCCTGCACTGCAAAATGCAGTGTGCACCCTGTTGGCATGGCTACACCGGGGCTGAAAAGTTGGTTAGGATTGCGCTGATAATCACATAATCTAACTTCTTCCTTGGTTGCTTGAAACGTCTGAGAAATTGATCTAAAGAAAAAAACAAAGATTGATACTCCATCTTTCAGACCAATGGTCTCACAAGGCGGCTAATAATCAAATAGAACAATAATGAAAAAAAGATCAGTTAAAACATACCCAAATTATAAAACATCAGCGATAAAAATAGGCTAAATTCAGAATAAATTAAATTCTGCAGCTAATGAGATGGGACTTGATGAAGCTTCCCAAGAAGAGTTCCCCAGCTGCAGTGCCACCCCTAGGAAAGACTCTGTCCGTGATCACCCCAAGTTGCACCCGAGACAATGGTGGACCAAAGAGCTTCTGGGACATTGTTCTTTTTGGCTGGGTGAAAAAACTGCTTACTGCAACCAAGTGATCCAATGTTTTTATTCTTTGAAACACCAGCCCTGTGGCTCAGCCACTGGAAATATAGTAGTATCCAAATGTCTGTGATTTTGTACTAAAAAGCTTCCTTTGGGTTTTGTTTTGTTCTGTTTGTTTGCAATGCCATGCTCCAGTTTTGGAGCCAGAGCAGCTGTGGTGTGCAGCTGGACACTATTTGCAGCATGGTTGCATTCAGCTGATCAAAATTTCCACATTCGAGCCCAGATAGTTCTTCATCTCTATTAGTTGTGCCTCTGTGTGTGTGTGTGTGCGCGCGCGTGCATGCGTGCAAGCATGTTTCTCAGTGCCTTGTCTTGTTGAGGCAAGGATTTAGCTCTGGGTGTCACTGTGGAACAGCTTTGGTGTCTTTGGGAAGTTGAGAAGGATCTTAGCAGAATCCATTGTTGTAACATATAACCATGTGGAACTTATGAGACAGACCTGAGTACACTTTCTTGAAATAGTCTCTCATTTCAGTATTTTTGTTCAGAATTGCTGTCATGTGCCAAATAGTTGTCTGCAGACATTGGATCCTGGAACTACTGATTTACTGATTTGGCAAGCAACAAGCTATATTTTGAAATGGTACAACTCCTGGTCAGAACTTGCTAAAGTGAAGATGTGAAGAGCTATGCAATTTGCTGCAGATATAAATGTTTGTGTATTTGTGCGCGTGCATATGTGTGTTTGGGGTATGTAAGTTTGTGATTCTATCCCCATCCAATCAGAATTGTTCCATGGATGTCAAGAATCACTATCAAGTGTAGAGGGAGGCAGGTCTTATTCGATTAACTATAAAAATATTCCTTGTTTAGTTAACTCTTTGAGATGTAGGGGGGGGGACCATTGTCTCCAGAATATAGTATTCATTGTCACTTAAGTCTGTACACAGAAGAGGAAAAAAAGATTTTGCTGATATGCTTTTTTTGTGTGCAAACCAATACTAATGAATGCTAGTGAAAGAAAAAATAATAAATAACAATATCCTAAAGAAAATAATAAGAAATAACAATATAATAAACACTATTTGTGCTATGTATAAAAGTAACAGCCCAATCCTAACCAACTTTCCAGCATCAATGCAGCCGTGCCAACGGGCATGCTGCATTCTTCAGTGGGGGGGGGAGACAGTCACGGAAGTCTCCTCGAGTCTCCTTGGGGCTGCATTGCAGCTGCATCGGTGCTGGAAAGTTGGTTAGGATTGGGCTGTTAGTATTCTAAATATAATTAGGATTTAGTTTTGTCATCTGGATTTTCACTCATGATGAGTGCAATGGCTATTTAGGCCTCTGGGGAAAAAAAGGGAACTGTGAACAAATTCAGTATCACTATCAAGCAATTGACATGAAGCAAAGTAGTGAAACTGGAAACTATTCTTACGTTTTTACTTTCTGGCTTTCCTGGCCTACATTCTCTGCAAATCATTTTTTTTTAAAAAAAACCTTTAAAACTATATACGTAAAATGCTTCAGTTCAGTCTTTATGCAAAATAAAGGTAATACAGTGTACAGAGAATGGGCTCCTGACAAAGATCAATAAACAGTGTGTATAGCCCAGCAAAGTTATCAAAATGCAAATATTTCCAACAAAACAGAATTTTGCAATTGCCGAGATAAGCTATTCGCTCATAGTGTATTGTGGGCATTTTCTAGTTTACATAAAGTAATTAAATGCAAGCCTGAAGAATTCGGTTCACTCCCTTCCCCCCAAGATATTATTGGCAACATGATTTAATGTGGTGATAAGGCTAGAAAATGCAGCCTGTTTGAAAGGCAAGGAGTATTTATTACAAAATTGTGTTTGAAAGCTGACAGCTGTTTGCAAGATTTCTTATGAAAAACCATTCACTAATGGCTGCAAGAAACTATTACCCTTTCCCCTATATACGAGAGCTCTGCAAAGGGCAACTGACATTTTAATCCATAATGAATCTGTGATAGGATCATACAGTGTTGTGGTTGGACGTTAGTCCAACCCCCTGCTCAGTGTAGGCAACTTACAGCATCTCCACATGCCTCCACTCCCTGTTTAAAAAGACTTGGGGCATATGGGGCACAGTGCTGCACTAGATGTTTACAGCGCAATGCTATCCAACTGTCCAGCGCCAATGTAGCCTCTGTGGAGCGCTGAGGTAAGGGGACAAATGTTCCCTTACCTTGAGGATGCCTCAGTGACTGCCCCACCACTGCAGGATGCAGCACGTTGGCATGGCTGCATCGGTGCTGGAGAATTAGTTAGAATTGGGCTGTATATCATCCCAATTGACATACATAATTGGACTCGCATATCATCTTAGGACGGTAGTTCTGAGATCCAGAGCAAGGAAAACATGCACACACCACTTCACTAGAACCTTTCCCCTCACTACATATTGGAATGACCCATGGGAGCTGGAATTGATTCACTCTAGAACATTTCTGGAACATAATAAAATCATTTAACCCTCAGCAGAATAAAGCCTGGTAGTTTTGCCCCTTAATCTCTATCTAGTGCTGGAGTGATATCAGGGCTTTGCCAGGTGAGCCTGAGAGCCCACATCCATCAGAGGTCCACCATTGTTTACTGTGCTGCTATTCACACAGAATTGTTGAAGAGGAGAAAAAGTGTGTGCATATGTTATACAAGGTGGCAATGTAAATCTAACAGCCCAATCGTATCCGCCACCAGCCTGTGCGATGCAGTGGCACCAACACAGTGTGTGCTGCATGCAGTGGGGGGGGGGGGTTGTGTGTTACACAGCCCAGGAGAGTTTAAGTAAAAATCATTGTATTTACTCAGTAAGCTGCCTGGCTGCCAATGGATCTATTTAGCTGCCGTAAGCCCAAAGTGTGTGAGTGAGTGAGTGAGTGAGTGAGTGAGAGAGAGAGAGAGAGAGAGAGAGAGAGGCCAAGGCAGATAGGATCTTGACATGTACTGCTGCCACCTAGATCCCCTCCCGAACAGCCCCTGCTGCCATCTTACCTGCTCAGGTACAGGTTGGGTGAGCCGCTGGCACGCATGCACGGAGCATAGATGTTTGTGCTGGCCGCTCTGAAGCTCACAATGGTGGCTTGGCTTCCGCACCACTGGAACAGGACTTAACGGCAGTGGACCATGAGATCTGCTGCTGTAGGCCTGAATAGACTTTGGCTGTAAGATAAATAAGGATTTTTTCACAGAGTCTCGGAGTGGCTTACAGAGAGAATATAAAGGGGCTGCCTGACCTCTGTTCGGTCCAGCCAGGGAACTTCACCAGGTTTGATACTTATGGAAGGACAGCTCTTTTATTCTTGGGGCTTACGAACTTTCCAGAGCCATGCCCTTGGAGGACAAGGAACTACATAGTTCTGCAGACCATTCAAGATTAACCTTTGGAATTTTTGCAAACTCCCTCTGAATAGTGGTGTTTTGTCCAAAGAGAAAGCCCTTGAAGCTTCAAAACAGCGTAATGTTTTTAGTTAAACCCAAAGCTGATCATTTTATTTCGATACTAGTTCTGCTAATTAAGGACTTCTATGTCCTCTTCTGCACACATCCATTTCTGACTTTTTGAAAAGTATTGAAGCATCCTGGATGTGTTTGAGTCACATAGATCAAAGACTGGTCCATTAGTAGCCCCACAGATCTGACCTTGCATAGGAATTGTTTGTAATTTGAAACCAAACCTTGGCAGATGTACATTCTGAGTTCAACAGAAATGAATCAAGAGGAATGCTATGTATTCAGATTTTTAAGGCAATTTATCTAATTAGCAATCCTGCTAAATAATCAGAGCAACTTGTGTAACATTGTTATAACTTTAATCTTACTATTTCATTAGTTTTATTAATCATCTCAAGTAATGTTTCACAGGAATAATAATAGATTATAGATATTGATGTTGCAGTCTTAAGCATACATACTTTGAATTAAACATCATTGGAAAAAATGAATTGTCTAAATATTTTGCTTAAAGAGGTTTAAGATTGGAGCAAGACATTATAGACAGACAAATGATAGACACATACATATATGCATTCCAGGATACAACTATCATCCCAGTTCATCCCAGCTATTATTAAAAATGTCTTAAAATATGTACAGCTGGCCATATCCCTAGCTGGCCTGGGGGAGGGTGGGGGATGGCGTCGGCCATATCCCCGCTGGGTCGGCTACGCCGTTACACGGCCTCCTCTACTTCCGCCAGCTATTTAGCTGGCGGAAATCCGAGGAGGCCGATAGGGCCGACTCAGGGAAGGGGACGAGCATCCCCTTCCCTGAGAAGACCTCCGGCCCAGCGCGTGCCAGGCACCCCGTGTACAGGATCTGGTGGGCGGCCCTGGGCCGCCGGCCAGATCCTTAGTCAGGATTGCGCTGTTGGTGTTACAGTTTTATAGTTATTCTTATTTATTAAGAATGAAAAAGTTACTTCTTGGGTGGGGGGCATTACGTCAGTGGAAGTGACTTCTGGGAAGGAGGAAGACTGAGGGAGTAACTACGTGGGGTGAGGGGAGGAACAGGGAATAGGGAGGTGGCGGGAGGGGTGGTTCCAGCAGCAATGGCACATGTCAGATCCTATCTTCTCTGTTGCAAAGCTCCCCCTTTTTTCTCTGTGGACATAGGCTATCAAAAGTTGTGGCGTACATCCAAGGAGACCCATAGTCAGCCCTAGGGCTTACCAGGAGGTAAATATAAATGCTTTATACCTTCTATTTGCCCTCGGATTATCTTCCCCACCGCTGGATGCAGCACGTACCTTTTTGGCTACATCAGCCTGGCCGGGGGGGAGATGATAGGATTGGACCCATAGTTTCATATGATTTCTCATTGGCTGCATTATTTTGAGTAAATTCAAGTACTGAAATCTCCACTGAGAACATGAGTGCAGGAAATAAATTCAGGTTTTTGCCTTATTTGGATTGTGAACTCTTTCTGTACATGTTTACTTTTGAACTCATGTCTGAGTTAGAGATACATAGGATTGACCTGTATATTTAGACTCTTACCCTTTTAGACCCTTCCAAAATTTGCAATGGTAACTTCAAAGTGAGTCAAATGCTGTCATGGGAATCCAACCTATGATATTGTTTTATACCAAAGTCCCAGTACAACAACTTATATTGGGATGTTAAATCTATTTATCTGGCAGTTTATGACTACTGAAGGCAGATTCATTTAATAATCCAAAGGTTAAACTGCAATTACAATCAATTTACTGAGGGAGTAGGGTTCTTATTTGAAATATTGTAATAAAATGTCCCCATTAGAAGGGCAATATTTATTGACAGTTTCTATTTAATTCCCCTCGGGATTTTTTTTTCTCCTGGATTTTTTGTCCATTCCCAGGGCCAACTCTGAGTTTTAGGGGGCTCTCTGCAAATTGCCTTCCATAACCTCTCTCCTACCTGGGTAGGCTCCAAGAGATTTAAGACCTAAACCTATCCTTGAGATACGCCAGCACAATTACAGTCCTGCTAGTATAGAAGTCTGCCTGCTGATAGATGTGTCACGGATGCCGGTGCAACATTTGAACAATGCCGCCCCCTTTTTTGCTGGTGCCACTGCAGGTCCTGTACAAGGTGGGGGTGTTGTGGCATCTTTGTGTCATGTTGTGCATGTGTGTTTGTGTATGATGTCCTTTGGACACCTCCCCATGGTTATCGGAGGTGCCTGTTGCTGTGCTGTTCGTTCCCATTGCAGGGGGCATTTCCCCAAGTGTTGATGGCTCATTGGCCTTGCATCTGCCCCCACCCCTTGCTCTGTTCACCCTGGTGGTGCTTCTCTGGTGTTAGGGCTGAGTGGATGCGGTGATTGGCTCCTTGGACCAATCTATGGGTTGGATAAATCCTTGGACCAATCCATCATTATCATCATAATGATGATGCATGGCCATAACACCAATGATGTACAAACGTGTCTATATTGTGCTGACGATGTGCCAGTGCCAGGATGCTGCTGTGTGGGTGACAGATTGTGTCATGGTTTCCATAGATGCAGTTGCTCAGAATGGCTGTGCTAGCATTACTGGGAGGGCTGCACTGGTATGGCGTTGCTTGGATGGGCTTAGGACATGGTGGACTTTGTATTGGCAACCATGCTATGTTATCCCAGTAGGATTGGGCCATTAGTCAACCACCATCAAATTAAGATCATAGGCACAGATGTGGTCTCAGGGATCATTAATGGATTCAGGTGCCTAACAGGGTGGGACCCCCCCCCCCCCCCCGCCCACTCCACAACCACCATGAGTTTTGTTTTGAAACAGCACAACAGAGTCGAGCGGAACATGGAAGTCATGAGAAATGGAAGTAGGGCAGTGCGTCTCCTGACTTCCTTGTTCCACCCCACTCTACCAATCTGTTTCAAACTGTGAAACAGTGGAGGCAGGAGGAACAGGTATGGGGGCAAATGGACGGGGGTGAGGCAGCTGCGAAGGTGACGAATGCGTGCAGGTTACTGCCTGCATCCATTCGCTGCCTGAAGTAGCTTGCCTCATCACTGGACCGACCCTGTTAATATGCATTCTCAACATATGGAAAATGTCCCTCAAGCATGCTTAAGCTTCTTTAGCTTGCAGAAGAGGGCAAGGAATTCAAACCAAGGTACTAACATTAAGCTTTGAAACTAAGACTGGAACTTGAAATTGTACTCGTCATTTGGATTATTTGCTTTCCCTCAATTAACACTGCTCGCATTGGAGGTTCTTAGCTATTTCCATTGTTAAGCCGTGTGTACTCAGGCATTTTTCTGCAGAACAAGTGTCCTTTTTGTGCTTTCTTGCTTATATAACACTAAATTGGCTGAACCAGTTTTCTTGAATTTTCTCTTGCAAATATTTTCCTTTGGATTGATATTCTTGGGATAGCTAATTACCAATGAGATACATATGACAAAGTTATATGTGGCAAATCTCCAAGAGGATTAAGACTGAACGTTTATTTCAGCAATAACTATGGAGTTTGCTGCATTGCCACATCACAATATAACAAATTCTAGAAAACCTTCACATAGATCAGAAACGCATGTGTAGAGATTCACACACTACAGGAAGTGTGTTTGTGCAGCTGAAACAGAGCTGTGTGCATTCACCCTGCAGGTTCTACATATTTCCCTGCAGAGAAGCGACTTCCACACAGGAAATCTCAACTTCTCAACGAGATGCTGTGTTCTATTTCTAATCTCAACTTGTTTGAAGTGTTCTGGGAGATAGATGCCCCAGCAACTAGGTTCCTGTTGTGCTGTTGGAAATATTGGACTAGATATCTGCTTTTGTTGGCAGCAATCACTGCTTTGAGATCTTAAGAGGACTGTTGACATGACTGGATCTCTTGGCAAACCACAGGAGCGTTGTGGTGATGGTAAACTGCAAGGAATTAGATCAGGCTTCACTGGTGACCTGCATGCTCCTTTCAAGCTGTAGCAGATCATTCAGAGGTGCAGAAAGTTGTATGGACTACAGAATGGGACATCTAGGTTAGTCATGATGAACAGGTGTGATCCCATGCATGTCTACTCAGAAGTAAGTCCCATTGGGTTTAAGTGTGTGTATAGGATTGCTGCCTGAAGAACCATTAATCATGATGGTTCTTACAGTGCAATCTTGTGCATGCTTACTCAAAAGTAAGTCCCACTGTATTCAATGAGGCTTACTCCTAGGGAAAGTGTGCATAGGATTTCAGCCTTATTCACTATTAACTTTTATAGAATACTACCCAGGATGTGAGAGGTTTGGGATAGACTGTGGAGATGCAGAACTACTTGAGTGTAGAAGTAGTTGATGGGAGTTCCACTGTCTTCTGAGCTGTCATCTCTTTCCCTTTGCTGGTTTCATAGGAAAGAAGGGAAGGGAAGTAAGAAGCTAAGAAGGATTAGAGGAAGCCTCATATAGCCTGTCCTCCTCCTCCTCCTCCTCCTCCTCTGTTTTTAAATATCTATGTCACACTACAGAATTCTCCAGTGTCCTTCAACAAGTATAGCTGGGAAATGTTGCTAAGACCAGTCCAGTCATTCTAAGTCTTCTCCATGCAGTGCACCTCAATTGTCACAGAATGTAATGCTTGACCTAGAATCATTATGGATAAAGCTACAGCATTTTGTGGCAATGTGGCAATATTCCTGTCTGTGGATCCCCCAGGATCATTTGGCCTGCTGCTGTGGGAAATGGAATTCTGGACTAGACAGTCCTTCTAATCCAGCATAGATTTTCTTTCTTTCTTTCTTTCTTTCTTTCTTTCTTTCTTTCTTTCTTTCTTTCTTTCTTTCTTTCTTTCTTTCTTTCTATCACACACACACACACACACACACACACACACACACACACACACACACACACACACTTCCTAGGGATCTGCATCAGGAGCCACAGTAATAGCTCAGCTTTACAGATTAGGCGCCCGGAGAAAACCAAACATAGCTAATACTTTTGAAATCATACTGAAAGCAAAGGGAACTTCATTAAGGGTAAATTGTGTCTGAACAAGGTTATGAAAAATACACACACAAAAAGTAACAACACCCCATTTTGCCTAGAGCAATATTTGAAGCAAATGTAGAAGTTCATGCTCGGGTAAAACATCTGTAGAAAGCAAAATGAGCTTTTATAAGACTACCAAAATTACTTATGTTGGTGTATATGTACTCTTGAGCTGCTGCTGGTCATGGTAGACAGTTCTGACCTAGGTGTTCTGACTGCGCAAGAGACAGCTTTGTCTGCTTATCTGGGTTTGACGTTTTTGGATGAGAAAAAAGTGATATAGGTGCTTTTGTGGTATAGGTGCTTTTGTGAGCTGCACCCAGGAGGGGTGTAAAGAGGAGTGGGAAAGAAGCCTGCACCCCCTAAGGACGGGAGGCCCCTGTTGTCACCTCTCAGACTGCTCCCTCGGGTTCTGATGGGGCCAGTAGTGTCATTGGGGGGGCGGGGGCCCCAGGGTGACGGGGGTATTTAGCACCAGAGGAGGTGCACTGCCGCTGCATCACCGCCAAATTTTGGTTGCTGTATGAAAGCAACGTTTGGCATTTTCACGGCCTTTTTTAGGCCGCACGGAACCTGAGAGGGTGGGAGGATCGGCCCTCCCACCCTCCCTGGCTCTGTATGTCCCAGAAGAGGCAGTGAAAACGCCAGGGTGTGTGTGTGCTTTTGTGCTGCCGCCGAAATTCGGCGGTGACGCAGCGGCAGTGATGTTACACCCCCATGGTGGGGCTTGCGGCGTCACGTGGGGGGGGGTTGTCTGGTCGAGGACCCCTTCACGGGGACGTAGCTACACCTCTGACTGGGCCCAGCCTCTGGATCACCCACTCCACAGGGAGGCCTCAGAATGTCAACAGGAGGGGGTTCCAACCACCCTTGTCTCCTTCTGCAGGGCGAGGGGGGGGGAATTGCTTCCTTGGCCCTGTCTGGTCTTCAGCCTCCACCCGGCCAGCAGCCATCCCCGTCCTTGGCATCCCTGGGGGTTATGAAGCTCTCCTTCTTGCTCTACGCATCTCCCTCTTCCTATCCCACCTCTTCTTCCCACCCTGGCCCTGCCTAGGGTCATGCCTACTTAAAGGGCTCTTCCCCTGCCAGCCTCTTTGCACCATTCTCTTGCCTTCGGTGGTGAAGGTGCAGCTTCTGCAGGAGTCCCAGTGGGCTGCACCAGTGCCAAAGGCACCAAATTGTAAAACCACTGTTTCTTCATAAATGCTCCCTCCCCCACATTGTCAGCCTGTTCATACGGCCGGCTGAGGCAGTCACCCAGTCTCTTCTACACTTCTTCATCTACTCCATCCCCTCTTTTTTAAACCATAGAGTGGGGAGACCAGGGGCTGGCATATCACCAGGTAAGGAGGGGCAGCATTTTGCACATCACCTTGAGGCATCAGGGACCTTGGACCAGTCATGCGTGCATGCGTGCGCACATGCAGGCACACACACAGAGCAGGGGGCATCACCTTTCCCAAGCTCTTATGGGTATCTCATAAATGCACAGTGAGATTCCCAGCAGTCTCCCCTCCCCACATGCTCCCACTGAGGAAACATTGACCAAGTATTCTGGGCTATTAACCCTGACAATGAGTCCTGCTTCGGCTCCTCCAGCCATTGTTTTCCCTCAGAATGCAGAAACATAATTTGGAGGAGAGGAAGGGTCATTTTAAACCGGTTGAACTTTATGAACAATTCCATTTCTCATACCAGTGTTTCAAAATGTTGCTCACTATGCATTTGAGAAGCATTACATATAAGTGATATTTATAAAGCATTTTTATCACAGAGAGTCAAAGGAGAGTTTAACATGCAAGCCCCCCCCCCCCCCAGGCAAACAGATAGAGTTACTGGATAGTCAGAAATAGTGGCAGGGTATTTTCAGAACTCATAATTAAATTTGGAGCAATGAAACATCAAAAGGGAAACTGTATGAAAGGATATAAGTAGATAGTGTGGCACAGACATAGTCCAGCATTTTGCTCTGCAAATAACTGCCAAAATTAAAAGCCCAAATGCCCTGCAATCACATTAAAGGCAGGGAAACCTATCAGTTAATTCTTGCACATGCATTCGAAATAATACTGAACATCATTGACAGTGTGCAAGACAACTAATCCCTTTGTATAGGAAAATGAAGCATCCAAAGTTTTTGAAAAACAGTTGATCCTAGAGGGGAAAAAAAATCTCTCTTTGACCATATTACAGGTAAGTATGCTTGTCTTAGGCTGCAATCCTATGCACACTTGCTTGGGTGTAAGTCCTATTGCAAGCAATAGGAATTGCTTCAGAGTACTGTACTTATTCAGTCAAAATATTTAGCTATTAATGATTTCTGCTCCTGTAGCTAAGTAGTCTTGCTGTTCTTTGGTATTAGTGTAGACCCAGCACAGAATATGTTCTCATATCAGAAGCTCCAGTTCTGTGGGAGAGTAAAAGCTGGACACATGTTTTGTTTTTAAATTGAGACTGGTTGGTGAGAAAATGGAGAGTCGGGCAGTGCAATCCACTGTAAGGATCTGGCCAGCCGCCTAGGGCCGCCCACTGGATCCTGTGCATCGGCGGCCGCTGGGGTGCTCTGGTGCCGGAGCAAGGGAGGCCGGCCTCTGCGCTGGCCTCCCTTGATCGAGAGTCGTCACGAACGTGCTTTACGGCACTCAAGATAGCTCAGTGAATCTTGGTGAAATAGCTATGTTAATTTAGTTACAGCAAACTCACACAAAAACGTAAACACTCATAAAAGACACACAAATCTTGTGGCATGCATATATAATATAGTGTGGGGGGCAGGGAGGGGGAGGGAAGTAAATAGTGGGAAGTCCATGAAACAAGAAGCACAGTCTGGAGCATATAGTACTGACCCCCTTCCATGAGGTCAATTGATTGCCTCAGATGGTGGATTTGTGATGGGTTTCTGCTTCTGCTCCTCCTCTTGCTGTTTGGATTCAAAATGAAAGAGGGGAATGGAGTGGAAGAGGAAGTGTGAAGGAGACTCCATTCCTCTCCTCCACACTTCCTGTTCATTTCCTCTTCCTTTTTGAATCCAAGGTGGAGGACAAGTAATGGAAACAGTGGCTAATATGCCACTGGGGGAGGCAAGGGCAGCATTTGATGCAGCAAGGCACCATGTAAAGGGGGGAGGGTATCGCCATGTAAAAGAGATCTTAGGCCAGTGTTGGTGACATGTCTATATGAAGTTCAGGTTAAGCACCATGACCGCAGCAGTAATTGATGATTAAAAAAAAATCTTTCTTTGGTCTTCTGTGCTATATTAGCACCTTTAGTAGGAAAGGGAATGTTGGTCTCAGCTGATTCCTAAAGAAATAGACTCAAACCAACTGATCAATTTTAGTTCAGCAATTTCATAGCGGAGTCTCCCTTTTATGTTCTTTAATTGGAGAGTGGTATCTGATTTTTTGCATCTGTGTTTCTTGAGGTTACTCGATATGAGGCAGAATTGGGGTCTTGCTCTGTTGATAGTTACACTATTTTTTCCATGTTGAGTTGTACTGTAGGACTCGAGAGAATTAAATGACAGTGTCACCTACCACTGTTTTTAATCTATTATGTGTACTGGACAGTCATCTGCACCACAGAGATAATGCCTCCCTACCTTACAGGAGCATTGGGAAATGAAAAAAAAAATCCATTAATGGTTGTGTAGCCTTCAGATACTGCAGACAGGAATGAAGGTCATAGGCAAAGATATTTCTGTGGTAAATATCTGACCTGTGCTTACTTTGGGAAATATATATTCTTTTTTTTTTCCTCTTTAAAGCAAGGATGAAAAATTCAACGCAGGCTGTTCCTACTTTTATATTTATTTACCGTATTGTCCCGAGTATAAGACGCACCTGATTATAAGACGCACCCTTAAAGTTTGGTGCTATTAAAAAAATTAATTAAATCACTGGCATTAAATTTATGCCTGATTATAAGACGCACCCCTAGTTTAAAAACTTAAATTAGGAGAAAAAAGTGAGTCTTATACTCAGACCAATACGGTATATAAGTGTGTGTGTGTGTGTGTGTGTGTGTGTGTGTGTGTGTGTGTGTGTGTGTGTGAGAGAGAGAGAGAGAGAGAGAGAGAGAGAGAGAGAGAGAGAGAGATATGTCCCCCTCTCCCATCAACATTGTCTATTTTCATGGCCTTCTGTTCAAAACTAGATGTTGCTACAAGTATAGCAAAGCTGCCGCATGATCTATAATTGAACTGGTAAAGTCTGCATGTCTAAGACTTGTGTAGACTCCTCACATCAAAGGTGAGTCTTTGTTTACCTCTTGAAAATGCCTCTGTAACAGGTTCTGGAAAGGCATTTCCAATAGAGAAAGGGCCAGTTGATCAGATAGCAGCGGAAACTAATGAAAAGCATCATGGTAGTGACAGAAAGATTAATTAAGTTCCTCCAGTTGTATTCACAGGCGGCTGTGCAGAGTTCCTTTGGGTACCGCTGCAGTTAAATAGTATTCATGGTGACAAATATTGCAGATTTCCACAACTGACACTTCTAATTCAAGGGTATTAAAAATAAAAACAAGCAAAAAAAGCAAGAGTTCTAAAGCACACAGAGACACAGCAGCCTCTTGAAAAGACAATGCCATTTGGGAAGTCTTTTCTTTGAAGCACAAGCTTCTACAAGCTAGCTGCTATTGTGCCATTCCAAACTGGATGGAAGCCATGTAGCATAAAGCAACTTCCAGCCACTTAGAATGCCTTACAGCACAATTCTATCATCAGGTTGTGCTGCCGGGACTCACGTTCTGCAGCGCAGCCTGGTTTACGGCATCACAAAATGCGATGCTCTATAGTGCGCGACCGGGTTGCTGCTGGAAATGTTGGGGTGGGCCGTAGGTGAGAAGGGGGGGGGAAGGAGTGTGGAAGGCTTGCTCTCCCCATTTCTGGATGAGGAGTGGGGAGGAACCAGGGGCAGTGAAGAGGTGGGAGGGTTTAATCTGATGGCAATGAGGTACCAGATTCCTCTTTTTAAAATCTCCCTACCCCATTTCTCTCCCCAGACATACGCTACCAAAATAGGTAGCGTACGTCCGAGGGGACCCATTGGCAATTGGGCAGCCTACCAGGAGGTAAGTGCAAAATGTTTTTACTTACCGGTACTTCCTGCAGTCTGTCCAGTTGTCCCCCCCCCACCATAGGACGTAGTGTGCACCTTTTTGGCGCAGCTATATCAGCTCTGGTGGCGGGGGGGGGTAGGATTGGGCTGTTAATTATTGTCCCACAATAGCTAGCTGCTCTGCTGCATGGAAGCAAAGCTCTACTAAAGAGTTATTTCATTGCATTCCAAAATCAACTATCAAAAGGGCAACTTAAGAAAGGTTGAAGTCAGGACCTTTTGAAGAACTACAAGGAACAGGATGAGAGAGAGAGAGAGAGAGAGAGAGAGAGAGAGAGAGAGAGAGAGAGAGAGAGAGAGAGAGAGGAGCACTATTCCCTCTCTGAAAGTATAGTGTCTTATGTGAAGGAAAAGTGTCCTAGAAAGAAGAGTGCTCTTTAAATCAGGTGATATGCTTCTGTGTAGCATGTGGACCTCTTTCTTGGCTTTTAGTGTACAGTATTGCCAATGTATACCTGTTCAATCTATACAGGCATCTTGAGAGTCGATACACTTTAGAACATGAAATGTTGAGGGCTCATTTGAAAGTCAACATCCAAGTAAATTCAGGGGTGGTGCAGTCATGTGAATATTGTACCACAATTGCACGTGTTTTATAATTGACTGCCAATCTCTGGAGGTTTTCTTAAGGAGATTTTTTTCTTCTTCAGTAAAGATGCACTTTTTCTTGAACCCAGGGCACTTATTGTATTTGATTGGAGGCTCAAGACTCTGCAGACTTGGAAATGTATTAAATTATTTTTGGCTCCTCACATTGTTGTAGATTACTTGTTTATTCACTGACTTTTTTATATAAGCAGAAAACAAGAATAAAATATGATTCCGTGGTACCTGAAAAATTCCTATTGTTCATTTCAGTTTGTTTTTAGTAGCATATTAGCAATGAATTAAGGGTGGATAAAAAGAGAAAGCAAAAACGAATATGATCTTCTTTGCTCATCAGTTTCTGTTTTCTGTGATAACAAAGTACATCTTGATCACCAATTGCTGTCTGGGACCAAAAGCTGAAATTTATTTTAAGAAAAATTGGAAACCTCTCAAGTGTGCAGGATCTTTTAACCTACCACACGAGGCATCTAAACTGATAATGTTGTGTCACCCTGTGTCTTTTGTTGCACATTATTACATTTCTGCCAACAATGGAGTCCCTGGATGCACTGCTGCACATATTTACCGAGAGGCTCCTGGCCAGCCTCTCAAATAGGAATTCATCAAAGCCAACCAGGAAGAATCTGAGGAGAGATCTCAGATCGGTTGCCTCCTGAGAGGTTTCAAGAGCAGAAGAGAGGTTTTCAGGAATCCTCGTATGTTTAGCAGGCACATTAATTGTATTAAATATTAACCAGTGTTTGCAGTAGGCATGCCTGCAAGTAACGTTTTTATTCCTAGCCTGAGACAATGTGTCAACTGTCAGTCGGGATGAATTTTATAAAATAAGAAGAGGACATGAATTTATTATTGAGATTTATAGGGGGCCTTTGCTTTGAGCCTTCGCAATGTGCAAAGCTCCACAGAGCTGAAAAAGGAGCAATTGATAGGAAAAACAAAAACCAAAGGCCTGATGTTCACCTTTCTTTCTCACTGGTCTAATGACATTGCCACCTGTTAATTTATGTTCAGGTTCACTTTCTGAGTATTACCCACCAAATTATCCTTGCTGCCCATTTTCCATGGTGTGGTTGCCACTGCAAAACTGTGTTCCTAGGGTCAGTGGTCGCCTTGCATTGGTATCTTGCAGAAGCTGCAGTCGTACTGACATGGGAAGTACCCACGTGATCCGTGGCCCATATGACTGTCTCTTTTATAAGTTACCAGTGCATTGTGGGAGTTGACCATGAGGAAATGACTTTGCAGAAGTAACACAAGGTAGCGTACATTAAGCCAATTGCCTAACTGAGATTGTGTTGGAGAAATGCTTGGGAAATAGCACCTTCTGTGTTTACAGTCTAAGGTTGTGGAAGGCTCACCAGTTGTCTTGCACCCCGAAGTTACTGGCTCCCTGTTAGGACCGTCTTTTTCGCAACCCGTGCTCTTAAAGCATGGTAAGTGAGCAGCCCAAAGGCAGGCATCCCTATCGTGCATGAGTCCCATTCAAGTCTGAGATTTGTGAATGAAGGACAGGCTTCCAGGAGCTTCCTCAGGCCATTTTCTGGCTTGCTTCCTTTCATTTTAAAAATGTGACTGAGAAAACCGATCTTGTGCTACATGCTTGGAACACGCCATTGACTGTTACGGCCAAATCCTGTACTTTGCTTAGAGATCTGTATATGAAGCTCCATCGAGAGAGCAAAACTTGGCATGAAGTTAAATTAAAAACGTGGAGCTTTTTGTAAATGGATGTGGAGATGCACAGGTATAAACAAATGTAGAATCTGGCTGACGGTAGCATTCAATTTGTTTTGTGGATGTTTGCCAGGAGGAGAGGCTGTTGCCTTTTCATGTGTTCCATAACTGAACTGTAGATAGCCACCCAGAAGTGTTAATGGATGTCTTGAATATATGTATGACATGCTTTGTATGCATACAAAAGATTTGAATGCTTTTATTGGACCTTTGTTAGATTGTAAACCTGCAGGTGGGCTGCAGTAATTTTATCATTGTACCAAGCTTAAACATTTTCAGCCCTTAAATGATGACGACAAGCATGACAACAATGATAGAAAGAGAAAGTCTACTCTAGAGAATACATTTTACCAGTAGTAAACTGGACTGTTTGCAGTCACAGGATCACAGATTTTAAAAAGCAAGTTTCTAATAATTATATAATAATATACAGTATTTATATACCGCCTTTCTTGGTCATTGGATTTCTCCTCTGACTTTAATCCAAGGTGGTGTACATGGCCAGGCTGTCCTAACCCCCCTTGGTTTTTTTTTTTTACAATATATATCCCGTATTTTACGCTCCATAGGACGCATCGGTCCATAGGACGCATGCATCCTATGGAGCATAAAATACAAAAAAAAAGAATTTCACTTATCTGGGCTTGGGGGCGCTTCAGGGAGGCCTGTGGGGGCTTCGTGGAGGCCTGCGCGAGCCTCTGCAGGCCTCTACGATGTTCAGGTTGGCCGAAAATAGCGATTTTCGGCCATTTCCGGAAATGCCCGAAAATCACTATTTTCGGCCGACCTGAACATCGGGGGGGGGGCCCTGCAGAGGCTCGCGCAGACCTGCGCGATCCTCTGCAGGCCTCCCATCGGCTCCAAAGAGCGATTTTCGGCCATTCCGGAAATGGCCGAAAATCGCTCTTTGGGGCCGAAGTAAACATCGAGGGGGGGCCTGTGGGGGCTCGCGCAGGCCTCCTGAAACCCCCACAGGCCTCCCCGAAGCACCCCCAACCGTAGGCTTCGCACCATAGGACGCACACTTCCCCCCCATGTTTTTTTGGGGGGAAAAGTGCGTCGTATCGTCCGAAAAATACGGTAAATGTCCAGTCTTTCATGAACGGTTACTTTCCAGGTGGTATCCTTTTTACAGTCTGACAATTCTGCTGGCTGGTGCCTCCCACACTCGACCGACGCAGCTGGAAGCTCTTATCTCTCCTCCTGGAGGCTTTCACAGCTTTTTGCCAGCGATGTGTCTCGAACTTATCAAGTTCACCGGTCTTCGGGCTTTGAAGGCAGCAGCTCTCCCAACTGAGCCAGACTCTTCTGCTCAGTCCTCTGTTTCTAGTCCTCACATCTAGTCCTCACATCTCACAATCCTTCTGTTTCTAGTCCTCACATTTGCAGAATAACAATTGGAAACATTAAGGTGTGTGGTCAAGCTCATAAGCCAGATAGGGGCTGTTCAGATGTTCAGTATGCACATATACTGAACATGTGGAAGGAGGCCAGGATCCTGCCCATGGGTTTTGCCCCAAAAATCATGTTCACCAAAAATTTATAAAAGGGGTTCTATACCTAACATGGTCAAAACAGAAGTATAACAACTAACAAAAACATATTAAAATGATTGCGATTTTTTTATTAAAAAAAATACCAAAAGCATAGAAGTAGCAGATTTGAAATCAATTCAAGTCATCTTCTGGCTGTCTGAAAAGATATCAAATAGGGACTTGGTGACCTTCCCTGGGTAGGCCATTGTGGAGGTAGCATAACTGAAAAAAATCCTTTATCTGGTTGCCACCCACCTAATCATGTTTTAATTTTGTAATCCGCCTTGATTGCCCTTATCGGGAGAAAAGCGGGTAAAAATTATTTAAATAAATAAATAAATCTCCAAACACAGAGTTGGAGGAGAGAGACCATGACAGATGTCTTCAGCATATGGGGAGGCTCGTGGGACACTTGATGCAATTTGTGTGTTACAAGGGGTGATGTTTCTGTTCTTCAGTTAGGGCAGGGACCTCATTGGTGTTAACTGTCAATGGTTAACATCACCTATCCAGTGGTGACTGGATAGGTTAATAACAGAGACTGGATAGGATAATCCTGCACCTATCCAGTCTCTGCCTGTCAATGGTTTGTTTCAGTCTAAAAGCCAAACTACATGTCTTTAAATGTATAATTTGGCCCTGACTGCTTGTTCTTTTTTCACTTAGATAGCAGACAAATCAGGACTGTGGCATGCAGGGAATGGATGGGGGCTTTAAACCTAAACCTCTGCTGCAGGGGCCCATGATTCTTATTTCCCCTCCCCTCATGGTTGCTATTTCCCATGCACCTGTGGGAACTTTCCCCACCTCCTTCCACCTGCAGCCGCAGCTGGTCCAATCTGATCAGGGTTGCAGTGGGAAGAAATTGTGAAAGGCCCCTTCCCATGCGCCTTGACTGTGGACCTGATCACTCTTCCTGTCAATGGGGAAGAAAAAGTACAAGTGAAACTATGTGTTTGTTGTAATGTGTAGCTTGGCCCTAAACGTATGGATAACTCTCTAGTTGATGTGTGTATGCAGATATGTGTGTGTACACACATGCATATGCTCCGATATGTGTCTGTACACACATGCGCATGCTCTGATGTCTGTGGCTATGAATATGTCCTGGTCCTGGAGATTCACATGATCTTAAACCATTCCTACGAGTGTTAACAGGAGTTAAATGTGATCCTAATCAGCTGATGATTCCTTAAGTGGGTTCTGGGCTGTGGCAGTCATTCTAGAATGATAGTTTGGTTTGTGCTGCCCTCCATTGGGCAGTGGGGGGGGGATCCTTGTGGGTGCAGTGCAAAGATTACATGAGTTTGAGTAAAGCATTGGAACCAGCCTATGGACTCTGAATTAAGAGAAAAATTCAACCATGGATCCCCTTAGGAGAAAGTTTAGGGAGGGCATTGGTGCATGCCAGTGGAACAGCCTGAAGGACAGCTTCTAGCCCGAACGTATCACAGTCTTAAGTGTTTGTATGCTGGTGTTTCTGCTCCAGTGCTTGAGATGAGAGGCAAGCTATGGCTCTCGCAGAAATTCATTTGTTTCATACTTAGGTGGTGCCACTGCCCCTCCTGACCTTAACATCCATGAATTTGTATATACATCACTTGATAGGTATAGGGTAATCATTAGCTCTTCCCCTCCCTCCTCCCTCTGCAATCTTTCAGTATAGCCATAGCAACATGTACATGAACCTTGCCTTGCTAAGACTATAATCCCCATTATTGTCCTTCATTTACAACGTTTGTGGTCACTTCATTGCTGGGCTTAAACAGCTGGATTCCTTGAAGCAGGTCTTTATTTTATGCACTCTTTTAAGACTAAGCTTTAACAGTATTATATCTGTCATCCGCTTTCCAATGAAATCAAACATTCATCCTATTAGATCTTCTTTCAGCGAAATAAACACTTCCAATGCTTTCACTTTTGATTTTAGGGCTCTTGTTTTCATCTATATCTGCAACTGGTCTTTCAACCCAAAGAAATCCACATTGATCATAATGAAAAACAACGGCCCATAGACATAGACAGTAATCCACATGCTGTCTTGTCAGTTCGCATCAACTCTGACCTGGGGCATCTCCTCTCAGAAGTAAGAGTGCATCTGTCTTTGATCCTCTTGTCCTCAAAGACTGCTTGCCCTCACATCCCAAGATGCTAGTTGAAATAGTGTCTCAGATCATGTGTGAACTAGCCCGAGACATCACATTTGTCGCACAGACCAGACACCTCATCCTCCTCATCTACTCTGATGGCCATGTTGTCTGCACTTTGTGCGAACGCAAGACCTCGTGGCAGGAACTTCAAGTTTCCAGCATACATCTCTTCCCCCTTCTCTTCATTAATTACAAAGAGGAAAACAAGGAAACTTACGTTTGTCCATAGGAAGTATTCTGAGCAGTGTAGTGTAAAGTGTGTGTATTTATTTGCGCACGCATATGCATGCACTATTAAAGGAACAGAAATACAATTCATCAACACTTTTGATGGTCCTACTTTTGTTTGTGTTGCTCACTTCATTGGAGTTTCGGGGAAAAAAACCTGCACTCTTTAAAACTATATCCAGGATTTAATATTAGCCAGTTTGGCTGCCTTGTGCCTCCCCCCCCCCCCAAAAAAAAACTGCACTATGAATCATTAAAATAATTAATATGATCCAACTAATGCCAAGACTGCATCATAACCTTTCTTTGGGGTTGGCATATCCCATATCCGGAGCTGGGACTGTGCCTCCCAACCCCCATGATTTTGCAGGGTATACTACCTGGAGACCAGAGTGTCTCTGAGAATGTGCCGAGTGTGTTTCTTTTCCCTAGTGAGTAATCAGAGTCAGTATCCCACACACTTAGGCTTATGAAACCTTCACACCTTTAGGTTTATAGGAGCATATTAATACCTTTCAGACAAGTGCGAACCCCCAAATCTCTTTCCATACAAAGTTGGCACTGGTGCTCATTGCCTTGTCCATTGGCATCAAGCTGGTGCTGTCAGTCAGTAATTGACCACCCCTTAGTGGGGTGAAATCTGTTTAACAATACCGGCTTTGTTGTCTCTCTTCTCCTCTCCCCCCTCCCCACTTATGCAAGTGAACGCATTATGTCACTGGCTATATTTGATGCCAACGGGGAGGGAGGGGGGAAAACCCTGTATAAGGGTGTTAGAAGATTTGGTGAGAGGCAGGGCTACTTTCAGCCTTGGATTAGCAAAGCCCGAGGCAGGATCTGGGGGCAGAGATGTGTTTGTAGTAGTCTTCGCCCTGATGTCACAGACTCAGCAAGGACATCACAAGGAGGAGTCAGTTTACAGTAAGAATGGGCAGTGCAGCAGCAGCAGCAGCAGCAGCAGCAGCAGCAGCATGCAGCCGGAGTCCACGCTAAATCAGAGAAGGATTGTATCAGGGATCAGGCTGCTGCCTTCAAAGCCCTGATCCCAAGGAGGCTCAACGCGGCTGCTGGCTGGCTGGCTGGCTCTTGGAGGCTGGGAAATTTCCACATCATGTAGTAGAATGAAAGCGACTCGCTCTGCTTTGCATCGCAGCTCGGTGCGGGAGCTCATGCTGAACACACAGCGGTGGGATCCTGACTGCATGATTAATGAGAAGCAGAATGTATTTTGGTAAGTCTCTGACCATGCCATTCTCCTGCCTGCGCCTTCAACATCTGTGTTTCCCCAACAAGGAAGTCAGGATTTCACGATGGGTGTGTGTGTGTGTGTGTGTGCTTTCTTTTTTTCCTTTTACTGTTGTTGGTTTTTTTTTAAATTATTATTTCTTTTAGCATTATGCAGCTGCAAGAACATTTTGCACTCCTGAAACTGACAAGCCAACACTGACACTCAGACAGACACAGACACACAGGCTTGTTGCAAAGGAGGGATTTCATTGTCTTAGTGAGCTCGTCTCTTTCCTTGCTTGTGGCTTTAGTTCTCACTGTTTACACATTACTAATGAAGATGAGGATGGTCGTCAGCCCCGGGGTGTGGGGTGTGAGAGAGAGTAAAGGAACCTGTGTGTCATTCTGCTGCGAAAGGGTTATGAAGCCTGGGAAGTTTGGAGGCAAACTTAATGCCACAACGCACCAGCCATCGCCACACTGTTTAGGGTTCTGAAGCCCCTGCGTAACTATTTTTAGCCTTTCCATTGAAAGCCTTTTGCTGGATTCTTCTGAGAGAGAAGAAAGAAACAATGCTGGCTTTGCAGAGCCGCACCTCTCAACCCAGCCAGCCCCCTTTTCCAAATACTCTTCTTCTTTCTGCAGATCCCACTTCTCAGGGTCTGCCAGCCCAGCACAAGCAGGCAGCGCATGGTGAGCTTGAAATGCCTCCAGAGGTCTCGGAGCAGTGCAATATTTTTGCAACAGTTTAGTTTTGATGGAAACCTTCCTTAGGGTTACAGCTGAGCTGGCTGCATATCCTAGAAACATGCTGGATCGTAGGAGTGTGTGTGTGTGTGTGTGTGTGTGTGTGTGTGTGTGTGTGTGTGTGTGTGTGTGTGTGTGTGTGTGTGTAGCATTGTAGCAGTGTAAAACAGAGAGTAAACTTGAAAGAGCAGTCCATAATGTAAAACTGCAACTTAATGCTGTGGGGGTGTGGACAGGAGAGAGAGAGAGAGAGAGAGAGAGAGAGAGAGAGAGAGAGTTAACATCAAACAAAATGAAAAGGAGAATACAAATCTTTTCCTAGTATGGTAACTTACCCAGTCTCAGCCAGAGTTTAACACAACAAATTGACATTCAGCTAGATATGTAATTGAAACGTAGCTAGACAGCTACAACTGGAAAGCAGGGAACTCCTGATGTAGTCAATAGCTTTCTTCCTTTAAATATTAAATGAAGAGTTGACCTGAACTTCAAATCAGTCCTGCTTTGATAGGTTCGTGTCAGTTCCATCTTATTCCAATTTTCTGTTAGCAAACGTAATCCTAACCATTACTTCATAGGGTCCTCCCCCCACACACCTTTGCACAAAAATGATAAAGGCAATATATCCATGGTTGAAATCCATGTGCTCATTTTTAGAAAACTTTAATTTCTAAGCAAAGCTTGTCTTTGCAAAGAAGGGAAAGTTTTAAGTTCCTGTGTGTCGTTAGATAAGGAGGGGAGAGGATGGAGGCAATCATTTATTACAAGACTTTTTGTATAATCTCAGTTCTGTGTGCTTTGAAAAAGTGTGAGTCAATAACTGATCTACCAGCAATCCTCCCCCCCCCCCCCCCGGTGCATTAAACATTGGGTTGTTGAAGGAACTATATCACCTGTCTCGAAATGCCCCTTCAAGAATGGTTCTTAGATGTGCTGCCCGGAGATCTTTTAGAATACATTTTTTCTGTTCTCAGCTTTGCAAGAGTTGTGTGTTTGATCTTGGCAGGAAATCTGTGATCTATGCGACCACAGCTGCAGGTTTTCAGTAATACTAGGTGCAGTTCATCTGTTCTATAGCAAATAAAATGCATCTTTTGAAATGGTTCCATATCTGTAAAAGAGGAATCCAAGAGCTAATGTTGGCTCACAGTTCATAGTCCACAGTCCTTGAAACTGGATGCATTGCTCATCTATTCACGTATTAATTTTGATGTGCAGTGTCATTCAAGTTTCTTTCTCTTTTTTTTAAACAATTGTGGCAACTTCATTGTCTCACTTTACAGGGAATGTGTCTTCTAGATAGACTCAGCTAAGCCTGTGGTTAGGCAGCTTTTTGGCATGTTTCTGGCATGTTTCTATCTACCCTTTTTGTTCAAATAGGGACACACACGCGCGCGCGCGCGCACACACACACACACATACACACACACACACACACGCACAGGTTCTTTGAGTAGCAGATCACATTCAAAACACAAACCCAAAACCTCTTGGTTTTCTCTAGCTATTCTAGGGAGTCTCTTATTCATACTGTCAGAAGTTCCTGCCAGGATACTATACTGATCAGTCAACTGTGTTTGATATGTTTTCTATAGCTAGCGATTAGACCTATTAACACTTAAATCGACTGTTTTGTCTATAAGTTTTAACCAGTGTTACAGTGCAATCCTATGCATGTCTACTCAGAAGTAAGTCCCATTCTGTTTGATGGGGCTTGTTTCCAGGAAAGTGTGCATACGATCACCTTTGTCTCTTATCAACACTCGTCCTCTCTGCTGTTTCTTTTGGGTGGCTCTGTATGATGTCGTTAACCTATATTGAAGTTGTACAAGAGTCAGAAGAAGAAAAAATACTCCTTCAGGTTTGTGGTTTTGTTGTTTCCCTTGGCTTTTCCACTAAAATGCTTCTCATTAGGGTAATGTTGTGTTGGAGCATGCCACCCACTGTGTTTCAAGGCTTGAAAACAGCTAGCTAGAAACCGACCTCCTCTTACACCTCCAAACTTTTCTATGCCTTATGTGTCCTATCGAAGGATTATGTATCCTGTTCCTGAAACACTCCTTTGTCACCTTAGAGGCACCTTGTTTTGTCCCTAAGAAAATTGTGGATGTAGTTCACATGCGTTAGAACATACACCCTTTTTTCTTCATTCACTGGATGTGAATTGACATCAGATGTAGTCGCCTTTAACAGATGTCACATATCTGGAGAGCATCACTTGAAGAATGCTCCTTCTAATGGGATGTCAGCACCCTTGCTGATTTCCACTGAGGGTGTCATGGTTGGTGGCCTGGTGGATATTGGATCACCTGTTTTAATGATTGTGTTCTCAATATTTTTAGTTTGATACAAAACAGGAAGTGTTATTATGTAAAAATCTTAGCATCATTATGGACACAATTGGCCAGCCTGTTCTCTGGCATAAATCTTCTTGAAATGAGTGGGCTCTGCACATGAGTGCAGTGCTCTTTAGCATTCCCATTCATCCCACTGGGACATGTGCACAGGGTCATCCTTGTCAATTATGTCCTATGTCAGTATGAAAGGAAGCCTAAATTAATAAATATTGGCAAGAAAAATTGCATCAGCATCACTATCACTATCACTAATAATAATAATAATAATAATAATAATAATAATAATAATAATTGATAAACACCTTAACATGCAAATCTGGTTAGGGTAATTATCATGTTAATCATTCAGCAGCAGATAAAGTATCTGCTGTGGAGCCTTCTACCTAGTTTAGAAAAAAAAAGGAAAAGAAAGACAATAGGTGGTTGTCAGTACTATAGAGATGATGTTACAAAGTGATTACTGGGGATCACTGGGGTCTAGCTCCACTCCAGTGCCAGTCAATCCTGGTTAACGCAGAGACAGTGTTATGAATGAAAAATCATTTGCTTCCTGTTGGCCTTAAAAAAAAGTCCAATAAGTAAGGTCTACTATAGTTGAGCTTGAGCGTGTCATTTCTGGACAGTTGATATTACAAAACTAACACACACAAACGTACGTACGTATACCCCATTTTCCTATTCCGGGGCAGGCAGTAACACCTGCTTCCTCTTTTAGCGCTATTTCAAGGCTCAGGTATCTTTTATGGCTAAGGAATTTGTGGAGCTGAATGCAACATGCAGCTTCTTCCTTGCCCTCAGGAGATATAGCTGGAAGGAAAAGGCATTTTGAGGGGGTTTATGAGCCAGGACTGTGCTACAGCCATGATTGTCAGTCAGAAGAAATGCTTCAGTAATACTGCAATTACATGATTGTGCATGCTGTCTCAGAAAATCCTATCACCTCCGCAATGGAATGACAGCCGTGTGGATAAATCTCTCCATTTTGTAGGGAATGTGCTTCTACAGGGGGATGCTACAAGGCTATCCTGGTAGCACTTGCCTCTTATGATTTTGCTGCAGTATTACCATGTTGAAGGAGCTCCCATTATTCTCGCTGTTAGCTCAGTGTGTTTCACTGTGAAATATGTAACAGCAGTGTTCTTAATCTATCAGCGCCTATCTGATTTGGGGGGGCACGCAGCCCTTTGTAAAGAGAAGCAATCAAGATATCTGTCACGTTCTTCTAGGCAGCTTTCTAGGGCCAGTTTTTTCTCCCTGAGAATACAGTAGTGGATATGATCTTGTCAGCCTTCATATTCCTTCATTGAGTATCACTTTTTACTTCAGACATAGTTTCATGAAGGGAAGATTCATGGTGGATGAGTCACGAGGAAAAAAATGTCTCTTCCCTCCCCCCCCCCACAAATCTCAGAGGCACTTTAAAGGAAATATATATTGGAAATATGAAATAAATCACTTTGCCATTTCATGGAAAGTACTTCAACAGTCCCAATTTGTTTTGAGGAAGCTCCAGCTTGTAGTGTGGAAGAGTCCACCCTCCCCCCCCCCTCGTTCTGCTTATCTTCATGTGAGGAAGAATGAATCAGGGCGAATCTTTAAGGCAGCACATTAAAAAATAAAATGCTCTCAGACACTATTTATACTGAGCCGCTCTCTGTATGGTATTTGACAATCAACATGCACAGTGAAACTGTGTAGTTAATACATAATGGATGTTGATTGCGACAGAAGAAAGTCGCTGAGGATAACCAAGTTGTAGAATCATGAAATCCAAAAATATCCTTTTGCGTGCTCATGTTTGCTGAGATGCGTACAGCTTGTGTTCTGAAATAAGGAAGTGATAAATACATAAGTTAACCTCCCCCCCCCAAAAAAAACAAATGCTCAACAACCTTGCCCGACATTCCATGAAATAGCCATCCTCATTCAAAATACATTACAAATTCCTGTTGTATCTTCTGCTTACGAAGTGCTGTGGTGCGCATATTCTATCCATTCAGGTTAAATCATGCCTGTTTATTAGACGTTTCCCTAGCTGTAGCAATTTTATGGAAATATGGCGGGTTTATTTAAGAGATAAGTTACATGGATTCTTTTGATAATGGGGGCTCCCAGTAAACGGCTTGGCGGGTGGCATAATCGCTGAAATGTGTAAACCGGTGGTTTCATGCTTCATGAAAAAAGATATAACCAGAGTAGCTTTTCACTGAAACATTTCTTTACAGCAAGCATGTTGGTGAAGAGCTTGTATATGCCACCCAAGTAAATGACTTACGGCTGTCAGAAATATGACATCAGTTCGACAGTACACTGTTGTCCTTTCTTTAGTTAGTTGCTATGCAAACATATTGTTGTTTAGTTTTCTGTTATCCTATTACACTACCACTACGATGGCTACTTCTAATAGTACTAGAGCACTACTACTAGTAGTAATGCTAATACAGGTTGATTAACCCTTATCCAGACATCTGAAATCTAGACTATTTCGAAATCCATACATTTGGGGAGCTATGATTTTTTTTTATAAAACTTTTTTTTCAGCACCTGGCTGGCATAACGCAAGGCAAAATAATACAAAATAATTATAAAAATATTGTATAAAATTACTTTCAGGCTACGTGTATAAGGTGTATATGAGACACAATGGCGTCGCTACCGTGAAGCGAAGGTAGCGGGCCACTATGGGGTGACGCGCGCAAGGGGTGTCGTGCGCACGGGCGTGACGCGTCACCTCTCCTGCGCGCATCGCCCCCGAAGAAGTCCCCGGAGCCAGCTCCCGGCCTCTTCCGAGGCCGAGAGCCGGCTACGGAGACGTTTTTCCTGGGAGACATAAATGAATTTCGTGTTTAGGCTTGGGTCCCATCCCCAAGATATGTCATTATATTTATGCAAATATTCTGAAATCCAGACATTTTCCCACCCCAAGCAGTCCGGATAAGGGATATTCAACCTGTAATATAATCCATAACATGTTGTGCTTGTCCTTATTGCTCAAAGCTATTCATACATATTGTATCAGTAGTTCTTACAACAGTTTTGGAAAGATAAGCCAGTGTTATTATCCACAGGTCACAGTTGTGATCTGAAGCAGTAATGGCCTGTTTAAAGTAACCCTCTGACTTCATTACCAAAACAACGTTTGAACTCCTGATTTTCAGGCACATTGCTTATACTGCTAACCATTATGCTGCTGCAGGACTATAGGATGCCCATTGGACAACGTTCATTGAAAGTTAATGTGTTTTGTCCTATGCTTCTACTTTGTGTACATATGAGTGTGTATACACTCAATGGCGTATCTAACATGGATATTCTCCAGGTTTAACGTTGTTGAACTTCCACAGTTTGGTAGAGCTTTAATTGTTGCAGATTATCATTTTTTAAATCCTTGTGGCGTCTCTCATTTCACCAAAATACAGTGAGGAAGTTCGCAATCCAAACCTGTTTAGACCTTTGACCTCGAGAAGCAAAATATTTGCATTTTGTATTAGGCCATGAAATGCCCTCAAAAGCCAGTAAGAATTTGGATCGCTGTGATTTTAAAGAAATGGGCTATTACCTATCATTTCCTGCAGAAGATTAGTGTTGCAACTGAATTTCACAGATGAATGGCAGCATTAAGAGGAGAATATGGTCCAAGAAGTTGGCTGGAAATACCAAAGCCCTAAAGTCCTCGAGTCAAATTGCAAGGATGGGGTATGAAAAGATGCTTCACTCAGTTGCCTCATTAAGTCATTACAGAGGAAAGCAGCAGAGTGTGAATCAATCTGCTTTGAACAGAAGTATTGGCCTAGTAATTATTTGCTACTGGAATATTATTCTGCCAAATAGTCTTTGCGGCACAACACTACTTATGAAACATCACAGTTTCCTGTGTCTCTTGCCCACTTTTATTGTCCTCTGTTTTAACTCTGGAATACCTCCGAATCAACTTTTCTTCCTTTCTCTAACTTGGGTCATTTCATGTGGATCACATTTGTTATTTTAAACATTTAAAAAAAAATGTCCTATCAATCTTGGCATGGAGCATAATCCCCATAGTGCAGGTTGGGGAAGTGTCTGTGGCTGGGAGAGAATAGTTTATGACAGTTCTAGAAAGTAGTCTGTTGTTCTATCACAAGTTAAAGGTGGGCCAGCTCAAAGTCAGATCAAGTCAGATAATGGGCCAGCTCAAATGATCAGCCCTGCCTACCTTGTGATAAGAGCATGTACATGATAGCATGTACAGCCCCCCCCCCCCCGTATCCACTTATCCGCGGTTGGCTGTGCCCTTCATGCCCATTACCTTTCTTTATCCTTATAGAGCTGGCACCAAGCCCCTGCGTTTTTTGCTTAATTAACCAAAACGCTGTAAGCAGCATGCTGCTTATAGCGACAAAGCAGGCAAGCAGCCTGAATGCTAGAGAGGCTCCATTAAACAGGAAGCAGGAAATTTTGGTTAAGCAAGAAATGCAGGATCTTGGCATCAGCTCTATAAAGAACAAAAGGTAATGGGCGTGCGGGGGGCGGGGGGCTTGTGGGGGATAGTGTTCCTCCCATCTGTGGGTTCTGGTATCTGTGGGGGGCCAGGAACCTATCTGTACATGACCCCTACTGTACATTGCGCTCCCCATCATGAAGTTCCATGGAGCTAGGTGCTATACTTCATATAATCACATAGGGGGTGGTTTGGATGAATCACCCCCTCACACATGACTGAAATACTAGAAACTTTCCTTGACATGATTATGTAATGCAAGACAGTGAGCCAAGAAATAAAGTGGGGCATGTGCACTCAAGTCCCTTTATCGTGTGATGGGTGAGCTGAATGGACGTATGGGCTAAACTCACCCTCTGTGAACCTAAAATCTATCAATTAAGTCTATGTTTAAATATTGAAGGTGGTAATTGAGAGAAGAAAAATAGAGGAAAGAAATGAATTGGTTGTCTGAGCCCCTGGCAGCTGGTAGTATACCATGAATGAGCATTAGTGTCAAACAGATGTGTGCCATGAGGTTATTAAAATATCTCTCCCACCCACCCACCCACACCCACACAGAGAGAGAGAGAGAGAGAGAGAGAGAGAGAGAGAGAGAGAGAGAGAGAGAGAGAGAGAGAGAGAGAGAGAGCTTTCTCACCACATAACATAACATGAAAGAAAAAGGTGTCCCAGACATGGACATATACTTGCATGGTGGTGCAAGTCATGTGCTTTCATGAAGACACTGTGTTGCAACGACTTCCTTCAGTCCTACTGTGTCCTTTCTGTTGCCTCTACACATTCTCCTGCTCATCTTGTTCCATATTGTCTTTTGGCTGGAGGCTAGAGCAACCGGCAGTAGGAGTCAGGCAGGCAGGAGTCGGAGCATGGAAGCAGAAAGCTGGAGTGATGTAGATCTTCTGACTGCTCAGGCTTTCTGACTCTTAGCCATAAGAGAATGACTGGGAATACTAGCTTGAAGCCTTGTGCTTTTGCATTGCTTTGTGCACCCTCTGTCTTTTCCAACAGGACTTACAGGCAAATGAGGGGGCCTAACAATGTCAGAGGGCTGTCGTAGCAGAGGATTAAGGTTTTCTATTTGGAAGTTCTCACTCTTGGTGATTAAAGTGGATGTCAAGTAGTCCATCTCAGGCTAGCCCAAGGAATGCAGAATATAGGGTCTCTGAGAGGAGCCTTTCCAGATGCTAGGCTGCCAATTTAGGCTGCAGAAGGTTTTCTGAGTAATAGCCTTAAAACATCTATGGCAGAGTCCAGGCTTTATTCTCCCCCTTTGCACAGAGGAGAAGAATACAGAAGATGGGAAGCCGGGGGCTTATGTGTGGCTGAGGATAGAAAGAGAATGCTGGAGGAACAGAAGAGGTTGCCCAATACAGGAAATTCTTCCTCTTCTCTTCCCCAGAAGTCAGGCCTGTAGGTCAACAGCAGAGGACATATGTGTGACCGGGAGGAGTCAGTACAGATTGAATGAAACTGGAGTAATGTGATCTGGATACTTGATTCCCTATAGCAGCCTGGCAGCCACATTTTTGTACCAGTTTCCACACTTTTTCAAGGGCAGCCCCATCTAAAATGTGGCCAATGCATACGTAACAGTTGCCAGATCTTCTTTCTCCAGGATAAGCTTCAGCTTGTGCAGTAGCCAGAGCTGCATAAAGATGCTTCTGGCCATGGCTACGTCTTCTAATACATCTAGTTCCTGGCTTATGTAGTCATAGAAGTCAGAACAAGGTATGTCAGGATTTAATTTGTGCCTGCCTTTACTGCATCCTGCCTTTACTGCATCAGTGTGAAGATGATTTTGTGCATTTGTCAAAGTATTGTCCATAATTAAGGATACCCCCTTCTGCTGTGATTTAAAACAACAACACCAGAATACTGTACATTTAAAAAAATACATAAAATATAGCTATCACTAACAGGCACTGACCTTGTAAAAGTTGGATATCAATATAGATCCATCTATTTCAAAAAGTAGCTGTGAGGAATGGTTAAAAGAGTTTGCTTTGTTTAGCCTAGAGAGGACTGCAGTGAGTTATGATAGTTGTATTCAAATATCTGAAATGCTGTCTCATGGAAGAAGGGGAGGACTCAGCAGCGTCACTGCAGGGGGGGCGGAGCTCCAAGTTCCGTCGGGCTCTGACCCTCTGTTACACGACAGGAGAAAGCGGCCCCGCCTCCTCGCCTTTGGAGCCATTCTGGCCGATGAAAGCACTTTCTTTCGAGGGGGCGGGGCCGCTTTCTCCCATCGTGTAATGGAGGGTCAGAGACCGGCGAAACTTGGAGCTCCGCCCCCCCTGCAGTGACGCTGCTGGGAGGACTTATTCTCTGTGTCTCCTGTGGGCAGGTCTAGAACCAGTGGGTTGAAACTACAGGAAACTAAATTTAGGCTAGGCAGGAGGAAGAATTTCCTAACTGTAAGAGCTGTCCAGCCCTGGAACAGACTACCTTTTTCAGTAGCGGGCTCACCTTCATTGTCAGGGATATTGCACTGAGCAGGGTTTGACCAGATGATCTTTAAGGTTCCTTCCAACATCTATAATTCTATGTTCCACGTCCCTTCGTGTGAAGCCACCATCATGAACTTCACTTCCCCCCAACCCCCCCCCCTCTGAATACAACAATGCCTGCAAGATGTTTGTTCCACTTTCCTGACTGCCAAGAGTTAACCAGTGCTGTCAGGTCATGGATTCAGAATCAAATTCCAGACCAGAGGACATCCACTTTGCAGATCGCTGATGCGCCATGGGAAGGAAGGGCTTTCTTTGCATACTCCCTTTGCAAAGTGGTGTAGGGCTGGAAGAAAGGTCCAGTCATGGTCTGTCATCCAGGTATTTACAAAACCTAGCTTAGATACCCTGTAAACAAAATTAGGTAAATACATACTGTAGAGGGTAGAGATGACATAACCATGCAACTGAATGGAATCTCCCAATCCAGAGGTATTATACCTCTGAATTTCCATTGCTGCAGACAAAAACAGGGTAACGTTCTTGCTCACATGCCCTCCTGTAAGCTTCCTGGAGAGATCTGCTTGGCCACTGTTGGCTCTTGGTCTAACTTGGCAGCACAGCTGGCCCTGACTAGAGGAGGGAAGTCATTTTGGGCAGTTTTCTCCTCTGCTGTCATGACTCACCCAGTGCTTGCGTCAGTCTGCTTCATCTTTCTCTAGCCACAGATTTCAGTTCCTAAGTACGTAGAGCAGCATGAAAGCAAACTTCCGGAAAAGACAAGTGAGATCAGAAAGGGGGCTCAGAGAGGGCCAAACATTTCCTTCACCAATACATGACCTACTTCAGCCATCTTTTCCTCCTACACGAGATTTTTGTGAAGAGACAAACACATGTTTCTCTAGATGTGAGTTAAATGACACTGGAGGAGGGCTGGGCAAAGACAGGAAGGCAATGCCGTAGCTAATTTGCTCCTTTCCTTAGCTGTTCCTGGATTTGGGGCATCCAACCCGAACACTTTAATTCCTATGTTGTCTGAATCAGAAATAGACAAATAGCAAGACTTCGGCTTAAGCACACTCTGACTCAGAGTTGCTGAATGAGTTGCTCACAGATTGTGTCCTGAGAGGCCAATCAACACCAGTTTCCTTCCTCATTGGCAACAATGCTACCTATAGCACTGTTGCATGCAACGTTTGGCTTTTGGAGAATGTACTACCTGAGCTATTGGAGGTATTGCTCTTTCTTTCTTTCTTTCTTTCTTTCTTTCTTTCTTTCTTTCTTTCTTTCTTTCTTTCTCTCTCTCTCTCTCTCTCTCTCTCTCTCTCTCTCTCTCTCTCTCTCTCTCTCTCTCTCTCTCTGTCTGTCTGTCTGTCTGTCTGTCTGTCTGTCTGTCTGTCTATAATCCCTAGTGGAATTGATGCAGGGCAATTACTTGGCATGTGTGAAACAGTCAAATATAAAATATTACTCTCCAACATTTTATATGGTCCAGTTCTGCAGAGGGGAACCATGCACTTCTATCTGTTAAGCAAGCTACCTCCTTCCAAACCAATTTTATTCAAATAATCTTCCTCAATTTCCAGGACACATCTGGTTTCCTGTGGAGTCCTGAATCAAGCTGAGATGGATCTATTCCATCAGCTATAGAACCATTCCTAACTTTAGATTAATAAGAGGGTTTTTTTTCCCTCGATGGGAGAACAATTTTGAAATACCTCTGTTTTTTAAATGTTTTTGTTATTTTATTGGGTGTCTTGAACACATTCCACCGGGAAAGTTAAATTCAAACAATTTAAAATACTCTTACATGGAATTGTATCTGTTTCAAGTGACGTGTTTGTGGAAAATGGTACTATTCGCTGTGACTAATAGTACGGGAATCTGGATCTTGGCTATCAAGCATGGCTTGAACAGCTCTTTGATTATTTTTACACCCTAAAGTCCTTTGGATTTTAAGGGTAATTCACATCAGCTGCATTCTTAAGAATGCCTTGTGATGTCTGTTAGCAGTACATGTAGAGCTGGTTGATATTTTAACAGGAGTCCCTAGGATCCAAATACTTTATTTTAAGAATGTGTATTGCATCTGGTTAATATGTTCTGTCTATAGCCATGTAAGCTGAGACACACATTTATCTTCTTGTAGTCATGGGGGAAAACTGTTTCTTATTTCGGATAAGCAATCAGGTTAAAGGGTTGGTGGGGTGTATGTGTGGATTTTTTCCTCTCTTTTCCCTTGTTGACCTTGCTTACTATACAGAGTAGTAACTCATGAGGACAGGGGAAGATAATGGTTGTGTTTTCCAATACTGTTACCCATCTTTGTAGTAAGGATCAATATTTAAAAAAACAGAGCTTTGACAAGATCTTCAGCTGTAAACACACAAGGAAAACTGGCGAGCTACGTACCTTGGCGCCACATTCACAAACACTGCTTTTTTTCTTTTCAGTTTTCTTTTGTCTCTTTTTATTTTATTTTTTATTGTTTTTTGCGAAGCCAAGTCATTTTTCAGTACCTCTCCATGGCTCTATTGTCTCCGCAGCCCAGTGTTGCGCAAATGAGTTTCTGTTTGTCAGCATTTGCCTGTGAAAGCCAAGCTAGTCACCTCCTGTCAAGACCAGCCATTTATCAAAAGCATTTAGCCTGTCACAGATTTGACTATTATGTAGAAAGCTACAACACTTGGGCTGTGCTATTATTATTGGTAAATACTGCAGCTCGGAGCAGCGAATTCTTCACATTCTAGGTGAACTTACCTGCAGTTGAAAAGCTTTAGAGAAACAGAATAGCCAAAGTCCTTCAAGGGCAATAACTTCCAGAGAGGTCTCCCTGCTCATCTGTTGCAGCAAAAATAACCAAGCGTCTTGTGGCACCTTACAAACGTGCCTTTTTATTTCAGCATAAGCTTTTGTAGGCTGCGGTCCACTCCATCAAACATGTGATGGATATTGCCTGCCATTTTTGGTTTGTAGGGTTTTTGTTTGTTTGTTTTTTGAAGAACTGATGTGTTTGGCTCACCTGATCTCAAAGGCCCAGGAAGAAAAAATGAATTCAGACAATATATACATGACCAAGCTCCAAAGCTTACATCACATTCTAGTTTGGCGAACATATAGACTCCAGGTTCCACAAATACTGTCACTAAGGTCCTGGAATGTTATTTCGAATACAGTCAGACCTTTTTATCCACTGGGGTCTTGTTCCAAGAACCCCAGTGGATTTAAAAAAAATCAGTGTTATATGAATTCTGGGGTGGGGAGCAGTGCCACATTACTTTTTTTCCAGCTTCTTTGGTGCTTCCCTCCTCCTAAATTTGTTTAAACTGACTGAAAAAAAGGAAAAACGCTAACGGAAGCAACCTCTAGATGGCACCAGAGACTCTCGGTTGCATTTTTTCTTTTTTCAGCGGTTTGGACATGCGCAGGAGGCAGGAAGCGGCTAACAGGCCCCCGACAACGCTGATAGAGGTAATGTGGTGAGGTTGGACTCCCTCTTCCACAGTTTTGCCACCCGTGTTGAGTCAAATCCGTGGCTGGAAAAACCATGGATAGAAGGGTTTGACTGGACTTCTTACTCATGAAGAAAACAATGACAGTGTGCCTAAAAGGCTGACTTATCATTGATTTGCCTTTGTAATCCCTCAGGCTGACAAAATATCTAAGAAGTTGATATACTGAGTAAGGTCAATCTCTAGTGCCTTGCTTTCTGAATGACAGCTGCAGGGCCAGCCCACCCACGAGGCTTACTGGGAGGCTTCCACTTTTCTTTCTCCTCCCACTCCCTAGATAGGATAGGAACAGAGGGGACGGGCTGGCTAGCCTCACCACCCTCCTCCATGCTGCTGCTTCTGCTCTATTTCCTCTTCCTTTTTGAATCCGGGGAGTGGGTGAGGCAGAGTTGCCTCATCATTGAGTTGGGGGGGGGGTAGCATTTGGCATGCAGCATCAATTATTATTCACTATTAAAGGATCTTTTTAAGTGCCAGGAGCTCTTGGGCCAGCCCTAGAGAGATGCTCCTTGTTCTGCTGTTCAGAGCCTATAGTGGTTGCAATTTGGGTTAGGGATAATTTAAGATAAAGCTTCTCAAGCTCAGACTGGCACAACTATATCTAGTCAGGCAGCAATGGCTGCAGGGTATACACAAGGAATGTTGACAGTCACCTATTTTGGACATTCACTAATGTAAATTTGAGCTGAAGATGTCTATGACGAACAGGAACATCTCATGCATACTTACTGGGCACTAGCATGCCTATTTCCATAAACAGTTGCTTAAAGAGTCTCAATGCTGGAGATGCATACAAGGAGAGAGCTCCCTAACCAAATGATGTGGGTTTCCTGACAGTCCTTCCTTTTTGTCCACTGATTTGTGCTTCAATTAACTAGTCTTAGAACTTATTTTAGAACATCATTATTATGAGACATCTTCCTGCTGTCTGGAGCCTTACACTAGGTCAGTGGAAATTATTAGTAAGGGCACTTTTGGGTGCTAAGATAATTATCCTGCAACATGAAAGGGCTGCAATATTCCATTGATAAGTCAGATGAGTGAGGCCCTGACATCCTTTGCTCTGTATAAAATGGTTTAATACCATAGGAAGTGAAGACTTACAGCGCAATCCACCGTAAGAATCCGCAGGCAGCCCTTTACAGCGAAGAAAATATATATTATATGCATAAATATGATCCCTGTTGCTGTATTTCACTGTTAAAATCCTAAACATCAGTTGGTGCAATTAATAATTCCCCTCATGAACTAGCACCACCATCATAAAGACATATTTGAGCATGTTGTCTGCAAAACCACCAAATCAGTCATTTACAGCACAATCTTATGCATGGATTACTCAGAAGTAAATCCCATTGTGTTCAATGGGGCTTATTCCCTGGAAAGAGTGTATTGAATTGTATCCTTGAATTGTATATTCTCTGACATTGTGCTGGTGTACCAGTTGGAGCTGGTGCAGTAAATGTTAGGTGCAGTAAATGTTAGTAAGTCCATAAGATTTATTAGGAAGGCAGTCTTTCCTGCATACTGGAAAGAGTCGGATTCAATTCTTTACATTCTTGTTCCAATTTCACACACATCACCATGATATGGATATTCACAGTCCTTCCTAAAGAATTTGCAGAACAAATGTGTTGGTACATTCTGCAACAGTCTTAAGAAATTATAAATGTTCCATATTCCTTAGAGCAAGGACTTGAAAGAAAGAAATATACCCTTATTTAATTCATCCATTTCTTTTGGTTAGATTCATGAGTTTTTAGCGACTAAAACTGACAGAGTGTGAAAGTCCATTATTTATATCAAGGTGAATTTGGCAGTTGTGAAAGAGGAGTTCCATCTCCATGGCTATTCAGTCCTAAGCTTTTTTGTCAAAATTGCTGACTTAACATGGATCTAGCAGCTCTGCCAGGTTTTATGACTTCTTGGAGTTAAAGGACGAGAACAAAACAATTCGCTAGATTTTGTCTTGCAGTCATAGCATCATCAAAATTTTGAACCACAATCCACAGATCAGCATTAATCTATTTTTGGTGCCTTTTATTCTGACTTGAATTTACAAAAACCATAATCGAACATACATGCTTCACCAATCAGCTTTTATTTTCCTTTGATATTGTGTGGTTTTTAATATTGACTTGTTTGTTTTGCAGAGTTTTATAGTTCAAGCAACCCAATCCTATGATACCACTCTAGATGGTTGAAGTTGTGCTGAAACGGCATCATGCCCCTGGCAAACTGAGGCAGTGCAACCCACAAATGAGGGCTGCCCTGCCACAATTGAGCAAGGGCTTCTAAGTACTGGCAAAGCAATAGCACTGGTTGCATCTCGCGTCCACCTTTAGTTCTCTGCAGGCTGCAGCTACATGTGCAGCTACTATGCTCGACAGCATGCCAAGGTGCATGTCAGGTGTACATTGGCACCAGTAAGCGTTTTATTAGCACTCGGATCAAGGAACACCAGCGGGCATACCGTCTTGGACATGTACAACAGTCTGCTTTGGCAGAACATTCGATCAGCACGAATTCGATCTGCTTTGGCAGAACATTCGATCATAGTATTAATTTTGGGGGGACTAGAAGCTTGTCACAGAAGTTTAATTATAAATTACGTTCTCATTTAGAAGCCATAGAGATTTTCAAACATGGCAAATTGGTTTTAAATAGACAGCAGGAATTATCCTTTATCAACAAGATCTGGATGCCTTCATTACGTAGAGCTGGTGTGACCTGGAATAACTTATAGAAGCAGTGTGTTGATGTTACAGGTTTAACGCTGCTGTAAGGGTCACTAGCGGTCATTTCTACGAAAGTGGTAGCTTCCGATGTTAATTGTTAGTCTTAGGAGATGATAGGCTTATAAGATCAAACACAGGGTGCTCCGGCGTTAACATCGTTGCAGCCAGTTAGGCTCTGTACATCTGATGACGTTCATAGGAATGAACGAAACGTATGTAGTTTTAAAGTGTATTTTATTGTTCTTAACGGTGGTTTTAATTTACATAGTTTTAACGACAGTTTTTCACTCTAAATAAATTTGTTTTATGGTCATTAAAATCCCGTCAAAATGCTTCGTTCGGTGTACATTATGGCTGGCCATACAAGCTTTAGATCTTCATTGCAGAGTTTTATGTTAAAATGTGGGGATTTTTTTTGCCCTGCTCATCACTCCTTCTGTGTGAGTGAGGGGCAGCGCTGTCTGGCTGACATGAAAACAGTGAAGTCTTTGATCAAAAGTGGTAAATTGACCAGCAAGGGGTTCTTCTGGGCTGCCCTGTCATAAACATTCATTTACTAAGGGCCCAATCCTGTCCAACTGTCTAGCGCTGATGCAGTCGTTCCAACAGGTCGTGCGCTGCATCCTGTGGTGGTGGGGCAGTCACAGAGGCCTCCTCAAGTTCCCTTACCTTGGGGCTGCATTGCAGCTGCATCAGTGCTGGAAAGTTGGATAGGATTGGACCCTTACCAAGATTGCTTTGGTGGATGAATTTTCATGTGGTCTTTTTCCTTCAGTAATGCCTTCTAAAAAATGTGAGGTCCTAGGCAGGTTTTGGTAAATCGAACCCTGTGGCCCCGTGTGTGTGTGTGTGTGTGTGTGTGTGTGTGTGTGTGTGTGTGCGTGCGCGCGCGCGCGTGTGTGTGTGTATGCGCATGTGTGTGTGTATTAAAATCCCCAAAGTTGTTAATATTTTATATAAATAAATTAACAAAGGGTTTCCCTGTCCCAAAGGGGCTCACAACCTTAACCACACACATAACCTCTACTGATTCCCTCTGGAGAAGATGCTATGCTGAGATGAATCCGGACAATTGATACCCCCCCCCCCCCCGGTTAAATATAAAAACAAAAACCCACCACTTAAAAGGTGCTTCATTCCCACTTAGCAGCGGTCCGTTGCACAAATGGGCCCACATTATAGTGAAGGGTTGACACATAGATGTTGGCATTTTGGAGGTGCAAATTACTTTCTCCACAATTAACATTTTCAGTGCTAAATGTTCCTTATTCAGTCCTTATACAAAGGCAGCAAATAAGTGCAATGAAGCTGACAAGCTCCCCCCTCCCCATCAATGAGTAGAGAGAAACTGCTGCAGTGTAGAGGTGAAACTGACAAGGGGTTTCAAATCCCTTCTCAATTTCACCTCTTTCTAGTCTCTCTGCAAAGGTGGGGAGGGGAGAGGGTGTTTGCTTGTCAGTTCACCTCTGCTGTTCTCAGACTTTGCACATGAGCTCACAAAAAGAAAAACAAATGTTGCCTATTCTATTACATCTAATTTTTGCTCTGGCCAGCATGCATATCTGTCCAGAATGGAGTTTGCATATATCCAACATCCAATACATGTTTTCACCTCATGGGGATTAAAGTGGATAGAATTCAAACGTAAAGAAAGTCTGAAGTAGTTGCCCACGTCCACGGAAGTACAGTATCCTTGTCAGAAACTGATACAGGTAGATCAGAGCAGCATCCCTTCTGAAAACTGAACAGGAGAGGAATGTTTTTTTTCATTTTTACTTGTCGTTTTGCTCTTGGTAAAGAGTGAACTATTGTTTACTTTTAGTCCAGTTTTTGCTTCTCCTTTTAATTTATTTATTTATTTATTTATTTATTTATCAACAGTATTTATTAACAGTATTTATATACTGCGTTTCAACACAAAGTTCACAAAGCGGTTTACAGACAAAATTAAATGGCTCCCTGTCCCAAAAGGGCTCACAATCTAAAAAAGATGCAGAAGACCAGCAAATAGCCACCAGAAAAGACGTGGTGCTGGGGTGAAAGGGTTAAAGTCTCTCTCTCTCTCTCTCTCTCCTCCCCCAGTAAATCAATTTGTAGTGATATGGTCCCTTGGGTGAAGTTGTAGTACTGGAGTCATGAAAATCTTTTTTAGTGTTAGGTACGCTGGGTCAACAAGTTTGACCTTCTTTCAGGTAAGAACTTTAAAGCTGTACTATAATATCTTAAGAAAACAACTACTAGGGTAAGTATTTACTGTTACCATTGCCTGCCAACCACTTCTTTTGTTAGGCAGGTCTAGGATGCCTTGGTGATGTTTCAGCAATGAGCCTATATGGTTCTGATATACTGTATCTGGGAATAGCCCTTGAGTGTTAGTCAAGATAACTCGAAGTTTTACTAAAGGAATTCTCCTATATGGTTCCTTTCCTAGTAGCCATTACATCGGCTAGGTGGGTTAAGGTTAGGATTAGAGTTAGGGGCTTTTTGGTCAATCCCGAGCTCTGCATATTCCAGAGGGACAGTGTGGTGCTGAAGGTAGTCCTCTCTCTTAGCCAAGGGGGGGCGCGCGCTTCTCCTTTCACTGTTCCCAAGACCGGATTCTACTGTCTTTTGTCCTAACACTTCTCCAAAGGGGAAAAAGTCTAGCATACTCTGGAGGTCAGGCGAGCTCTGGGAGTTTACAGCAAACGGACCAGCTAAGGAAGGGGCTGGCTGGTATAAAGTCTGCATATGTGTGGATGATGCATGTGTAAAGAAACAGCAGTTTGCAGTTTGACCAAAGGGACAGAGACGGAAGTAGAGAGAGAGAGAGAGAGAGAGAGAGAGAGAGAGAGAGAGAGAGGAAGGCACTTTGAGATGATGTCTCTCTCTGGAGATCCGATGTGAGGGAACAGATGTTCTACCTGATGGGAGTTTGGTAAGCACATATATTTGTAAATAAAGCAAATATAATTAAAACACCATAAGTTTCATCCAAAGTATCTCTCATCCAAAGTAAACCAAGATTTGGGAGGTACTTTCCAATGTTCTAGCTCAGCTCTCTCCTCCCCTTCACATTTCCTCTTCCTTTTCCAATCCAGGGAGTAGAAGGAGAGGACTGCAGTGGAGGAAAGTAGGCGGACAGAGATGTGTACCCCTGCTGCCTGAGGTAACCTCTTCAGTTGGCCTCCTGAATGTGCCGGCCCTGAATATGGAGGAGCAGATAGTGTTGGATCTGGGTGATGAAGGATCCCTATCTCAGCCATCAAGGCCTGGCTGACCTTGAGCAGATCTTATAATCAGTATGAGTTGTATTGAGGACAAATGAAATAAGACCTGTACAGTTATTTGACTGGCTGCACAATGCTAAACAACAACAACAACAATGATATTTATATACCGCCTTTCTCAGTCTTTGGTTTTCTCCTCTGACTTTAATTCAAAGCAGTTTACACAGGCTGGCAATTCTAAACCAAACGGTTTTTACTTTTACAATAAATGTTCTAGTCTTTCATAGAATGCTACTTGCCAGGTGTTTTCTTTCATGGTCTGGCCTCTCTCTGGCCTTCACCTCACATGCGTTGACTGACAGGCAACTCCCCCTCACAGAGTGCTGGCTGCAGCTTGTCAGCGGCGAAAGCGCTTCGACTGCCCACGAATTCTTCTGGGAGTCTCGAACTGCCGTCCTTGATCTTCAGGCATATGAGGCTGCAGATCTACCGACTGAGATAGACCTCCTGCTAAACACGCCGCTGATGACCTAGTCCTGCTAAACACGCTGCCCGATAGCGGTGCACCTCCCAGGCTGTCACAGACTGCCGTAAAGCAGTCTGCGCCAGTCACAAAAGCCTCCCTGACGGGTGGCCTCTGCCATCTGAGACAATCTACCTCACCCTGCCTAATAGCAGGGCTACTCCTGTTTTTTGAACATGGTAGAGTGTGATAGAATTGACTGAGAAATAATATCTTAGCAAGCAGAAAGGGCTTACCCTAGGGCTGGGCAAATACATATATTTACAGACTAGATAATTATCAGATTGGGTTTTTTTTAGATTACAACGAACCATTATTGATACTTTATTTAAATAAATTAATACATTATTGATTTAATAATGAATACATTAATGATAAATGTCTAGATTATCATTTATAAACAATATTTAATAGTGATAAAATATTAAATATGTAATAATGATGAATTAATTGTTTTTAGTAGCTTTATTTAAAAAATAATTATTCATGCAAAGCACGTGTTCCACCAGTGAGCTAAGGTCCCTCTCCAAATTTGTAGTCAAACTATTCACTATTTTTTAATAATCTTAATGGCGATCTGTCTGTTTGAGGAGCGCCTATATAAAGAGCCAACGATGGAAAAATTACTGTGTAGACTAGCTCTCCAAAATCCCCTCTGGAGTCATTGATTTGTTTCACATACACAAGGCATCACTCACTAGAGCATTTATTGCCAAAATCACTAAAAGATAGGAAGATATTACTGAATATAGACTAATAAGAGATAGAGAGCTAAGTGGCCTGCTTTCTAAGACCTCTTGAATGGAACCGTATAGATTAGTTCGTGCTGCCAACTCAACCTCTCCTTCATCATTTTCCATTTTCTATGCTTCAGTTTGTCTTGCCAATTGTTTATGAAACATCATACATTCTGTAATAAAACCTTGTATGGCAACGACGCATAGTTACTAGATTTGCCACTGGCATTTGGTTTGGTAGTTAAAGTAACTGCTACAGCATTATTTTGTGTTTAGCTTTTAGCTTACAAAAGGCTATTTTCAGGTCTGCTCTGTTCACTGCTGATTCTTGGGCAGAGACACTACTATTTCCTTTGCTTCCACTGATTTTGAAAATGTGTATGCTAATGTACTTAAACACCACAGCCACTTGAATGTCTTTTTTGCAAACTTAAATAGTAGAGTACCCAGAGCAAAATGCTGATTTTTGCATGTGGTAGCAACAGATTCTGCATAGCAACACCCAACAGCTGTGCTATGTATCTAGAATGGTTCAAAGTGTAATTTAGCTGTCAAAAGAATATAATAAAGGCATTGTGACACTCCCTGTTTGACGTCAATCTTTATCCAAGAAGAAATTCTGCAGAAGTGCCTATAGCAGGGCAGACGAGGGGCAAGAGATTATGGATGAGAGCACTCATGTAAATGCATTAAATCAGTCCATAATGTATCTCAATAACAGCTGTCAGTGGATATGGCATAGAATGGATATGGCTACCAAACTACTGAGGTCCCATCTGCTGACAGTAATGTTCCCATCAACTGTTGGGAAGATGTCAGGGAAGAAACCAGTTGATAGAGAACCAGTAGTTGTGGCCAGTCTGTGCCCCGCAAGATGGGCCGCTAAGCCTCTTAAGAGGAATTATCCGTGGAAACATGCAAGGAGCCCACCATCACAAGGACCCATGTAATGGTCCCTGCCCAATTCATAAGGCCTAAAAGAAACCAGGCACGGCAAGGATGAGATTGTAACCAGACACGTGACCCTTTGCAAAAGTACATAAGTTTGCTGTGGGAGAGGCAAAACCCCCAGAATCAGAGGCCATAGAGGAATGTGGATAAAATACCTCCTCAACTCCAGTAACTGGAGCTAGTGGAGAGACCATCTCAAACCTGTTAAGAGCTAAGGTAACCAACATAACAGAGAGGGAGGGCAAGCTGGGAGCAAACTGGATGGTGCTTGGGCTGACCTTGACATTTTATAGACCAAAAGCAGACTAGAGGGATGAAATTCTGCCCCCGGTCTGCTCTAGCTCTGTCCCAGATAGGCAGGTGGGCAGCCTCAGTTGATTGTCCTGCAGGGTTATGTGACAGCAGCCTGAGAAAGGAGCTGATCTCAGCCCTGACACTGCGGTTCTCCTCCCACCTCTCCCCTGCTGCCTCCCCAACCCTTATGTGCCCAAATGGTGACCCTCAATGAGCCCATGCTTGCCCAAGTATACGTGGCAGCAGATTAACCAATAATGTATTCTGATAAAATTTATTTCTGTAATACTAGAAACGGATGCCAACTCTACTTGTTACTTCCTTACATTCTTGGGACGAGATTAAATACGTCAGTTTAGTAAGAAAAAGTGTGTTGAATGCACCTTTAAGTTCCTCTTCCATCTCTGTTCCTACATGCAGCTATTATAATTAAATTATTGATCATCTCCTGATGTTTACCATCCACTATATTATCATTTGTTTGCATTTTGATCTTAACTATATCAAAGAACATGTCTTTGGACATTGCTGCAGCTTTTTTTCCACCCCTTCCCCATACCGAAAAGGTGCCCCTGCTAGAATTTCCTCCTCAAGAAATTAATCACTCCACAGCTTTGGAAGTCGCATTAACCAATCTATTTTGTCAAGCTGTTAGGCACTTTGTGAAAGATTCATTTCTTTTTTAGGATGCTGATATCTGGCAAAGCTCTTTGTGCATATGGCAGAAAACTGTGTATGTGCTTGAATAACTTTGATGCTTATACAGGTGGGCCCCCATATCCACGGATTCGCTATCCACTGTTTCAGTTATCCACAGATCCCCCAGGCTGTTACTTTCCCCCCAGTAAGCTTCGTTTCTTCCTTAAACAAACAGGAGAAGCAGCCTCTGGCTGCTTATTGCAGGCGAGTAGAATGAGATTAAGTCCTAGAGAGGCGCTGCAAGGTTAACAGAAACCTTGCAGAGCCTCTCTAGGACTTACAGCGCAATCCGACTTGATTTGAATCTCTTTTTCGTTCTGGGGCCTCCTGTTCTTGCTGTGCCGCTGGTTAAACCTACACAAAAGTTAAGTAGGATTGCGCTGTAAGTCTCGTTTTACTTGCCTGCAATGGAGGCTGCTTCTCTGTTAGTTTTAAGGAAAAAACAAAGCTTGCTGAAAGAAAAATAAGAGCTGGGAGGCGTGCACTCCCCCAGCGGATATGGGGGGAGTACTGTACTGCAGTCAAATGCGTGGTTGAAGAGACAAGCCACGTTTTCATGTAAATGCAACTTTCTGGTGCAGCTATGCAAGCAGTTGCGGTAGAAACATCAAAGACACCAGCGGTACAATGACACATACGGCATTGTCAGATTGCTGGCTTGTTCTGCATGATCATATATTATCGTTTTAATCATGTTTTGAACATGATGTGATGATGATGGTTTTATCATCGTTATACACCTTGAGTACATTGGGACTAGAAAGTCATGCTATACATCTTCCTGATAGATTTCACATAAATGTGATATGGCAATGTTGTTCAAGTTTAACTGCACTTCCTCATAAATAAACTCAGAAGCACTTAATTATATGGAAGAGGTGTTCCCTTTTGGACTGCATGAGAGAGCATGCAGGACGACTCTGTGGAATGGCATGGAAGTGTAGTAAGAACTATCATGGGGATTGGCGATTTGGCTAAGATATAGTTTCCTTATTATTTAATTTTAAGGTATTAGCTATTGCAAAAGCAAAAATAATATATTTTGATGAGGAATTTAGAGGAGCAGTAATAGCTACCCCTACTTCTCAATATTAGACTGTCATCTTAGTCCCCCAGTAATGACTCACAAAATATATATTTTACCTGGACCTTCTCTCGTATCCGTTGTTTTTTTTTTTTACTTCTCACAAAAATGTGTCGCAAAATTGTATTAACATCTGCTCTCTGGTGACTTGATAATGAAACATTTCTGTCCGAGTTCTCTCTAAATACAGCTGTTTGCAGGAAAAGTTGAATTTAGTTATAGAACTGGAGTTAATTTGGGGAGGGGGTGCACGAAGTTACAGCCCGATCCAGCGTAAACATAGAGCGGCGGAGTGTGTGCTCCTCCGCTTTAAGCTGTTGCAAATGCGCCGTAAAGTGTGTTTGCAATGACTTTAGAGTAAGAGACCATCCCTGCGCCCACCGGAGAAGGTAAGCCCTGCAACGGCCGGCGCAGGGGTGGGGGAGGATGGACCTGGGCTGCAAGGGAGGGGGCCAATTGGCCGGTCTGGCCTGGGAGGGGGCGGAGATATTGATGGCTCACTCCACCGATATACTAGGCCCGTTTTCTGGCCTTGCCGGCCTTACACCCCTGTTTCAGATGTGTGCCAGCTTCAGAGCTGGCATACATCCGAGGAAGCTCATAGGATCCTGGCCAGCTTGCACCGGAGGAAAGGGACAAATGTCCCCTTCTCCCGAGGTGCTCCTGGGCTACCCCAGGGCAGCCCAGGACTGGGATAGGATGCGGCAGCCATCCCTTTAGACTGGCCACTGCATGTTACACAGGATTGTGCTGTTAGTGAATTATTCTTACAGGAAAGCAAAATAGAAATAATAAAAATAGAAGCCATCATTTGTGAAAAAGAAATCTGTCATATTTATTTGTGAATTTGAAGAACAGACATGCACATCCTCAAATACACAAACCTCTTAATAGCATCGTTCTCTTTAGGGCCCTTGATTTCCATGGAGATTTCTGCTGTTCTGCCACATGTCGGATATCCACAGAAACTCCTTGAAATATTTAGATATCTGAAGAGTTTCTGAACAACTTACACAGACAACTTCCTTCCTCACTCCAAGAAAAAGCGATTCCCTCTCCCCACTTGCTCTTTCCGCAATTTGTGCATCCAGTTTCCAGTTCTGGAACATCAGCATTAATCACACAAGAGGTTGTACCTGCTCTTGGTTCCAGCAATAGTCCTCAACGACCAGGCCAAGAGTAGCAGTGGCCAAGAGCCCCCCCCCCTTTTTTTTAAATCAGACTAGGCTGGTTCACTATCTGCATCTTTTCTGAATAGGAATGACTTGGACTTCCGTAATTCATGTTTTATGATATCCAAATCAGACTAACGTCACATGTTCTACATGGAGCTTCTTATAAAGAGAACTCACAGACTACAGCTGGTCTGGATTGAGGCTGCCAAAGTGTTAATTGGATTGACCGCCTGGAGCACAGAATGCCATGTTTACAACATCTTCACTGGCTTTCAGTTGGTTTCCAGATCCAATTCACAGCGCTGTGAATTTTCAACAAAGACTACCCTCCTTCTTTGTTGAAAAATGTTCAACAAAGACTTCCCTTCTTCCATAGGAACCTATGTGTTCATTAAGAGCTTTCCAGAAGCCCTGTTCTATGTACACCAATTTCAAATGGATGGTTCCTTGATATTACGCTTTTTGCCCTGGCACTAGGCCAGCTCCATAACCTTTAACATGGATTTTGGAGGGCAATTTTAAAGTGATTGCTGCAGGCACCACCAGGGTAGACATGATGTTTATATGTATATGTACCTTTAAACTGATATATGTGTATCTGAGAACCTTTAGATAATGGTTTCTAGGTGCATGTAAATGCATGTTTAAAGTTGCATATTCATATTGTATGATGTCCAAACGTAAAGGTTTTTTGACGGAATGCATCATGTGTGGAACTGTTCTCAGTGGTAAAAGAAATGTACTCTCTTGCGTGAGCCCCATGATGCTGGAAACAAGTTCTGGCACATTCCTGGTTCAGATTTATCTTAATCAGATGTTATTGTTTTCCTACTCTCCCTCTTCTCCACTAATGTCACTTTGCAGAGGCCATTACTTATAAATGGTTGAGCTATATTTATTCCTATAAGTTCACCTTTCTTGCTTTTTCGACTCCCTGTTAGAATACTATGCCCAGACATTGCTCTGCGATCATGCAGGAGTAAGCTAATATAATATGCCCCCTTTCTCTGTTTTATGTCAGCTGCATTAGGAACAACCTCCCTGTTGATCAAAAGGTTTCATTCTAAATCAATAACAATTGGTGGCGTTTAAGTGACTCATTCCTAAGCCTAAAAGAGACAGTGTTTTGTCATTTTGCTTTTCGTGTTTGTACTATTGTGAATCATCATCATCTATTTGTTATTTAGTGGGGGCCGGATGCAGGGAAGAGAACAGTATCTGGACTCCACATTTTCCAAATAAAACTGTATGATTCAAATTAGCTTCTCAATTTCACATCTTGCAATACTAGAGGATGGAGTACATTAAAAAAAAATCCTTTAATCATTAGTGTTGATTATGTTCCTGTTTGTTGTTGTTTGTTAGTTCCCTTCTGATGCTTTCCATGCATTATCCTTGAAGGAGACTCAGTCTATGTTGAATATTGAAATAAGAACAGATTTCAGTGAAGGAATAGGTACCTAGTTTTCTGTCTGCTGCTCATCTAGATTAGATAACCATTTTGATCAAGCAGACCTGTGGTGGCAAAATTATGTAGGAACTGTTTGAGTGCCAGATGTCATATGTCTCAACTCTCCTTTCCATAAAAATACCTTTTGTGGAAACTCCATGGATTAGTTTTCCTTAAGATTCCAGTCTGCTAATCGCAATAGCTGGGCTTGGGAAGAAATAATGAGGGTATTATTTAAAGAACACAAGGAGAGCCTTGCTTGATCACACCAAGGATCTATCCAGTTCTGATTCTGTTTCCAGCACTGGCCAGCCAGACACTTTTGGAAAGAGTCCATTCTTTCCATGCAGAAGGTTCAAAGTTCAATCCTGGCATGGCATCTGATCCTTTTTGATCTGATCCTTTTGGAACTCACAGCCCAATCCTGTGTAACTCTTGCACCGGTGTAACAGTAGATCCACCAGTGTAAGTGTACTTATGCTAGTGTAACTTGCCGTACGCCGACAGACACTGGCGTAACCCCCCTTGGATGCCTTGCATGCGCAGTTTGGACACAGGACGGATGCCAGCGCAACTCCGCTGGTGCAGGGGGCATCCTGGGGGTGTCTGAACGCCCACGAAATACCCCCTGCGCCTGCGGAGTTGCAGCAGCGTCCGTCCTGCGCTGAACTGTGCATGCACGGTGTCCGAGGGGATTACGCCTGTGTCGGTCCTGCATGTACGGCAAGTTACACTGGTATAAGTGCACTTACACCGGTGGATCTACTGTTACACCAGTGCAAGAGTTACACAAGATTGGGCTGTCAATGTCTATTTGGATTTTCACCATACTGAGTATATTTGCCAAGATATATGGCTTGGCTTACGTACAGGCGTTACCTAGAACTATGGGTCATACAGGCACCCCACAGTAAAGTTCTTGCAAGCTGCTTGTGGCACAGAATGTGTGAGCTGGTTTCCAAGAGGGCTAATATGTGAATGCTCCTGCATTGTGTGATGAAGTCCATGCACTTTGAGCTTTTAGTCATTCATTACACTATTGTTGTTGTTGTGATTATTGCACCATCCATATGCATGACATTTTACAGAGCAATGGAAGAAAGACAAGTGTAAATATTCTGCACAGTTTACAACCTAAATTTAAACTTCTGGAGGGGAGGAAAGTCAAAAATGTCAGGGGGGAAAATCATTTCCAGGGGTTTAAGAAATTTGCTCAACATGAGGAGCCGAATGCCAGGCTGGTGCAAGACCTCCCAGTCCCTGAGCCAGTGCCCAAAACGCCACCTGCCCCACCTGATGCCCCCTCACTGCTCCCCTTCCTCCTTCCATCCCCCCAATTTGCAAAGGAAGGGGACAGTGGAACCAAGGAGAAATCGTAGAGGAGAGGAAACTAATGGAGTACTCTAGCCCGCCAGGCTCCTCTCCTTCACATGTCCTCGTTCACTCTATTATTTTCTTCCTTATCAAATCTGTGTAGTGGGAGGAGAAGGTGGTAAAGGAAGAGGGGTTGGCAGAAATGTATGACCCACCCACCAACCCGCTGCCTAAGGCAACTGCTTCAGCCAGCCTCATACACAGGCCCACCTTGGCAAAATTGAATGGCATGTGAGTATAATGCAGTAGGTGTGGAGTTTATGCGGTGGCTCCAGAGATACGGGAAGGTGGAAGGGAGCCAGAATATAAAACCCCCTAGCTCCGCCCACACTCCCCTTTAGATTATTCAAAGGGGGCGTCACCGCCCCCCCCTCATGTGCTCCTGGAACGGCCGACCAAAACTCGAGCCTTGTGCTGATGGCACGGCTCGGAATTATGGGATGGAGGTAGGCCGACTTGATAAGTTTATAAATGCTGCCAAAACAGAGCCATGTGAACATTCAAAACTCAGCACAGCACATGCCTAATCATCCAGCCAAGTTAAAGCCTACAGGATGTTATGATCCGATGGGCGGAGCTTGAGCCGTATAAATACTGCCCTATCCTCAGTTCCAGAGAGAGCGAAGTTTAGAGCAGTGATTTGGCTGGTATTCAATAATAAAATTGCCTGACAGCAGAAAAAAGCCATATGAAAACCGCATCAATTGTTGACTAGTTTGTGCCTGACAGCATAAATGTTTATAAGACTTGTAAATGTAAGCCACATCTAACTGTGAAACATATAAATACCTTATAAATGTCTAATCCCATTGTGAAATTTAACCCAGCCTTTGGCCTCCATTTAACTTTTCCTTTTTAAGCTCTAGTAAAAAAAGAAAATATCTCGTCCCACCATTTCCGTGACAAACAGTACCATGCTGTGCCTTTGTAAATGGTTTCTGTAAATATTACTTCAATCCACATTTTCTGTGGCTCCAAATCAAAGAACAATCTGGAGGCTCAATATTGTAGCATGTGTACCAGAGGTATCTCTTTATAATACAATAATAGCCGTTCTAAAAATTCAAATTAAGTGTGTGTGTGTAATTTTATATATATATATATATATATATATATATATATATATATATATATATATATATATATATATATATATATATATATATATATATATATATATATATATTTGAACAAGGTAAACAAAGACATAAGGCACAATCTAACAAATATTAGGGTTGTATCCTAAATTTAGGTAGTCATAACTACATCCCACTGAAATCAATAGCTTAGTCATGACTAATGCCTGAATCCTAACCCCACCCCCCAGTTTACGTGATGCAGCAGCACCAACAGATCTTATGCTGCATTCTGGGGGGGGGGGGCACCAGGCAGCCCAGAATAAGTAAGTAAAAATATTTTTTTCTTGCCTCTCCATAAGCCAGCTGGCCATGAATGGGTCTCCTTGGATCTATGTCAGCTATTTAGCTGGCATAAGTCCAAGGAGCCGCAAAGGGCATGTTGGAGTGCATAGATCTCGACAGTAAAGGTGCATGCCAGATCTTATCTCCAATTTTCTAACCTGTCTCGCCACCTTCCTCTTCTCGGATTTACACCATAAAAATAGTTGGCATGGGTCTTATGAGACCCATAGGTGATCAGGTGTCCTGCTGGGAGGTAAGTAAAAAAGATTTTTACTTATCACTCACTGGCTGTCTGATCACCCCCCACCCATAGCATCCAGCATGTGCTCCGGCACCATGGCTGCATCCTGTAGGATGGCAAGGGATAGGATTGGGCTCTCAAGTCCATTGATGGCAATGCCCTTAAGTACACTTAACTCAGTGTTGGATTGTGGCAATCATCTTTGGGTGATTAATGGATATTATAGTTCTCATCCTTGAGAGCAGATAAATTTGTATAGTTTTACTTTCAAAGTTAGAATGTTCAATGTCTGTAGAATTCCATTACATCAACAGCCCCTGCTTTGTGGAATTTATTTCATTCATTCATTTTATTTCATTCTTTGTTTATTTTATAATAAAGTCATCATAGCAGCAGAAGGAAAACATTAATTTTATTTGCTTATCCATGTTTGAAAAATGTGGCTCTTGAAATAGCAAGTATGTTCTGAATAAAAAAGAAAAAAGAAAGAAAAATAAATTCTGTTTATAATATAATGTTCCTTTGATTAATAACACTTGCACGTGTGTGCATATTATACCATAAGCATGACCTTTATAAAAAATATTAGGAAAAACCAACTGTAGAACTTACCAGGTCAAAGCTTTTTAAATGTCAAAAAGTATAATGCCTTTACATTAATGTGGTATTATAGTGGCTCAACATTGCTGGGAATATGTTTCCTGGGCTTTAGAGGGGGGTATGTTGAAGGTTTATCTTAAAAGATGGTAATACTGAAGATTTGTATTGATCACCATTTTGGAAGATTCATTTGCAACTGGGGGGGGGGGGTCATAGATAACCACTTTATTTATTTTTTTCCCACCGGGAAAGAAAAGAGGTGGGACAGCGTCTCCATAAAGATTCTTAAGATTGGAGTGACAGTATGTGAACAAGCTCTTTGTTGTTGTTGTTGTTCAGTCGTTAAGTCGTGTCCGACCCTTCGTGATCCCATGAACCATATCCCGCCAGGCCTTCCTGTCCTCCACTATCTTCCTGAGTTCGCTCATTTTCATGTTTGTTGCATCGGTGATGCTGTCTAACCATCTCATCCTTGGCCTTCCCCTTCTCCTTTTGCCTTCAATCTTTCCCAGCATCAGAGTCTTTTCCAGAGAGTCCTCTCTTCGCATTAGGTGGCCAAAATATTTGAGTTTCAGCCTTAGTACCTGTCCTTCCAGGGAACAGTCAGGCTTGATTTCATTTAGAATTGACTGATTTGATCTCCTAGCAGTCCAAGGGACTCTCAGGAGTCTTCTCCAGCACCACAGTTCAAAAGCATCTATTCTTCGGCGCTCAGCCTTCCTTATGGTCCAACTCTCGCAACCATACATTGCTACTGGGAACACCATCGCCCTGACTATACGAACTTTTGTTGGCATGGTGATATCTCTGCTTTTTATTATGCTGTCTAAGTTTGCCATAGCTTTCCTTCCAAGGAGTAAGCGTCTTTTAATTTCATGGCTGCTGTCTCCGTCTGCAGTGATCTTGGAGCCCAGAAAAGTAAAATCTGTTACTGCTTCCATTTCTGCCCCTTCTATTTGCCAGGAATTGATGGGACCAGATGCCATGATCTTAGTTTTATTAATGTTGAGTTTCAAGCCAACTTTTGCACTCTCCTCTTTCACTCTCATCAAGAGGCTCTTTAGTTCTTCTTCACTTTCTGCCATTAGGGTGGTATCGTCTGCATATCTGAGGTTGTTGATATTTCTCCCGGCAATCTTGATTCCGGCTTGCGATTCATTCAGCCCTGCATTTCTCATAATGTACTCTGCATATAAGTTAAATAAGCAGGGTGACAATATACAGCCTTGCCGTACTCCCTTCCCAATTTTGAACCAATCAGTTGTTCCATGGCCGGTTCGAACTGTTGCTTCTTGACCTGCATACAGGTTTCTCAGGAGACAGGTAAGGTGGTCTGGTACCCCCATCTCTTTAAGAATTTGCCACAGTTTGTTGTGATCCACACAATCAAAGGCTTTTGCGTAGTCAATGAAGCAGAAGTAGGTGTTTTTTTGGAACTCTCGTGCTTTCTCCATGATCCAGCGCATGTTGGCAATTTGATCTCTAGTTCCTCTGCCTCTTCGAAACCCAGCTTGTACGTCCGGTAGTTCTCGGTCCACGTACTGCTGAAGCCTAGCTTGTAGGATTTTGAGCATAACCTTGCTAGCATGTGAAATGAGTGCAATTGTACGGTAGTTTGAACACTCTTTGGCACTGCCCTTCTTTGGAATTGGAACGTAAACTGACCTTTTCCAATCCTTTGGCCACTGGTGAGTTTTCCAAATTTGTTGGCATATTGAGTGCAGCACTTTCACAGCATCATCATTTAGGATTTTAAGTAGCTCAGCTGGGATATTATCATCTCCACTAGCTTTGTTGTTAGTAATGCTACCTAAGGCCCACTTGACTTCACTCTCTAGGATGTCCGGCTCTGGGTCAGTGACCACACCAGCGTGGTCATCAGGAACATTCAGATCTTTCTTGTATAGTTCTTCTGTGTATTCTTGCCATCTCTTCTTAATCTCTTCTGCTTCTGTTAGGTCCTTGCCTTTTTTGTCCTTTATCATGCCCATCTTTGCACAAAACGTTCCCTTGATATCTCCAATTTTCTTGAAGAGATCTCTAGTCCTCCCCATTCTGTTGTTTTCCTCGATTTCCTTGCATTGTTCATTTAAGAAGGCCTTCTTATCTCTCCTTGCTATTCTCTGGAACTCTGCATTCAGTTGTTTATATCTTTCCCTTTCACCCTTGCTTTTTGCATTCCTTCTTTCCACAGCTATTTGTAAAGCCTCATCTGACAGCCACTCTGCTTTCTTGCATTTCTTTTTCTTTGGGATGGTTTTCGTTGCTGCCTCCTGTACAATGTTACAAACTTCCGTCCATAGTTCTTCAGGCACTCTGTCTACCAGGTCTAATGCCCTAAATCTATTCTTCACCTCCACTGTATACTCATAAGGGATATGGTTTAGGTCATATCTGACTGGTCTAGTGGTGTTCCCTACATTCTTCAGTTTAAGTCTGAATTTTGCAATAAGAAGCTCATGATCTGAGCCACAGTCAGCTCCAGGTCTTGTTTTTACTGATTGTATAGAGCTTCTCCATCTTTGGCTGCAAAGCACATAATCTATCTGGTTTCGGTATTGACCATCTGGTGATGTCCATGTGTAGAGTCGCCTCTTGTGTTGTTGGAAAAGAGTGTTTGCTATGACCAGCGTGTTCTCTTGACAGAACTCCGTTAGCCTTTGCCCTGCTTCATTTTGCGCTCCAAGGCCAAACTTGCCTGTTGTTCCGTTTATTTCTTGATTTCCTACTTTAGCATTCCAGTCTCCTATGATGTAAAGGACATCTTTTTTGGGTGCTAGTTCTAGAAGGTGTTGTAGGTCTTCATAGAACCGCTCAACTTCATCTTCTTCGGCATCAGTGGTTGGGGCATACACTTGGATTACTGTAATGTTGAATGGTTTGCCTTGGATTCGAACTGAAATCATTCTGTCGTTTTTGAGGTTGCACCCCAGTACTGCCTTTCCCACTCTTTTATTGACTATGAGGGCTACTCCATTTCTTCTGAGGGATTCATGCCCACAGTAGTAGATATGATGGTCACCTGAATTAAATTCGCCCATGCCCGTCCATTTTAGTTCGCTGATTCCCAAGATGTCAATGTTCAATCTTATCATCTCATTTTTGACCACATCCAGCTTGCCTTGATTCATAGACCTCACATTCCATGTTCCTAAGCAGTATTGCTCCTTGCAGCATTGGATTTTCCTTTCAACCTCAGACACATCCACAGCTGGACGTCCTTTCGGCTTTGGCCCAGCCGCTTCACTCTTTCTGGCCTTTCACTCTTCCTTTCACTCTTCCTCAGTAGCATATTGGACACCTTCCGACCTGAGGGGCTCATCTTCCGGCGTCATATCTTTTAGCCTTTTGGTACTGTTCATGGGATTTTCTTGGCAAGGTTACTGGAGTGGGTTGCCATTTCCTTCTCCAGTGGATCACTTTTAGTCAGAACTCTCTGCTACGACCTGTCCGTCTTGGGTGTCCCTACACGGCATAGCTCATGGCTTCTTTGAGTTACGCAAGCCCCTTCGCCACGACAAGGCAATGATCCATGAAGGGGGAACAAGCTCTTACTACACCTAAAACATGTATTACTATTTTTCAATTATGTAACATCAGAGATGGCATGGAGGGGAAGGGCAGGAAATCTCCTCCTTCCAGGCAAGTAAGGGAACTGTTTATATGAACTATATACCATTATTTTCTTTCAGAAATCTAACATGTGGAACAATGTTCACCTCCAAACCCACTTTGGCCCTTCTGTGCCTACCATACGTTTTTCTGGTGCTGCCAGTGTGTGACAATGCTGATGAGTCATGAGCCTTGCACACTTTTCCCCCTTATATCAAAACTGTCATTCATTCTTGTCAATACAGTACTGTGGTAACCAACAGTGCATATACCTTCAATACGTTCCTCGTATTGTTCCTCGGTGATATGTTCCTCGGACATTGAACGCTGTATGAAACAGTGGTATAGAAGACATCATCAACAATGAGGCAGGAAACTGGCGCTGACTAACTGTGCTACCCAGAATGCACTGCTCTCATTAGCTATAGTTGCTGCTAATCACACCCAGGACAAAGAGTGCTGTAACAAAACAGCGCTAAAGAAAATGGCATAATGACAGGTATTACCGTATGGTGGCATTGCTGGTGATGTGTGAAAAATACAGTCTGACATTAACATTATTCAGACTGTCTGGACACAGACAGAAAATACAGCAATCGTCAAATCTCTGTATTAGAGTTCAGATGCTTCCAGGAGAGTTTGACTCATTACACTTGGGGATCGTACACTTATGAATGTACGTTGCCTGATCACCATCACGTCCCTATTCTGTACTTGTCGGCTCTCAACCAAATGGGTGGACAGTTTCTGTTGAAAAATATTGTGCTTTCAGTTAAGATCTGAAAGTTTTGTCTGTGCTGATCAGTCTTTTTCACACATGCAAGTCATCACTTGAAGCCAACAAGTATGAAATGTGCATATACAGTCTGACACTTGGGGTAGCAGATTCAATTGTAAATTGTTTCCTCTGTTTTGAGTACTTCTGTATTTTGACAGTTTCCATTCAAAATTAGTCACCCTCTGGAGATTTTGTTATGGGCTACTGATTTGAAATTCTTCATTCATCTCTTGGGTACAGGCTGGCCCAGTATTTTATGCTGGTCGTCATTCATGCTAATGGATACATTACCATAAGAAAATAAGATTAGATCTTATACTGTTGCATATTTCTCCACACTAGCCCTGTTTTGCCTGTTCCAGGAATCAAGTTAAGGCATCCTCACCACCCATTTGTGATTTTGTCCGCATAGATATTTCCTTTGGCACTTCCAGCAATGCCTGGCTAATACATTTCTGTCTCTCTAAATATCAGCAACAAGAGGATTTTTAAAAAGTCGCATTTAAGTGATAGTCCTGGCATGCTCAAAAATAGAATGGTTAAATTTTACATACTAAGGCTCTGTATATATGTCTGTTTGAATGTGAAAACTGGACCTTAGCTGCTAGCATTTCCTGCCAGTGCATGTTTGCTCTGAATCCCATGAGAATAGCACTTCTTCAAACAGCAAAGCTTGAGTATGGAGCAGTGGGAAGCAATTATTGTGCAGTTCCTTTTGGCACTGCCTAAATAGCAGGGACAAGGCCAAGATCTTTGCAGGGCAAACACAGTGATTATTTCATGCCTTTCTGCTCCGCAGTTTACCTTAACACTTTATTTGCTGAATCACAGGTTAGGCTTTGAGCAATTGACCAGCTCTAACCCCGAATAGTTTGCAGCCCTTTCCTAAAGAAAGCAATAGACTTCTTGTTTCAAAAGCTTCACAGGTGGAATAATTAAAGAGATTTTGGAGAGCAAAAATAGGTAGTATATTTCTGGAGATAATTATTTTTAAGGAACAAAACAGAACAAAATGAATTGTTGCTTTTGTACCCAGAGAACAATGAAACTGTTTCAATAGAAACAATTATGCTGTGTTTGCCACAAAGGAACACATCGCTCTTTCTCTGATCTTGTTTCTGAGATGATTTCATAGACATGTGGCAAAAAGAGCAACATGCAATCCAGTGTACCTGGATTCTTCAAACATCAGATGCCCCAATTTCTCAACTAAAAATACTTGAGAAGAAATGCATTAACCACGGATTTGACATTTTGGGAAGTTGATGAATCTGCAACTGAATTTGTCAGGCATATTTTCAAACTAGAGTGTATGTCCTGAAATCAGATGCATGAGGACTTAAGTATAATGTGCTGTTAAATTGCAGGCCTTCCTTTGACCTGAAAATGTTCTGTTTGTGTGATCACAGGTGTTATGTATATAGCTGCCACTATAATCTTCTGAAGAGAGTGAAGGATTTCGTGTCCTTAGTTGCCATTGGATCTAGTTTTTAATGTCAGTGTAATTAGAAATGCATTCCAAAACTGCAGCATGGATGAAAGAGAAGGGTACGCTCCATCTTACACTCATTAACTCTTGTAGAAATGCATTAATTTTAATTTGGATTTCTATTTTATTTAAAGCTAAGAGTAAAAAAAACCTGTTGTCTGATACATTGCCAGATATGCATAGGATAAACAGTCTACATAGAAAATGTCAATAGCAGAAAGGGTTGGCTTTAGCACCTTATAATTAGTAAGAAGTTTAAAATAGTCACCATTTTTGGTCCTTTTTGTCTTGTGGAAGGTAAGAACCATGACAATGCCAGCATTTTTTTTAAAAAGCATTTGTTCAAAATTACTAAAGACTGATTTACATTGTTACATATAAGTGGTGAAATTTAGGTTGAATTAACTATCTGACAGCCCAGTCCTATCCAAAGTCCCATGCAGTGGCACCAGGGCAGGCTCTGCTGTAACCAGTGTGGGGCTGGAAGTCTCCTTGAGGGAAGGGGGACAATCAGCTAGATGGTCGGTGCAACTCCAAGCAGCTCCATGTCGTGCTTTCAAGCCCGGGATGGGGGCTAGGATTCAGCAGAGGCCTCCTCCACCAAACCCTCCCCCTCTTGGGCCTGATCTGCCCTCCTACTCACCCTCTCCCCACCCTGAAATGCCTCCTCCCCACCGCCCACCTCCCCATCGGCCATCGCGGAGCTCACCTGCCTCTGGCGGGTGCAACTCTCTCGCCAGTGGAGGCCTGTTAGTGCTCACCTCCATGCCGGTGGGACTAGCCTCCATGCTGGCGGGACTCGCCTCTGTGCTAACGTGCTTTAAAGCACGTTTGCGACAGCATGGAAGCCAACATCGGATTGGGCTGTGAGTCTGCAAACAGTCATGACTTTGCTACTTCTTTCACACAGCCTCAAAGTGGATTCACTCAAACAACATGTCACCATCTAAAAATGATCATGGGCTGGAGTTGTACACACAAATTTATTTCAATGCCACATTAGCAAGGCAGCACAGAGTGTAAGCATGCACTAACATTGTTACAAGTGCATGCAAATTTTGAGTAAGAAGGACAATGTGGCCATTGATTTCACAGTGATGTCCATTCAGTAAAGCAGCAGAGCCAGTTGGGAGAATTCACATCTTTTGTGTAAGAAATAAATTTACGGCTCAATCTTATTCAGATGTCGTGCTGATAACACACCAATGCTGGTGTGATGTCCATCATATCCTAAGCCCATCCAAGCAATACTATGTTGGTGTGGCATCAGCATGACATTGGTGTGTGTCATAACAGTGTGACATCCAAGGAGCCAATCACCATTTCCACCCAGCCCTAATGCCGGAGAAGTGCTGCCAGAGTGAACCAAGCAGGGGATGGGACAGGCTCGGGGCCAATGAATGGCCACCGCTGGGGGAATGACCCTTCGCCAACCTCTAGGAATGAGCACCACAGTAACTGGCACCGCCACCAACCAAGAGGAGTTACCCCAAGGACATCACACACAAACAACGCAGCACAAAGGTGCCACAGCACCCACACCCCTACAGGAGCTACTGTGGAATCAGCAGCAAAGGGGTCAAAGATAAGAATTGCTAAGAATCTCTACACCCAGAGTTGAAACCAATTAAACTTCTCACACAATTAACCTTCTCATGCATTCAGAGAATATCCATCTGAGAAGAGCAAGGCAAGGGTAGAAAGATAGCTCCCTTGAAAGAGGGCAGTCATATGAAAGAAGCACACAAGTCCCTCCATGGCAAGGGTTCAAGTCCCTGTGGGTCTGGGAGCTGGAAGCTGGAATGAACCCTTTTGCCAAGGGAGGGAGTGTGTTGTGTGGTTGTGACTGGCTGCTGGATGTAGTCTGTATCCTATGCCTTGTTATGAGGATGTAGGCTGGGGGGTCTGGCAGATGAGATTTCCTGGTGTTTTTTCCTTTCTCATTGTTCCCTATGGGTTTACTCCTGCCTACACCAGTTTCATCATTGGCATAGGGTTTTTCCGGGATTGGGGTCATGTCTGTCTTCTGATGGAGGATTGGGATATGGTGTGTTACTACTCCCCTTGCCCCGTCCACATCCCTCCGTGATCTCCCTGTGTTGGCCTCTTCGCCAATGAAGTTGCCTCTACATTCAATGTGGCATTTGTGTGGCATTGCTCTGGCATCAGTGGCACATTTTTCGACGGGGGACTTCTATGCCGACGGGACTGTCATTGCACTGGCATGCATGGAGATACGCTGCATATCTCAAGGATAGGATTAGGCTGTTAAAAGCTTTGTTTACACATCTCTTAAGATCCAAGTCTTAAGATTTATGATGGCAGTAAAGTCAGAGGTGGCCATAATAGAGGAAATAATAGAATTGGACTTAAGAATTGATGGCTTGGCAAGTTGTAAACTTCAGTATTTTAAAAATGAAGATTTACAATTCATGTCTCATGGAAATGCCAACTGTTTTCAGATTTTCCAGACTGGTGTTCATACATTTTAGGGTTTTTTTTTTCCACGTCTTTTGGAAACCAAAGTATTGCTCAGAAACAATGCTGGAGAGTTGATATCTTCTTTGCCAGCCCATCATAATTAATTATATGTAGCTTTCGAAAACCTGTGAACCAAATTTCTTTAGGCTTGTCAAAAACAATAATTTATCTTCAGTGATGACAAAGTCCATGGCCAGTTGAACATTTCAGATGTTTTCAGTTTGAACAGAAGGAACTTGGTTGAAAATACACACATCCAAGATCTAGTTTTTATTCCACATTTCCCAGCCACCCCCCAAAAAAACCTTTCTCTTGACCCCTTTTCTCGTTTGAAATACATTGAGTTGTAGCTGTTCATCAAAAACTAGTGGCATAATGGTTTGGGAGTTGGACTTTAGACCTGGAAGATCCAGGTTCAACTCCCCGCTCAGCCATGAAGCTTCCTGGGTGACCTTGGGCCAGTCACTTTCAGTCTCACCTACCTCACAGGGTTGTTGTGAGGACAAAAACTCATGTAAGGCAATCCAAAGAGAAAAAAAAAACACCAACAGTGATCGCTGTGGCATAGAACTGTGAATTAATATCTACTGTGATTGTGTAACATTTTGTGTTACAAGGCTAAAGAGCTGGCACAGGTCCAAGAAGACCCATTGGTGATGGGGAGGTAATGGGAAATATTTTCCGTTGTCTCTCCCAAGCCTTCTGATCTGTCTCCCCCACCATAGCATGCAGCACAGGCTGTTTTGGTGCGGCTGAGTGCTACGGCGGGGGAAACCATAGGATTGGGATGTAGGTGGAAGTTAAGTGAAAAGTTTTTTTTAGAATATGGGTAATGTGGTAACTGATTATTAAGTGAATGTTTGTGGAATTATCTTGATACAGTGCCTGCTTTGTAATGTGCCTGCTTTTGTTACCAGTGCCTGATAAATTAGAAAGCTAGTACAAATAAATCAAATGTAAAATAACCCAAACCTGTATGTTTCAAATATAAGTTGTATATCATGCAACAAACGTTACTATTGTAACAATCAAATCCACACACTTCTTAATGCTTACTGTCCCAATGCGCATTTAACAGGGGATGAAATCCCTCCATAAAAATAGGGGGTAAATATTTCCACTGTGTCTTTGTTGATGTCATGAAAGGCTTAAAAGTTTGAAGCTGTTAAGGCTGTGCAAATAGCCTGTGCAGTCAGGTTTTTTCCCCCCTTGTTTCATTTACATACTCATCAAATCTTCTCTGTTAGATTGCATCTCATTTCATAGTGAGAAAATTGTCTGAAGCATAAAAGGAAAAAGTAAAGCTTCCCCTTGCTCAAAAGCCAGTTGTGTCTGACTCTAGGGTGCAGTGCCCATCTCTTTTTCAAAGTCGAAGAGCCAGTGCAGTCCAAAGACACTTCCATGGTCATGTGGCTGGCATGACTCAACGCCAAGGCGCATGGAACACTACCTTCCTGCCAAGGTGGTACCTATTAATCTACTACTGCAATTTCTTGCTTTTGAACTGCTAGGTTGGCAGGAGGTAGAGGTGAAGATGGTAGCTCACACTGTCACGTGACACTCGGGTCTTGAACTGCTGTCCTGTCTACCTCCCGGTCTGGAGTTCAGTGACTTAACCACTAAGCCATCACGGCTCCTCTGAAACATAGGAAACTGCTTTCTTTTGAGTACCATCAAGGTCAGCATTTTCACCTTTTGATTGACAGTGGGTCTCCTGGTTTCCAGACAAGGGTCTTTCCCTGCTCTCCCTGGAGATGCCAGGGATTGAAACTTGAAACTTCTTAACAGCGGCATCACTGGGTGGCGCGTCACCCCCGGAGAGAGGTCAGCGCGTCACCCGCCGCTGCCGCCGCGTCACCCCCCTCACCCCCCACTGCCACTGCGGCATTGTGGGCCCTGAGGGTGATGTGGCTGCAGTGGGGTGGTGATGGTGAGCAGTTCATATGGGCCGTGGGGTGATGCGGCCCTCGCCGTGTCATTCCCTCCTGGCACATCACCCCCGCCACACCCTAGCGACGCCACTGCTTCTGAATGAAAAGCATGTGCTCTACCATTGAGCTATAGGTCCTCCTAAGGCAAGTGCTTTCATGGTTAAAAAACTAACATCACAATCCTCGAATTATTCTTGATGGTTGAAGACCCTTCTCTGTTCCTGGATTTAGAAACAGTGCCCATGGTTTGTGGCCTGCTAGATTCAGCCTTCTATGCTCTCTTATCATTAAGAGCTTTTTATTTAATCTGCTGTGTGCAACTATTGCACTGCAGCCCAGGATCAAAGAAACAGCTACCCCAGCCAAGTTGTTTTTTTTCTTGCAATGGTGCCTTAAATGCTCCCAACTCCCCCAGGTCAATTTAGCCAATATTTAAGCAGCTGATAAATGACTGTCTGGTTGCCTACGATGAGCACTGATTGTTGTATTCTTTTATCATCTCTCCTCCCATAATGGCCCTGTTTGAAAGGTCGGATTCAATTTCCACTTTCCCAAGCATTGTAAATCACAAGAGATTCCAGGGAAGTCAGTGTGCTGCTGTGTGAAATAAACATAAGCCATAAATTCATACCTTTGATTTATAAGATTGATGCTTCTTTTTTTCTCTAAAACTTTTGTCAGGTGTTTTGGAGGGGGATTGAAAAGCTAGTAAGAAAGTGTTGTCACTTATAATTGGCTCTCTGGCTGATTTCCTACCAGAAGTGGGAGAGCTGATAATTTCATATAGCAAGTTAATTCAATCGTGTGCTGTGAGCCTTCAATTAGAAGTATTAAAATGCAACTCCAGTTAAGAGCTTTTCTGGCTGGATTTTAACATCTTCTGAGTGAACTGTTCCAACAACTTTCTATCAGAATTGCCATGGAAAAATAATATATTACTTATATAGGAGAAGAAATTCAGTTTATGACCTTTCACTCATCCTGCCTCTTTCAATGTATATTTGCCATGGGAGTTAAAAACAAAAACAAACCCAAAAATCCCATTGCATTTTATTTTTTGGACTGTTTCTTGGAGTCTCACCAGCAGGATTTTACAGTCTGCTGCCTGCCTGTCAGATTAAAAGGATACAGGCATGTTATAAGAAATTTCTTAGGATATAAAGAAACTTAATTAACAGTGAATTGATGTTTTGGAAATCTACCAAACTTGGGGGAGCCACTGAGCAGAGATAGGACTTGAATGCTCCCAGCTTTGGTCTGTGATACAGGGCCAACAACAAGTCAAAAATGTTAGCCCAAGTGAAACAGGTGCTTCGTTATCAGACTGTTGAAATTGCTTCATTTGCATACCATTCCCAGAGAATGGTACACAAGCAGAATTACCAGGAGAAGGGTCTGCAGCACTTCAAGGTAATTCTTGATCACCCCGCAGGATTAGCCAAGTGTTCTGAAGTGCCATTCTGGCCAGACTTTAGTGAATGGCCTTCTATTACATTGTGGGTTTTGTGTGTGTGTGTGTGTGTGTGTGTGTGTGTGTGTTTTAAACAAGTTCTTTATTCAGCTTTTCAGGCTGCTAGGTAAGATTAGCCTTTGAAGTTAATTCTGAGAAACCCTAGGATTACTTTGGAGAAACACAGACTCTTATTTATTAAAAGCAAAGCAAAAAAATGGAAAGTCTCTCTCTCTCTCTCGCATGCACGCACACACGCATGCATGCACACAGACACACACACACACACACACACACCATGGAGTAAATTAAAGTGTTTCTTTCCATTGATAGTTATGATGGACCTTCCCAGCTGAAAACATTGCAAGACAGGAAGGAAGTTACTTTAGTCTGTCCAAGTTTCAATTTCAAGTGAATTCTCTTGGTACTTTCCGCTGCACGGATGCTTAACTTGCATATCCACAAGCAACCTAAAACAGATGCATACAACCTGGAAGTAATATAAATTCCAAGTTGTCAAGCATGTATCTGGAAAACTTTCCAGAAATTATTCAGCAGTAACAAAGACGAGTGTCTTGGGCCACTCCAAGGTGTGGTCCTTAACACATCCTAAAATGGGAAAAGTAATGTAAGAGACTTAGTTGAGGACCTAACTAAGCGTAAACATATGTAATCAAAACCAGATGGTCATCCGCCCCCCCCCCCCCGAAAATGGTTGGGCTAGAATTGGAATGGAGGGGTAGAGGCAAAGTCTTGCTTAACACTCCATCCACTGCTTCTCTGCTTCTTTTCTCTCTTTATTTATATATTTCTATTTATTTAATATTAATATTTATTAAATATTCATAACATTTTGATCCTATTCCTCCCGGGAAGTCAGGAGAGATGTACTGTACACAGCTTTGTAACCCTGTGGAGCAAATTAGAGTGTGTGTGTGTGTGTGTGTGTGTGTGTTTTAAATACTGTGACTGGCCCAAGGTTATCCAATGATCTACATGGCTGAATTATATTCTACCTCAGGGATGGCCAACCTTCCACCATTAGGACCTCTGTGTTCTTAAGAGTTCTGTAGAAGACAGAAACGTGACAGCTGCAATTGCTGATGGTGCTGCTAAAGAAGCTGCACCTGCTGAAATGCCCTAAAACAGGGATTCCCAACCCCTTCCTGGCCAAGTACCACCTCTGGCACCATTTTCCTGAGTACCACCGGAAGTGACTGGCAATGACATCATCACCAGTTACTTCCGGGTTTTCAGAGGCCAGAAAACGCAGAAGGCTCTGGACAGGTGGGAGGGCCCTTCTCAGCGTTCCTGAGAGACCCGGCCAAAGGCAGGAGCTTCTTGGGAGCAAAAACTCGCCACCAAAAGCACCGTGTTAGAGTGGCGTTCCAGTGGTCCAGCAGTCTGAGTACCACCAGCAGTCAGCCACAGTACCACTGGTGGTACAGGTACCATAGGTTGAGAGCCCCTGCCCTAACCTATACAACCATTAAAGGTCCAGGAGCATTCGTTTTGAAATGTTGGCCAACTATCTTATCCTATGGTTGGTAACAGGTGAGGAAGAGGAGAAAGACAATGACAACCCAATCCTGTCTAGCAGGATGCAGTGGCGCTAATAAGGCCCCCACCGCATCCTACGCAGGATTGGGCCAGTGCAGCCAGAGGCCTCCTCCCTTTACCCTTTACCCCAATGTATTGGTGGCCAGATCCAGGAAGGATGATAGAGTTCGGCAGAGCGCGCCGCCAATGGTCCCTTCCAGGCCCAATGGGCCAATCTGGCTCCCCAGAACACCCCTCCCTGCAACTGTGCTGTGGGGACTTATCCACCATTCTGCAGTGCCAACGGAGTGGTGTAGGCCTTTCCGCTGGTGCCACTTACTCATTGGGGGCTGCAAAGTGCTTTCTGGCATGTTTGTGACACCTTAGACCGGTGGAGTGATCACTCAGCCTGTCTAAATTTAGACAGGATTGTTCTGTGAAGCTCTGCACCATTTGGAAGACTACATACTTTTGTATGCAGAAGGTTGACTACTGGTCATAGGTCTGAGAGAAGACCCCTTAGCAACCAGCTGCCTAATTATTGTAGACATTATTGCGGTAGATGGACTGATGGCCAGATTCAATGTAAGGCAGTTTCCTATGTTACTAAAGACCACACAGCCATCTCCATTGGCTGGGACATGCACATTGTGTCATGGTTCGTGCAACACTCTCATGCAACATGAACTGGAAGAAATTAAAGTTCTTGGCCACTAAATTCTGCACAGCTGCAGAGCAGAAAAAGAAAAATTTCTGCCAGGCTTCCAAGCTATTTGAGAGTGATAGTTGAGCTCTTTCACAAATTTATTTTAAAGTCTTTTATCTAACCTTTTATCTTTATCAGCCAACCTTCCACCATTAGGGCTACTGTGTTCTTAAGAGTTGTGTAGAAGACAGAATCTTGGCAGCTGCAATTGCTGATGGTGGTGTTAAAGCAGCTTCACCTGCTAAAATGCCCTCACCTATACAACCATTAAAGGTCCAGGAGCATTCAGGTTGAAAGGTTAGCCACCCCTGATCTATCCAATAGAATGGGACTCTGAACCTCATATAAGTGGAAAATCTATTCTGTATGATTTCACTTGTTGTCTTGTTTTTCTTTATATAGGAGGTACATGCCAGAGCCCTGCTCTTCCTGCCCTGGTACGTCCTCCAGCCCCACCCTTGCAGCCGTCGCTGGATATCAAACCCTTTCTTCCATTCCCCCTGGACACTGCAGCAGCTGTCAATCTCTTCCCCAACTTCAATGCAGTAAGTACTATATCAAAGGGTTAATTTCCATCTTCTATGTGACCTGTTTAACTCTTCTTTTAACCAAATAAGCCATTCATGAGTGCAAATGTTGCACCTGACATGCAACAGTTGGGGCTCAAGGGGAAAATAAATCTTAGAAACGTTAGTAAGAAATCAAACCCATACCATAGAAATGGAAGCCAGAAATGTATTTTAAGGTGGAAATGCCTTTGTATTTAAATAAACTATCTGTTGTTCCTCTAACCAATGGAAGTAGATCTTCCATCATTTCCCCCTGTTAGTGGGATAGTAGCACAATACAGATGGAATACTACTAATAATTAATTGGCAGAGTTATTGTATAGTTCCCTACTGTCAGCATAAACTAGGTGGGATAGATCCCCAGTGCCAGATTATCTTTGAGATTTGCCAGTGCAAGTTGACTAGCAGCCCTGTTCAAGTTTACTTAGAAGTAAAAGGCAATCAGCTTACTCACAAATGAGTGTGCACATAATGTCAGCCTTAGTTCATATTCCATATCCTTCCAGCTGATGGTTAGTATCCTAGACCCTTACTATCAGGGATAGGATTCCACAGATAATAAAGCAAAATTGAATGTATACATTTCAAAAGCTTTTACCTGTTTCTGTATTTGCTTCCCCAGCTGCTTTTGTTGTGACATGAGCACATGAATTGGGAGCTGCTGCATTTCATCCAGCTCATAAATACATTTGCCATCTTTTCTTGTTGACTTTAATCAAACAGCACAATTAACTATATAGTAAGGAGAGTATGCTGGACTCTTTGGTTTATTTTTAACATTATAAAAACTTTCATGTGTATTCATCCCTGATGCTTTTCAACATTTTACATAACACCCGTGCTATAAACCATATTTTTAACAGTATTCATTTTGGCTTCAATCTTTTCACGGAATTTTGAAGTTTCAAGGAAGGTTTAAACTCTAAATGTTAAGTGATATTTTATATGGTTATATTGTTTTCTTTAAAAAAATGAGATATGTAGCTTTGTCTTTATTCCCAACATTGTCCTGTCCTGTCACATTATGCATGCCAAAATGAGACACACGTATTGGGATTTGATGGAAAGTGCTATGAAAGGTGTACAGAAAGGGGCAGTCTTGGAAGTTGTTAATTTTGAAAGGGGTAGCAGTGTTTTGGGTAACAATATTTGTATAACTGGTGGCTGCATCAGGGATTCCGTAACCTATGTAAAACACTAATGCTGTCATGCTAGTGTAATGAAGAATAACTATCATCTAGCACAGTGGTGGCCAACCTTTCAACATGAATGCTGGCTCTTTAAACAGTTGTATAGATGAGGGCATTTCAGCAGGTGCAGCTGCTTTAGCAGCACCATCAGCAATTGCACCTGCCAAGATTCTGTCTTCTACACAACTCTTAAGAACGCAGATGCCCTAATGTTGGAAGGATGGCCACCCCTGATCTAACAAATAAAAACACATGTTTTTAAGTTAAGTCAGGAGACTAAAAAACTAACTGTGAAAATGCTTCGTATTGGAGATGTGGCTGCTGCCTAAAATGGTCATTAAATGTTACGTTCTTCTCTTTTTTTCCCCATAACATAAGAACCTAAGAAGAACCTTTCTTCATCAGGCCAAGGAGCCTTCTAGCCTGGCATCCTGTTTCCCACGGTGGCCAACCAGATGCCTCTAGGAACAGGAAATAAAGGCATATCCCCTTGTCAGGGTCAAGAGAGGGGATGTCAGTGACCACACGCTGATCCAGGGCAGTAGTGCCTAGTGGTTAGCACACTCACTCCCTTCCCATTCTCCTCTTTTCCATGTTTTGATGCACAGCTTACCAGGGGAAAGCCTTGGTAGATTGAATCTGTTGCCACCAGCACCAGGAGATCAGGCTAGCCAGAGGGGCTTCCTGGACAGAAACCCCTCATCCTAGAACAATACAGAATGTCAGAGGTCACTATCAAAATCACTCTTACAGTAGTGCTTGCAGAGTGAGGAGATGTGACAATCCACTGTATTTCCCAGAACCATGAGTTAGGCAGACTCAGAGGAAAATGTAAAAGGTTTATTAAAAGCCCAATAAAAACAAAGGGGGATAACAAAACCAAACAAACAAAAAGTAAGGGGCATTGAATTTGGTAGAAAAAGGAAACGTATGCAATCATATAAATGGCCAGCAGATGGCGATGATACGCTGCAGAGTCTCATGCATGCATTGCTTCACCTGGAGCTTTACCATGAGGTTTTGAATGAGCTTGGAACAAAAGAGGTCTGTAAAGCGACTGAAGGGTTTAGAGAACTCTAAAATAACTCAAAACCTGATACACAGTCATTATCTGATTGTACCTGAATAAAAGAACCAGCAGCTCTTTTCCTTCATCTTCCCAGTGAGTCTGGTGGGCTCTCTCCTAGATGGATAGAGGATGAAGAGAGCAAGCTTCCAGCCGGTTGGGAGTTTTTCATTTGGCTGGAATGACCTCATTCTGCTCCTCTGATTAGAGGAGTGCCGCTGCCTGCCTTTGAAACTTGATCAACCAGTTTAGCCGGTCTTAGCTGCTGTGAATGCAGTTTGCATTTCTTCCTCCTGTCTGGCAGCTCCTGTAAGATTTAGCAGAAAAGCTGCAGAGCGAGGGGTGACAATGCCCCAAGACCACAAGGCTCACACAGAATTACACAGAAATACACATAAAATATATTGATTTTATGACCTCTCCTTCCTTGCTTTCCTGCAACTGGAATTGAGTTATAGTGCCTCTGAACCTGGAAATAGCATGTAGCCAAGCTGACTAGTGTCTATTGATGGTCAATAGTCTTGTACTCCATGAGTATCATTTTCTCTGTGTCATGACCTGACATGGTGGTTTTCTACCCCTGCTCCGCATCAGAAACTGGGAAATGCACAACATCATGAGGTTATGACACAGGGTAAGTGTTTCTGAATGTAACGTAGAGATGCTGATTTCACTGGACTCTCTGTGTGTCCAGTAATATGATTCTGTCCTAAGCAATAGAGTTTTCTTACAATTATTGTTGAGGAAAGAGCTATCAGAGGTATATGACAGAAGTTTCTTTGCGTTCTCCCTTCCCAACCTATTATCTAATTTCTGTAACAGAGATTACACTGAGGAGAACAAGCAGATATTTGCTGCTTTGCTATTTAGCACGTTTTCTTTTGCGAAACTGGATCTCCTTTGGGATGGAGGATCAGCCATCCCAGCCTCATCATACTCGCCATTGTGAGAATGTACTTGGCAATGTGACCTTTGCGTTCTGATGCTGTTTCTTGACATGCCATATCACACTTTGAGCTCTGTTTGTCTCTTTGACCTATACAGTATTGAACATTGGCTACACTGTTTTTCTATGCCTGAGTTGGTTAATGGCAGCCTGTAAACACGTACGTTGACTGAGAAAGAGTAGTATATTTCTAGAAGTTCCTCCCAGCCTGACAAATCTTTGGGGACATGTCAACTCCACTGGAACATTATCAGCCCAAGGAAAGGTAGCCTACAAGTTAGATTTTACTTAACAGGACAGATTGGCAAGGACATACAATATATATGAAAAGAGTTCATATTCTTCAGAGAATTATTTTACATGTATAGTTATATATACTTTACAGATCTTTCAGTGCGGTTTGTTTTTAAAACCGATCTATGTGCCATGAAGTGCCATCAGCTTCTTGAATTGACTACAGTGTAAATAAGTTGAATAAATGTAATCCTGTGATCATTCAATGATCCCAGGATAAATCAAAGAAATAATATGCAGAAATGCCTGTTAGTTTTTGTTTTTCCAAAATATACTGCATGACAACATGTGGTCTTAGGCAACCAGTATAATTGGTACCCCTGCTAACTGGGCAAGAGGCACTTTTTCAATTGGTGCTCCTCTTTTATTTAGCGGGGGGAAGCAACTGCTCCCCTTTCACCCCAGCACAGTGTATTTCTGGTGGCTGTTGCTGGTGATGTTCTGCATCTTTTTTAGATTGTGAGCCCTTTTAGGACAGGGAGACATTTAATCATTTGATTTTGTCTGTAAACCACTTTGTGAACTTTTTGTTGAAAAGCGTATATAAATAGTGTTAATACTTGCATGTCTAAACTGCCTGTGAACAGCAACAGTTTTATGTGTGTGTATTCATCTGTATCTGTGGCCAGCGGGTGGCGCAGTGGGTTAAACCACTGAACCATGAGCTGTCGATCGAAAGGTCGGCAGTTCGAATCCGCCACAGGGTGAGCTCTCGTTGCTTGGCCAGCTCCTGCCAACCTAGCAGTTCCAAAGCATGTTAATGCGAGTAGATAAATAGGTACCGCTTGCGGGAAGGTAAACAGCGCTCCGTGTTCCAGCTGCATGCTATGCACTGTGGCAAGGAGAGTCATGCCGGCCACATGACCACGGAGGTGTCTTCGGACAACGCTGGCTCTTCGGCTTTGAAATGGGGATAAGCACCACACCCTAGAGTCGGACACGACTGGAATTAATTGTCAGGGGTTATCTTTACCTTTACCTTTTTATTCATCTGTATAGCTCCTTTCAAGTGTTGAAGGTGCTTCATATGTGTTTCCTTGTATTATTATTTTTTCACATTTTTATACCGCCCTTCCTCCAAGGAGCTCATTGTGGTGTACATATTTCTTCCCCTCCTTTTTGTCCTCACAACAACCCTGTGAGGTAGGTGGGGCTGAGAGATAGTGACTGGCCCAAGGTCACCCAGGAAGCTTCGTGGCTGAGCGGGGATTTGATCCTGGATCTTCCAGGTCTAAGTCCAACTCCCAAACCACTACTAATAATTAAAATAACCCTGTAAAAGGACGGGAAAAGCCCTGTTCCCCACAAAGGGCCTCTTCTGATCTGTGCCTGTCATTTTGGCGGCGCAAATCAAGGCTGCCCATGGCCATGTTAGATGAAACGGACCTGAGAGAGGGATAGGATACAGCATACGCCGCTGCCGCCAATCCTGCCCCTTCCAAGGTCTGATCTACCCTCCCCTTGCCCCCAAATTCCCTCGGAATGCTTCCCCCCACCCCTGCACAGCCACTTTCCTAAAAACAAAACCTGGCACCTATTTATGCTCACGTGAGATGTATTTCCTTCTCTTGAACTTTCTCATCCCTTTTGCTGTGACTGGCCAGTTGGTGGACTTGGCCAACCTAAGATTTGTCACTGTCAGAGAGCAAATGCACTCTCTGATCAAACTTTTAATTATTGAGCTGTATTTACTGAACTTTGATTTGCAACTTCAGTGTGGTGGTCTTCAGTTATCCACAGGGTGCTTTTGATAAGTGAACCAGCTATACGTTTTGGGTAGCTTTCTAGTTGAACTGTGTGAGATTTAAAAGCAAATAGATATACTTTTGTGGCAAATTGTTCAGGGAGAGGATTTTTCTTCTTCTTCATTTCCTGTGTATGGTGTCTAGCACGGTTGGAGGCCAAAGACATTAAAACATTGCAAATAAACACTGGCACTAAGAAGAGGATTTTTTTTTTTTGGTTAAAGTATACTGTACCGTGACAATTAGAGCATCGAAAGCTCTATTATTACAACGGTAAATGTGGCCATAAAGCCTCAGAAACAGAAAAGATCAGAACCATGAGGAGATTGTGATCACTGGCTTCATCCTTGCTCCAAAATTAACCAATGTCTTATGGGAAAAATTAGGGCTAGCAAAAATTGCTTTGGGATTGGAGCAAACCACATGAGCTTCCTCACAAAGTAGCAATTGGGGTAATTTTTTCATGATCATGCATTAAGTAGAGCTTTATGAAGCATCGTATCAAAACAGCACGATAATTAGAAATCTGGTTAGCAGAACATTTTTAAGGTGCTATGCATTTAATTGTATAGTGAATGTGTACCCCCAAGTCATTTGCAGAAAGAAATGTTAACAATTCAGTCTTTTAAGTTGAAAACACCCCCAGAGAAGATTCAAGTTCACGGGTTCAGTGAAAGTTTATCTTAGTAAGAAGAATGGAAATTTGATTGAGTCTCATTTACAATAGGTTCAGTTAAAAGATTTCCAAATGTGTGTGATAATGCAGAAGACTATTTGTGAGATAGGAAAAAATAAGATGCATTTGCAAAATATATTTTCAAGTTGCTTTAACAGCTTACAGACCATTTGATTTACTGCAAAATTGTATTTACATAAAAATACAGATACTTCTTAATTACAGCCGGTTTTGACTTTCAAGTATCAAAAATATCATTTATTTTCTAATATAAAAATTTTCCAATGTCATCCTATCAAATCCATGTGGATTTAGGGCATATGAAGAGCTTGATACATTCACAGAGAAAGCCTGTACAAAAAAGTGCCGGGGGAGCACGCGTTCCCCTGGCGCTGTATGTTGCGAAAGTGCCGTAAAACATTTTCACAGTACCCGTCGAGTAAGGGCCGCTGGGGCAAAGACTGGCAGCCCGCGACCTAGGATATTGCGACCGGCCCTTTAGATCTGCCGGGTATCCTTACACAGGATTGGGCTGCCCGTTAGCAACCCACAATGCATTTAGGAAACCTCATTAGATTATTAATGTCCTAATGTCTGCTGACACCCTTGAACATTTTTTCAAGAGTTTTATCATGCAGTGATTGGGAGGAAATCACCTTGTATAGAACTCCATGTTAAATTATACAACAGTGTTTCTCAAACTGTGGGTCGGGACCCACGTGGTGGGTCGCAAACCGATTTCCGGTGGCTCCCAGGTCATGGAAAGATCAGATAATTGCCACAAGCCCTGAGGCTATTTAAAAATCAGATAGCTGCTAATTGCCCTGCAAAGATCTGAGCTCCTGCAGTTTGCAAGATAGCTGCTAAATACCTTGCAAACAGCTTGAGGCTATTCATTAGGGCTGCCTCATGAGAAATGGGCTAAATACTAAACATTCAGTACTGGTTACTACAGTAGTTACTACCAAAAGTACCATCAGGACTCAGTGGAGAATGTCATGTGTGCCCCAGCACCCATGACCCATAGCAACCTGGTGCCAGCACTTGGAGGAGATACAGGGCGCAATCCAAACCTACTTAGGCCACCGTTGTAACCAGCGGCCCAGCAAAAACGGGAGGCCTCAGAACAGAAAAGGGATTCAAATCCCCTTTGAATTCCCCTTTTGGAGGGGATTTGAATCCCCTTTCCGTTCTGGGGCCTCCCGTTTTCGCTGGGCCGCTGGTTACAACGGTGGCCTAAGTAGGTTTGGATTGCGCCCACAATCTCTTATACAATGCCTAATGCAATTATACAATTTAATCATCATACAATCACTGATGCCATTAGTTACAATCACCTGTCATGTGGCATTCAACCAATAGTGATTTTGCTGAAAAAGCACAAACACAGTAAAAATCAATTCACCTAATCATCGCTATCAGGGCCACAGTAACAGCATTGTACAACTGTATGCATCACCTAATACTTATGGAGTGATGGAATTTCCTCAAATTCAGGGTCATTGAAGAGCTATAGAAATTTGGTCTTGCCATGCATGGGACCTCAAGTGGCAGGTGTAAAAAAACTAAAGCAACCCAGAGCCTTCTATATAAAGGAAAGAGAAAAGGGAGGGGTTTGTTGTGTCTGGTCCATGATGCAATAGGAAGAGATGATATGACATTTTGTTTTATTTATTTATTTATTTATTTGATGGACATGTATCCCACTTCCCCCCCCCCAAAAAAAAAATGTCAGGAAACCAGGGTGGCTTGCAATAAAATGCAATAAAACATCAATACAAAAAAGAAAATGCAAAAGAAAATACCCATAGCAACCTGGTAATGTATCAATAATTTGTAACATATTACATATCAATAATATGTAACATATCTATAATTACCAGGCACAACAAATATAAGGAATATAAAATACAACATCAGGTTAGGGCAGAGGTTCCCAAACTCCTGGGTAGAGCTTATGCTGCTGTAAGTTCGACAGGTTCGCGCTGCTGCCGCCGCTGGGGGAAATATGGCTTTTTCTACCTTCCTTGATGGGTGTAGTGATCCTCCAAGGGGTGCAGAGAGCCTGTGGACCCTCTGCAGGCTTCCCCAAACCTCAGAACAACCCCCCAACGCCATTGTGACCCACTTTTGGTTTTCCGACGAAACCGGAACATTAGAGGGCCATTATGAAGCACGGGGAGGCCTGCAGAGGGTTACGCAGGCTCTCCGCATCTCCTGGAGGACCACTACACCTCTCAAGGGAGGTAGAAAAGGCCATTTTTTCCCTGGCAGCGTGATCGCGGATGCACAGTCGACATCACCACAGGTCGCCACGTCACCACGGGTTGCCACTCCCCTTAAGGGAGTAGTGACCCATTGTTCCCAGCTGGGGTGTTGCGATGCCCCAGTTTGGGAACCTCTGGATTAAGGAAATAAGTAAGTAAATTTTCCACCAAGTTTGCTACAGGTGACGAAGAGGGGAGACACTAAAATTGCTTGTTTCTTGCGCTCATCTTATACTTGCAGAAGATGAACATGGCACTATCTGAATCAAAAGAAAAAGAACCTGATAAATTGCTGAGCAATGATTCCTTGAATCCATTCAATATTGAACTACTTTACTGGCAGGAAAGGAGAGTATAGTTTATTACAGCTTTGTTTTATTCTTTTGTTAGACCCAGACAATGACAGAGCCAAAGTTATACAGGCAATCTCTTTTTATGGACCACGTTCTGTTGCCGATGGTGCTGGGAGGACTGTGAAGGAATTTTCACCTACACAGAATGAATGTCACATGTAAGGTGGTACCAAAAGTGTATCATGTTACTTGTTTGAAGAATTGGAGAAGGCAGGAAACCATATTGCTGACCAAGGTGTTTTGAAAGCTGTGGAGCCAAATGTGGAGCCAAATTGGATCATTTGAGGCCTTGCTTCGGGGAATTTCAGGCCTTATGTGTTCTAGGGGGCCAACCACCCTTCTGGGGTCTCCATGCTCACTACAATCCCCACTTCGATCACTACCAGGCTGAGGCTCGTCCTCAGCCTGATATTGATCGCCATTTGTTCCTAGCCCTCCCGTTTATATTTCTTAGGGGGCCTATAGTTTCTCTAAATTTCATGTGAGGTCTCTGACTAAGTTCAACTAGGGGAGCAGCTTTGTCCCTTTTCTTTTACTATCTTTTGTGTAAATGCGGTTCATTAAAGCAGAATATATCCTGAACAAATTATGCAAGCAAGCACTACTATTGCTACTAATATAAATTCTTTAAGCAGCCAGCCCAGCTACCTAGAGATGTCAGGCAGCCAACTCCAAATTCAACTCATGTCTGGTCCATTATGCTGTTAATATTTTTGACCAGATGCTATAGCTTGGCCACTCCTTCCTTGATAGGTTTGGAGTTCCATATCCAAATTGCAGTCTGATCCCTGACTGTGCATGGGGGCCCTTCAGATCTTTCTTGTCCTTGTGTGGTGGGTACACATTATGGGAATGAGTATGATTGTGTAACCCCATTAAACCACCCAAGGCCCCCCTTCACTATATGTAGGGACATAAGCATAGAGCCAAATGAAAAATTGGTTTAGAAATGCTGCACCTGATCTCCCTTGTTAATTCCCCCCCCCCCCCCCCGGATCCAGGACTTTTGCTTAATTTTAGTCAGCGGAAGATGCATCAATGACATTGGAGCAATGTCTTGCCTTTGTTCTGCATGCTTTATTGTAAATGGATAACATAATGGGGGCGTCAAGGGACCAGAAGAAAAAAAAACCCAGAATAATGTGTGCTTTCCACCGTGCTTGGCAGCAAGGAAAGCAAGCAAGAACCAAACAAGTTCCCATTTAAACAAGTTTATCTACAGTATTTTCTGGGTTAACTGAGAGGAGAGCATAATATGACTTTTTTTTTTCCCGCCAGCGAATATAGTGTCCTTCAGAGTAGAATGGTGATGACATTCTGCCAGGATATTCCAGGAAGGAATGGCCATGACAAAATGCAACGTGATGACTTCAATTTACTGTAAATCAGCACTTCATTTTTATAGGTGTATGTGGTAATAGAAAATCATTGCCAATGATTTTTAACATTGCTTGGACTGGAGGGGGGGGGGGAAGCCTTCAGTGAGGTGAGGAGCTTTGTGCCATAACAATACATAGAATGGTCATGGCTGTTTTCTGAATATTTCTCTTAAGAGAGATGAATAACTTCGATTTCTATAACCTAGTTATTGAGTTGCTCAGTTTTTCTTTTTTCTTTTCTTTTTCTTGGCTTAGCAGAGAAAGTATTCTGTGAGGTAGTTCTGCTTTATTGGTAGGCTTCCTTACAGGTATGTCTTCGGTAGTTATTTATTTATTTATTTTTGCTGAATAAGAGGAATACATACTGGATTGGATTGCGAATATGTTGCTGGCCATATTCAGGAAAAAAATCCCTTTTTTGCTTATTTGGTTTACTTGCAAGCGTTCTTTTATTATTTGCAGTTTTCCATACTTACTAGGTAATTTAATGAAAGCTTACAGGAGGAAATGAAGAAAATAACATAGGGCTAGCAAAAAGAGATGTAGAGATTTAAAATATTTTATTTACAAGTTTGCCCGATATTGACCCCAAATTAAAAGTTTGTTTTAAACCGGTTACTATTCACAGATAACATATTCTGGCCTGAGTCTTTGCTGTAATTGCTGAATGTCAGCTCTTATATTGAGTTGAGCAGGATGGAACATGGTTTCCCTTCTGCAAATTGAAGTTTAGTTAGTTTACTGGAACCCAGGGCCAGCCCAAGACCTCCCAATGCCTGAGGCAGTGTGCCCCAGCATTGCCTCAGTTTCCCCAAATGCCACCTGTGTGTGTGTGTGTGTGTGTGTGTGTGTGTGTGTGTGTGTACGCATGCATGCATGCATGGCTGGCACACCACAAGGTATGGGGGGGCATTTTGCATCCCCCCTCTTCAGGAGGCCTTGGGCTGGCTCTTGTTCTGACTCAGTAAAAGGCAGCTTCATACATTTACTAATTTCCTTTCTTGCAATATAATGCTCTGTACCTTAGAAGTCAATATTGGGCAGAGTTCCTATGTCTTTCAGTGGCACAGAAGGGAGGTTCTGAATCCTCAAATGTACAGCTTTTCTCCCTGTGCAACTGTTACAGGCACAGCACAGGTGCTCTGTGTTGTATCTGACGGAGTACCTGAGCACTGAATCTTGTAAGATGTGTTTAGAGGAGATAAATATTCTTTCTGGGCACTGGGCAAAGCGAATGTTATTAAGAGAACTGATGTCGATATGGCAGAAAAGAGAGTGGAACGTCACGTGTTCCCTTGGACTGTGCTTTATCTTGGCAGAAAAGCTCTTTGGGGGCAGTCTAACAGGGTGTCAGAAACTCTAAAGAATGAGACGATGGACGCAGAATGGCTTAGCTACAAACACAAGAGTTATCAGGGTTGAGGGTGTAACTTTGCTTTGGCCAGACCTATGTTCAACAGAGTAGCACAGGGGCCATGTATCTTCCATTAAAAGTCCTTCCCAATATTTCTCACTAGGACATCATTATGTCATTATGTTTGTACTAAGTAGTGATGCCCAAAGTGACAAGACAGAGTGAGGTATCCATCCACTCCAAAAAAAAAAAATTAAGTCATGTCCTACAGGGCTTTAGAACCTTGGTTAAAAGTTGGTAACTTGGAAGAGTCTGTGGTGTAAGTCTGGGTCCTGAGAAAGAATTATAGTCACAATTTTACTTAGAAATTGTATTCTGGACTCATGGGGAGGATTTTGTGTAAGACGTTCCTAGTTATCTCTTCCTGCCTTTTTCGTGTGCCAGAAGGCACAGCACAACAGGAAGTGAGATTAACTAGCTCTCTGTAAGTTGTAGCATCCTATACAATGAGCGCACAATCCTTTTTCTGCACTCCGAATGTCCCCGGGGCAGTTTGCACACAAAACATTCTCACAGAGTTAATTAAATCGAGTGCACTTCAGATATGTCGAAGTTTGATGAGTGAAAATGCTTAAAAATAAATTTTAATAAAGCATTTAAGTAACGTTTTAATCAGCTACAGTTTATAGCTTTTGTTTTATTCGTGCCTGGCTAGAAAAGATCGATGGTTATTTTATTCTGTACAAGGTGTAAAATCTTTACTGGATGGCATAATAAGCATCATTCTTAACATCTACAGCTTAAATATGGATGGTAGTTATTAACCTGTTCTTAAAAAGTGGCAATTAGTCAAAAGTAATCACTTAAAGAAACGACTTAATTACCAGAGGCAGAAAAGGTGAACATGGGGGGGGGGGGGATCCACAATGTAGCTGTTGATGAGACAAACATATTCACAAATTATATAAAAAAAGCAGCTATGCTTATTGAGGCTTCTGAAGGTTTAATGTGTATAAATAATTGTTTACTAACTAAAAATGCCCACAGGCTGCATATGAGAGAGAGAGAGAGAGAGAGAGAGACTGTGGGGAACCATAGGTTTTTTGGTTCTGTGGATACCAAATGACACACTACAAAATAGAAAGGGAGGGGAAATGATGCAATGTAATTCTGGACTTCTGTCATTGTTGCTCTGTTCCCAAAGGGAGCCCATTGTGGGGAAAATTCATAGCACTGATCCCAAAAGCAGTAATGACTAGCATCGGTGTAATGATGTTTGAGTGTGCAAACCAATTGACATGTATTCTCTTGACATTGTTCTTTACAACAGCCCTGTAAGGTATGTAAGTATTATTGGTCTCAAGTTGCATCAGGTGAGCTAGCTGGGAGGAGTGGCCTGTCAAGGGCCTCTTAGTGTCTTCATGGCTTCTCAACCACTTAGCCACTCTGCAACATGCCCCTGTAGGGCAGCATGCAAAAGCTTGTGTACATATACTGGAACTTTTTATGCTCTCAGGAGCTGCTTGTTATGTATAGTACACCACTGGAAGCTTCTCCAAGATTTAGGATTGACTTGTCAAGTGACAAACTTTTTTCTGGACTCAGAAGTCACACTCTGTAGTACTTTGAGGTGCTCATTGAATTGGACCTCTGGATTAGTTACAAGGCTCAGTAACAAAGATTCTAACCCCCCAAGCCAGCACATCTAACTAAAAATGACAGTTCTGAAGGAACCATCTTTATTAGGGCCCCAAAGAGCTTCTTTTCAGACCAGCGTACTAGTGGTGGCCTGAATCCTCAAAGCTGGATCCCTCATTCAAAAACGAGGCTCGTCTGAGGCTCAGTGTGTGTCTCAGGAGGTATTGTGAGTTGGGGGTGAGCTCCAGGCCCATCCCATGTGAGAGAAAATATACTTCAACCGCAATTTGGAGAAAGGTGTATCCCTCTTTATGGTGCGGATCAGCATGGATCAGCACGCTGTCAGGGAGGCTTTTGCAACTCGTGCTGACTGCTTTATGGTAGTCAGTGCCAGCACGGGAGGCTCACTGCCATTGGGCAGCGCACTTAGGATTAGGCCATGAAGCTTATAACATTCTTTCTTCCTCTCACACACACACGCATACACGCACATGTCTGTCTCTCATCATGAATACTTAAAAGGTTTAAGATTCTTTTCTCCCCACTGCTTTGAGCCACCATGGTTGTTTGAGCTGCCAAGTGACACACAGTTAGGAACACATTTATCTTGAGTCCCTTCCTGGGGTGAATGAAATAAAAGGTTTCTGCATTGTCTACCCTGCGTCTCACTCACTTCATCATCTTGCCATTTTCCAATAATGAACGGCTGTCCTGATAGGTCATGTGTCAAACGTGCACAGCAGAAATTGAGCATACATGATACAAGTGAAGCTTTGGAATTCTTATAAGTCACAATTTGCTAAAATTTGGAAATAGGAATTGGGAACAAATGCCCAAGTATAAAATAATTCCAATTGTGAAGGGTATGTGTGTACATAAATCGCTATTTGTCCCTTTAAAATAAATGGAACTGGGGACCTGATCATTTCTTAGTTGACACTTCCATGTATTTCAAACAAATGAGAATTGCTAAAAAATTAGCTCGACTGGGGGATATAAATGGCTGCATGTATTATTCAAATCACATTGTGTTCTAAGCATTGGCAATGCTGAGGGTAAGCATGTATCTCAGAATCGAAAAAGCTACGTCTATTTTGTGCAGCCAGTCAGCTTGTAGTAGAATACAGTGCTATCATATGCATGTTTCCTCAAGTAAATCTCACTGTGTTCAGTGGGGCTTATTCCCATGTAACTGTGCATAAATTGACTATGTGCTGCATGCTTTATAATGGAATAGCAGGTTTTTTTATATAATTGGAATACCATTTTTAAACACCATTTCTGTTTTTGAATAGTGGCATGAGCAAATGATCCAATAAACCATTATCTTTTTGAGTGTCTCAGAAACCCCTAAGGGTAGGACTAGAACCAGTGGATTGAACCAGATAGTCTAGTTCAACTAGATACAGGCAAAACTTGAGGAAGAATTTCCTAACTCTGAGAGCCCAGCAGCAGCGTCGCTACGCCCCCATGGGGGAGGGGCCGCCGCCCCGCCCCCGCATCGCCGGCCCCACGTGATGTGGACGTGTGACGTCACGCCCCGCCTCCGAACACCCCCCTCCGCTATTTTCACTCTATTTCTGAGCTGTTCAAGCACATGGGCGGGCGGGCCGAAATACAGCCGTTCCAGCTGCGAAGAGCCAGCAGCGAGCCGGCAAACGTAGGTTTCCGCCCTCCTGAGCCCGCGATTCCGCCCCTTCAGGGGTTGGGGCCCTGGGCACCATGGTGCCCTGGGCACCAAGCCCCCCCCCCCGTACAATGCCTCTGGAGCCCATCACTGGAACAGTTTGTCTTGAGCTGTAGTGGGCTCTCTCTTGTTGGAGAAAGGCTGGGTGTCCACTTCAAACAGAAGCTGGATGTCAACTTGTCAGAGATGATGTAGCAGTTGCCTTCACTGAGCAGGGGACTGGACTAAATGACCTCAAAGTCCCTTCGAACAGTAATTTTCTATGAAACCATTTGAGGTCGGTTGCTAGGAGTAGACACAAACTAACTGGTAGTCCAACACTTAATGTGCATGGTTTGCATCTTGAGCAGTTTGCATGCTATGTAAACTAGGTTGACTGCATTTGTGGAACATAGAATATGGCACTCCCAATGCTGGGAAGCACATGATGCACATCTGTGGAGTACTCCAGATATGCAAAGCATGCAAGCAGGAACTCAAGATACTGGGTGCTGGTGCAGCTGGTCCTTGTCTCTTTACCCCAGTTATATGTCTTCAGTGAAAACTTTGTGCAAAAACTGCAGACCCCTTAGCAGTAATAAACAACAACAAAAAAACTGCAGAACCACAAGGGAGAAAAGTAAAATTAGCAAACTTACCATTAGCGTCTCTACACATCTCAACAAGAAGGAGCTGGGCCTTGCTACATGTTATTGTTTGGTATACTTAAAAGCACTATTATTTCCATCAATTGTTGTCGATAGATTATCCTTGCAATGCACATTTCAGATGCTTAAGGCCCAGTCCTATCCTCAGGATATGCCAGTGTATCTACACATAAACCAGCATAATGACAGCCCAGTTGGCGTAGAAGTCCACCCACCGAAGGATGCACCATGGATGCCAGCGCAACATTGATAGATTGGGGCAGGATGTGGGAGGGCAAGAAGGAGTAGATGTAAGTCCTCGCTTACCATCATTTCACAATCCGTTGTTTCTTTTTATCATCATCCTCCGTGGCTGCAGCTACTTCCGAGTCATGCCGGGCTTGTGACCCACTTCCTGGTCCTGTTTGTGCCCCAGAATGCCTTGCAGGTAACTTCTGCAAGGCATTCTTATACAAGAACAAAACCAAGGAAGTGGGTCGCAGTCCTGTGCAACCCTGAAGCGGCTTTCAAGTGCATAGCAAGCACGACGGATCCCCCCAGATCGTCACTGAACCTACTAGTGAAAAATAGGTTCATTGTTTCACTTAATGTCACAGTTTTCAGGAACCTATCTAAGACATTAAGTGAGGACTTCCAGTACACTATATTCTAACCCCCCCTCCTTCGGACAACGGACACACCCTCAACGCCAGAAAGATGCTACACCAATGGCAGAGCCACCCCATGTCACGTGCCATCCCAATTATTGGCCCATGCATTGCTCCCTCTGATAGATCCATGTGCAGTGGCCTCCCAGGTAGGTGTTCCTGTTTGCAGTGATTCAAGGTGTTGGATGCTGGATGAAGTGCACATTGCTTGCCTTCTGCTGTGGCTGGGTGGTTAAAGGGCAGCTTTGTGGAGTAGCCTGTATGAGTTCTAGACCTGCCTCCCTGTCTTCTTTTGTCCTTGCTATGAGTGTTTCTGGCCTGTCATGCAGTAAGTGAATGCCTTGCTAATTAAGTCATTTCCCTTGGCTGGGCTTGAACCTCTCTCCCCTGGCTTCCAGCCTGCATCTTTGTGCAGAGAACTACCAGAACCCTGCTTTGCTTTCATGCTCTTGCAGCTTCCTTTGTGACCTGTGCCGGTCTCTCCCCTAGTGAAAAGTTTCATTCCAGGTGGTAAATGCACCCACAGGGATTCAAACCATCACCATGGAGAGACTTGTGCGTCTGTTGCACTTGGTTGTCCTCCTCTGAGTGAGCTGTCTCTCTGCCGTTGGTCTGAGTATAGAGTCCCTGGTCAATAAGTTGTTCCTCGCATGTCTGTGTTTCTGTGGGTTGGCTAAGGGGACGTGAACCCTAAGTGCTGTGGTTCCAAGTAGGTCTTGTCTTTTGCTCTATCTTTGCTGACACCACTGTAGCTCCCCATAGGAGATGGGGTACCTCCCCATGGTTGGTGGTGGTGCCTGTTGCTGTGCTGCTCATTCCCAGTGGCTGGCAGGGGGGCATCCCCCAGCATTGGCCATTCATTGGCCCTGCATCTTCCCCCTACTTCATTCACCCTGGCAGCACTTCCATTGCTGCTGGCATTTGGGCTTGGTGGATGCAGTGATTGATTCTTTGGGCATAACTCTGATGATTGTGTGCCAATGGCATCCCGATGACAGGGCACTTCTCTGTGGGAGATGGGCTGTGTTGGGGTTTCCATATATGCTGTCAATGGTGCTAGGGAAACCTGGACCAGCATTATTGGGAGGGCTGCACCAGCATTAATGGGAGGACTGTGCTGGCATGGTGTTACCTGGGTGGTCTTAGGATGTGGTGGACATTGCACCGGTGCCTGTACAACGTTGGTGTGGCGGCCCCTTAGGATTGGGCTGTCAATCTTCTCTCCTTTTCTGTCATAAATATTCCATTCTTAGCTTCTCCTATTGCACAGGGAGTCATAAAACCGTTATAAGGCTTGCAACAAAATGTGGCACTGTATCCCCAGCCACAGTGTATCCCTTAAAAGAGTGCTTTTGTTGGCTTCAGCAGGTCTAGAATGGAAGGCTTGTAGTGCTGTTTGGGGGATGGGGAGGAGTGGTGTCAGGCAGGGAACAGCAAAGACACCTTCTTTCATTCCACCCTCTTCAAGCGTATCTCTGCTGTTCAGCATTATTGCTGTATAGTGAGTTGGTGCTAGTTTTGCATACTGAGGGAGTATTCTACAAGTATGTAGAAGCCACTCCAAACTGATAGGCACTCAACTACCTGAGTTTGTTATTAGAGGGAATGATGAGATGATGGTGATCTAATATTCTGCATCTTCCTCTGATATATATTCCATTAGGTGCAATGTTAAGGTTTCACTAGAGTGGCTTCCAAGCGTGTTTTGAAAAAAAAAATGTAATCATTGCAATGACATTTATAGAAAAGCAATTTGGCTACACCTGCGAGAGAAACTGCTAAGGTGGCATTTACATAAGGTCGTTCCACCTCGCAGCCATGGAAAACAAACAATAGGCTATTCTGAAGATTTATTTATAAGAATAATTCAGTCATGTGTTCCTAGTGCAGGGCTTCTCAACCTGTTGTACCAGTACCCCTAGGGGTATGCAGACCAATGGCAGGGGGTACGCCAGAGCTTGCCCCTTATCAGCATCAATCAGTAGTTAATTACTTGTTAATTAGAACTTAAATGAAATCCCCCCGTCTCTGTCTGTCTGTCTGTCTGTCTGTCTCTCTCTCTCTCTCACACACACACGCACACACACACACCCCTAAGTAAGACATTTTTAACATTTAAAATTGTTCTAGTATATTTTATTTAATGATTCATTAGTTAATTAATTAATTGATTAATCAGATCAGGTTCAAACATTATCCCCAGGAGCTGATGACATAATTGAAATGATAGCGGCGGTGGTATCCCTTTGCTTGCAGGATGCATAGCGCAATCCTGTGTAACCTTGCACCGGGTGTAACAGTAGATGCACCGGT